>CM072914.1:3263237-3863237 GCA_037013685.1 Acridotheres tristis | reverse complement strand
CGGCCCCGAGTGGCTTTGGGGACATCGCTGGCCCTGCCCCCACGGCTTTCCGCTGGGGAAGTGACACCCAGAGCTGCTGGGGCTGGGCTGGGCTTACCCTGGGCTGGGCTGGGCTCACCCTGAGCTGAGCTTACCCCGAGCTGGGCTGGGCTTACCCCGAGCTGGGCTGGGCTCACCCTGAGCTGAATTTACCCCGAGCTGGGCTGGGCTCACCCTGAGCCTCACCCAGGGCTTTTCTCTAGTCCAGGGGGTCCCTCCTGGTGCTGTCCTCAGATCCTGGGGGCTCCAGGTGTGGAGGGAGGTTTTTGTTTTGCTCCAGGTGTGGAGGGAATTCTTTGGTTTTGTTTTGCTCCAGGTGTGGAGGGAATTTTTTGGGGTTTTTTTTGCTCCAGGTGTGGAGCAAAGGCTTTGCCTGGTGGGATCCAGAGCAGCTGTGGCTGCCCCTGGAAATGTCCCAAGCCAGGCTGGTCAGGGCTGGGAGCACCTGGGACCGTGGAAAATGTCCCTGCCCGCTCTGGGGTGGCACTGGATGGGATTTAAGGTCCCTTCCATCCCAAACCATGCCATGATTATAAATCCAAGGCATCCTTTATCACCCCAGCGTGGATTATCCCTGACCCACTCACCTGGATTACCTGGGAAGTTTTAGAGCTCTTTTCCTTTAAATCCACGATTTCCCACTGAGCTCGTGTTGGTCAGAAGAGTTTCCAAAACGTGTGTTCACACCTGGAATTCCTGCTGGGCTGTGGGAACACCTGGGCTCAGCCCCAGGCTCAGGATTGGGAAGCTCCTCTCAAACCCCTCCTGGCAGCACAAATAACTCCTCTCCCCTGTGTCCAGCCTCGTTTCTGTGCATCCAGCAGGAATTCCGTCTGTGAGACACAGAGAGAGGCTGGGGGCCAGGGAAAAGCGTTCCGGGGCCCGGGAAAAGCGTTCCAGGGTCCGGGAAAAGCGTTCCAGGGTCCGGGAGGAGCGTTCCAGGGCCCGGGAAAAGCGTTCCAGGGCCATCCCAGTGCCCTGCTCAGGCTGGGAGAGCTGGGAATGGCCCTGCCGAGCAATTCCTGCTGGGAACTGGGGTGGGAATGTGCTGGGAATGCTCTGGGGTGGGAGCAGAGGCTGCCGGGGATCCCAGGGATCTGCTGTTCCTGGATTTGGGATTGGGATCCCAGGGGTCTGCTGTTCCTGGATTTGGGATTGGGATCACAGGGCTCTACTGTTCCTGGATTTGGGTTCTTTCCTGCTGGATCCCAGGGATCTGCTGTTCCTGGATTTGGGATTGGGATCCCAGGGATCTGCTGTTCCTGGATTTGGGATTGGGATCCCAGGGATCTGCTGTTCCTGGATTTGGGATTGGGATCCCAGGGATCTGCTGTTCCTGGATTTGGGATTGGGATCCCAGGGATCTGCTGTTCCTGGATTTGGGATTGGGATCACAGGGATCTGCTGTTCCTGGATTTGGGATTGGGATCACAGGGATCTGCTGCTGTTCCTGGATTTGGGATTGAGGTTGATTCTCTGCTGGATCACAGCAATCTCCTGCTCCTGGATTTGGGATTGGGATCCCAGGGATCTGGTGTTCCTGGATTTGGGATTGGGATCACAGGGATCTGCTGCTGTTCCCAGATTTGGGATTGGGATTGTTTCCCTGCTGGGTCACAGGGATCTGCTGCTCTTCCTGGATTTGGGATTGGGATCAGAGGGATCTGCTGGATAACAGGGATTTGCTGCTGCTGTTTCTGGATTTGGGATTGGGGTTGTTTCCCCGATGGCATAGAGAGATCTGCTGCTGTTCCTGGTTCTGGGATTTGGGTTCTTTCCCTGCTGGATCATGGGGATCTCCTGTTCCTGGAGCTGGGATTGGCATCAGGGAATCTGGTCCTGTTGCCAGATTTGGGATTGGGATTGTTTCCCTGCTGGATCACAGGGATCTGCTGCTGTTCCTGGATTTGGGATTGGGGTTTTTTCCCCTGTTGGCATAGAGAGATCTGCAGCTGTTCCCAGATTTGGGATTGGGGTTGATTCCCTTCTGGATCACAGGGATCTCCCGTTCCTGGAGCTGGGATTGGGATCAGGGAATCTGCAGCTGTTCCCAGATTTGGGATTGGGATTCTTTCCCTGCTGGATCCCAGGGATCTGCTGTTCCTGGAGCTGGGATTGGGATCCCAGGGGTCTGCAGCTGTTACAGATTTGGGATTAGGATTCTTTCCCTGCTGGATCCCAGGGATCTGCAGCTGGCTGTGCCCGATCCTGCTGGGAGCTGGGAAATTCCTCGAGGCGAAGGCTCTGGGATTGTGCTGCCTCTGCAGATCCAGGGTGGCAGCTCTGGGAAGGGCCCTGAACCCCCCCCATAACAAACTGGGGCTTCCAAAAAAAACCCCAAAACCTCGGGGCTCAGCTGTGGATCCATCCTGCAGGAGCGCAAAAAACTGGGAAAGGGATGGAGGAGCCGCTGTGGGCAGAGAGGAGGAACAAATTCATCGCTCAGAGCAACTGAAAGGAGGAAAATTGTCCTTGGCAGGGCTGGCGGTGTTTGTGCTCGGGGTGTGGCACAGGGAGGGGACAGCAGGGCTTGGCTCCCGCGGGAATGAGGAGCCAGGATGGGCCTGGGGGGGAAAAGGGATTGGGGAACATCCCAGAGTGGGAATCCCAGCGAGAACCAGCAGCTGGTTCTGGGTGTTAAATCCGGAGTGTCAGACTTGTCTGTGCTCTAATTAGTGCTTGGAGCTGCTAATTGGGGTTTTGGTGGAGTTTTTTCTGATTTTTTTTTGAGGTGGTTTGGGAGCTGAGGAGTCACCCCAGGACTGTGTGGGGTGAAGATTTGTCAGGTGAGTGGAGAGGGAGGGGGGGAAACAGAGGGGGAAACCAAGGAAAGGGGGTGGGGGGGGGGGTAGAGTTGGGGGGATTGGGTGGTTGGTGGGGGTGGGGGGTGGGGGGGGGGGGCGAGGGGGGGGGGGAGGGGGGGCGGGGGTGGGGAAGGGAAGGGGGGGGGGGTTTGCTCCAGGCTGGGCTTGGAGAAGGGAATGGGATTGGGGAACATCTCAGAGTGGAAATCCCAGCGAGAACCAGCAGCTGGTTCTGATTGTTAAATCTTGGGTGTCACAATTGCTTGTTCTCTAATTAGTGCTTGGAGCTGCTAATTGGGCTTTTGGTGGAGATTTCCCTGATTTTTTGGGGTGCTTTGGGAGCTGAGGGGTCACCCCAGGACTGTGAGAATGAAGGATTTGCTCCAGGCTGGGCCTGGGGGGGGGATTGGGGAACATTTTGGAGTGGAAATCTCAGCAAGAACCAGCAGCTGGTTCTGAGTGTTAAATCCGGAGTGTCAGACTTGTCTGTGCTCTAATTAGTGCTTGGAGCTGCTAATTGGGCTTTTGGTGGAGTTTTTTCTGATTTTTTTGAGGTGGTTTGGGAGCTGAGGGGTCACCCCAGGGCTGTATTGGATAAAGGATTTGTTCCTGGCTGGATTTGGGGGAGGGAATGGGATTGAGGAACATCTCAGAGTGGGAATCCCAGCGAGAACCAGCAGCTGGTTCTGGGTGTTAAATCCTGAGTGTCAGACTTGCCTGTCTTCTAATTAGTGCTTGGAGCTGCTAATTGAGTTTTTGGGGGAGTTTTTGGGGTGCTTTGGGAGCTGAGGGTTCCTCCCAGGACTGTGAGAATGAAGGATTTGCTCCAGGCTGGGCTTGGAGAAGGGAATGGGATTGGGGAACATCCCAGAGTGGAAATCCCAGCGAGAACCAGCAGCTGGTTCTGGGTGTTAAATCCGGGGTGTCAGACTTGTCTGTGCTCTAATTAGTGCTTGGAGCTGCTAATTGGGGTTTTTGGTGGAGATTTCCCTGATTTTTTTGAGGTGGTTTGGGAGCTGAGGAGTCACCCCAGGGCTGTGTGGGGTGAAGGATTTGCTCCAGGCTGGGCTTGGAGAAGGGAATGGGATTGGGGAACATTTTAGAGTGGAAATCCCAGCAAGAACCAGCAGCTGGTTCTGAGTGTTGTCTGTCTTCTAATTAATGTTTGGAGCTGCTAATTGGGTTTTTGGTGGAGTTTTGGGGTGGTTTGGGAGCTGAGGATTCCTCCCAGGGCTGTGTGGGGTGAAGGATTTGCTCCAGGCTGGACTTGGGGGAGGGAATGGGATTGGGGAACATCCCAGAGTGGAAATCCCAGCGAGAACCAGCAGCTGGTTCTGGGTGTTAAATCCGGAGTGTCAGACTTGTCTGTGCTCTAATTAGTGCTTGGAGCTGCTAATTGGGCTTTTGGTGGAGATTTCCCTGATTTTTTTGGGGTGGTTTGGGAGCTGAGGATTCCCCCCAGGGCTGTGTGGGGTGAAGACTCTGATCCAGGCTGGATTTGGAGAAGGGAATGGGATTGGGGAAGATTTTAGAGTGGAAATCCCAGCGAGAACCAGCAGCTGGTTCTGAGTGTCAAAATCGTGAGTGTCAGACTTGTCTGTGCTCTAATTAGTTTTGGAGCTGCTAATTGGGTTTCTGGTGGAGTTTTCCCTAATTTTTTGGGGTGTTTTGGTTGCTGAGGGTTCCCCCCAGGGCTGTGTGGGATAAAGGATTTGCTCCAGGCTCTCTGGTTTTTTGGTTTTTTTTTCCTCTCTTTCCCTGCTCCAGGAAATTCCCATTTCTGCTCTGGGAATTCCCACAGAGCCCTCCAGTCCCCAAGGAAAAGTGAAATTTGGGCGTGAAAAAGTGAAATTTGGGCACGGGGGGACTGACAGGACTCTGAATTTGGGCTGAGCAGCCTCACAATCCCAAAATCAGCCTTTTAAAATTTTTTTTTTTCCTGGGCCATTTTAATTTTTTTTCCCCTGGACATTTAAAAATTTTTTCCTGGGCCCTTCTTTTCTTCTGGATCTTTTATTTCTATTTTTTTTTCCTGAGTCCTTTTTTTTTTTTTTTTTTTTATTGTCTGGGCCTTTTATTTTTTGTTTCCTGGTTCCTTTTACCACTGACCCCTTTTTTTTTTTTTTTTTTTTTTTTAAATTAATTAAAAAAACGGGAATTATAGGATTTTTGGGATCCTGGGAATTTCAGGATTTTGGGATCCCTGGTGGGAATTTCAGGATTTCCAGCAGGAATTTGGAATCCTGGGTGGGAATTTGAGGATTTTGGGATCTCTGGGTGGGAATTTGAGGATTTTGGAATCCTGGGTGGAAATTTCAGGATTCCAGTGAAATTTTGGGATCCCTGGGTGGGAATTTCAGGATTCCAGTGAAATTTTGGGATCCCTGGGTGGGAATTTCAGGATTTCCAGCAGGATTTTGGGATCTCCAAGTGGGAATTTGAGGATTTTGGGATCCCCAGGTGGGAATTTCAGGATTTCCAGCAGGATTTTGGCATCCCTGGGTGGGAACTTCAGGATTCCAGTGAAATTTTGGGATCCCTGGGTGGGAATTTCCAGATTCTAGTCAAATTTTGGGATCCTGGGTGGGAATTTCAGGATTTCCAGTGAAATTTTGGGATCCCTGGTGGGAATTTGAGGATTTGGGGATCCCTGGGTGGGAATTTCAGGGTTTCCAGCAGGAATTTGGAATCCTGGGTGGGAATTCCAGGGTTCCAGTGAAATTTTGGTATCCCCGGGTGGAAATTTGAGGATTTTGGGATTCCCCAGGTGGGGATTTGAGGATTTTGGGATCCCTGGGTGGGAATTTCAGGGTTCCAGTGAAATTTTAAGATCCCTGGGTGGGAATTTGAGGATTTCCAGCAGGATTTGGGGAATCCTGGGTGGGAATTTGAGGATTTGGGGATCCCTGGGTGGGAGTTTGAGCATTTTGGAATCCTGGGTGGGAATTTCAGGATTCCAGTGAAATTTTGGGATCCCCAGGTGGGAATGGGAGGATTTTGGGATGCCTGGGTGGGAATTGGAGGATTTTGGGACCCATGGGTGGGAATTTGAGGATTTTGGGATCCATGGGTGGGAATTTGAGGATTTTGGGATCCCCAGGTGGGAATGGGAGGATTTTGGGATCCCCAGGTGGGAATGGGAGGATTTTGGGATCCCTGGGTGGGGATTTCAGGATTCCAGTGAAATTTTGGGATCCCTGGGTGGGAATTTGAGGATTTTGGCATCCATGGGTAGGAATTTGAGGATTTTGGGATCCCCAGGTGGGAATGGGAGGATTTTGGGATGCCTGGGTGGGAATTTGAGGATTTTGGGATCCCTGGGTGGGAATGGGAGGATTTTGGGATCCATGGGTGGGAATTTGAGGATTTTGGGATCTCTGGGTGGGAATTGAAGGATTTTGGGATGCCTGGGTGGGAATTGGAGGATTTTGGGATCCATGGGTGGGAATTTGGGGATTTTGGGATCCATGGGTGGGAATTTGGGGATTTTGGGATCCCCGGGTGGGAATTTGAGGATTTTGGGATCCCCAGGTGGGAATGGGAGGGTTTTGGGATCCCCGGGTGGGAATTTGAGGATTTTGGGAATTGGAGCTGAGAGCTGTCCCTGTTCCCTGCAGTTCTGGCACAAATCCTGTTTCCACTGCGAGACCTGCAAGATGACGCTGAACATGAAGAACTACAAGGGCTACGAGAAAAAACCCTACTGCAACGCGTGAGTCCGGGGATTCTGGGAATTTCTGGGAATTCTGGGAATTACTGGGGAGTTCCTGGGAATTCCTGTGGGAATTTCTGGCATTTCCTGGGGGGATTTCTGGGATTTCCTGGGGGAATTTCTGGGATTTCCTGGGGGAATTTCTGGGATTTCCTGGGGGAATTTCTGGGATTTCCTGGGGGAATTTCTGGGATTTCCTGGGGAATTTCTGGGAATTCCTGTGGGAATTTCTGCATTTCCTGTGGGAATTCCTGTGGGAATTTCTGCATTTCCTGGGGGGAATTCTGGGAATTCCTGGGGGAAATTCTGCATTTCCTGGGGGAGTTCCTGGGGGAATTCCTGGGGGAATTTCTGCATTTCCTGGGGGGAATTTCTGGGAATTTCTGGCATTTTCTTGGGGGGAATTTCTGGCATTTTCTTGGGGGGAATTTCTGGCATTTCCTGGGGGAATTCCTGCATTTCCTGTGGCATTTCCTGTGGGAATTTCTGGCATTTCCTGGGGATTTCCTGGGGCAATTCCTGGGGGGAATTTCTGGCGTTTTCTTGAGGAATTTCTGGCGTTTTCTGTGGGGAATTTCTGCATTTCGTGGGGGATTTCCTGTGGGAATTCCTGGGATTTCCTGGGGGGATTTCTGGGAATTCTTGGGGAATTCCTGCATTTCCTGGGGAATTTCTGGGAATTCTTGGGGGATTTCCTGTGGGAGTTTCTGCATTTCCTGTAGGAATTTCTGCATTTCCTGTGGGAATTCCTGGGAATTCCTGGGGGAAATTCTGGGAATTCTTGGGGAATTCCTGCATTTCCTGGGGAATTTCTGGGAATTCTTGGGGAATTCCTGCATTTCCTGGGGGATTTCCTGGGGGAATTTCTGCATTTCCTGTGGGAATTCCTGGGGGAAATTCTGGGAATTCCTGGGGGAATTTCTGCATCTCCTGGAGGATTTCCTGTGGGAATTCCTGGGGATTTCCTTGGGGGGTTTCTGCATTTCCTGGGGAATTTCGGGTTGCATTTCCTGTAGGAATTTTTGAATTCTGGGGAATTCCTGAATTCTGGTTGGGGAATTCCTGCATTTCCTGGGGGAATTTCTGCATTTCCTGTGGGAATTCCTGGGGGAAATTCTGGGAATTCCTGGGGGAATTTCTGCATCTCCTGGAGGATTTCCTGTGGGAATTCCTGGGGATTTCCTGGGGGGATTTCTGCATTTCCTGGGGAATTTCTGGGAATTCTTGGCGAATTCCTGCATTTCCTGGGGGGATTTCTGCATTTCCTGGGGAATTTCTGGGATTTCCTGCATTTCCTGGGGGAATTTCTGGGAATTCTTGGGGAATTTCTGCATTTCCTGTGGGAATTCCTGGGATTTCCTGTGGGAATTCCTGTGGGGAATTTCTGGCGTTTCCTGGGGGGAATTTCTGGCATTTTCTGGGGGGAATTTCTGGCATTTTCTGGGGGGAATTTCTGGCATTTCCCGGGGGGAATTTCCGGCATTTTCCTCTCTCCCACCCCAAGATGGGCCCTGTGGGGTCTCCAGGAGTTTTTCCCCCCAGTTTTCCTTGGATTTCCCCTTTTTTTTTTTTTTTTTTTTCTTCAGGATTTCCCTGATTTTTTTATTTATTTTTTTCCCTCGGGATTTCCCCAATTTTTTTTTTCCTTGGAATTGCCCCGATTTTTTTTAATTTTTTTTTCCCTCGGATTTCCCTCATTTCCTGATTTCCTGGAGGGAAGCTTTGACTGGAGGAGTCTCAGTTAGTGCTGGTTTTAAACCAGGGTTATACCCCAGTTAATACTGGCATTAAATCAGTTTTTACTGGTGTTAAACCAGGGTTACATCCCCATTTAATACTGGTCTTAACACTGGTGTTAAACCAGCTAATTCTGGTGTTAAGCCAGGGTTACACTCCCAGTTAGTGCTGGTGTTAAACCAGGGTTAAACCCCAGTTAATACTGGTGTTAAACTAATTATTACTGGTGTTAAACCAAGGTTACACTCCCAGTTAGTGCTGGTGTTAAACCAGGGTTAAACCCCAGTTAATACTGGTATTAAACCAGTCAACACCGGTGTTAAACCAGGGTTAAACCCCAGTTAACACTGGTATTAAACCAGTTAACTCTGGTGTTAAACCCCAGTTAATACTGGTATTAAACTAGTTAACACTGATGATAAACCAGGGTTAAAACCTGAGTTAACACTGGTGTTAAACCACAGTTACACCCCAGTTAATACTGGTGTTAAATCAGTTAATTCTGGTGTTAAACCAGGGTTCATACTCTCAGTTAATACTGGTATTAAAGCAATTAACTTTGGTGTTAAACCTCAGTTAACACTGGTGTTAAACCAGTTAATATTGGTGTTAAACCAGGGTTAAACCCCAGTTAATACTGGTATTAAACCAGTTAACACTGATGATAAACCAGGGTTAAACTCCAGTTAACACTGGTGTTAAACCAGTTAAGACTGGTATTAAACCAGAGTTCGCAGTCTCAGTTAATACTGGTGTTAAACCAAAGTTATACCCCCAGTTAACACTGGTGTTAAACTATTTAATTCTGATGTTAAACCGGGGTTCACACTCTCAGTTAATACTGGTATTAAAGCAGTTAGTACTGGTATCAAACCAGGATTACACCCCCAGTTAACACTGGTATCAATCCAGTTAAGATTGGTGTTAAACCAGGGTTAAATCCCAGTTAACACTGGTGTTAAACCAGTTAGTATTGGTGTTAAACCAGGGTTACACCCCCAGGTAATACTGGTATTAAACCAGTTAAGACTGGTATTAAACCAGGGTTTGCACTCTCAGTTAATACTGGTGTTAAACCAGAGTTCTACCCCCAGTTAAGACTGGTATTAAATCAGTTAATTCTGGTGTTAAACCGGGGTTCACACTCTCAGTTAATACTGGTATTAAAGCAGTTAGTACTGGTATCAAACCAGGGTTACACCCTCAGTTAAGACTGGTATTAGACCAGGGTTGCGCTCCCAGTTAGCACTGGTATTAAACCAGTTAACTCTGGTGTTAAACCCCACTTAATACTGGTTTTAAACGAGGTATTACTGGTGTTAAACCAGGGGTTACACCCCAGGTGATTTTTGGGGACATGAATTTTCGAGGATTATGATTTTTGGGGATAATGAATTTTTGGGGACATGAATTTTTGGGGAATGTGATTTTTGGGATAATAAATTTTTGGGGAATGTGATTTTTGGGATAATAAATTTTTGGGGACATGAATTTTTGGGGAATGTGATTTTGGGGATAATAAATTTTTGGGGACATGAATTTTTGGGGACATGAATTTTTGGGGAATGTGATTTTGGGGATAATAAATTTTTGGGGACATGAATTTTTGGGGAATGTGATTTTTGGGGACATGAATTTTTGGGGAATGTGATTTTTGGGGACATGAATTTTTGGGGACATGAATTTTTGGGGAATGTGATTTTGGGGATAATAAATTTTTGGGGACATGAATTTTTGGGGAATGTGATTTTTGGGGACATGAATTTTTGGGGACATGAATTTTTGGGGAATGTGATTTTGGGGATAATACATTTTTGGGGATAATAAATTTTTGGGGACATTAATTTTTGTGGACAATAATTTGGGGGGATAATACATTTTTAGGGACAATTTTTTTTTTAATTTTTTTTTTTTTTTTATTTTTTTTTTAATTTTTTTTTTGGGGTGTGTGGGTCCCTCATCCCCCGCGGGGGAGGATCTGGAGCCCGTCCCCAGCCCCGCTTTAGGATTTGGTGTTTGTGCCGTCCCTGCTGCAGGGGAAGTGGGATAAGAATGGGAAATTCCTGACATTCCAAGGAGGCTGCACAGCCCCGAGCCATCCCGGGCTCCTTTAACCCTTCCTGGGCACAAAACTGCCCCAAATCCTTTCTTCTTCCCGTTCTTTTTTAATGGGAACGGGAGCAGCTGGAAGTTTCTGGGATTTGGGAGGATTTTCCAGGGGTGCTGGGATGTCAGAGAAGGAATTCCAGGCTTGGATTTGGGGGGTCCCAGGAATTTCCTGGGGTAGCAGAAACTCCAGGTGAGGCTTTACCTGGCTGGGGACATCCCAAAAAAGGGGAGAGCACACCTTTCCCAAATATTCTGGGGATGGGAGTGGAGGGAGAACTCGGTGCTGGGAGCAGGGGGTGGAAAATCAACGTTTATCCTGGCAGGGAATATTCTGCTTTTCCAAACGCCTCAGCACAGGCTCCTCTCTGTTCAAACCCTGGGCCCCTGCCAAATTCCTGAGTTTTTCTTTTTTTTTTAATTTTTTTCTTCTTCGGGAGAGCAGGAGGAAGAGGGCTGGGCTTCCTCCAGCCCTGACATCCCTTCCTGGGCTGGGAAAATCCAGGAGGAGGTTTTGGGATTGCTGGCTGGATCCTGTGGGAATTGCTTGGTGGCAGATGGGATGGGACAGTCCCCACCTCCCTGTGCCCTGCTTGGCTCCAGCTGGGCACTGGGAAGGACTGGGAGGGCACTGGGAAGGACTGGGAGGGCACTGGGAAGGACTGGGAGGGGACTGGGAGGCACTGGGAAGGCACTGGGAGGGCACTGGGAAGGACTGGGAGGGACTGGGAGGGGACTGGGAAGGACTGGGAGGGACTGGGAAGGCACTGGGAGGGCACTGGGAAGGACTGGGAGGGCACTGGGAAGGACTGGGAGGGCACTGGGAAGGCACTGGGAGGCACTGGGAGGCACTGGGAGGGCACTGGGAGGGCACTGGGAGGGCACTGGGAGGGCACTGGGAAGGACTGGGAGGGCACTGGGAAGGACTGGGAAGGCACTGGGAAGGCACTGGGAGGGCACTGGGAAGGCACTGGGAGGGCACTGGGAAGGACTGGGAAGGCACTGGGAAGGACTGGGAAGGCACTGGGAAGGACTGGGAGGGGACTGGGAAGGACTGGGAGGGACATCCAGGCCTAGGCTGGACTCTTGGCCTGGAGCACTCGGGACTAAAAGTGGAAGAAAGGGAAAATCCAGGGAAGTCTGAGACTTCTCCGAATGGGAAGTGGGAAAACCTGGAAGTTTTTCCCCCAGACTGGGAAGGCTGGAGTTCCAGCTGCTCCCGAACACACATTTTATAGAGATTGAATATTGAAATGGCTGAGGGGTCAGGGAGATCCCCCCTGGCTGCACAGATCCCGCCTGGCAAATCCCGGCTGAGGGTTTAAAGCTGAGTTCTCAGTCCGGGGAGTCCTCGGGGCCATCCCTGGGCCCTGGAGCCGCCCGGAATGGGGGCAGGGCCAGGGGGCTCCTTCCCCACCCCCCTGGGCCACCGGGGCCACCACTGCTGCTCCTGAGGGCCAGCGCTGGGGGCTTGCCGGGATTCCTGCTGGGGATAAAACTCTTCCCTGCTGGATCCATCCCAAAGGGGGGGTCACAGGGATCTGCTGGATCCCAGGGGTCTGCTCCCAGGGCTGGGATTGGGATCACAGGGATCTGCTCCCAGGGCTGGGATTGGGATCACAGGGATCATTGGGATCCCAGGGGTCTGCTCCCAGAGCTGGGATTGGGATCACAGGGATCTGCTCCCAGGGCTGGGATTTGGGATCATTGGGATCACAGGGATCTGCTCCCAGGGCTGGGATTGGGATCACAGGGATCTGCTCCCAGAGCTGGGATTGGGATAATTGGGATCCCAGGGATCTGCTGCTGTTCCCAGATTTAGGACTGGGGATGTTTCCTTGCTGGATCCCAGGGATCTGCTCCCAGGGCTGGGATTTGGGATCACAGGGGTCTGCTCCCAGGGCTGGGATCATTGGGATCACAGGGATCTGCTCCCAGAGCTGGGTTTGGGATCATTGGGATCCCAGGCATCTGCTGCTGTTCCCCTGCTGGATCCCTGGGATCTGCTCGCAGAGCTGGGATTTGGGATCATTGGGATCACAGGGACCTGCTCCCAGGGCTGGGATTGGGATCAAAGGGATCGTTGGGATCTGTTGGATCCCAGGGTTCTGCTCCCAGGACTGGGATTTGGGATCTGCTCCCAGAGCTAGAATTTGGAATCATTGGGATCCGAGGGATCTGCTCCCAGGACTGGGTTTGGGATCATTGGGATCCCAGGGAGATCTGCTCCCAGGGCTGGGATTTGGGATCATTGGGATCCCAGGGATCTGCTTCTAGAGCTGGGATTGGGATCATTGGGATCCCAGGGATCTGATCACAGGGCTGGCATTGGGATCATTGGGATCACAGGGATCTGCTGCTGTTCCCAGATTTGGGATTGGGGCTGTTTCCCTGCTGGGTCACTGGGATCTGTTCTTTCTGGAGCTGGGATTGGGATCAGAGGGATTTGCTGCTTTCCTGGACTTGAGTTTGGGGTTGTTTACCTGCTGGATCCCAGGGATCTGCTGCTGTTCCCAGATTTGGGATTGGAGTTGTTTCCCTGCTGGAGCCTGGGCTGACCCGTCCTCCTTTAGCCTTAAAATATTCCCAGTATGGATTGAGGCAGGGTGTGGGACTGGGCTGGATGTGCCTTGGGAAGCTGCTGGGATGGGATTTGGGATGGGAGCTTGGGAATTGGGGATTTGGGATTGGGGTTTTGGGATGGGAGCTTGGGAATTGAGGATTGGGGCTTGGGAATTGGGGCTTTGGGATTGGATTTGGGGTGGGTCCTGCTGCACCCACAGAGAGCAGAGCTGCTGAGGAAATCCCTGTTCCCATCCCCCTGGGATCCCCCATGGGATTGGCCCCTCCAGAACCCTGGGACAAACCCTGGAGCAGCCCTGCCTTACAAAGATGGGCTCAGGGCTGGGCTCAGGGCTTAGAGCTGGGCTCAGAGCCGGGCTCAGGGTTGGGCTCAGGGCCGGGCTCAGGGCCGGGCTCAGGGCTGGGCTGGGCTCAGGGCCGGGCTCAGGGCCGGGCTCAGGGCCGGGCTCAGGGCTGGGCTGGGCTCAGGGCCGGGCTCAGGGCTGGGCTGGGCTCAGGGCCGGGCTCAGGGCCGGGCTCAGGGCCGGGCTCAGGGCTGGGCTCAGGGCTGGGCTGGGCTCAGAGCCGGGCTCAGGGCCGGGCTCAGGGCTGGGCTGGGCTCAGAGCCGGGCTCAGGGCTGGGCTCAGAGCCGGGCTCAGGGCCGGGCTCAGGGCCGGGCTCAGGGCCGGGCTCAGGGCTGGGCTGGGCTCAGGGCCGGGCTCAGGGCCGGGCTCAGGGCTGGACTGGGCTCAGGGCCGGGCTCAGGGCCGGGCTCAGGGCTGGCCCAGCATTCTGGCAGCTTTTCCCTGGCAGTGTCGGGGGATCCATCCCAGCCCTTCCCTGCAGCTCTGCCTGCTCACAAAGCCTCCCTTCAGGTTTTAAACTCGTGCCCAGAGCCAGCAGCCCTTGGGAAGGCAGGATGTGACCTTGGAGCCTCAGCCAATTTCTTTTTTTTGTTTAACTCCTCCGTGCTGAACCTTTCCCTGATCGTTCCCAAATTCCTGATTTGGGAATGGGACAGGGAATGTTTGTTCCTCCGTGGCTCAATCTGCCCAAGCCCCTTGGTTTAAATCCTCGATGCCAGCAGGATTTTCCAAACACTGGCAGCTCTCACATCATCCCTGGGAATTTTTTTTTTTTTTGGCTTTTTTTGAGGATCAGACCCGGGGTTGGGTCGTGCTGGGGATGCAGGTTCTGCTCCTGGAATTCCCAAATCCCATCAGCTGGGAGGTGAACTCACAGGAGTTTTTATCAGAATTTATCCTCATTTCCAGCTTGGGAAAAGCTCCAAAGGCAGCAGCTCGGGTGCAGATTTATTTTTTTATTTAGTGCAGATTTTAGGACTTTTTTGGCCATTTTTATTGAGATTTTTTGGGGCGGTTTTGGCCATTTCAGGTTGGATTTTTCCCTGTATTATTTTCCTCCGTGGGACAGAAGGTTTTCTTTCTTCCCTGGAGTATTTTTTTGTTCCCTGTAGTATTTTTTTAAAGGGAATCCAGGGATGGGTAAAGGGAATCCAGGGATGGGTAAAGGGAATCCAGGGGTGGATGGATGGATTAAGGGATGGATGGAATACATGGATGGATGGATAAAGGGAATCCATGGATAAAAGGATGGAGGGATTGATAAAGGAAGGGATGGAATCCATGGATGGATAAAAGGATCCATGGATAAAGGGCTGGAATCCATGAATGGAGGGATGGATAAAGGGAGGGATGGAATCCATGGATGAATAAAAGGATCCATGGATGGATAAAGGGATGGAATCCATGGATAGATGGATGGATAAAGGGAAGGATGGAATCCTTGGATAGAGGGATGGAATCCATGAATGGAGGGATGGATAAAGGGATGGAATCCATGGATGGATGATGGATAAAGGGAAGGATGGAATCCATGGATAAAAGGATGGAGGGATGGAATCCATGAATGGAGGGATGGATAAAGGGATGGAATCCATGGATGGATGATGGATAAAGGGAAGGATGGAATCCATGGATAAAGGGATGGAGGGATGGAATCCATGGATGAATAAAAGGATCCATGGATGGATAAAGGGATGGAATCCATGGATAGATGGATGGATAAAGGGAGGGATGGAATCCATGGATGAATAAAAGGATCCATGGATGGATTAAGGGATGGAATCCATGGATGGATGATGGATAAAGGGATGGAGGGATGGAGTCCATGGATGGATGATGGATAAAGGGAAGGATGGAATCCATGGATAAAGGGATGGATAAAGAAATGGAATCCATGGATAGATGGATGGATAAAGGGAAGGATGGAGGGATGGATAAAGGGATGGAATCCATGGCTGGATAAAGGGAGGGATGGAATCCATGGATAAAGGGATGGATAAAGAAATGGAATCCATGGATAGATGGATGGATAAAGGGAAGGATGGAGGGATGGATAAAGGGATGGAATCCATGGCTGGATAAAGGGAGGGATGGAATCCATGGATGAATAAAGGGATGGGATCCATGGATGGATAAAAGGATCCATGGATGGACAAAGGGATGGAATCCATGGATAAAGGGAGGGATGGGATCCATGGATGGATAAAAGGATCCATGGATGGACAAAGGGATGGAATCCATGGATAAAGGGAGGGATAAAGGGATGGATGAACTTTGACCCACCTCAGAATTGCCGTGCTCAGGGCTCAGCCTGCTGCTAATTCCAGAGCCAGACGGAGCTGGGGCTGCTCTGACCTGATTTAACAGCGCCACAAAAAAACAAACAAAAAAAACAAAAAAACAAACCCGGGCTGGGCTGGGCTGGGCTGGGCTGGGCTGGGCTGGGCTGGGCTGCTGCAGCCTCCAGGGCTCCTCTGCTGGGATTTGCTGGGATTTGCTGGGATCTGGAGGGTGGGAAGGGGCCCTGGCAGCTGGGGGGGGTTTGTGTTTGGGGTCCCTGTGCTGCTCTGGGAGGAATCCTGGAATAGCTGGGGTTAAAGGGATCCCCCGAGGATCCTGAGGCCACCCCCAGGCACCCCAAAAAATCCCAGTTTGGGTCAGAGCATTGTCCAGACATTCCTGAGGCTCTGGGACCCACAGGGATCATCAGTCCAACCCCCAAAAAATCCCAGTCTGTGTCAGAGCGTTGTCCAAACATCCCTGGAGCTCTGGGGTGCACAGGAATCATCAATCCAACCCCAAACACCCCAAAAAATCCCAGCCTGTGTCAGAGCATTGTCCAAAATTTCCTGGAATTCTGGGACCCACAGGGATCACCAATCCAGCCCCAGACACCCCAAAATTCCCACTCTGTCTCTGAGAGCATTGTCCAGACATTCCTGAGGATCTGAGACCCACAGGGATCACCAATCCAACCCCAAAAAATCCCAACCTGTTTCGGAGTGTTGTCCAAAATTTCCTGGAATTCTGGGACCCACAGGGATCACCAGTCCAGCCCCAGACACCCCCAAAAATCCCAGTCTGTGTCAGAGCATTGTCCAAACATCCCTGGAGCTCTGGGATGCACAGGGATCACCAATCCAACCCCAGACACCCCCAAAAAATCCCAGCCTGTTCAGAGTGTTATCAATGATTTCCATGGGATCAGTGATTTCCGTGGGATCAGTGATTGATTTCCGTGGGATCAGTGATTTCCGTGGGATCAGTGATTGATTTCCATGGGATCAATTCCCGTGTTTTCCAGGGATGAATTCCCACCTTTCCCATTCCTGTGTTTCCCAGGGATGAATTTCTGTGTTTTCCAGGGAATGGATTCCCACCTTTCCCACCCCTGTTTTTTGCAGGGATGAATTCCCGTGTTTCCCAGGGATGAATTCCCACCTTTCCCATCCCTATTTTCCCAGGGAATGAATTCCTGCCTTTCCCATCCCTGTTTTTCCAGGAATGAATTTCTGTGTTTTCCAGGGATGAATTCTTGCCTTTCCCATCCCTGTTTTTTGCAGGGATGAATTCCTGTGTTTCCCAGGGATGGATTCCTGCCTTTCCCATCCCTGTGTTTCCCAGGGATGAATTCCCACCTTTCCCACCCCTGTATTTTTCCAGGAATGAATTCCTGCCTTTCCCAGCCATATTTTCCCAGGGAATTAATTCCTGCCTTTCCCATCCCTGTGTTTTCCAGGGATGAATTCCTGCCTTTCCCACCCCTGTGTTTTCCAGGAATGAATTCCTGCCTTTCCCATTCCTGTGTTTTCCCAGGGATGAATTCCTGCCTTTCCCATCCCTGTGTTTTCCAGGAATGAATTCCTGCCTTTCCCATTCCTGTGTTTTCCCAGGGATGAATTCCTGTGTTTTCCAGGGAATGAATTCCTGCCTTTCCCACCCCTGTGTTTCCCAGGGATGAATTCCTGCCTTTCCCATCCCTATTTTCCCAGGGATAAATTCCTGCCTTTCCCATCCCTCTTTTTCCAGGAATTAATTTCTGTGTTTCCCAGGGATGGATTTCTGTGTTTTTCCAGGGATGAATTCCTCCTTTCCCCATCCCTGTGTTTTCCAGGGATGAATTTCTGTTGTTTTCCAGGGATGAATTCCCTGCCTTTCTCACCCCTGTGTTTTCCAGGGAATGAGTTCCTGCCTTTCCCATTCTTGTTTTTCCAGGGATGAATTTCTGTGTTTTCCCAGGGAATGAATTCCCGCCTTTCCCACCCCTGTATTTTTCCAGGGATGGATTCCCACCTTTCCCATCCCTTGTTTTCCAGGAATGAATTCCTGTATTTTTCCAGGGAATGAATTCCTGCCTTTCCCATCCCTGTTTTTCCAGGGATGAATTCCTCCTTTCCCCATCCCTGTATTTTTCCAGGAATGAATTCCTGCCTTTCCCATCCCTCTTTTTCCAGGAATTAATTTCTGTGTTTCCCAGGGATGGATTTCTGTGTTTTCCAGGGATGAATTCCTGCCTTTCCCCATCCCTGTGTTTTCCAGGGATGAATTCCTGCCTTTCCAGCCCTCGTGGCCAGCACTCCGTGCTGTTCCTGCTCTCCCCGGCGTTCCCGCTTGCCCAGGGCTGGGATGTGGTTGCCATGGCGATGGCAGATCCCGGCTGTCCCACCCCGGCCCTTTCCTGGGGGATTTTCACATCGGGAATATCGGGGAAAAAAAAAAAAAAACCAAACCCTGTGGGATTGTAAAAAAACCCGGGCAGAGGGAATGGGGGTCTGCTCACAGGGCTGGGAATGCTCTGGGGTTCCCAGGGGGAATTTGGGATTTGGGATCACCCAGAATCCCAGGATGGTTTGAGTTGGATCTCCTAATGGGGCTGGGAATGCTCTGGGGTTCCCAGAGGGAATTTGGGATCTGGGATCATCCAGAATCCCAAAATGGTTTGGGCTGGCTCTCCTCACAAAGCTGGGAATGCTCTGGGATTTCCCAAGGGAATTTGTGATCTGGGATTTCCCAAAATCCCAGGAATGGTTTGGTCTGGCTCTCCTAATGGGGCTGGGAATGCTCTGGGATTCCCACGGGAATTTGTGATCTGGGATTTCTCACAATCCCAAAATGGTTTGGGCTGACTCTCCTCACAAAGCTGGGAATGCTCTGGGATTCCCAAGGGAATTTGATCTGGGATTCCCCAGAATCCCAGGAATGGTTTGGGTTGGCTCTTGGCTCTCCTCTCAAAGCTGGGAATGCTCTGGGATTCCCAGAGGGAATTTGGGATCTGGGATCATGCAGAATCCCAGGAACGGTTTGGGCTGGCTCTCCTCACAAAGCTGGGAATTTCCTGGCATTCCCAAGGGAATTTGTGTTCTGAGATCTCCCAGAATCCCAGGAATGGTTTGGTCTGGCTCTCCTAATGGGGCTGGGAATTCTCTGGGATTTCCCAAGGGAATTTGTGATCTGGGATCTCCCAAAATCCCAGCATGGTTTGGCTTGGCTCTTCTCTCAAAGCAGGGAATTCTCTGGGATTCCCTGAGGGAATTTGTGATCTGGGATTTCCCAGAATCCCAAAATGGTTTGGGCTGGCTCTCCTCACAAAGCTGGGAATTCTCTGGGATTTCCCAAGGGAATTTGATCTGGGATTCCCCAGAATCCCAGGAATGGTTTGGGCTGGCTCTTGGCTCTCCTCTCAAAGCTGGGAATGCTCTGGGATTCCCAGAGGGAATTAATGATGTGGAATCACAAATCCAGAATCCCAGAATGGTTTGGGTTGGCTCTTGGCTCTCCTTTTGAGGCTGGGAATTCTCTGGGATTCCCAGAGGGAATTCATGATCTGGGATCTCCCAGAATCCCGGGAATGCTTTGGGGCTGGAAGGGACCTTGGGCCCCACCCAGTCCCACCTTGCCCAGCCCAGGCCTGTCGGGGCTGGAGCTGCTGGGGATCCCAGAGGGGCTCCAGGATCCCAGAGGGGCTTTGGGATTGTCCAGGAGGGGCTTTGGGATTGTCCAGGAGGGGCTTTGGGATTGTCCAGGAGGGGCTCCAGGATTGTCCAGGAGAGGCTCCAGGATTGCCCAGGAAGGGCTTTGGGATTTCCAGGAGGGGCTCCAGGATTGTCCAGGAGAGGCTCCAGGAGCAGGAGCTGGGGAAGGGGATGAGCTCAGGGCTGTTCCTGCTGCCCCCCCAGCCCGGGGGCTGCTCTTAGTGGATTAACAGATTAATTAAACCCCAACCAGTTGCTGCTGTTGGATCCTCTGGAATTATGGAATCACCAGCACTGGGAAATCCCTCTGAGAGCAGAGCCCAGCCGCTCTGTCTCCCCCAGATCTTTGTGTCCCTTTGTGCTTTTGGACATTTCCAGGGATTCATTCCCTATCCCAGTGCCTCCCCACCCTTCCAGCGAGCCAGTTTTCCCTGAAATCCCAACCTGAGGCCACTCCTGTCCCCTGCAGTGTCCTCCCGGTGTCCTGCTCGTCCTTGGCGAGCTCAGGAGCCTCCCAGGAAATCAGATTTGATCCCGATGGGGATTTTAGTGCAGGAATTTCCGTGCAGCAGCCACAGGCTGGGGGCAATCCCTGCCTTGGCACCGGATCCCAGGGAAGTTTATCCCGGTTTTTGTGTGGATTTGGGAGTGGAGCAGCTCCAGGTGTGGTCACTGTGAGCAGGATGGGGACAGCTCTAGGGGGGAAAAAAAAAAAATAAAAATCTGGAATTCCCTGCGCTGGGGATTCCCTGTCCCAGCCCTGCGGGGTTTGGAGGATTCTGGAGCAATCCCAGTTTGGGAATTCTGCTTTGAGGCTGGCAAAGAGGAGCCCCTGAGCCTTTCCCAGAGGTGTTTTCCCCTCTGTGCCGCAGCCCCGGGGCTCCAGCTCGGCTTTCCTCCCCAGCCTTTTCCTGGGAATTGTGGGCTGTGCTGGGCTCTGCCTCCATGGCAGCAGCCAGGCTGGAAATGCTCCAGGCAGAGCTGTGGGCTCACATCCAGTGGGAGAATCCTCTGGGATGCCCCGGGGCTGAAGCTGGGACTGATCCTTCCCCTTCTTGGCAGCTGAGAGATCCCAAATCCAGCAGAATTTTGGGGTCAGGGCAGGCCCAGCTGGGGTTTGCCCCCTTCCCTGTTATCCAGGAATTCCATCCATGCCCTTTTCCAAATCTCCTGGAGGTGGGAATGGCCACGGGGAGTTTGGATATTTCCTTTTCTCCCCAAAATTCTCCCCGAGTCTTTCTGAGCTCCTGACCCCGTTCCTGTGCCTTGGCCCTTTATCCCAGCACCAGGAAATCCCAGAGTGGGGCTGAAACCTCCCTCAGGGAGAGCTCAGCAGCTTTTCCTGGGATAATGGAGCCCTGGGGGGCAGTTTGGGGACCCGGGGGGGCAGTTTGGGAGCCCTGGGGGACAGTTTGGGAGCCCTGGGGGCAGTTTGAGGGCCCTGGGGGGCAGTTTGGGGACCTTTTGGGGGGCAGTTTGGGGGCCCTGGGGGGCAGTTTGGGGACCTGGGGACAGTTTGGGGGCCCTGGGGGCAGTTTGAGGGCCCTGGGGGTAGTTTGGGGACCCGGGGGGGCAGTTTGGGGACCTTTTGGGGGGCAGTTTGGGGACCCTGGGGGGGCAGTTTGGGACCCCAGGGGGCAGTTTGGGGACCTTTTGGGGGGGGCAGTTTGGGGACCTTTTGGGGGGGGCAGTTTGGGGACCCGGGGGGGCAGTTTGGGGACCCTGGGGGGGCAGTTTGGGGGCCCTGGGGGCAGTTTGGGAGCCCTGGGGGCAGTTTGGGGGCCCTGGGGGGCAGTTTGGGGACATGGGAAGGTCTGTCCTGAAATGCTGCACGGGCCTGGAGTGGTTCTGTCCCCAAGGGGAAAACGCTGATTTTGCTCTTTGTGATAAATGTGACACTGGGGGAGGGACCCCAAAGTCTGGGAGGAACCCCAAAGGTGTGGGAGGGACCCCAAAGTCTGGGCAATCCCCCATCCCAAACCCCTCTGTGGATTTGTCCCCTGCTCTGGCTCCTCCAGAGTGGGACAAAACCCCTGGAATGTTCCCGGCACTGGGGTGTGGCCCTTGGGGACAGCGGGTTTGGGGGGACAGGGTTTGGGGTGACTGACAGGGGTTTGGGGGTGACACTGGCTGGGGTGACAGGATTTTGGGGTGACTGACAGGGGTTTGAGGGTGACAGGATTTTGGGGTGGCAGGGTTTGAGAGGTCAGGGTTTTGGGGTGACTGACAGGGGTTTGGGGGTGACACTGGTTGGGGTGACAGGGGTTTGGGGTGGCAGGATTTTGAGGTGACTGACACTGGCTGGGGTGACACTGGCTGGGGTGACAGGGGGTTTGGGGTGACAGGGGTTTGAGGTGACAGGATTTTGGGGTGACACTGGCTGGAGTGACAGGATTTTGGGGTAACAGGATTTTGGGGTGACACTGGCTGGGGTGACAGGGGTTTGGGGTGACACTGGCTGGGGTGACAGGATTTTGGGGTGACAGGGGTTTGGGGTGACACTGGCTGGCCTCAGTGATCCTGGAGGCTTTTCCAGCCCTGGATAATTCCAGGATTCCATGGGGGGAATTGCTCGGCTGTGCCAGAGCACCGGGACAGGGGACAGTGACATCAATGGGGACAGTGGCACAGTGACATCAATGGGGACAGTGGCACTAGAGGAGCAGGGGACAGTGACACAGTGACATCAATGGGGACAGTGGCACTAGAGGAGCAGGGGACAGTGACACAGTGACATCACTGGGGACAGTGGCAGTAACAGAGCAGGGGACAGTGACATTAACGGGGACAGTGGCATCATTGAGGGACAGGGGGTCAGTGACATTAAGGGAGCAGGGGACAGTGACACAGTGACATCAATGGGGACAGTGGCACTAAGGGACATGGAGGCAGTGACATTGGAGGTGACAGTGGCACTGATGGGGACAGTGACATTAAGGGACCGGGGACAGTAACATTAAGGGACATGTAGACAGTGGCATTAATGGGACAGTGGCATTAATGGGACAGGGACAGTGACACTGAGGGTGACAGTGGCACTAATGGGAACAGTGGCATTAATGGGACAGTTGCATTAAGGGACCAGGGGACAGTGACATTGAGGGGGATAGTGGCACTAATGGGGACGGTGGCACTAAGGGACATGGGATAGTGGCACTAATGGGGACAGTAACATTAAGGGACAGTGACAGTGGCACTAATGGGGACAGTGGCACTAAGGGACAGTGACAGTGACATTGGGGGTGCCAGTGGCACTAAGGGACGGTGACAGTGGCACTAATGGGGACAGTGGCACTAAGGGACAGTGACATTGAGGGGGATGGTGGCATTAAGGACCAGTGACAGTGGCATTAATGGGGGCAGTGGCACTAATGGGGACAGTGACATTGAGGGGGGGACAGTGGCACTAAGGGACAGTGACATTGGGGGTGCCAGTGGCACTAAGGGACAGTGACAGTGGCATTAAGGGTGACAGTGGCACTAATGGGGACAGTGGCATTAAGGGTGACAGTGGCACTAATGGGGACAGTGGCACTAAGGGGCAGGGACAGTGACATTGGGGGTGCCAGTGGCACTAAGGGACATGGGACAGTGACATTAAGGGTGACAGTGGCACTAAGGGCCAGTGACAGTGGCACTAAGGGGCAGGGACAGTGACATTAAGGGTGACAGTGGCACTAAGGGCCAGTGACACTAATGGGGGCAGTGACAGTGGCACTAAGGGACATGGGACAGTGACATTGGGGGTGCCAGTGGCACTAAGGGACATGGGACAGTGACATTGGGGGGGACAGTGGCACTAAGGGACATGGGACAGTGACATTGGGGGTGCCAGTGGCACTAAGGGACAGTGACAGTGACACTGGGGGTGGCAGTGGCACTAACGGGGACAGTGGCACTGAGGGACAGTGGCAGTGTCACTAAGGGGCAGTGACAGTGACACTGGGGGTGGCAGTGGCACTAAGGGGCAGTGACAGTGACACTGGGGGTGGCAGTGGCACTAAGGGGCAGTGACAGTGACACTGGGGGTGGCAGTGGCACTAAGGGGCAGTGACAGTGACATTAAGGGTGACAGTGTCACTAAGGGGCAGGGACAGTGACATTAAGGGTGACAGTGGCACTAAGGGGCAGGGACAGTGACACTGGGGGTGGCAGTGGCACTAACCGTGTCCCTCCCTGCAGACACTACCCGAAGCAATCCTTCACCATGGTGGCAGACACGCCCGAGAACCTGCGCCTGAAGCAGCAGAGCGAGCTCCAGAGCCAGGTGAGAGTCCCAGGAATTCCCCAGGGATAAACCCCACACTCACCTCTCCTGCTGGGGGAACACTGGGGGGGCCCTGCAGCCCTGAAAATTCCCAAAATCCCCGAAAATTCCCGAATTCCCATGGGAAAAAACCACCCTGACCTTTCCTGGTGTGTTTTTATCTCTGGGGGTTTTGGGAATTCTCTGTGTGAGATTCCTGAATTAATTCTGGACAAGGAGATTTTCCAGATCTCCTTCCAGCCCTGACAATTCCATTATTCTCTTGGTATCCCTTGAATTCCCAAATTCCCATGGGAAAAACCCACCCTGACCTTTCCCATTTCATTTTTGTCTCTGAGGGTTCCATGTTTTGGGACTTTTCTGTGTGAGATTCTTGAATTAATTCCTGAATTAATTCTGGGCAAGGGGAGTTCCAGAGGGGCCCTTCCAGCCCTGAAAATTCCCAAAAAACCCTCAAATTCCCATGGAAAAAACCCACCCTGACCTTTCCCATTTCATTTTTGTCTCTGAGGGTTTTGGGAATTCTCTGTGTGAGATTCCTGAATTAATTTTGGGGAGTTCTCTGCACGTTTGACTTTTGGAAATTCCTGAATTAATTCTGGGCAGGAGGATTTCCAGATCTCCTTCCAGCCCTGACAATTCCATCATTCTCTGGATTCCCAAATTCCCCATGGATAAACCCCACACTCACCTTTCCTGCTGAGGGGAAAAAAAACAAGAGGGGCTCTTTCAGCCCTGAAAATTCCCAAAACCGGGTGCCAGGGGTGGGACACTGGGCACGTGCAGGGCCAGGGTGGCTCCGTGTCACTCTCTATTTGTGTCCCCTCTCTTTGTGTCCCCATCTCCCCTCCCACTCACGGGAAGCTGCTGCTCAACGATGTCGTGTGAGGCCAAAAATGTCCCCAAAGTGCCACCCTGGTGCCCACGGGCTGCTTTTCCCAGCCCACGTGTGGCAGGGAAATTGCAGGTTCCCACCCTGGGGCTCCTTTTCCCGGGGTGGAATTTGGGCACAGCCCTTCCTGTGTGTGGGGGGGTGGCAGATGCCACTGCTGTCCCTGCTGTGCCAGCTCCTCTGGGAGTTGTCACCTCGCTGCTGGTGGCACTGGATGTGCTGTGACATGTGAAGGGTTTTCCCGGCTCCCTTTGGGTGTCACGGCACGGAGGGAGCTCAGGAAAAAAGGGAATAGTGGGAATTTTAAATTTATTAAATTATTCCCACCGTCCTTGGGGGTGCTGCCAGGTGGATTTTGGGGCTGAATTCCTGTGTCCTGAACCGTCAGCAGGGTGGGGAAAAAAAAAAAAACCCCAAAGAAGATGGAGCAGGGTGGGATTTAGGAGGGTGAAAAGATGGGATTGATCAGAGGATCTGCCCAGCCCTGGGATTGGCTTCCTGCTCAGTGATTCCTTCTATTTCCAGCCTGCAATTCTGGCAGCTCAGCAGCTCTGGGGTGGCCTGTCCCCTGTTCCCTGTTCCCTGTTCCCTGTCCCCTATTCCCTGTTCCCTGTTCCCTGTCCCCTGTCCCCTGTTCCCTGTCCCTGTCCCCTGTCCCTGTCCCCTGTCCCTGTTCCCTGTCCCTGTTCCCTGTCCCTGTTCCCTGTCCCTGTCCCCTGTCCCTGTCCCCTGTCCCTGTCCCCTGTCCCCTGTCCCCTGTCCCCTGTTCCCTGTCCCCTGTCCCCTGTCCCCTGTTCCCTGTCCCTGTTCCCTGTCCCCCCTGTCCCCTGTCCCCTGTTCCCTGTCCCTGTTCCCTGTCCCCTGTCCCTGTCCCCTATTCCCTGTTCCCTGTCCCCTGTCCCTGTCCCCTGTCCCTGTCCCTGTCCCTGTCCCCTGTCCCTGTCCTGAGCAGCATGGGGACAGCATCCCCCACTCCTTCATGGAAAGCATCGTGGGTGGAGGGCAAACTGGGGCCAGACTGGGCAAACTGGGGCCAAACTGGGCAAAGCGGGGCCAGACTGGGCAAACCGGGGCCAGACTGGGCAAACTGGGGCCAGACTGGGCAAACCGGGGCCAGACTGGGCAAACCGGGGCCAGACTGGGCAAAGCAGGGCCAGACTGGGCAAAGCAGGGCCAGACTGGGCAAACTGGGGCCAGACTGGGCAAAGCAGGGCCAAACTGGGCAAACTGGGGCCAGACTGGGCAAAGCAGGGCCAAACTGGGGACAAAGTGGGCAAACCAGAGCCAAAGTGGGCAAAGCAGGGCCAAACTGGGCAGAGCAGGGGCCAAACTGGGCAAAGCAGGGCCAAACTGGGCAAAGCAGGGCCAGACTGGGCAAACCGGGGCCAAACTGGGCAAACCAGGGCCAGACTGGGCAAACCAGAGCCAAACTGGGCAAACTAGGGCCAACCAGGGCCAAACTGGGCAAAGCAGGGCCAGACTGGGCAAAGCAGGGCCAAAGTGGGGCCAAACTGGGCAAAACAGAGCCAAACTGGGGCCAAACTGGGCAAAGCAGAGCCAAACTGGCCAAACTGGGGCCAAACTGGGCAAAGCAGGGCCAAACTGGCCAAACTGGGCAAAGCAGGGCCAGACTGGGCAAACTGGGGCTGGAGCAGCTCCAGAGGGAGCCAGGCCACCCCCCTGAGGCTGTCCCCGTGTCCCCGGGTTTGTGTCACCCTGCCGGGGGTGGCTGGGGACACCCCTGGAGGGGCTGCAGGTCCCCGGATCCCTGCTGGGTGCCCACAGGGAACTGACACCCCAGAGACCCCAGAGGGGAGAGGGGGGGACGGGAACGGGGTCTGGGTGCTCGGGGGGTGCTTTGGGTGCTGGAAAACTCCTTCTGCCGTGGCTGGGGAGGCTCTGGGGTGTTTTGGGATGTTCAGGAATGCTCAGGGATGTCCATGGATGTGCAGGGATGTTATGGGATATTCTGGGATGTTCTGGGATGCTCGGGGATGTTGCGGGAATTTCTGGGATGTTCAGGAATGCTCAGGGATGTGCAGGGATGTCCATGGATGTTCAGGGATGTCCATGGATGTTCAGGGATGTTCTGGGATGCTCAAGGATGTTATGGGATGTTCAGGAATGTTCTGGGATGCTCAGGGATGTCCATGGATGTCCAAGGATGTTCAGGGATGTTCAGGGATGTTCAGGAATGTTCTGGGATGCTCAAGGATGTTCCAGGATGTTCAGGAATGTTCTGGGATGCTCAGGGATGTTCAGGGATGTTCAGGAATGCTCAGGGGTGTTCAGGGATGTTATGGGATGTAAAGGGGGGCTCGGGGAGGTGCAGGGATAAGCAGGAATGCTCAGGGATATTCAGGGATGTGCAGGGAGGCTCAGGGATACTCAGGAATACTCAGGGATGTTCTGGGATATTCAGGAATGCTCAGGGATGTTCTGGGATATTCAGGAATACTCAGGGATGTTCAGGGATGTTCAGGGATACTCAGGGATGTTCTGGGATATTCAGGAATGCTCAGGGATGTTCTGGGATATTCAGGGATGCTCAGGGATGTTCTGGGATATTCAGGAATGCTCAGGGATGTTCTGGGATATTCAGGAATGCTCAGGGATGTTCTGGGATATTCAGGGATGCTCAGGGATGTTCTGGGATATTCAGGGATGCTCAGGGATATTCAGGAATGCTCAGGGATGTTCTGGGATATTCAGGGATGCTCAGGGATGTTCCAGGATGTTCTGGGGGTGCTCCTGGGCGAGGCAGGAGCTGCTGCCCCTGGGGCACAGTCAGGGGCTGCTGGGCCCAGCTCTGCACTGTCCCCCTTCCCTGAGTTCAGATCCACATTTCTGCTAAAACCGTGTTCAAATCCAGGTTTGGTTAAAACCGTGTTCAAATCCAGGTTTGGTTAAAACTGTGTTCAAATCCGGGTTTGGTTAAAACCGTGTTCAGATCCGGGTTTGGTTAAAACCGTGTTCAAATCCAGGTTTGGTTAAAACCGTGTTCAAATCCGGGTTTGGTTAAAACCGTGTTCAAGTCCAGGTTTGGTTAAAACCGTGTTCAAGTCCAGTTTTTGGTTAAAACTGAGATTAAATCCAATTTTTAGTTAAAACTGAGATTAAATCCAGTTTTAGTTAAAGCCGAGGTGAAACCCATCTTCCCTGCTGTGCCCCCAGATCCGCTACAAGGAGGAGTTTGAGAAGAACAAGGGCAAAGGTTTCAGCGTGGTGGCCGACACCCCTGAGCTGCAGAGGATCAGGAAGACTCAGGATCAGATCAGCAACGTGAGTGACACCTGTGACACGGCTGTGACTGTGACTGTGACACGGCTGTGACGGTGACTGTGACACGACTGTGACAGTGACAGTGACCCGGCTGTGACAGTGACAGTGACCCTGCTGTGACAGTGACACGGCTGTGACAGTGACACGGCTGTGACCCTGCTGTGACAGTGACACTGCTGTGACACGGCTGTGACAGTGACACTGCTGTGACAGTGACCCGGCTGTGACAGTGACCCGGCTGTGACAGTGACAGTGACCCGGCTGTGACAGTGACTGTGACCCGGCTGTGACAGTGACAGTGACCCTGCTGTGACAGTGACCCGGCTGTGACAGTGACAGTGACACTGCTGTGACCCGGCTGTGACAGTGACAGTGACACTGCTGTGACAGTGACCCGGCTGTGACAGTGACAGTGACCCGGCTGTGACTGCGACCCGGCTGTGACAGTGACAGTGACACTGCTGTGACAGTGACACGGCTGTGACAGTGACACGGCTGTGACTGTGACACGGCTGTGACTGTGACACGGCTGTGACAGTGACCCTGCTGTGACAGTGACTGTGACACGGCTGTGACAGTGACAGTGACCCGGCTGTGACAGTGACACGGCTGTGACAGTGACACGGCTGTGACTGTGACACGGCTGTGACTGTGACACGGCTGTGACAGTGACCCTGCTGTGACAGTGACTGTGACACGGCTGTGACAGTGACACTGCTGTGACCCTGCTGTGACTGTGACCCGGCTGTGACTGTGACAGTGACACGGCTGTGACTGTGACGTTGACCTTGCTGTGACATTGACCTTGCTGTGACAGTGACCCTGCTGTGACTGACAGTGACACTGCTGTGACATTGCTGTGACCCTGGCCCTGCAGTGACAGTGACAGTGACCCTGGCCCTGCTGTGACCCTGCAGTGACAGTGACAGTGACCCTGGCCCTGCAGTGACAGTGACAGTGACAGTGACCCTGGCCCTGCTGTGACAGTGACCCTGGCCCTGCCGTGACCCCCGGGGGGAGCAGTCTGGGGGGGGATCAGCTGCTGACATCCAGCCTGGATCCCAAATTCCCGCAGTCCTGGCAGGAATCGTTCTCCTGCCTCATTGCCCCGGGTTTGGGTTTAATTTGAATTTTGTGCTCAACGTACTAAATAACGTTAAAGGTTTGATTTGTTCATTTAAATACATTTATTTTCTGTTGTGAGGCAGAAACAGGAGTAAAAGAGCAAGGCAGGCATAAAACCTAAAAGGGTATAAAACTTTATGAACTACACAGAGAAATGTAAATTTAGAATAAGATCTTCAGACTACTTTTTTTTAATCTTTCCTAACTTTTATAACAACAAGACAAGCATAGAAAAAACTACTTCAGTCAGTTTTTAACTTAAATAGTTTGTTTTTTTAGTTTACTTTGGAGAGAGAAGTTTATTTTTGTCAGGCTGTGGGGACTTTCCACAAGGAGATAAAAAAAAAAAAAAAGTTTTCTGGTGGCTTCACTTTTCACGATTCACATCCCCCTTCAAAACAGACAGAACCAGCTTTTCTCCAATTAACTCTTGGGGCTGTCACTAATTAAACCAGCCTTCAATTAACCCCATCGAGTCGCAGGAAAAGCTCTCAGGAAGAAAACCCCGAGATCTGTGGGGCGTGTCCTGCCCCCCTCCCACCCCCCGGGTCCCACCTGCCCCTGGAGGAAAGGAGAAATTTGGGAAGAGGCTCCAGAACCCCGAGCCAGGGGCAGCTCTTGGAGCTGTGGAATATCCTGAGCTCCAGGGGGGATCCCCAAATCCCAATTGTGGAATATCCTGAGCTCCAGGGGGGGATCCCCAAATCCCAATTGTGGAATATCCTGAGCTCCAGGGGGGATCCCCAAATCCCAATTGTGGAATATCCTGAGCTCCAGGGGGGATCCCCAAATCCCAATTGTGGAATTTCCTGAGCTCCAGGGGGATCCCCAAATCCCAATTCCTGTCCCTGCAATCCGGGGATCCCTGGGCTCTGTCCCCTCCCCCGCTGTCTCTGCATGCCTGGGGATGGTGGAGCTTTGTCATGGAGAGGCAGGGGGATGGACTGGGATGGACTGGGATGGATGGAGATGGACTGGGATGTGCTGGGATGGACTGGGATGGATGGAGATGGACTGGGATGGATGGAGATGGACTGGGATGTGCTGGGATGGATGGAGATGGACTGGGATGTGCTGGGATGGATGGAGATGGACTGGGATGTGCTGGGATGGACTGGGATGTGCAGGGATGGACTGGGATGTGCAGGGATGGACTGGGATGTGCTGGGATGGACTGGGATGGATGGAGATGGACTGGGATGTGCTGGGATGGACTGGGATGGATGGAGATGGACTGGGATGGATGGAGATGGACTGGGATGGATGGAGATGGACTGGGATGTGCTGGGATGGACTGGGATGTGCAGGGGTGCTCAGGGATGGACTGGGATGTGCAGGGGTGTTCAGGGATGGACTGGGATGTGCAGGGGTGGACTGGGATGGACTGGGATGTGCAGGGGTGGACTGGGATGGACTGGGATGTGCAGGGGTGTTCAGGGATAGACTGGGATGTTCAGGGACGGACAGGGGTGCTCAGGGATGGATTGGGATGGTTTGGAATGTGCAGGGATGGTTGGGGATGTGGAGGGGTGTGCTGGGATGGACTGGGATAGACAGGGGTGCTCAGAGAGGCTCAAGGATATTTGGGGATGCTCAGGAATGCCCTGGGATGCCCTGGGATGTTCAGGGATATTTGGGGGTGTTCAGGGATGCCCTGGGATGTTCAGGGATATTTGGGGATGCTCAGGGGTGCCCTGGGATGTTCAGGGATGCTCAGGGATGCCCTGGGATGTTCAGGGATATTTGGGGGTGCTCAGGGATGCCCTGGGATGTTCAGGGATATTTGGGGATGCTCAGGGGTGCCCTGGGATGTTCAGGGATGCTCAGGGATGCCCTGGGATGTTCAGGGATATTTGGGGGTGCTCAGGGATGCCCTGGGATGTTCAGGGATATTTGGGGGTGCTCAGGGATGCCCTGGGATGTTCAGGGATATTTGGGGGTGCTCAGGCTTCCAGTCTGGCTGTGGCTGCCCCTGCCCCAAATCTCCCACGCAGGGATTCATTGTCCTTGGGCTGCTGGGGAAAGCCAGGAGTGTTCTGGGGAAGGGACAGGGCTGGATTCTCCTGCTGGATTCTCCTGCTGGATTCTCCTGGATTCTCCTGCTGGATTCTCCTCGAGTCTCCCTGCTCTGTCACTCCTTTCCATCAGAAACCTCTCGGGCTCTGCTGCTCCCTGAGCTCCTCCTGCTTTTCCACCCCCGAGATTCCCAGCCCTGGAGCTGCTGGCTGCTCCTGGAGTGGCCAGGGAAGGGGTTTGGAGTGCAGGGAGATGTTCCCACAGCCGGAGCTCACACAAAATCCCAGGAAACCCCAGCAGGGGCGGGAGAGGGATTTTTATTCCCTCTTTTTCTGCCGCCGTTGTGCAGCTCTCGGCATCCCGTGGGATGTGATGGAGGCACCAAAGCCCGGGCAGGGAATGGGATCCGAGCTGGAAGATTTTCCCTGGGGCAGCTCTGAGCCGGCAGCTGCCCCGGCGTGGGGCTGGGGGGGTTTGGGGGGGTTTGGGGCCATGAAGGGACAGCAGGGAGCTGAGCCCGGGCCCCTCACCCTCTCCCAGCCGTTCCCGGTGTCTGGCTGCCAGCCTGGGGCGGCCGTGACCCACTTAGGAGAGACACAGAAACCGAGCCCAGCCCGGACCCCGCCTGCGTTCCTGGGGGGCAGGAACGGGGGGAGAACCCCGGGAATGGGGCTGGGCATGGCCTGAGACATCCTGGGGCTGGGCCAGGGGCTGTTCCTGATCCTGGGGCTGTGCCAGGGGCTGTTCCTGATCCTGGGGCTGGGCCAGGGGCTGTTCCTGATCCTGGGGCTGTTCCAGGGGCTGTCCTTGTCCCTGTCCCTTCTCCTGGGGCTGTTCTTGATCCTGGGGCTGTTCCTGTTCCCAAATCCTTCCTGGGGCTGTCCCTTCTCCTGGGGCTGTTCCTGTTCCTAATCCTGGGGGCTGTTCCAGGGGCTGTTCCTGTTCCCAAACCTTTCCAGGGGCTGTTCCTCATCCTGGGGCTGTCCCTGTTCCCAGATCTTTCCTGGGGGTGTCCCTACTCCTTGGAGCTGTTCCAGGGGCTGTCCTTGTCCCTGTCCCTGCTCCTGGGGCTGTGCCAGGGGCTGTCCCTGCTCCCAAACCTCTCCAGGGGCTGTCCCGACTCCTGTTCCTGTCCCTGGGGGCTGTTCCTGAGGCTGTTCCTGATCCTGGGGCTGTTCCCGAGGCTGTCCTTGTCCCTGTTCCTGCTCCTGGGGCTGTTCCAGGGCTGTTCCTGCTCCTGTCCCTGTTCCCAAATCCCTGGGGCTGTCCCTACTCCTGTCCCTGTCCCTGGGGGCTGTTCCTGAGGCTGTTCCTGCTCCTGGGGCTGTTCCAGGGGGTGTCCTTGTCCCTGTCCCTTCTCCTGTCCCTGGGGCTGTCCCTCTTCCCAGATCTTTCTTGGGGCTGTCCCTGTTCCTGTCCCTGAATCTGTCCTGGGCTCTGTCCCTGTCCCCAGGGCTGTCCCTGTCCTTGTCCCTGTCCTTGTCCCTGTCCCCAGGGCCATCCCAGCCTCCCGGGGGTCCCCACAGATCAGGGGGTGCTGTCCCTGTTCTCTCTGCTCCCTCCAGCCTGTCACTGTTTAACCAGGGGACATTCCCAGGCTCCAGGTGCTTCCCGTGGCAACTCATTAACAGCACGGGGTTAATTAGTAATTTTTAACCCTCGTGGTTGGGTTAACCCTTCCCTCCTGCCCGCCCTGGGGTCCCCTCTGTCCCCCTGGCACTGGGGGCTGCACACCAGAGTTCCTAAAGGGAATTTTGCTCTGTGGCTTGGGGAGGAATCTCATTCTGAAAAAAATTCTCATTCTGAAAAAATTCTTCATCCCAAAGGCCCCAAAAACTCTTCCTGTGTGTGGCACAAACTGCTCTGAGGATGTCCCCGTGCCCTGGGATGGGGCAAGAGCCCCCCAGGATTTTCTGGGATGGGGAAGGGGCCCCCCAGGATTTTCTGGGATGAGGGAGGAGCCCCCCAGGATTTGCTGGGATGAGGGAAGGAGCCCCCCAGGATTTGCTGGAATGAGGAAGGAGCCCCCCAGGATTTGTTGGGATGGGGAAGGAGCCCCCCAGGAATTGCTGGGATGAGGGAGGAGCCCCCAGGATTTTCTGGGATGGGGCAGGAGCCCCCAAGATTTGCTGGGATGGGGAAGGAGCCCCCCAGGATTTGTTGGGATGGGGAAGGAGCCCCCAGGATTTGCTGGGGTGGAAAAAGAGCCAAGCTGGGATGGGGGAAGGATCCTGGAATCCTTCAGGCTGGAAAAGCCTCGAGTCCAGCACTGCCCTCAGCACCAGCCCAAATCCCCAAACGCCACATCCACGTCCCCAAATGCCACATCCACGTGGGCTTTTAACCCTTTCAGGGACGGTGACCCCACTGGGCAGCCCCGCCTCCCTTTTCTGAAGGAATTCTCCCATTTCCAATCCCCCTCCCCGCTGCCGTTTCCTCATCCCGCCCCTTTTTTCCCGGGAGAAGCTGCTCCAGGCCCGGGCCCTGAGCTGTCCCGCCCTGCCCCGCAGATCAAATACCACGAGGAGTTCGAGAGGAGCCGGATGGGCCCCAGCCCCAGCGAGGGCTCGGAGCCCGAGCGCCGCAATTCCCAGGAGAGCAGCGGCTACCGGAGAGCAGAGCCCCAGCCCCAGCCCCAGCTGGGCCAGCCCGGGGCCACAGGTGAGCCCGGGCCAGCCCTGGCGCTTCCAAATCCCAGTTCTGGGTCATTTCAAATCCCTGTTCGTGGATCCATCCAGATCCCAGTTCAGCATCACCCCCAAATCCCAGTTCAGGATCAACCAAAAATCCCAGTTTAGGATCATTCATGGGTCCACCCCCAAATCCCAGTTTAGGGTCAAATCCCAGTTCAGGATCAACCAAATCCCATTTTAGGGTCAAATCCCAGTTCATGGATCCACCCACAAATCCCAATTCAGGATCACCCCCAAATCCCAGTTTAGGATCATTCACATCCCAGTTCAGGGCCCAATCCCAGTTCATGGATCCACCCACAAATCCTAGTTCAGGATCACCCCCAAATCCCAGTTTAGGGTCAAATCCCAGTTCAGGATAACTCAAATCCCAGTTCATGGATCCATCCAGATCCCAGTTTAGGATCATTCACATCCCAGTTCAGGGCCAAATCCCAGTTCATGGATCCATCCAGATCCCAGTTCAGCATCACCCCCAAATCCCAGTTCAGGATCAACCAAATCCCGGTTTAGGATCATTCACATCCCAGTTCAGAGTCACTCAAATCCCAGTTCAGGACCACCCACATTGCAGTTCATGGATGCACTTTCCCCTCCACATCCCAGTTCAGGATCCACCCAAATCCCAGATCAAGATCACCCACAGCCCAGTCCGGGATCCCTCATTCCCAGTCCAGGATCCCTCATTCCCAGTTCAGGATCCCTCATTCCCAGTCCAGGATCCCTCATTCCCAGTTCAGGATCCCTCATTCCCAGTTCCAGGATCCCTCATTCCCGGTTCGGGATCCCCCATTCCCGGTCCGGGATCCCCCATTCCCGGTCCGGGATCCCTCATTCCCGGTTCAGGATCCCCCATTCCCGGTCCGGGATCCCCCATTCCCGGTCCGGGATCCCCCATTCCCGGTCCGGGATCCCCCATTCCCGGTCCGGGATCCCCCATTCCCGGTCCGGGATCCCCCATTCCCGGTCCGGGATCCCCCATTCCCGGTCCGGGATCCCCCATTCCCAGTCCAGGATCCCTCATTCCCAGTCCGGGATCCCTCATTCCCAGTCCGGGATCCCCCATTCCCAGTTCAGGATCCCCCATTCCCAGTCCAGGATCCCCCATTCCCGGTCCGGGGTCGCTCGTTCCCGTCCCGGTTCACGGCTGTTCCTTTCCCGCAGTTTTCCAGCCGCCGCCTCCATCCCAATCCTTCTCTTACCCGGACCCGGCGGTTCCGGCCTCGGCCCCGGCCCAGCGCAGCGCCCCGCCCGGGGGAGGGGTGAGTACAGCCCGGGCCCGCGGCTGGGACGTGTCCCCGTCATTGTCCCCGTGTCCCCACGGCTGTCACAGTGTCCCAGTGTCCCCGTGGCTGTCACAGTGTCCCCATGGCTGTCACAGTGTCCCCATGGCTGTCACAGTGTCCCCATGGCTGTCACAATATCCCCATGTCCCCTGTGGCTGTCCCCGTGTCCCCATGGCTGTCCCCGTGTCCCCATGGCTGTCACAGTGTCCCCATGTCCCTTGTGGCTGTCACAGTGTCCCCGTGTCCCTATGGCTGTCCCCGTGGCTGTCACAGTGTCCCCTGTGTCCCTCAGGGCTGTGACCGTGTCCCCGTGATTGTCCCCATGTCCCTCATGGCTGTGCCAATGTCCCCGTGGCTGTCACAGTGTCCCCGTGTCCCCCGTGGCTGTCCCAGTGTCCCCGTGGCTCTCCCGGTGTCCCCGTGGCTGTCCCCATGGCTGTCCCGGTGTCCCCGTGGCTGTCCCCATGGCTGTCACGGTGTCCCCATGGCTCTCCCCGTGTCCCCGTGGCTGTCCCGGTGTCCCGGTGTCCCCGTGGCTGTCCCGGTGTCCCCGTGGATGTCCCCGTGGCTGTCCCGGTGTCCCCGTGGCTGTCCCGGTGTCCCCGTGGCTGTCCCCGTGGCTGTCCCGGTGTCCCCGTGGCTGTCCCGGTGTCCCCGTGGCTGTCCCGGTGTCCCCGTGGCTGTCCCGGTGTCCCCATGGCTGTCCCGGTGTCCCCGTGGCTGTCCCGGTGTCCCCGTGGCTGTCCCGGTGTCCCCGTGGATGTCCCCGTGGCTGTCCCGGTGTCCCCGTGGCTGTCACGGTGTCCCGGTGTCCCCGTGGCTGTCCCGGTGTCCCCGTGGCTGTCACGGTGTCCCCGTGTCCCCACAGAAGCGTTTCCGTGCTGTCTATGATTACAACGCGGCGGACGAGGACGAGGTGTCGTTCCAGGACGGGGACACGATCATCAACGTGCAGCAGATCGATGACGGCTGGATGTACGGCACGGTGGAGCGCACGGGGGACACGGGGATGCTCCCGGCCAACTACGTGGAGGCCATCTGAGCCCGGCGACACGGCCGGCCCGCCCGTCCCCTCCCCTCCGGGCGTCTCCTGTCCCCTCCCCCTGTCCCCTTTGTCCCCTCTGTGTCCGGTTTCTGTCGCCAGTTCTCGCTCCGTGGTGGCCCCGTGCGGGTCAAAGCCCCGGGGCTTTGCTGCTCCTGTCCCTCCTGGGGGAAACTTCCAGAAATCCCAGAAAAGGGAGGGAGAGGGAGGAGGAGGAGGAGAGGCCACGTCAGGACCAAATTCCCGCTGTGGGGTGGGAGAGATGAGGGGGGCTCATCCCGAGGGTTCCCTGGGCTCATCCCGAGGGTTCTCTGGGCTCATCCCGAGGGTTCTCTGGGCTCATCCCGAGGGTTCTCTGGGCTCATCCCGAGGGTTCCCTGGGCTCAGGAATGGATTTGCAGCTCCTTGAGCTCATCCCGAGGGTGTCCTGGGCTTATTCCAAATGTGCCCTGGGCTTATTCCAAATGTGCCCTGGGCTCAAGGATGGGTTTGCAGCTCCTTGGGCTCATCCCGAGGATTCTCTGGGCTCAGGAATGGATTTGCAGCTCCTTGGGCTCATCCCGAGGATTCTCTGGGATCAGGGCTGTGTTTGCAGCTCTTTGGGCTCATCCCGAGGGTTCTCTGGGATCAGGGCTGTGTTTGCAGCTCCTTGGGCTCATCCCGAGGGTTCTCTGGGCTCAGGGCTGGGTTTGCAGCTCTTTGGGCTCATCCCGAGGGTTCTCTGGGCTCAGGGCTGGGTTTGCAGCTCTTTGGGCTCATCCCGAGGGTTCTCTGGGCTCAGGGCTGGGTTTGCAGCTCCTTGGGCTCATCCCGAGGGTTCTCTGGGCTCAGGGCTGGGTTGGCAGCTCCTCTTTCCCCTCTCAGCTGCAGCTCGGGCTCATCCCGTGGCTGCTCCCAGCTCCCCTCTGCTCCCTTCAGTCCTCAAAGCAGGAAAAAAAAAAAATTTTTGTTCAGGTAAAATCTCCCAACACAATCCCTCTCCCGGGCATTCTGAGCTCGGGCAGCGCTGGGGGAGGCTCTGGGTGTCCCCATCCCTCCGGAGAAGGAGCAGCCCTGGGGCCTTTCCTGGGGCTGCTCTGGCTGCAGGGTTGGGCTGGGATGAGCCCCTGGAATTGGGATAAACCCCTGGAATTGGGATAAACCCCTGGAATTGGGATAAACCGCTGGAATTGGGATGAACCCCCTGGAATTGGGATGAACCCCCTGGAATTGGGATAAACCGCTGGAATTGGGATGAACCCCCTGGAATTGGGATTACCCTGGATTGGGATGAACCCCTGGAATTGGGATGAGCCCCCTGGAATTGGGATTACCCTGGATTGGGATGATCCCCCTGCAGCTCCAGCTCCCTCTGAGTCTCCTGGGGAATCTTTTCCTCCCACCCAGAATTTTCCTGCTTTTCTCCTGCTGCTGCTGAGAGCTGCCACCATTTCGGTGGTGCCACCTCAACCAGTCCTGGCTGATTGTCTGTCCCCCTGGCTGACTGACTGTCCCCCTGGCTGATTGTCTGTCCCCTGGCTGACTGACTGTCCCCCTGGCTGATTGTCTGTCCCCCTGGCTGACTGACTGTCCCCCTGGCTGACTGACTGTCCCCCTGGCTGATTGTCTGTCCCCCTGGCTGACTGACTGTCCCCCTGGCTGATTGTCTGTCCCCTGGCTGACTGACTGTCCCCCTGGCTGATTGACTGTCCCCTGGCTGATTGTCTGTCCCCCTGGCTGATTGTCTGTCCCCCTGGCTGATTGACTGTCCCCCTGGCTGATTGATTGTCCCCCTGGCTGACTGTCTGTCCCCCTGGCTGATTGTCTGTCCCCCTGGCTGATTGTCTGTCCCCTGGCTGACTGACTGTCCCCCTGGCTGATTGTCTGTCCCCCTGGCTGATTGATTGTCCCCCTGGCTGATTGTCTGTCCCCTGGCTGATTGATTGTCCCCTGGCTGATTATCTGTCCCCCTGGCTGATTGATTGTCCCCCTGGCTGACTGACTGTCCCCTGGCTGATTGTCCCCTGGCTGATGTGGCATCCCGAGCCACCCTGCACCTCTCATTCCCAGCTGGTGGCAGCTTTTTGGGACCATTTTGGGAACATTTGGGGACCATTTTGGGACCATTTTGGGACCATTTTGGGATGGTGTCATGGACCAAAACATCAAAGCCCATCCCTGTCCCCTCCTGCTCCGGGGCAGGGTCGGGTGAAACTGGAAATGAGCAGGGAGGGAGGAGCAGGAGGGGCTGGGGACAGCGGGAATGTCCCCGTGTGGGGCCGGCAGATCCCACAGGAAAAACGGGAATAAGGGACCAAAGCGGCCGAGTGAGACATTCCTTGGTCCTGCTGGGGACACGTCCGTGGGGACACCTCCCTTCCTCGGGGGGGCTGGGATGGGGGACAGGGAACAGGGAATCTCGGCTGCAGTGGGATCAGGGACAGGGATTTCGGGATTCAGGGTGACACCAGAACACCCAGGGTGGGAATCCCAGCTCTGTAGGGTGACAGGGACAGGGATTTCGGGATTCAGGGTGACACAGGAGCAGCCAGGAGGGGCTGTCCACGATGGGAATCTCGGCTGCAGTGGGATTTGGGACAGGGATTTAGGGATTCAGGGTGACACCAGAACACCCAGGGTGGGAATCCCAGCTCTGTAGGGTGACAGGAATTTAGGGTGACACCGGAGCAGAACGTCCAGGATGGGAATCTCGGCTGCAGTGGGATTTGGGACAGGGATTTAGGGATTCAGGGTGACACCAGAACACCCAGGGTGGGAATCCCAGCTCAGTGGGATCAGGGACAGGAATTTAGGGTGACACCGGAGCAGAACGTCCAGGATGGGAATCTCGGCTGCAGTGGGATTTGGGACAGGGATTTGGGGATTCAGGGTGACACAGGAGCAGCCAGGAGGGGCTGTCCAGGGTGGGAATCTCAGCTCTGTAGGGTGACAGGGACAGGAATTTAGGGATTCAGGGTGACACAGGAGCAGCCAGGTGGGGCTGTCCAGGGTGGGAATCCCAGCTGCAGTGGGATTTGGGACAGGGATTTAGGGATTCAGGGTGACACCAGAGCAGGAACACCCAGGAGGGGCTGTCCAGGATAGGAATCCCAGCTGTAGGGTGACAGGGACAGGGATTTAGGGATTCAGGGTGACACAGGAGCAGCCAGGAGGGGTTGCAGTGGGATTTGGGACAGGAATTCAGGGTGACACCAGAGCAAGAGCAGCAACACCCAGGATGGGAATCTCGGCTGCAGGGTGATAGGGACAGGGATTTAGGGTGACATGGGAGCAGAACAGCCAGGAGGGGCTGTCCAGGGTGGGAATCCCAACTTCAGTGGGATTTGGGACAGGAATTTAGGGATTCAGGGTGACACAGGAGAAGCCAGGTGGGGCTGTCCAGGATGGGAATCCCAACTTCACTGGGATCAAGGACAGGGATTTCGGGATTCAGGGTGACACCAGAACACCCAGGATGGGAATCCCAGCTCTGTAGGGTGACAGGGACAGGGATTTAGGGATTCAGGGTGACACAGGAGCAGCCAGGAGGGGCTGTCCAGGGTGGGAATCCCAACTTCAGTGGGATTTGGGACAGGAATTTAGGGATTCAGGGTGACACAGGAGCAGCCAGGAGGGGCTGTCCGGGCTGGGAATCCCGGCTGGTGCTAAAACAGGGAGCACAAGGGCAGGGGGAGCCACCTCTCCCTGCTATAAATCCTCTTCTTAATCACGTTCGTGTCTGGGAATGGAGGGGGGAGCATCAATGTGAATAAACCCTTTTTTAATGGACCAAATAACACAGGAAATTCCCTTTTGGGATCCAGACCTTTTTTTAATCCTCCCTCGAAACCAATGTCCCTAAATTCTCCCCTCCCGTGCCTCTTTCACCCCCGCCATGGGAAAACAAAACCTCTTACTGCTTGATTTCTGCCTTTTCTCTCAACTTTATGCACTTTTTTGCCTTTTTTTTTTCATAGCTGAAAAAGCACCTAAACCTGTATTTAAAATAAATAAAGAAATAAATAAAAGAGTAAAAAAAAAAAAAAAAAAACTACAAGGAAGAAGAACGATTAAAAAGCTGAATGATTGCTTCTCATCACGTGTAAAATAGATCTCGTCCACCCCAGCTTCCCTGGTCTCAGTGCTGAGCTTAGAACGTGTTTTCCTTGGGATCCGTCGCTTGATTGGGGTTTTGTCCTTGTCTCCTCCTTCCTGGGTTGAGCACCCACCAGTAAAAAAAAAAAAAAAAAAAAAAATCAAAGTTATTTGGCTTTTTTTTTTTTTTTCTTTTTTTTTTTCCCAAAAAATGAAAACCCGCGGAATGGAACAACCCGACCGATTCTCTTCCCGGTTGACTCGGATTGAAAATAAAAGTTTAATTTTTACCTGCTGATCGTGCTGGCTTTGATTGCAGCCGCTTTTCCTGTTTGTTTGGGACGAGGGGAAGTTTCCAGAGCTCGGCTTTTCCTCTCCCCTGAGCCTGGGACATCCCCGGGGCTCCACCTGGGCTGCAGCTCCTTGGCTCATGCCCCGCTTTGGCAAAGCCCAGGGATGTGTTTTGGAGCCCAGGGGATTCCGTGGAGCCCTGGGAATTCAGGCGCTGCTGGGTGGGATTTTCAGCGGTGTTTTAAAAAAAAAATCCTGCGGGTGTGAAAGCGAAAAAATAAAAAAAAAAAAGCGATAAAAACAACGCGGCGGTGCCAGGGAAGGGGAAGGTGATTCAGGCTGGTCCCGGCGCGGATTTTCGCTCATTTTCCCCTTTTCCCTCCTTTCCCCAAAGCATGGGCGCGTTCCCAGCTCCGGACTGGGGGGGGGGTCACACCCCCATGGGCACCCCCTGGAATTGGGGAGCGCTTTGGGAAGGAAGGAGCAGGGGCAGAACAAACCCCCCCAGCGGGGAGAGACGGCCCCGGGCGCCAGCGCTGGGCTGAGCCGCCGTGTGAGCCTCCATCGCCCGCTGGGGAGCGGCTCCGGCAGCAGCTGCAGCCTGGGCCGGACTGGGCAGCACCAGCGGCGCCTCTGCCCAGCCAGGAGCCCCGAATCCCTCCCCGGAGCCCCGAATCCCTCCCCGGAGCCCCGAATCCCTCCCCGGAGCCCCGAATCCCTGCCAGGAACCCAGCCAGGAGCCCCGAATCCCTGCCTGGAGCCCCGAATCCCTGCCAGGAGCCCCGAATCCCTGCCCGGAGCCCCGAATCCCTCCCCGGAGCCCCGAATCCCTGCCCGGAGCCCCGAATCCCTCCCCGGAGCCCCGAATCCCTGCCAGGAGCCCCGAATCCCTGCCAGGAACCCAGCCAGGAGCCCCGGAGCTCTTCCCGGAGCTCTGAATCCCTGCCCGGAACTCTGCCAGGAACACCGGAGCCCCGAATCCCAGAATCCCTGCATCCCTGAATCCCTGAATCCCTGCATCCCTTCATTCCTGCATCCCTGAATCCCTGCATCCCTTCATTCCTGCATCCCTGAATCCCTGCCTCCCTGAATCCCTGAATCCCTGAATCCCTGCATCCCTTCATCCCTGAATCCCTGCATCCCTGCATCCCTGCATCCCTTCATTCCTGCATCCCTGAATCCCTTCATTCCTGCATCCCTGCATCCCTTCATCACTGCATCCCTGCCGGGAGTCCCTGCCCCCTCCGTCTCCTCCTCCTCCCTCCCTCCCTCCCTCGCCATGCTGGACATTTTCATCCTGATGTTTTTCGCCATCATCGGCCTGGTGATCCTGTCCTACATCATTTACATGCTCTGAAGGAGCCGCCGCGGGAGATGCGGCCCCGCAGCAGCCGAGGGGGGCCAGGTGAGCTCCTGGCCCCGCCAGGTGTGAGTTACGGGGGAGGAACGTGCCGGGAGGGGGGGGCAGGGGGCGGTTTTGGGCTCGGTGCTCCAAGGGGAGCACCGGGGCTGATTTTACAATCCAGGCCGCTCAGCCACTGCGCAGCTGCCGGGCTCTCCCTGCGGGATTTACCCGCCTGGAAAAGCCGCTCTCTGCAGCTCGGGCCGCCGGCTTTTGTTCCTGAGAGGGGAGAAACGGAGCCCCGGGAGAAGCCGGGGGGACCCCGGCTGTGACAGCCCAAAAAGAGCGTCCCGGGCTCGGGGCGGCTGCGGCCCCGCACGGAGCTGCTCCATCCCCGCACGGAGCTGCTCCATCCCCTCTGCTCCATCCCCGCTTCTCCCGCACGGAGCTGCTCCATCCCCGCACGGAGCTGCTCCATCCCCGCACGGAGCCCCCCCCCCCCCCCCCCCCCCCCCCCGCCCTCTGCTCCATCCCCTCTGCTCCATCCTCTCTGTCCATCCCCGCTGCTCCCGCAGCTCCGGGCCCGGCTCACACCGGCTTCTCTTTTCTCTCTTTTCTCTCTTTCTCTCCCGCAGCCTCCGCCCGGTTCGAGTCTCCCGGAGCCTCCTGGAGCAGCGTTAACCTCTGCGAGCCCGGAGCGGAGCACGGAGCGCTCACGGAGTCGGCGGGGCCGCGGACGGAATGGGGGGACACGGGAGGGGCTCCGAGGGGCTGCCAGGACCCGGCTAATCCCCCTGCCAGGACCTGTGTCCTTCCCCTGCCAGGACCTGGCTAATCCCCCTGCCAGGACCCGTGTCCTTCCTGCTGCCAGGACCTGGCTAATCTCCCTGCCAGGACCTGGCTAATCCCTCTGCCAGGACCCGTGTCCTTCCTGCTGCCAGGACCTGGCTAATCTCCCTGCCAGGACCTGGCTAATCCCTCTGCCAGGACCCGTGTCCTTCCTGTTGCCAGGACCCGTGTCCTTCCTGTTGCCAGGACCCGGCTAATCCCCCTGCCAGGACCTGTGTCCTTCCTGCTGCCAGGACCCGGCTAATCCCCCTGCCAGGACCTGTGTCCTTCCTGCTGCCAGGACCTGGCTAATCTCCCTGCCAGGACCTGGTTAATCCCTCTGCCAGGACCTGGCTAATCCCCCTGCCAGGACCTGTGTCCTTCCTTCTCCTGGGATGCTCCCGGTGACGCACGCGGTGTCCCCAGGGGGACGCGGGGGGTCCTGTCCCCTCTCTCTGTGTCGTGTCCCCTCGGCATGAGCGCGTCCGAGGCCGCTCATCCGGGCTTAAAATTGGAGGAAATCGCTTCTATTTCTGATGAGCAGCGTTCGGGGAGTGGAATAAAGAGCGATGACACGGGAGAGGGAAAATGGCTGCTGGTGTCACTGCAGGGATGGGCAGGGGGGACAAACTGGGAGCGCAGAGGGATCCCGGGAATGCTGAGAGATGGAAAATCCAGGCTGAGGCACCTCCGTGTCCCCCCCAGGGGAGGGGTCCCTGCTCTGGGCACGGTGGGGACCCCAGCCTGTCCCCCCCGAGTGTCCCCACCCCTCCCTCGGGTCCCTCTCGGGTGTTTGGGGAAGCCTTGGATGGGAAAGGGAACGTTTTTAACACCATGGAAATTCCTGGGGGATGGAAAGAACATTTCAGAATTTCATTTCCCCCTCTCTTGGAGATGCCTGGGGAAGTGTTTGGGGCATCAGGAGGATTTTTCTTGTCCTTTTTTTAAAGCCCTGCATCAATCCCTGCCCTCCCACCACCACTCACGGGCAATGAATGCAAGTTTCACCCTCCTAGAAGACAAAATTTTCACATTCCTGGTGTCCCCCAGGGTTTTATATTTTTCTGAGCAATAAACACCTGAAATACCCAGAATGGGGAAACCTTTGTGCCCCTTCAGTTATCCATGGAAACACCACAAAACCGCGTGAGAGAACAGGATCCGGGGAGAGCAGGGGGCCCGGAAATGCTGGAATGGGCTGGTGTGACTTTCAGGGTTCACAGGGGAAAAAAATGGGATTTCAGAGCCTGGGAATGCTGGATGTGGTCAGTGCTGCCAGCTGAACGCTCGACACTGAAATTTCCGGCCAGGAAAACTCCCCAGAGAAATTCCAAGCTGGGGATTTCACCCCGAGCGCATTCCTGGAGCCGCCCGGGGTGATCCCTCCCACCGAGCCCCGGAGGTGAGGAAATGCTGCTCCCTCACCCCGGCACAAAGAGAGCCGGGAATCGGGACCTGAAACATTCCTGGAGGAATTCCTGCAATTCTCTGTAATGGGAGTGAGGAGCCTGAAACATTCCTGGAGAATTTCTGCAGTTCTCTGTAATGGGAATGAGGAGCCTGAAACATTCCTGGAGAATTCCTGCAGTTCTCTGTAATGGGAATCAGGAGCCTGAAACATTCCTGGAAAATTCCTGCAATTCTCTGTAATGGGAATCAGGAGCCTGAAACGTTCCTGGAAGAACTTCTGCAGTTCTCACTAATGGGAATCAGGAGCCCTCTAAAACATTCCCGGAGAATTCTTGCAGGTTCAAGTCCTGTTCTCAGTAATGGGAATCAGGAGCCTGAATCATTCCTGGAGGAATTCCTGCAGACACAAATCATGTTCTCAGTAATGGAAATCTGGAGCTGAACCATTCCTGGAGAATTCCTGCAGTTCTCTGTAATGGGAATGAGGAGCCTGAAACATTCCTGGAGGAATTCCTGCAGTTCTCTGTAATGGGAATGAGGAGCCTGAAACATTCCTGGAGGAATTCCTGCAATTCTCTGTAATGGGAATGAGGAGCCTGAAACGTTCCTGGAGAATTCCTGCAAGTCTCAGTAATGGGAATCAGGAGCCCTCTAAAACATTCCCGGAGAATTCCTGCAGGTTCAAGTCCTGGTCTCAGTAATGGGAATCAGGAGCCTGAAACATTCCTGGAGGAATTCCTGCAGACACAAATCATGTTCTCAGTAATGGAAATCTGGAGCTGAACCATTCCTGGAGGAATTCCTGCAGTTCTCAGTAACGGGAATCTGGAGCTGAGCCATTCCTGGAGAATTCCTGCAGTTCTCTGTAATGGGAATCTGGAGCTGAACCATTCCTGAAGGAATTCCTGCAGACACCAATCCTGCTCTCTGTAACCTCCCGTCCTTCAGGCCGCGTGTGGAGCCCCATCTGCAGCCATGAGGGGAGGGAGGAGGAATGTGTGGAATGGAAACTCGGCCGAGTGTGAAAGCAGGAATGATCCTTTCCTCTGACTCGCAGACCTCACGGAGCTGAAACCCAAAACTGCAGGGCCCAAACCCGGGCTGGGAGGGGTGGGAAAAGGGGACCAGGGCGGGGACAGCCCCCCCACAGCTCGGGCTGCAGCCAGGATCCAGCTCTGCCCTTCTAGCTTGGTGACATTTGCTCCTGGAGCTGGCTCTTACCCACCCTCCGCTGCAGCAGTTAACATTTGGCAAAGGAAAAAGGAAAAAAAAAGGAAAAGGATTTTAAAAAGGAACATCTCCCTTTTCTCAAGTACCCCCTTCCCAGCTCTTCTGGACCTGGATGTGTTTGAAGTGATCCAAGGGGAGCTGGAAAAGGAGGGGACAGGGCTGGTGCCATTTCCCAGTTCACCCCAAACTGGGCAGGGGAGAGATTGGGAAGGAAAGTCCTGTTTGATGGAAACGTGGCACAAACTGCCACCAAGGATGTCCCTGGGTCCCTGAAGTGTCCCAGGACCCTCTCAGTGTTTGAGGTGATCCAAGGGGAGCTGGAAAAGGAGGGGAAAGGGCTGGTGCCATTTCCCAGTTCACCCCGAACTGGGCAGGGGAGAGATTGGGAAGGAAAGTCCCGTTGGATGGAAACGTGGCACAAACTGCCACCAGGGATGTCCCTGGATCCCTGAAGTGTCCCAGGCCAGGTTGGACGGGACACCTGGGCTGGTGGGAGGTGTTCCGTGGCAGGGGGTGGCACTGGATGGGATTTAATGTCCCTTGCAAGCGCTCCCTGGGAGCGACAATTGAATAAAGCCGTCAGTAATTCACGGGGAGCCGCCGTGCGGACATTCCAGCCCCGCCGGCTGCTCCGGGGAATCCAAGAGTTCCCTTTTCCCGTGGCTGAGCTCTCATAAAGGCTCCCCTTGTGCCGGGCTGGCATCTCTGGGGCCGGGAAGGAGCCGGGACACGGCGGGACAGGGACACACAAAGGGCCGGGCTCTGCTCCCTGCTCGGGATTATTGGTCGGGAGCGATTCCCGAGGACAAAAGGGACACATCGGGCTGCAGATTCCTGGCGGCGTTTTCCCGGCGCTGTTCTCACATCCGAGGGTGTTTTCTGCTCAAATTTCGGGTTCCTTGGGGATCAGTCCCGAGTGGAAAGCAGAGCCTGGAATTTCTCTCCCTTCAGGAATCACGCACGGCGTTGCAGAGCCTTTAAAAGGTCGCCTTCGAGCAGCCAGGGAAATAAAAAAAGGGATGTTCCTGGTGATTTCCAGCAGGGAAAAACTCAGGGAAGGTTTCAGCTCTGCCATCTGCCGGCACCTGCACGGACCCACCGCCAAGGGATGTCCCGGAGCCTGGAATTCCTGCCTGGAATTGTGCATTCCACAAACGCCACCAGGATTGTGAGCAGCCAAAAACTTCAGAGCAATTCCCGAGCTGCTCCCGATGGGAGCAGGTGGGGGCAGCTGAGATAAATCCTTCCCTCGCTTCCCGAGCTAAATGTGGGAAAAGCTGGTGCTGGAGGAAGGCTCAGAGGTTTGGAAAGGGAATATTTGGGTGGGGAAAGTGGCTCCTCAGGAAGCTGGAGGTTGCAAACAGCACAGAAAGTGTGAGTGCCTTTTACTGCCATCACAGGGGTTTGGAAGGCAACAGAGCAGAAAATCAAACCCTTCTCTGAGCAGCAAACATTTATTCGTTTAATGAACCAGTGTTCTAATTGAATGTGTTTAATGGGTGTCTTCAACTTGGCTAAATCCTAAAACACTTCAACAGTTGCTACCTGGGGCAGGGGGAGAGATTTGAAGTTTCTTTTGCTTTGTAAAAACCTGGAGATTGAGAGGAGAAAAAATGCCTTGCTTGATCAAAGCACTGGAATTGCTTTCAGAAATCACCTTTCCCTAAAAGCTAAATGTACAAACTAGGGAGCATTTCAGTCACAGAGCCTGGGTTAGAGACCCTGGCAAGCTGGAAAAAAATGCAGCTCCTCAAATCCCAGCCCTCCCTCCCTCCTCCAATTCCCAAGAGAAAACAAACTTAAGAGCTCAGAATGTTTTGGGTTCTGGGCTAAGATAACACGAGCTTCAGTTGGTGTCTGCACATCAACTGTGGAAAGCATGTCACTCTAATGGTGTGTGCAAACATGCACAGTGGGAAAAGAATGCAGCTGGAGTTCCCAAAGGAGAGGCCCCAGCCCTTTTCCCTGGAGGAGCAGAGTACAAGGAATGGAATTCACTCCCCAAGCCCTCCATGAGCTCACTCAGCTGGCCTGACACGGCTGAGCTCAGCTTCTGCCACCCCAGCTCCTACTGGGATGGGAATTTGAGAAATAATCGGAGATTTCTTTGCAAACGTTCCAAGGAAAGAAAGAACAATCCAGCAGGAGCAGAGGAGGGCGCTGTGGAACTCAGGGGGTGCTGCTGCTGTTGCCCATGGCCATGTAGAGGATTTCCTTGTGGAAGTTGGCCTGTGCATTCATCAGGTGGAAGAGGTTCAGGAAGCTGCTGTCCTCCTCATCCCGCTCTCCTGCAGGGCACACAGACCAGGGCAAGGAAAAGGAGCAGGAGAGCTCAGGAGCTCACTCAGTTAAACTCAGGAATTCACCCAGTTAAACTCAGGAATTCACCCAGTTACACTCAGAAACTCACCCAGTTAAACTCAGGAATTCACCCAGTTAAACTCAGGAATTCATACAGTTACACTCAGAAACTCACCCAGTTAAACTCAGGAGCTCACCCAGTTAAGCTCAGGAGCTCACCCAGTTAAACTCAGGAACTCACCCAGTTAAACTCAGGAATTCATACAGTTAAACTCAGGAACTCACCCAGTTAAATTCAGGAGCTCACCCAGTTAAATTCAGGAGCTCACCCAGCTAAACCCAGAAATTCACCCAGTTAAGCTCAGGAGCTCACCCAGTGAAGCTCAGGAACTCACCCAGTTAAACTCAGGAATTCACCCAGTTAAACTCAGGAATTCCCTCAGTTAAACTCAGGAGCTCACCCAGTGAAGCTCAGGAGGTGAATCCCCTTGGGCACAGCTCTCAGAGAGCTCTCAGCAGTCTGTGCTTAGTCTGGGATTTACCCTCAGCCCATGGCAGCAGAGCTGGGGGAGCACAGGACTCCCCCAGACTCCTTCCCCAGGGGACAGACAGGGACAGTTGTGTGCCAGACAGGGAGCTGAGCTGAGCTCAGCTGAGCTGAGTGTTCCTCACTCCAGCTCAGCTCCATCATCAGCCCTGAGGCTCCAGCAGGGCTGAGACAGGCAGCAGCTGCAGTTGGTGCAGGTTTAGGCTCAGCCCAAAGGGGTTTTGGGCCCAGCTTTCTGGTGGGACAGATTTTAAACCACTGCTGGTTTCACCATCTGTGACACCAGGAATCCCTTAGCAAGAGAATAATTTTAAATAAATATTTCTTCCCAATTATGACACTTGCTTGGTGATTTTTGTTGCCCAGAGGAGCTGTGGCTGCCCCTGGATCCCTGGCAGTGCCCAAGGCCAGGCTGGGCAGGGCTTGGAGTGACCTGGGACAGTGGGAGGTGTCCCTGCCGTGGCACTGGATGAGCTTTAACCTCCCTTCCAAACCACTCTGGAAATGTTTGATTTTATGTCCTCAAAGCCCTGAGGCTCTGCAGGACTGGGGAGGGAAGGCAAGGCCAGGCTGTTCTGGTGCCAGGGTTGGCTCCAGAACTGGCCCAGACCCAGACCCAGGCCCAGGCCCAGGCCTAGGCCCAGCCTTACCAGCCAGCACTGCCTGCAGCATGTCCATGAGCATGCGAGCAAAGGCCGTCTCCAGGCACTGCAGGAAGTTGTTCCTCTCCCAGGGAGTGCTGAAAACCTTGCAGACCTTGTGCATCATCTTCACTGCCCAGTCCATGCAGTACAGGTCCTTCTCACACACCTGGAGGCCAAAGGAAGGATTCAAAACTCAGGTTTTTATGGTGCAACATCATAATCTCAGCATTCACCATGGGTTGTGGATCAGCCAAGGCCTGGAGGATCAGGGGACGATGTGACAAGGACACAGAGGTTCCTCCTGCTGGCACAAAGGGAATTCTGAACCATTGGCTGGAGCTGCTTCTCCTCAGGGATGTGCTGGACAGGGAGCAGAGAGGTGGAAGAGCACCCAGGGCTGGGCTTATCCCTGGGAACAGCACCCAGGGCTGGATTTATCCCTGGGAACAGCACCCAGGGCTGGATTTATCGTGGGAACAGCACCCAGATCTGGATTTATCCCTGGGATCAGCACCCAGATCTGGATTTATCCCTGAGAAGAGGACCCAGATCTGGATTTATCCCTGGGATCAGCACCCAGGGCTGGATTTATCCCTGGGATCAGCACCCAGGGCTGGATTTATCCCTGGAAGAGAACCCAGGGCTGGATTTATCCCTGGGATCAGCACCCAGGGCTGGATTTATCCCTGGGAACAGCACCCAGGGCTGGATTTATCCCTGGGATCAGCACCCAGATCTGGATTTATCCCTGGGAAGAGCACCCAGGGCTGGATTTATCCCTGGGATCAGCACCCAGGGCCGGATTTATCCCTGGGATCAGCACCCAGGGCTGGATTTATCCCTGGAACAGCACCCAGAGCTGGATTTATCCCTGGAAGGCACCCAGGGCTGGATTTATCGTGGGATCAGCACCCAGATCTGGATTTATCCCTGGGATCAGCACCCAGATCTGGATTTATCCCTGGTGTGTGGGAGCAGGTGGGGAATCCTCTCCAGCCTGAGGCAGCACACGTGTCTGTGAGGAAGGTGTGAGGAAAGGGGGGCTGTGCTGAGCTCTGCACTCACCAGAACCATGAAGACCATGAGCCTGGCCAGCTCCACAGCTCTGCCATTCACGGCTTTGCTGGCCAGGAAGGTGAAGCAGATGCTGTTGCCACTGAGGAGGAGGAGCCGAGCGTTGTTCTCCATCAGCCACTCCTGAGGAACCACTTCAGAACGAGGGGAGAGAGGATTTCAGTCCCCTCTGAGCACGGAGGGGAGCAGGGAAACCGCACAGATAATTAGAGCACTGATAATTAGAGCTCTCCACACCACCTCAGCCAAAACTCTCCGTGTAGCTGGTAAAACCCTTCAGGAGAATTTGGGGCAAATTCCACATTTGGACAATGTTTCCTGGATAATTGAAGGTTTGCAAGGTCTGCATGGGTTCTTAAAGGATTCAGCCTGGCTGTGGAGGGGACACTGGGTTTCTCTCATCCCAGCCTGGCTTCCCAGTGTGAGCACTTTTCCAGTTCAGCCACAGCCACTGAGAGGGATTTTGCAGCACACAGCTGGGTTTGGAGGATGTGAGGATCCATAATCCCAGGGATTAATGATAAAGGCAAAAAACACACCTGACAGCTCATCCACAAGACTGATAACATCATCTGCTGTCCATTCTCTAGCTTCTGTACCATACAGCAGCTTAATTGCATCAGCTAAACCCTTCAGACTGCTCTCATCTGTTGGTCCTTCTATCATTTTCTGCCACACCACATGTCCTGAGTGACATATCAATCACAACTGCTAGTAAGTGACATTTTTTTTTTTTTTTTTAAAAACAAGGAAGTTGCTAAGCTCAGCCTCACAGCTGAGGCAGAGGAATTCAGGTGACACCACTGAGGCTTTGTGATTATTTTCCATCTGGCATTTTAGCAGGGACTGCGAGTCAAACTTAAAGAAACCCAGGTTTAATAATTAAGTGAGAAAATGTGTTTTCCTTCAGGGAAATGGGTGCTTCTTTGAGATGGATTTAAATCTACCCCAAGCAAGGGAGAATAGAGGAACAGAGGTGAAATTTAATTTCTTCACTGAATTGTATCTTATATATGTGTGTGTGTATGTATAATTTATATATTTTCTGTATGCTAGTGATGTCTGGTTGAGCAGAACAAATTTTTCCCAGGCAATGCAATGGCTCCAATGGCTTCAGGTGGACAGAGGGCAGGTTTAGATTGGGTGTCAGGAAAGAATTCCTTCCTTTCCTTCCCTTCCTTCCTCACAGGGAGGACCCTGTGAAGGTGGTGAGGGGCTGGAATGGATTTCCCAGAGATGCTTCAACCCTGGAAATGTCCCAGGCCAGGCTGGATGGGGTTTGGAGCACTCTGGGACAGGGAAAGGTGTCCCTGTGGGGTGAGGGGCTGGAATGGAATTTCCAGAGATGCTTCAACCCTGGAAATGTCCCATGCCAGGCTGGATGGGGTTTGGAGCACCCTGAGATGGGGAAAGGTGTCTCTGTGAGGGTGGTGAGGGGCTGGAATGGATTTCCCAGAGATGTCCCATCCCTGGAAGTGTCCCAGGCCAGGCTGGATGGGATTTGGATCACCCTGGGATGGGGGAAGGTGTCCCTGTGAGGGTGGTGAGGGGCTGGAATGGATTTCCCAGAGATGTCCCATCCCTGGAATTGTCCCAGGCCAGATTGGACAGAATTTGGAGCACCCTGGGACAGGGAAAGGTGTCCCTGTGAGGGTGGTGAGGGGCTGGAATGGATTTCCCAGAGATGTCCCATCCCTGGCAGTGTCCTAGGCCAGGCTGGACAGAATTTGGAGCACCCTGGGACAGGGAAAGGTGTCCCTTTGTGGTGAGGGGCTGGAATGGATTTCTCAGTGATGTCCCATCCCTGGAAATGTCCCAGGCCAGGCTGGACAGGATTTGGATCACCCTGGGATGGGGGAAGGTGCCCTTGTGTGGTGAGGGGCTGGAATGGATTTCCCAGACACGTCCCATCCCTGGAAATGTCCCAGAGCAGGCTGGGTGGGATTTGGATCACCCTGGGACAGGGAAAGGTGTCCCTGCCTATGGGGCACCGAGCTTTAAGATCCCTTCCAACCCAACCCAACCCAAGCCAACCCAACCCAACCCAAGCCAACCCAACCCAAGCCAACCCAACCCAACCCAAGCCAACCCAAGCCAACCCAACCCAACCCAAGCCAACCCAACCCAAGCCAACCCAACCCAACCCAAGCCAACCCAAGCCAAGCCAACCCAACCCAAGCCAACCCAACCCAAGCCAACCCAACCCAACCCAACCCAAGCCAAGCCAACCCAAGCCAACCCAACCCAACCCAAGCCAACCCAACCCAAGCCAACCCAAGCCAACCCAACCCAACCCAACGCAAGCCAACCCAACGCAAGCCAACCCAAGCCAACCCAAGCCAACCCAAGCCAACCCAAGCCAACCCAAGCCAACCCAAGCCAACCCAACCCAACGCAAGCCAACCCAAGCCAACCCAAGCCAACCCAAGCCAACCCAAGCCAACCCAAGCCAACCCAAGCCAACCCAATCCAAGCCAACCCAACCCAAGCCAAGCCAACCCAACCCAAGCCAACCCAACCCAACCCAACCCAACCCAACCCAAGCCAAGCCACGACACCACCACATTTCTGGCGTTCCCTCCTCCCTTTGCTCACCGTCACGGGAGGACACGGGCCCGAAGATGATGTAGAGCAGGCGGGCCTGGTTCACCATGGGCCAGGGCTTGAGGATCCGCGTGAGCCAAAAGGCGGAGTCGCCGCGGCGGCTCCCGGCCAGCAGCACCCCCCGGCAGAAGAGGCGGATCCGCAGCTCCAGCCTGCGGGCACTGCCTGGGGACAGCGCGGGCTCAGCCGGCGCCGCTCCGGAAAAGGGACTCGGGGACACCTTTAATGCCGCTTGTGTCTCGGGGCATTCCGCAGTTTTGGTGCCCGGCTCTGATTCGGGTGGTGGGGAGTGGGGGTGCATCCAATGGGAGACTCCATGAGGGATATAGGCTTTGGTTTTTGGGGTTTGGTTTTGGAGTTTGGCAATAGGGAAAGGGAGGTGTTTGTGACACCTTTAATTCAGTTTTCATCCCTTGCTTCCTGAATTCTGATGCTTTGCCCTAATTGAGATGATGGGATCTGTGGGTGCATCCAATGGGAGCATCCAGGAGGGCTCTGGGCTGTGGGGTTTGGTTTTTGGGGTTTGATTTTTGGGGTTTGGTTTTTGGGGTTTGGCAATAGGGAAAGGGGGCTGTTTGTAATGTGTTTAATTCAGTTTCTGTCTCTTATTTCCTGAAATTTGATGCTTTGCCTTAATTCAGGTGATGGGATCCGTGGGTGCATCCAATGGGAGCATCCATAAGGGATACAGGTTTTGGTTTTTGGGGTTTGGTTTTGGGGTTTGGCAATATGGAAAGGGAGGTGTTTGTGACACCTTTAATTCAGTTTGTGTCTCGTGGATTCCTCAATTTTGGTGCTTTTCTCTGATTTGGGTGATGGGGTGTGTGGGTGCATCCAATGGGAGACTCCAGGAGGGATACAGATTTTGGGTTTTGGGGTTTGGGTTTTGGGGTTTGGCAATAGGGAAAGGGAGGTGTTTGCAATGTGTTTAATTCCGTTTTTTGTCTCTTACTTCCTGAATTTTGATGCTTTGCCCTAATTCAGGTGATGGGATCTGTGGGTGCATCCAATGGGAGCATCCATGAGGGATACAGGTTTTGGTTTTTGGGGTTTGGCAATAGGGAAAGGGAGGTGTTGGTGACACCTTTAATTCAGTTTTTTGTCTCTTATTTCCTGAAATTTGATGCTTTGCCTTAATTCAGGTGGTGGGGTGTGGGTGCATCCTCTGGGAGCATCCAGGAGGGATACAGATTTTGGGTTTTTGGGCTTGGTTTTTGGGGTTTGGTTTTTGGTTTTTGGAGTTTGGCTTGTGGGGTTTGCCAATGGTGGAAAGGGAGGTGTTGGTGACACCTTTAATTCAGTTTTTGTCTCGTGTCTTCCTGAATTTTGATGCTTTGCCTTAATTTGGGTGATGGGGTGTGTGGGTGCATCCAATGGGAGCATCCATGAGGGATAGGTTTTGGTTTTTGGGGTTTGGTTTTGGGGTTTGGCAATATGGAAAGGGAGGTGTTTGTGACACCTTTAATTCAGTTTGTGTCTCGTGGATTCCTCAGTTTTGATGCTTTGCTCTAATTCGGGTGATGGGATCAGTGGGTGCATCCAATGGGAGCATCCAGGAGGGATATAGGTTTTGGGTTTTAGGGCTTGTTTTTTGGGGTTTGGTTTTTTGGGATTTGGGTTTTGGGGTTTGGTTTTGGGGTTTGGTTTTGGGATTTGGTTCTTTAGTTTTTGGGTTTTGGGGTTTGGTTTTTGGGGTTTGGGTTTTGGTTTGTTTTTTTTAGTTTTTGGTTTTTGGGGTTTGATTTTTGGAGGGTTTTTTTGGGGGGTTGGGTTTTGGGGCTTGGTTTTTGGGGTTTAGTTTTTGGGGTTTGATTTTTGGAGTTTGTTTTTTTGGGGTTTGAGTTTTGGGGTTTGGTTTTTGGGGTTTGGGTTTTGGGGTTTGGTTCTTTAGTTTTTGGGTTTTGGGGTTTGGTTTTTGGGGGTTTGGTTTTTGGGGTTTGGGTTTTGGGTTTTTTTAGTTTTTGGGGTTTGGTTTTTGGGGTTTGGTTTTTGGAGTTTGTTTTTTTGGGGTTTGGTTTTTGGGGTTTGGGGTTTGGGTTTTGAGGTTTGATTTTTAGGGTTTGGGTTTTGGGGGTTTGGGGTTTGATTTTTGGGGTTTGGTTTTTTGGGGTTTGGTTTTTGGGGCTTGATTTTTGGGGCTTGGTTTTTGGGGTTTAGTTTTTGGGATTTGATTTTTGGAGTTTGTTTTTTTGGAGTTTGTTTTTTTGGGGTTTGGTTTTTGGGGTTTGTGGTTTGGGGTTTGGGTTTTGAGGTTTGATTTTTAGGGTTTGGGTTTTGGGGGTTTGGGGTTTGGGTTTTGGGGTGTGATTTTTGGAGTTTGGGTTTTTTTGGGGTTTGGTTTTGGGGCTTGGCAATGGGAATGAAGGGTGATGTGGCTGGGAGTGGAATGTTTTCCTGTTCCCTGTCCTGTGTTCAAAGTCCCTGTTCTGTGCTGGCAAACGGGAGAATTTCTTAAGAGGAATTTATCCCGTGGGTGTTGGGGTTCAGAAATGTTAAACCTCACTTTTCACTGCTTGGTTTTATTTCTGACTGGGTTAGAAACAAATCCTCCCACTGATCTCACTGGCCTAGAGCAGATTCAAAATCCACTGGTGAAGAAGAGCCCCAAGTGAGGCTCGGATTGATGATGGGATGATTTAAAATCCCTAAAATCTCTCCAGACAAACAAAAGCGATTTTCTGTGCCCTTGGGCAGGGGCTGAAAACCCAGAACTCGCTGAGATTTTTCTGTGATTTCTCAACCACAGAACCCTCAGCAGAGTCGGGAGCTCGGCTTAAGCCGAGCCTAACCCCGTTTAGTCCCACCCCCATCCCCTCGGCGGCCACCCGGAGCCGTTTCCTGCCACTTTGGGGGTTTTTGGGGGGGATTTTTTGGGGGGATTTTTTGGGGGGATTTTTTGGGGGGATTTTTTTGGGGGGGATTTTTGGGGTTACCTGGCTTGCTGCTGACCACAGTCTGCACTTTCCTGGCTAAGTTGCTGAGCTCCCAGAGGAAGTTGAACACTCGGTGGCACTCGAGCTCATCCCAGCCCGCGGTCAGGATCTGAAGGGGAGGGGAAATGCAGAGAGAAGATTTGTTCCATCTCAAAAATCTCTTTTGAAACTTTCTGTGCTTCCAGGCACAGAAAAAAAAAACTGTTCTAAACCAAAAACCTTTAAAAAAGGCTTGTAAATATATAAATAATGAGTTAAAAATCACAAACGTGTAGTAAGTGAGGTGTGTGTATTTTCACTAAGTGGTGAGTTTTAAATTTGAAGTTTTTATAGCGTAGTGGTAAAGAAAAAAACGAAATAAAAAATGTTGGGGTGGTGGGTTTTTTTTTAGTTCATCTTCTTCCCCACAGAAGTGGGGCAGTGACCTTTGGCTGCTCAGTCAATGTCACTCTGAGGGTGCTGGGAATCCATGACTGGGCCAGGAGGATCAATAATGTCGGGGTTCAACTTCTCTTGCAGGGTTTGGCTTTCAAAGGCCTCGGAGCAGCCTCAGCTGGAGCCTTTTCCCCACTTGGAGCCAGAGCTGGAGGTGCTGCCACACTTTGTGTCATTCCTGATCAGACACAACGAACACCCAACCCCAGCACGGGAATCCTGTCCCGAGGGAAGGGTCCAAGGTTTGGGATTGGGGTGGATTCCCATCCAAGATTTGGGTTTTGGAGTGGATTCCCATCCAGTCTTTGGGATTTGAGTGGATTCCCATCCAATCTTTGGGATTGGGGTGGATTCTCATCCAAGATTTGGGGTATTGGAGAGGATTTCCATCCAAGATTTGGGATTGAGGTGAATTTCCATCCAATCTTTGGGGTATTGGGGTGGATTCCCATCCAATCTTTGGGATTGGGGTGAATTCCCATCCAATCTTTGGGATTGGGGTGGATTTCCATCCAATCTTTGGGATTGGGGTGGATTCCCATCCAATCTTTGGGGTGCTTTGAGGATCTGGAGGTGCTGCCCCACTCTCTGTAATTCCTGATAAAATACAATCAACATCCAAAGCCCAAACATGCAAATCATCTCAATCACCTTCCTAATAATCCCAAAAGCTCTAAAAGCAAAACAAAGCTGGTGACAAGGCACCAAGAAATAATGCAGAGCCCAGTTTACACCCCCCACACTGAGCAGGAATTCTGCTCCCCTCTGATAAATCCAATTTATGGAGCAGGCTCAGGAGAAGGAGGGAAGGGTCACACCTGGGTGGGGGACAGGGAATTTATTGATTGATATTGAAATTGGCCACCAAAAAAAAAAAAAAAAATAAAATAAAATAATTCCTGACAGGATTTGAAGCAGGAATTCATCAGCCTGATGCTTGCCAGGATGAAAAACTGCTCAGAGTGTCCCAAAAATCTGATTTGTGACTTTTAAATTGACTTTTAAGTGGGAGGTATTTGCTATAAAATATCCCAGCACCAATAATCACCTGCTCTTCTAAGGCAGGCTTTGAATTTTTCTATTTGTTTTGTAAAATTGTATTCTAAATTTATGATTTTTATGTTTGTTTTACATTAATTTGAAGCTACCACAAACAGAAACTATGTTGATGTGTGGATTTTCCTGGCAGCTCAAGGATTTTTGTTCTTGACCTTGGAGCTGTGGGATAAAATTCTCCCTTTCTCCCCTGTCTTTTTAGGTAATAAATTGCTTTATTATTATTTATTTATAGCAAAATCCAGACTGGCTGGGAGTAAAATCCAGGCCAAAAAAATTCTCAGCAGTCAAATCTCAGCACCAGAAAGAAAACTCAGAGACCTGTGTGAATAAACAGCACCTCAAACCACACACACACAAAAAAAAATAAATGTATACTTTGAAAAATGGTGCAAAATGAGGATTAAATTAGAAAAATTCTTTTTTTTTTTTTTAATTTTTATTTTTATTCCTACCTGTAGGAAGACCCCATAGCACTGCAGGCCCAGGCAGTGCAGAGGACTGGCACAACCACTCAGCTTGAAACAGGGAACCTGCAGCAGCAAACAGCAACCATTTGTCCTAATTAATCAATTTTTAATTGCTGCGGTGGGCAGGTTCAGGGTTATGGATTAGAGACGGATCAGACATGCAATTAATTTATGGGTGGATCACACATAATTAATTTATAGATGGATCAGACACAATTTAGAGATAGATCAGACATACAAGTTATAGATAGATCACACTTAAAATTAATTTATAGATAGATCAGACACACAATTAATTGATACGTTGATCACACATAAAATTAATTTATAGATAGATCACAGTACAATTTATAGACAGATCACACACACAATTAATTTATAGATGGTTCACACACACAATTAATTTATAGATGGATCAGACACATAATTAATTTATAGATGGATCAGACACATAATTAATTTATAGATGGATCAGACACATAATTAATTTATAGACAGATCACACACACAATTAATTTATAGATGGATCAGACACATAATTAATTTATAGGTAGATCAGACATTCAATTAATTTATAGATAGATCACACACAATTTATAGATAGATCAGACACATAATTAATTTACAGATAGACCACACATCCAATTAATTTATAGATAGATCACACATCCAATTAATTTATAGATAGATCACACATCCAATTAATTTATAGACAGATCACACATGCAATTAAATTATAGACAGATCACACACAGTTTATAGATAGATCAGACATAATTAATTTATAGATAGATCACACATCCAATTAATTTATAAAGAGATCAGACATAATTAATTTATAGAGAGATCACACAGCCAATTAATTTATAGACAGATCAGACACACAATTTACAGATAGATCACAGTACAATTAATTTATAGATAGATCAGACAAACAATTAATTTATAGATGGATCACACACAATTTATAAATAGATCACACATAGAGGTTATAGATAGATCACATAATTTATAGATAGATCAGACACATAATTAATTTATAAATAGATCAGACATGCAATTAATTTATAGACAGATCAGACACACAATTTATAGACAGATCACACATACAATTAATTTATAGATAGATCAAAGTACAATTAATTTATAGATGGATCACAGTACAATTTAGAGATAGATCAGACACAATTAATTGATAAAGAGATCACACACACAATTAATTGATAAAGAGATCACACACACAATTAATTTATAGACAGATCACACACACAATTAATTGATAGGTCAGACACACAATTAATTGATAGATCAGGCACACAATTAATTGATAGATAGATCAGACACACGATTAATTGATTGATAGATCAGACACACAATTAATTGATAAATAGATCACACACAATTAATTGATTGATAGATCAGACACACAATTAATTGATAAATAGATCAGACACAATTAATTGATAAAGAGATCACACACACAATTAATTTATAGATAGATCACACACACAGTTAATTGATAAGTAGATCAGACACAAAATTAATTGATAAATAGATCAGGCACACAATTAATTGATAGATAGATCAGACACACAATTAATTGATAGATAGATCAGACACACGATTAATTGATAAATAGATCACACACAATTAATTGATTGATAGATCAGACACACAATTAATTGATAAATAGATCACACACAATTAATTGATAAAGAGATCACACACACAATTAATTTATAGACAGATCACACACACAATTAATTGATAGGTCAGACACACAATTAATTGATAGATCAGGCACACAATTAATTGATAGATAGATCAGACACACGATTAATTGATTGATAGATCAGACACACAATTAATTGATAAAGAGATCACACACAATTAATTGATAGATAGGTCAGACACACGATTAATTGATAAATAGATCACACACAATTAATTGATAAAGAGATCACACACACAATTAATTTATAGATAGATCACACACACAGTTAATTGATAAATAGATCAGACACAAAATTAATTGATAAATAGATCAGGCACACAATTAATTGATAGATAGATCAGACACACAATTAATTGATTGATAGATCAGACACACAATTAATTGATAAAGAGATCACACACACAATTAATTTATAGATAGATCACATACACAATTAATTGATAAATAGATCAGACACAAAATTAATTGATAAAGAGATCACACACAATTAATTTATAGATAGATCAGACACACAATTAATTGATAAAGAGATCACACACAATTAATTGATAAAGAGATCACACACACAATTAATTTATAGATCGATCACACACAATTAATTGATAAATAGATCAGACACAATTAATTTATAGAGCGATCACACACACAATTAATTGATAAAGAGATCACACACACAATTAATTTATAGATCGATCACACACAATTAATTGATAAATAGATCAGACACAAAATTAATTGATAGATCACACACAATTAATTGATAAATAGATCACACACAATTAATTTATAGATCGATCACACACACAATTAATTGATAAAGAGATCACACACACACTTAATTTATAGATAGATCAGACACACAATTAATTGATAAATAGATCACACCCAATTAATTGATAAACAGATCACACACACAATGGACACACCTTACAAATTATCCCACCCAACAATGATGCCCCAATGGGAGGCCTGGATGAAAGGTGGGATATTCCCCCTGGATGGGCCAAATCTCGAATTTCTCTCGAATTTCTCTCGAATTTCTCTCGAATTTCTCTCGAATTTCCAGGATATATATTCCAGAACCTTGATTTCCCCAAGGGATTTCTCCCACTTTGAGGCTTTGGGGATGTTTTGCTCTCTTGGCCTGCCAGAATAAACTCAGTGCTGAGCATTAAGGAACGACAGGAGTGCAGGCAGAGAGGGCTGAGGATATAAAATAATTTCTATAAAATGTAATAAATGCTCAGACTCACCCCTGAGAACACCCTGTGCACGTATTTGAGCCTGTCCCTGGTGGGCAGCAGCAGGGTGCACCTCTTGAGCAGCAGCCCTGGGACACAAGGGGTTAACACACACACACACAGCTCTGGGGGTGCTCAGACACGGCTGCAGCACCCAAGGGTGGGGGGAAAAATACAGCTGGGAAATGTGGATATAGAGGGGAAAAATAGAGCTGGGAAATGTGAGAATAGGGAAAAAAATAGAGCTGGGAAATGTGAATATAGAGGGGAAAAATAGAGCTGGGAAATGTAGATATAGAGAGAAAAATACAGCTGGGAAATGTGAGAATAGGGGAAAAAAATAGAGCTGGGAAATGTGAATATAGAGAGAAAAATAGAGCTGGGAAATGTGAAAATAGAGAAAAAAATACAGCTGGGAAATGTGAGAATAGGTAAAAAAAAATACAGCTGGGAAATGTGAATATAGAGAGGAAAATACAGCTGGGAAATGTAGATATAGAGGGGAAAATACAGCTGGGAAATGTGAATATAGAGGGGGAAATAGAGCTGGGAAATGTAGGTGTAGAGAAAAAAATACAGCTTGAAAATGTAGGTGTAGAAAAAAAATACAGCTGGGAAATGGAGGAGTACAGGAAAAAATACAGCCTGAAAATGTGAGAATAGAGGGGAAAATACAGCTGGGAAATGTGAATATAGAGGAGGAAAAATAGAGCTGGGAAATGTAGGTGTAGAGAAAAAAATGCAGCTGGGAAATGTAAGAATAGAGAAAAAAGTACAACTTGGAAATGTAGATATAGAGGGGAAAATACAGCTGGGAAATGTGAATATAGAGGGAAAAATACAGCTGGGAAATGTAGATATAGAGAAAAAATAGAGTTAGGAAATGTGAGAATAGGGAAAAAAATAGAGCTGGGAAATGTAGATCTAGAGGGGGAAATACAACTTGGAAATGCAGATGTAGAGGGGAAAATACAGCTGGGAAATGTGAATATAGAGAGAAAAATACAGCTGGGAAATGGAGGAGTACAGGAAAAAATACAGCTGGGAAATGTAGATATAGAGAATAAAATACAGCTGGGAAATGTGAATATAGAGAGAAAAATACAGCTGGGAAATGTGAGAATAGGGAAAAAAATACAGCTGGGAAAAGTGAATATAGAGGGGAAAATACAGCTGGGAAATGTAGATATAGAGGGGGAAATACAACTTGGAAATGTAGCTATAGAGAGAAAAATACAGCTGGGAAATGTGAGAATAGAGGGAAAAATACAGCTGGGAAATGTAGATATAGGGAAAAAACTACAGCTTGGATATACAGGTATAGAGGGAAAAAATAGAGCTGGGAAATGTGAGAATAGAGAAAAAAATACAGCTTGAAAATGTAGGTGTAGAAAAAAAATACAGCTGGGAAATGGAGGAGTACAGGAAAAACTACAGCCTGAAAATACAGGGATAGAGAATAAAATACAGCTTGAAAATGCAGAAAAACAGGGAAAAATACAGCCTGAAAATGCAGGCAGAGAGAAAAACTACAGCCTGAAAATACAGATAAAGGGGAAAAAATACAACCTGAAAATGCTGGCACGGTGAAAAGAAAATAAAATCTACAGTCTGAAAATACAGGTAGAGAGAATAAAATACAACTTGAAAATGCAGATAAAGAGGAAAAAATACAGCTTGGAAATGCAGGTATAGAGAATAAAATACAGTTTTAAAATACAGGAAGAGAGAATAAAATACAGCTTGAAAATGCAGGTACAGAGGAAAAAATACAGCCTGAAAATACAGGTAGAGAGAAAACTACAGCCTGAAAATAGAGATATAGAGAATAAAATACAGCCTGAAAATACAGGTAGAGAGAATAAACTACAGCCCGAAAATACAGGTAGAGAGAATAAAATACAGCTTGAAAATACAGATAAAGAGGAAAAAATACAACTTGAAAATGCTGGCACGGTGGAAAAAAAAATAAAAACTACAGCCTGAAAATACAGGCATAGAGGAAAACTACAGTCTGAAAATGCAAGTATAGAGAATAAAATACAGCTTTAAAATACAGGTAGAGAGAATAAAATACAGCTTGAAAATGCAGAAAAACGGGAAAAAAATACAACCTGAAAATGCAGGTAGAGAGGAAAACTACAGCCTGAAAATAGAGATATAGAGAATAAAATACAGCCTGAAAATACAGGCACAGAGACAAACTACAGCCTGAAAATAGAGATATAGTGAAAAACTACAGCCTGAAAATACAGGGATAGAGAATAAAATACAGCTGGAAAATGCAGAAAAACAGGGAAAAATACAGCCTGAAAATGCAGGCAGAGAGAAAAACTACAGCCTGAAAATAGAGATAAAGGGGAAAAAATACAACCTGAAAATGCTGGCACGGTGAAAAGAAAATAAAATCTACAGTCTGAAAATACAGGTAGAGAGAATAAAATACAACTTGAAAATGCAGATAAAGAGGAAAAAATACAGCTTGGAAATGCAGGTATAGAGAATAAAATACAGTTTTAAAATACAGGTAGAGAGAATAAAATACAGCTTGAAAATGCAGGTACAGAGGAAAAAATACAGCCTGAAAATACAGGTATAGAGAATAAAATACAGTTTGAAAATGCAGAAAAAGAGGAAAAAATACAGCCTGAAAATACAGATATAGTGAAAAATTACAGCCTGAAAATACAGATATAGTGAAAAATTACAGCCTGAAAATACAGGTGTAGAGAATAAAATACAGCTTGAAAATACAGATAAAGAGGAAAAAATACAGCCTGAAAATGCAGATACAGAGGAAAAAAATTACAGAAAATATCACAGTTCAAAATATTGCACAGAAAAATTACAGAAAATATGACACAGAAATATGGCAGAAAAATTACAGAAAATATTAAACAGAAAAATTACAGAAAATATTATACAGAAAATATTCCAGTTCAAAATATTGCAGAGAAATCTGGCAGAAAAGTGCTTGTGTTTCATGCATTTAATGGATTTGATGTATTTAATATCCTTATTTCATATTTTCAATGCCTTTATTGAATGTATTTAACATCTTTATTGCACGTCTTTAGTATCTTTATTTAACGTATTTAATGGATTTGATGTATTTAATGTCCTTATTTCATATTTTCAATGCCTTTATTTAATGTCTTTAATATCTTTAATGTCTTAAATATCTTTATTTCATGTTTTTAGTGCTTGTATTTAATGTATTTAATGCATTTAATGCCTTTATGTAATATTTTCAATGCCTTTATTTAATGTATTTAACATCTTTATTTCATGTCTTTAATATCTTTATTTCATGTATTTAATACATTTAATGTACTTAATGTATTTAATGTCTTTAATATCTTTAACATCTTTATTTAATGTATTTAATACATTTAATGTACTTAATGTCTTTAACATCTTTATTTAATGTATTTAACACCTTTATTTCATGTCTTTAATATCTTTATTTCATGTATTTAATGACTTTATTTAACATATTTAACATCTTTATTTAATGTATTTAACATCTTGATTTCATGTATTTAACATCTTTATTTCATGTATTTAATGCATTTAATGTATTTAATGTATTTAATGTATTTAATATCTTTAACATCTTTATTTCATGTCTTTAATGTCTTTATTTCATTTATTTAATGCCTTTATTTCATGTTTTATGTTTATTTATGTATTTAAACTTTATTTAAATATTTAAATCTTTTTGTATTTAACATCTTTATTTCATGTATTTAACATCTTTATTTCATGTCTTTAATACATTTAATGTACTTAATGTATTTAATGTATTTAATATCTTTAACATCTTTATTTCATGTATTTAACACCTTTATTTAATGTATTTAACATCTTTATTTCATGTCTTTAATATCTTTATTTCATGTATTTAATGCCTTTATTTAACGTATTTAACATCTTTATTTAATGTATTTAACATCTTTATTTCATGTCTTTAATATCTTTATTTCATGTATTTAATACATTTAATGTACTTAATGTATTTAATGTCTTTAATATCTTTAACATCTTTATTTCATGTCTTTAATGTCTTTATTTCATTTATTTAATGCCTTTATTTCATGTATTTAATGCCTTTATTTAACGTATTTAACATCTTTATTTAATGCATTTAACATCTTTATTTCATTTATTTAATGCCTTTATTTCATGTCTTTAATATCTTTATTTCATGTCTTTAATACATTTAATGTACTTAATGTATTTAATATCTTTGACATCTTTATTTCATGTATTTAACATTTTTTTTTTTTTATTTATTTAATTATTTTTTTTATTTTTTTTTTTATTTTTTAATTTTTTTTTTTCTTTTATTTAATGTATTTAATGCCTTTATTTCATGTCTTTAATATCTTTATTTCATGTATTTAATACATTTAATGTACTTAATGTATTTAATATCTTTAACATCTTTATTTAATGTATTTAACACCTTTATTTCATGCATTTAACATCTTTATTTCATGTATTTAACATCTTTATTTCACGTCTTTAATATCTTTATTTAATGCCTTTACTTCCTACCTGCAGCTCCACCCAGATTTACAATCCTCCACCCGACCCCGCCATTTATTTCTCTGTAAAATTCACTTTTTTTTTTTCCACGCAGGGAACAGCGAATACAAACCCGAGGCTGTTGGAATTTTTAAATTTCAGTTCGTCCTTCGCTTTAAGCCCGGCCTGGGGGGGCGATGTTGCTCAGCTCGGGATTTAGGCCGGGTTTAAAGTTAGGCTGAACTTCCAGCCTGAGGAACGTGAGCTGAGATTTCTTCGGCAACTCAGAGCAGCTGGGATTTGTTCAGAATTCCGAAATTTTGGGACACCCAGAACAGGCAGCACATGGTTTTTTTATTTTTTGGGGGGTTTTTTTCCCCCAAAACTCAGAAATTTTGAGGCAGGACATGCAGAGTTTTTCCCATAATTCAGAAATTTTGGGACACCCAGAACAGGCAGCACATGGTTTTTTTATTTTTTGGGTTTTTTTTTTTTCCCCAAAACTCAGAAATTTTGAGGCAGGACATGCAGAGTTTTTTTCCATATTTCAGAAATTTTGGGATATCCAGAAGAGGCAGCACATGTTTTTTATTTTTTTCCCCAAAACTCAGAAATTTTGAGGTGGGACATGCAGAGTTTTTTTCCATAATTCAGAAATTTTGAGGTGGGACATGCAGAGTTTTTTTCCATAATTCAGAAATTTTGAGGTGGGACATGCAGAGTTTTTTTCCATAATTCAGAAATTTTGGGACACCCAGAACAGGCAGCACATAGTTTTTTATTTTTTGGGGTTTTTTTTTCCCAAAACTCAGAAATTTTGAGGCAGGACATGCAGAGTTTTTTTCCATATTTCAGAAATTTTGGGACACCCAGAACAGGCAGCACATGGGGGTTTTTTTGTTTTTTTTCCCCAAAACTCAGAAATTTTGAGGTGGGACATGCAGAGATTTTTTCATAATTCAGAAATTTTGGGACACCCAGAACAGGCAGCACATGGGGGTTTTTTTTGTTTTTTTTCCCCCAAACTCAGAAATTTTGAGGTGGGACATGCAGAGTTTTTTCCATAATTCAGAAATTTTGGGACACCCAGAACAGGCAGCACATGGTTTTTTATTTTTTGGGTTTTTTTTTTTCCCCAAAACTCAGAAATTTTGAGTCGGGACATGCAGAGTTTTTTTCCATAATTCAGAAATTTTGAGGCAGGACATGCAGAGTTTTTTTCCATAATTCAGAAATTTTGAGTCGGGACATGCAGAGTTTTTTTCCATAATTCAGAAATTTTGGGACACCCAGAACAGGCAGCACATGGTTTTTTTATTATTTGGGGTTTTTTTTCCCCCAAAACTCAGAAATTTTGAGGCAGGATATGCAGAGTTTTTTTCCATATTTCAGAAATTTTGGGACATCCAGAAGAGGCAGCACATGGGGGTTTTTTTGTTTTTTTTCCCCAAAACTCAGAAATTTTGAGGTGGGACATGCAGAGTTTTTTTCCATAATTCAGAAATTTTGGGACACCCAGAGAAGGCAGAACCCACAGGGATTTTTTTTTTTTCCCATAACTCAGAGGTTTTTAGGTGGGACACTCAGGGATATTTTCATAATTCAGAAATTTTGGGACACCCAGAACAGGCAGCACATGGTTTTTTTATTTTTGGGGGTTTTTTTTTCCCCAAAACTCAGAAATTTTGAGGCAGGATATGCAGAGTTTTTTTCCATAATTCAGAAATTTTGAGGTGGGACATGCAGAGTTTTTTTCCATAATTCAGAAATTTTGGGACACCCAGAACAGGCAGCACATGGTTTTTTTATTTTTTGGTTTTTTTTTTTTCCCCAAAACTCAGAAATTTTGAGGTGGGACATGCAGAGTTTTTTTCCATAATTCAGAAATTTTGAGGTGGGACATGCAGAGTTTTTTTCCATAATTCAGAAATTTTGAGGTGGGACATGCAGAGTTTTTTTCCATATTTCAGAAATTTTGGGACACCCAGAACAGGCAGGACATGGGGGTTTTTTTATTTTTTGGTTGGTTTTTTTTCCCCCAAAACTCAGAAATTTTGGGATGCTCAGAGGAGATGGAACACGCAGGGATTTTTTCATAATTCAGAAATTTTGGGACACCCAGAACAGGCAGGACATGGGGTTTTTTAGTTTTTTTCCCCCAAAACTCAGAAATTTTGAGGTAGGACATGCAGAGTTTTTTTCCATATTTCAGAAATTTTGGGACACCCAGAACAGGCAGGACATTGGGATTTTTTTTTTTTTTTTTTTTTTTTTTTTCCCAAAACTCAGACATTTTGAGGTGGGACACTCAGGGATTTTTTTTTTCCATAAATCAGAAATTTTCAGCTGGGACACACAGAGTTTTTCCCCCATAACTCAGAACTTTTGTAAGGATTCCAATCAAGGAAGGGATTATTTCACTGCTCTGGGTTTTTTGGTTCACATCCTCACCATTCCCCCTTTCCCCAGGTGCCAGGAGAAGGTGCAGGGTGAGTTTTCTCTCACCTAGAAATCTGCCTTGCACCCAAAGAATAAAATAAATAAATGTGCTGGAAGGGATTATTTCACTTTTTTGCTCTCACCTAGGGATCTGCAGTGCTTACATCATCACCCTGTTTTTTTTCAGGGTAGCCACATGGTCTAAAAAAAAAAAGCAAATATTCTGAATTTCCCTGATGTAAAACACAGCAGAGAGGGGAATTTATTTTCCTGTTTGGGCTGTTCAGAGTCTGGAGCTCCTGGTTGTTGAGCTGAATTTCTTCTGTACTCCTGACAGAAGCAGCTTGGACTCAAAGAATAAAATAAATAAATGTGCTGGATTATTTCACTGTTCTGATTTTTTTTTTGAGTCACATCCTCACCATTCCCCCTTTCCCCAGGTGCCAGGAGAAGGGAGCAGGGTGGGTTTTGTTTTCACCTAGAGATCTGCCTTGCACCCAAAAATAAAATAAATAAATGGGCTGGATTATTTCACTGCTCTGGTTTTTTTGGGCCCAATTCTCACCCTTCTTCTCTTACCCAGGTGCCAGGAGAAGGTGCAGGGTGAGTTTTCTCTCACCTAGAGATCTGCCTTGCACCCAAAGAATAAAATAAATAAATGTGCTGCATTATTTCACTGCTCTGGTTTTTTTTTGAGTCACATCCTCACCATTCCCCTGTTACCCACATGCCAGGAGAAGGTGCAGAGTGGGTTTTGTTTTCACTTAGAGATCTGCCTTGAACTCAAAGAATAAAATAAATAAATGTGCTGGATTATTTCACTGCTCTGGGTTTTTTTGGGCCACATCCTCACCATTCCCCTGTTACCCAGGTGCCAGGAGAAGGGAGCAGGGTGGGTTTTGTTTTCACCCAGAGATCTGCCTTGCACCCAAAGAATAAAATAAATAAATGTGCTGGATTATTTCACTGTTTGGTTTTTTTTGAGTCACATCCTCACCATTCCCCTGTTACCCACATGCCATGAGAAGGGAGCAGGGTGGGTTTTGTTTTTACCTAGAAATCTGCCTTGCACCCAAAAATAAAATAAATAAATGGGCTGGATTATTTCACTGCTCTGGCTTTTTGGGCCCCCCCCCCCCCCGGGGGGAGGGGGGGGGGCGTCAAAAAAAAAAACCACCTAGAAATCTGCCTTGCACCCAAAAATAAAATAAATAAATGTGCAGGATTATTTCACTGCTCTGGTTTTTTTTGAGTCACATCCTCACCATTCCCCCGTTGCCCAGGTGCCAGGAGAAGGGAGCAGGGAGGGTTTAGTCTCACCCAGGGACCTGTAGTGCTCCAGGATGGAGGTTCCCTGTGCCGTGGCAGGCAGCCGGGGGCTGTGGAAGTCCTGCAGCAGCAGGCGCCGGTTCCCTGCCGAGGTGCAGATGTAATCACTGAGGCGGCCGCTGATGCCTTTGGACACCATGCTCAGCGTGCTGATGTCCCTCACTGCAAAAGCAAAGCCCAAAAAAACTCCTAAATCCCCACGGCAAGGGGAAAAAAAAAATGCTCGTCGCAGTCAGGGACTTCTTCTGGTTTCAAAAACAAGCAGGAATCACGTTTTATAAATTAATTACTGCCGGTCTGCTTTGCTGGTGAACTGCAGTATTTACCAATTGACAGATGGAAGGAGTAATTTTCACTTTTGACAGGCAAACAGCAAATTTAAATAATTCGTGATTGTCACTGAAATTTTAGTCAGTTGTTTTTTTTCCATACTTAAAAAGCTGGAAATTCAGAATTAAAGCCACATAAAAATGCGAATCTTTGTGATTTCTTCCTAAATTAAAAAAAAAAAAAAAAAATGGAGGTAATTTTGAGCTATTGCTATTTCTGCCCAGGCCCTCACCTGAGAGGTAATTCAAGAGCATCTGGAAGATCTCCAAGGGAAGAATTTGGAAATCTCCCAGCGCTGACAGAGGCGGGGGATCCCCGGCCGAGGCGCGGCCAGGGCGGCGCCGGCTCCTCCTGTGCCTCCGTCTGGGGACGGAGCTGCAGCTCGAGGTCATCCTCCGAAACGGAACCTGCAGAGAAAAAAAACCCCAAAAATTGAGTTTAAAACTGATTTTCTAAAGAGGAAAAGGTTCCCAGGAGGAGGCTGAGAGGAAATGATTCCCTTGGAGACACAGGGTGAAAATTTTGTCTCTCTGTGTGCTTGGATTCAGTTCCTAAATAACTCGAAATTCGCTAAAGAAATTTAAGAATAAAGAATAAAACGTGTTCCAGCTAATAATTTAGTGCGTTGAAATGTGGAAATAAAGTGTGAGGGAATGGAGGGTTCAGCTGATTTATGGGGAGGAAGAGACAAAAGCACTGAGGGCACAGAAAGTGAGGAAAACAGCTCTGGAAGGGAATCCAAGTAATTAACTAATTAATTTGTCACACTAATTATTCAACAGAACACCCAACTTTCGGGGCTGTTATGGAAAGGATCATCACTGTTCCTTCAGAGTGATAATTATTGATTGTGGAGGACCAAATGAAGGATTAAAAGCACCAAAATGATTCTTCAAACTCTTCTTTTCCTGCAGCCCCGAGTTGGTGCAAGGCTGGATTTGACATAACGTGATTTAAAAAGAAATAATACAGCATTGCCCCGCGGAAAATGCCAGGGCTTCAAAATCACGAGGGGGCTGAAAAGGAGCTATGAAAGAATCAATAAATGGGATTTTTTCATTCACTTTCCGGGTTTGGAGGGTCGAGAGCAGCCAGATTTCACAATGCCAGGCAACACTGGGACTCGCCGTGGGTTAAATTTCTGTTTTAAATGAGATTTTTCAGGCTGGTCCCTGATTCCAGGAGCTGGATGGAGCATCCCTGGAGCTGCAACAATCGCAGCAGTGGGGAAATCCTCCCAGAGAACAAAGCCCATTGTTCTCGGGACTGAAAAGTTACAAAAATTACAGACAACAAACCACAAACACCCTCTTTGTTTATCGCTCCAGCCAGACTCTCCAATATTCCAGAGGGGAAATTCCCTGTCCACAATCAGGGCTCTGTTCGTGCTGAGAAATTGAGGAATTTGGAGAAAAGTTCTCCCAGCTCTGGGGAGAATGGGAATTGTATATTTAAGGAATTTTTTTTATTTTTTTATTTTTTTAATGTCGCTGGGAGCATTTTTAATTTAGCCCTGGGATATTTCTGGCTCGCTAAAGCAGCTGAAAACTTTCACAGGGCTTGGGAGAAAATGTGGCTGCTGCTAAAATTAGGATTTTAAGAGGGGGGAAAATAGCTTTAGGAAAAATCACCTCTAGATAAAGTTATATTAAAAATGCTTATCTTCTCAAAGCAAGGATTTTTTCCACACAGAAATGTGGATTCCACACAAATTCCTTGTGGACCACACAGAAATCAGGCACCACTAAATTTGGCTAAATCTGATGCATATTTCTGATCCAGGCTTTAAAAATAAAGTTGCAAAAAATACAGTTGCAATCCTATGATACTTTGTTCACCTCCCACTCTCCTTTCTGTCTGGAGCTGTGGGGATTTGTGGAATCTTTCAGGTTTTTATTTATTTTTTTTTTAAATCTTACCTTTGCTCTCCAGTCGTGGAAGGAAAAATACTTTGCCACCAGCGAGATTTTTGAGAAGGATTTGTCCAATATTTGTCTGTTCCAATCTGGTCGAAGTTAAATTGATTATCACTGTTTTAATGCAGAGCAGAGCTAGATAAAATTAATGTAAATAAAAATGAGTGCAAACAGCCACTTTTAAAGCCTTTCCTGAAAGCTCCCATTTGCTTCCTCTTTGACTAAAACTTTTTTTTTTTTAATTTCTGAGGGAGCTGAGGCAGAGCAGGGGCAATGGGATGTGCATCTCCATCTGCTGCTGGGACACCGGTGTTTGGAGAACTGCTTAATCCACACTGGAAATGGGAAGGTAAATGTTAAATATTTAACAAGCTAAACTCATAATATTAGCTAAGAAGGGTCATCTTATTTGTCACTATAAACTAATTTGTTTACAAGGCAGAAAGCATCAACTTCCACCCTTGTTGCCCTTAAGCAGTCGCTAAACTCCTGCTAATGGATGCACTTTAGTCCTGTTAGCATTTGGCAAACATTTATTGTAAAAAAGTTGTTTACTCTGGAGATTGCTTTGGGATGTTTCCCTTTCCCTTCCTCATCACCAGGAGCCTTTGAATATTAACTCGATGGGGGTTTTGTTTTTCCTGTTTTTTCTCTGGTTTTTTTGTGGTATAAAAATGAAAAGGAAACAGAGTGGAAGAAAATAAAATAATAATAATTTTCAAGTGCAAGCCGAAGTGGGGAATGGCAAACCTTAGAGCACTGAGTGCACTCACTCAGTTACCTTAATACTTGTTACCTCCGGCCTGCACTGAAAAATTTTGTTTAAAAATGTGTTTTTATTTATGAGAAAGGCTCTAGGTAAGATTGATGGTGACAATCAGTCTCAAAACCACCTAAATTCGAGAATAATGTGAGTATAAAGCAGAGCTGAGGGTTCCTGGGCCTGTTGTTGATGGTGACCGGGTTGTGGCATGAGAGGCTCCCAACGAGGGTAAAAACACTAAAAATGGCCTTTTTTTCCCTCACTTCAACCTGGATTTGCTCCTCAGGCTTTAATATTTGATGAAATGGGTTAATTTTGGCTTTTTACCTGTGATTTTGGGTTAGATTTGGACAGGCCTTTAGGCTGAAGGACGGACCAGGCCGTGTCCTCCACCATGGCCCCTCTCCCCCAAACTACCAAAATTCGGGGCTAAAGGGCTGAAATGAGGAACCTGCACCCCAAAACCTACATAAAATTACTAAAGGGCGTCTCACAGTTGATGGCACACACATAAAACAAATTTTCAAGCAGCTTTTTACCTCAGGAAAATCCCTTTCCACAAACAGCCCCAGCCGGGCGCCCTCAGGGAGCTCTGAGGGAGCAGCAGGGGATGGGGGTGTGGGGTCACCAAACCCCCCATCCCTGAGGGGAAAAGAAACCCCAAACTGCCATTTTATAATCCTTACTATTGCAATTCAACTCTTCAAAGCCTTATTGCAGCCAAATGTTGCCGGTTATTTGGATTAAAAGGGGTTTTGGTGATAAGAACAGGGGCGGGTGTGTACAGACAGCACAGCTGTGTTTGGGAGCCTCAGCCGGGAGCGGAAATGTCGGCAAATACCAAAATCCAGCACGGCAAGTTGGGATTTTGTAGCTGTCAGTGTGGGCACAGACGTGTTGGGGGGAGGAAATGACCAGAGACAACAAGAGCGCGTCCCTTGAGCGCTGTTTCCTGAGCGCTGTTGCCAACCCCGCCGCTATTTCAGGCGAATTTTTGCGGGTTTTGGGTAATAACGAATTTTCCCGCCCTTTCCGCCCGCGGCCGCTTCCGGCGGGCGGGTGAGGGGCGCGAGCGGCGCGTGCGCGGCGTTTTCCCCGCCCAGCTCATGAATATGTAAATTAAACCACGCCCCTTCGCCATAACGGGAAGGGCGCTGCCGGTGACGCGTTTGTTTGGTCACGCCCCCCTCATGATTAATTAATGAGGGAGCGGATGAGTTTTGGCGGGAGGGACATCGGGGGTGTCCTCAGGGCGGGGGGGGGGGCAAGCCCCGCGGGGGGTTGGGGGAGGGGTGGGGAGGCTCAGGTGTGTGGCATGGCACAGGTGTGGGGTGGGGACGCTCAGGTGTGTGGCATGGCACAGGTGTGGGGTGGGGAGGCTCAGGTGTGTGGCATGGCTCAGGTGTGGGGTGGGGAGGCTCAGGTGTGTGGCATGGCTCAGGTGTGGGGTGGGGAGGCTCAGGTGTGTGGCATGGCTCAGGTGTGGGGTGGGGAGGCTCAGGTGTGTGGCATGGCTCAGGTGTGGGGTGGGGAGGCTCAGGTGTGTGGCATGGCACAGGTGTGGGGTGGGGACGCTCAGGTGTGTGGCATGGCACAGGTGTGGGGTGGGGACGCTCAGGTGTGTGGCATGGCACAGGTGTGGGGTGGGGACGCTCAGGTGTGTGGCATGGCACAGGTGTGGGGTGGGGACGCTCAGGTGTGTGGCATGGCACAGGTGTGGGGTGGGGACGCTCAGGTGTGTGGCATGGCACAGGTGTGGGGTGGGGACGCTCAGGTGTGGCATGGCACAGGTGTGGGGTGGGGACGCTCAGGTGTGTGGCATGGCACAGGTGTGGGGTGGGGAGGCTCAGGTGTGTGGCATGGCACAGGTGTGGGGTGGGGACGCTCAGGTGTGGCATGGCACAGGTGTGGGGTGGGGACGCTCAGGTGTGTGGCATGGCACAGGTGTGAGGTGGGGACGCTCAGGTGTGTGGCATGGCACAGGTGTGGGGTGGGGACGCTCAGGTGTGTGGCATGGCACAGGTGTGGGGTGGGGAGGCTCAGGTGTGTGGCATGGCACAGGTGTGGGGTGGGGACGCTCAGGTGTGGCATGGCACAGGTGTGGGGTGGGGACGCTCAGGTGTGTGGCATGGCACAGGTGTGAGGTGGGGACGCTCAGGTGTGTGGCATGGCACAGGTGTGGGGTGGGGACGCTCAGGTGTGTGGCATGGCACAGGTGTGGGGTGGGGCCGCTCAGGTGTGTGGCATGGCACAGGTGTGGGGTGGGGATGCTCAGGTGTGTGGCATGGCACAGGTGTGGGGTGGGGACGCTCAGGTGTGTGGCATGGCACAGGTGTGGGGTGGGGACGCTCAGGTGTGTGGCATGGCACAGGTGTGGGGCACCGTGGATGTAGGGTACGGCAGGGATGGGGCGTCACAGGTGTGGAGTGCCAGGGATGGGTGTCACAGGTGTGGAGTACCAAAGATGGGGTGTCACAGGTGTGGAGTAACAAAGATGGGTGTCACAGGTGTGGAGTACCAGGGATGGGTGCCACAGGTGTGGAGTACCAGGGATGGGTGTCACAGGCGTGCGGTATCACAGGTGTGTGGGGTATCACAGGTGTGGGGTATTACTGGGTTTGGGGTATCATCCCTCATCCTCATCCTTCATCCCCATCCCTCATCCCCATCCTTCATCCCCATCCTTCATCCCCATCCCTCATCCCCATCCTTCATCCCCATCCCTCATCCCCATCCTTCATCCCCATCCCTCATCCCCATCCTATATCCCACCCCCATCCCCCCCGAGCAGCTGTGGTTTCACACCTGGCCGTGTCCCAGGCCAGGCTGCCCATTTGGAGCCCGCGGGGACACTGGCAGCTGTCCCTGCCCATGGCAGGGCTGGCACTGGGGGAGCTTTAGGGTCCCCCCCACCCCCAGCCCGTTCCGGGATTCTGGAATTCTCCACAGTCAGTGCTGAGCTGTCCCTGATCCCCGCACATCTGGAGTTCTGGATTATCCCATGGAACGCTGTCATTCCTTGAGCTGCAGCCTCAGGGACCCACAGCGAGGTTCCTCGCTCGGAGCAGCACATTCCTCTTCAGATTGGCTCTGAAATAACCCAAAATTTTATTTTTTTTATATAAATTCTGCTTGGGAAGGGGCTGCACATCTGGATTATCCCATGGAACGCTGTCATTCCTTGAGCTGCGACCTCAGGGAACCACAGCGAGTTTCCTCACTCGGAGCAGCACATTCCTGCTCAGATTGGCTCTGAAATAACCCAAAATTTTATTTTTTTAATATAAATTCTGCTTGGGAAGGGGCTGCACATCTGGATTATCCCATGGAACGCTGTCACTCCACGAGCTGCAGCCTCAGGGAACCACAGCGAGTTTCCTCACTCAGAGCAGCACATTCCTGCTCAGACTAACTCTGAAATAACCCAAAATTTTAATTTTTTTTAATAAATTCTGCTTGGGAAGGGCTGACTGGGAATAACTGCAGAGTTCTCCCAGGAGAGTTTTCCTGCTGCTCCAAAGGCAGCTCCCATACGATGGCAGCAGAGTCCTGCAGCTGCTTTTTTACCCAATATTTTTATTTTTTTTACCCAATATTTTTAATTTTTTTACCCAATATTTTTTTTTAACCCAAAGACAATTGTTTGTTTTATTTTCACTCTTGGCTTGTTGTTTTATTTTCTTTTCATTTTTTTTTTTTCCCCTTGTAACCTCATTGAGAAAAAACTCCGAAAAGCCGAAATAAAAACAAAACCAAAAATCACCCTCAAATGGAAGGGAATGAGAGCGGCTCCTTCAATTAACGCCGTGATGACGTCATCGTGACGGCAATATTTTTGCTGAAAAGTTAAATTAAATAAATGCAGAAAAATAATATTCCTTGAGCAGCACAGGGCAGGCAGAGCCTGAAGTGAGGCTGCTCCGGGTTCTTTTTCCTCCTGGGATCCAGGATTGGAATAAATGTTTCCCTGGAATTTCATCCCACGTCCATAAATCCTGGTGGGTGGATTACACCCCTCAAAAATAAAATAAAATAAAAATAAAATAAAAATAAAATAAAATAAAATAAAAATAAAATAAAATAAAATAAAATAAAATAAAATAAAATAAAATAAAATAAAATCAATAAAATAAAATAAAATAATAAAATAAAATAAAATAAAATAAAAATAAAATAAAATAATTAAATTAAATTAAATTAAATTAAAATAAAATAAAATAAAATAAAAATAAAATAAAATAAAATATAAAATAAACCCAGAGAATTCCAGATTCCTCATTTACCCCAGTGTTTGTAGAAATTACCGGATTGTTCATTTTCCTCGTTTCTAGAAATTAGCGGATTCCATTAGGGGAAAAAAAAAACCAAAAAACTCCCCCAAAACCCCAAAACAAACAAAAAAAACCCCAAAACCAAAACAAAACAAAAAAAACCCCACAAAAACAAACAAACAAAAAAAACCAAAAAAAAACCCCAAAAAACCAACCAAAAAACCAACATAAACCCCCCCCCAAAAAAAATTTAAAAAACAAAAAAACAAAAAAACAAAAAACAAAAAAAAAAACCAAAAAAAAACCAAAAAAAACAAAGGAAAAAAAAAGAAAAGAAACCAAAAAATTAAAACCAACAAGGATCTGCAACCAATTAAAATCTTAATTAAACATTAATTACCGATCACCAGGGGATAAAACACGCCCCCAATTTGATTTTCAGAATAAATAACTGAGGAGAAAATTAAAAATAAAAGGAGGGGGAAAGCTCCGGAATCCAAGAGGTTTTATGGAGGGGAAAATAAAATTTCTCAGCCCTTGGATTTGGGATCCTGGCTTGGGGATTTCCCCTCGGTTTGGGATCAGTGGGATTATTTTGCAGGATTTATTTGGGATTTATTCGGGATTTATTCGGGATTTATCCAGGATTTATTCGGGATTTATTTAGGATTCATTCAGGATTCATTCAGGATTTTTCCTGATTTTATCCAGGATTTATTCAGGATTCATCCAGGATTTATTCAGGATTAATTTCGTATTTTTCCTGATTTTATGCAGGATTTATTTAGGATTCATCCAGGATTTTTCCTGATTTTTATCCAGGATTTATCCAGGATTAATTTAGGATTTCTCCTTATTTTTATCCAGGATTAATTCAGGATTTTTCCTGATTTTTATCCAGGATTTATCCAGGATTTATCCAGGATTTATTCAGGATTTTTCCTGATTTTAGTCAGGATTTATTCAGGATTTTTCCTGATTTTATTCAGGATTTATTCAGGATTTTTCCTGATTTTTATCCAGGATTTATCCAGGATTTATTTAGGATTTTTCCTGATTTTTATCCAGGATTAATTCAGGATTAATTCAGGATTTTTCCTGATTTTTATCCAGGATTTATCCAGGATTAATTCAGGATTTTTCCTGATTTTTATCCAGGATTAATTTAGGATTAATTCAGGATTTTTATCCAGGATTTATTCAGGATTTATTTAGGATTTTTCCAGGATTTATCCAGGATTTATTGAGGATTTATTCACGATTTAGCCAAGATTTATTTAGGATTCATTCAGGACTCATCCAGGATTTATTCAGGATTTTTCCTGATTTTATCCAGGATTAATTCCGGATTTATTCAGGATTTTTCCTGATTTTTATCCAGGATTTATCCAGGATTATTTTAGGATTTTTCCTGATTTTATCCAGGATTTATTCAGGATTTATCCAGGATTTCTTTAGGATTTTTCCTGATTTTATTCAGGATTAATTCAGGATTTTTCCTGATTTTTATCCCGGATTTATCCAGGATTAATTCAGGATTTATTTAGGATTTTTCCTGATTTTATCCAGGATTTATCCAGGATTAATTCAGGATTTTTCCCGATTTTTATCCCGGATTTATCCCTCTAACCCTCTCTGTCCCCACGGCATTTTCTGCCATCTCAGATTTATTTCCCCCCTTTCTCTTCCTCCTTCAGGGCCAAGGGTCACAATTAACAATTTATAAAATTAATTAAGAAAAAAAAATAAAATAAAACCCAAAACCAAGCGCCAATAAACCCCAAAAACAACTAAAAAAAAAACCCTAAAAACCACAAAAAATCCCCCGAAAACAACCCCCAAAAAACCCCAAAAAATCCAAAAAAAACCCCCAAAAACCCACAAAAAAACCCACAAAAAAACCCCAAAATCCCATAAAAAACCCCCCAAACCCCCAAAATTCCCTCCCCAAAAAACCCCTCAAAACCAAGAAAAATTTAAAAATCCCCCAAAATCCCCCCAAAACCCCCAAAAATCCCCCAAAAAAACACCCAAAAAATCCCAAAAACCCCAAAATAAAACAACCCAAAACAACCCCCAAAAATCCCCAAAATATCCCAAAACCCCCCAAAAAACCCCAAATGATCCCCAAAACCCCAAATAATCCCAAAAATCAAAAAAAAAACAAACAAAAATCCCCCAAAATATCAAAAAAACCCAAAAACCAACCCAAAACCCCCCAAAAACACACAAAACCCCCCCAAAAAAATCCCCAAAAAACCCAAAAAACCCAAAATAAACCAACCCAAAACAACCCCCAAAATCCCCAAAATATCCCAAAAACCCCCCAAAAAACCCCAAATAATCCCCAAAACCCCAAATAATCCCAAAAAAAAATCCAAACAAAAATCCCCCCAAAATATAAAAAAAACCCAAAAAACAACCCAAAACCCCCCAAAAACACACAAACCCCCCCAAAAAATCCCCAAAAACCCCCAAAAAACCCAAAATAAACCAACCCAAAACAACCCCAAAAATCCCCAAAATATCCCAAAACCCCCCCAAAAAACCCCAAATAATCCCCAAAACCCCAAAACATCCCCCAAAAAAACACCCAAAAAATCCCCCCAAAAAACACCCGAAAAATCCCAAAAAAATCCCAAAAACCCCAAAATAAAACAACCCCCAAAAATCCCCAAAATCTCCCAAAAACCCCCCAAAAAAACCCAAATAATCCCAAAAATCAAAAAAAAACAAACAAAAATCCCCCAAAATATCAAAAAAAAACCAAAAACCAACCCAAAACAACCCCAAAAAACACCCCAAAACCCCCCCAAAAAATCCCCAAAAAACCCAAAATTAACCAACCCAAAACAACCCCCAAAATCCCCAAAATATCCCAAAAACCCCCAAAAAACCCCAAATAATCCCCAAAACCCAAAAAAATCCCCCCAAAAAACACCCAAAAAATCCCCAAAAAACCCCAAAAACCCCAAAATATAACAACCCCCAAAAATCCCCAAAATATCCCAAAACCCCCCCAAAAATCCCCAAAATATCCCAAAACCCCCCCAAAAAACCCCAAATAATCCCAAAAATAAAAAAAAAACAAACAAAAATCCCCCCAAAATATAAAAAAACCCCAAAAAACAACCCAAAACCACCCCAAAAAACACCCAACCCCCCCAAAAAATCCCCAAAAAACCCCAAAAAACCCAAAATTAACCAACCCAAAACAACCTCCAAAAATCCCCAAAATCTCCCAAAAACCCCCAAAAAAACCCCAAATAATCCCCAAAACCCCAAAAAATCCCCCCAAAAAACACCCCAAAAATCCCCCAAAAAATCCCAAAAAATCCAAAATTAACCAACCCAAAACAACCCCCAAAATCCCCAAAATATCCCAAAAACCCCCCAAAAAACCCCAAATAATCCCCAAAACCCCAAAACATCCCCCCAAAAAACACCCAAAAAATCCCCAAAAAATCCCAAAAAACCCAAAATAAACCAACCCAAAACAACCCCCAAAAATCCCCAAAATATCCCAAAAACCCCCCAAAAAACCCCAAATAATCCCCAAAACCCCAAAAAATCCCCCCAAAAAACACCCAAAAAATCCCAAAAAAAACCCCAAAAAACCCAAAATAAACCAACCCAAAACAACCCCCAAAATCCCCAAAATATCCCAAAAATCCCCCAAAAAACCCCAAATAATCCCCAAAACCCAAAAAAATCCCCCCAAAAAACACCCAAAAAATCCCCAAAAAATCCCAAAAACCCCAAAATAAAACAACCCTCAAAAATCCCCAAAATATCCCCAAAACCCCCCAAAAAACCCCAAATAATCCCAAAAATCAAAAAAAAAACAAACAAAAATCCCCCAAAATATCCAAAAAACCCAAAAACCAACCCAAAACAACCCCAAAAAACACCCCAAAACCCCCCAAAAAAATCCCCAAAAACCCCCAAAAAACCCAAAATTAACCAACCCAAAACAACCCCCAAAATCCCCAAAATATCCCAAAAACCCCCCAAAAAACCCCAAATAATCCCCAAACCCCCAAATAATCCCAAAAAAAAATCCAAACAAAAATCCCCCCAAAATATAAAAAAAAACCAAAAACCAACCCAAAACAACCCCAAAAAACACCCCAAAACCCCCCAAAAAAATCCCAAAAAAACCCCCAAAAAATAAAAAAATAACCCCAAAAAAATCCCATAAAAATCCAGGAATCTCCACCAAACATTTGGAAAAATCTGGGAGCGTTTTTATTATTATTTTTTTTTCTTTTCCCCACCACGTCCAGCCTGGATTCTTTCCAAAATTCCTCCCAAAAATTCTCATTTTGGGATCTTCTCCAAGGGGGGATTTGGGAAATGGGAACGAGGAAAATTCCGGAGCTTTGGGACACGGGAGGTTCGGGATTCTTTGGGATTTTCTTGGGATTTTCTTGGGATTCCCTTGGGATTTCCTCAGGATTCTTCGGGATTTTCTTGGGTTTTCCTTGGGATTCCTTGAGATTTTTTGGGTTTCCTTGGGATTTCCTCATTATTTCCTTGGGATTCTTTGGGATTTCCTTGGGATTCCACAGGATTCTTTGGGATTCTTGGGGATTTTCTTGGGTTTTCCTTGGGATTCTTTGGGATTTTCTTGGGATTCTTTGGGATTCCTCAGGATTCTTTAGGATTCCTTGGGATTCCTTGAGATTTTTTGGGATTTCCTTGGGATTCCTCAGGATTCTTTAGGATTCCTTGGGATTCCTCAGGATTCTTTAGGATTCCTTGGGATTTTTTGGGATTTCCTTGGGATTCCTCAGGATTCTTTAGGATTCCTTGGGATTTCCTCATGATTTCCTTGGGATTCTTTGGGATTTCCTTGGGATTCCACAGGATTCTTTGGGATTCTTGGGGATTTTCTTGGGTTTTCCTTGGGATTCTTTGGGATTTTCTTGGGATTCTTTGGGATTCCTCAGGATTCTTTAGGATTCCTTGGGATTCCTTGAGATTTTTTGGGATTTCCTTGGGATTCCTCAGGATTCTTTAGGATTCCTTGAGATTTTTTGGGATTTCCTTGGGATTCCTCAGGATTCTTTAGGATTCCTTGAGATTTTTTGGGATTTCCTTGGGATTCCTCAGGATTCTTTAGGATTCCTTGGGATTCCTCAGGATTCTTTAGGATTCCTTGGGATTTTTTGGGATTTCCTTGGGATTCCTCAGGATTCTTTAGGATTCCTTGGGATTTCCTCATGATTTCCTTGGGATTCTTTGGGATTTCCTTGGGATTCCACAGGATTCTTTGGGATTCTTGGGGATTTTCTTGGGTTTTCCTTGGGATTCTTTGGGATTTTCTTGGGATTCTTTGGGATTCCTCAGGATTCTTTAGGATTCCTTGGGATTCCTTGAGATTTTTTGGGATTTCCTTGGGATTCCTCAGGATTCTTTAGGATTCCTTGGGATTCCTTGAGATTTTTTGGGATTTCCTTGGGATTCCTCAGGATTCTTTAGGATTCCTTGGGATTCCTTGAGATTTTTTGGGATTTCCTTGGGATTCCTCAGGATTCTTTAGGATTCCTTGGGATTCCTTGAGATTTTTTGGGATTTCCTTGGGATTCCTCAGGATTCTTTAGGATTCCTTGGGATTCCTTGAGATTTTTTGGGATTTCCTTGGGATTCCTCAGGATTCTTTAGGATTCCTTGGGATTCCTTGAGATTTTTTGGGATTTCCTTGGGATTCCTCAGGATTCTTTAGGATTCCTTGGGATTCCTTGAGATTTTTTGGGATTTCCTTGTTATTCCTCAGGATTCCTTGGGATTCCTTGAGATTTTTTGGGATTTCCTTGGGATTCCTCAGGATTCCTTGGGATTCCTTGAGATTTTTTGGGATTTCCTTGGGATTCCTCAGGATTCCTTGGGATTCCTTGAGATTTTTTGGGATTTCCTTGGGATTCCTCAGGATTCTTTAGGATTCCTTGAGATTTTTTGGGATTTCCTTGGGATTCCTCAGGATTCTTTAGGATTCCTTGGGATTCCTTGAGATTTTTTGGGATTTCCTTGGGATTCCTCAGGATTCTTTAGGATTCCTTGGGATTTTTTGGGATTTCCTTGGGATTCCTCAGGATTCTTTAGGATTCCTTGGGATTTTTTGGGATTTCCTTGGGATTCCTCAGGATTCTTTAGGATTCCTTGGGATTTTTTGGGATTTCCTTGGGATTCCTCAGGATTCTTTAGGATTCCTTGGGATTTTTTGGGATTTCCTTGGGATTCCTCAGGATTCTTTAGGATTCCTTGGGATTCCTTGAGATTTTTTGGGATTTCCTTGGGATTCCTCAGGATTCTTTAGGATTCCTTGGGATTCCTTGAGATTTTTTGGGATTTCCTTGGGATTCCTCAGGATTCTTTAGGATTCCTTGGGATTCCTTGAGATTTTTTGGGATTTCCTTGGGATTCCTCAGGATTCTTTGGGATTCCTTGAGATTTTTTGGGATTTCCTTGGGATTCCTCAGGATTTTTTGGGATTTCCTTGGGATTCCTTCGGATTCCTTGGGATTCCTTGGGATTTTTTGGGATTTCCTTGGGATTCCTCAGGATTCTTTAGGATTCCTTGGGATTCCTTGAGATTTTTTGGGATTTCCTTGGGATTCCTCAGGATTCTTTAGGATTCTTGGGATTCCTTGAGATTTTTTGGGATTTCCTTGGGGTTCAGGAGGGTTTCTTGGGATTCCTTGAGATTTTTTGGGATTTCCTTGGGATTCCTCAGGATTCTTTAGGATTCCTTGAGATTTTTTGGGATTTCCTTGGGATTCCTCAGGATTCTTTAGGATTCCTTGGGATTCCTTGAGATTTTTTGGGATTTCCTTGGGATTCCTCAGGATTCTTTAGGATTCCTTGGGATTTTTTGGGATTTCCTTGGGATTCCTCAGGATTCTTTAGGATTCCTTGGGATTTTTTGGGATTTCCTTGGGATTCCTCAGGATTCTTTAGGATTCCTTGGGATTTTTTGGGATTTTTTGGGGTTTCCTGAGGATTCTTTAGGATTCTTTGGGATTTTGGGATTTCTTGGGCTTTCCTTGGGATTCTTTAGGATTCCTTGGGATTCCTTGAGATTTTTTGGGATTTCCTTGGGATTCCTCAGGATTCTTTAGGATTCCTTGGGATTCCTTGAGATTTTTTTGGGATTTCCTTGGGATTCCTCAGGATTCTTTAGGATTCCTTGGGATTCCTTGAGATTTTTGGGGATTTCCTTGGGATTCCTCAGGATTCTTTAGGATTCCTTGGGATTCCTTGAGATTTTTTGGGATTTCCTTGGGATTCCTCAGGATTCTTTAGGATTCCTTGGGATTCCTTGAGATTTTTTGGGATTTCCTTGGGATTCCTCAGGATTCTTTAGGATTCCTTGGGATTCCTTGAGATTTCTCAGGATTTCCTTGGGATTCTCAGGATTTTTAGGATTCCTTGGGATTCCTTGAGATTTTTTGGGATTTCCTTGGGATTCCTCAGGATTCTTTAGGATTCCTTGGGGTTCTTTGAGATTTTTTGGGATTTCCTTGGGATTCCTCAGGATTCCTTGGGATTCCTTGAGATTTTTTGGGATTTCCTTGGGATTCTAGGATTCCTTGGGATTCCTTGAGATTTTTTGGGATTTCTTGGGATTCTCAGGATTCTTGGGATTCCTTGAGATTTTTTGGGATTTCCTTGGGATTCTGGATTCCTTGGGATTCTTGAGATTTTTTGGGATTTCCTTGGGATTCTAGGATTCTTGGGATTCTTGAGATTTTTTTGGGATTTCCTTGGGATTCCTCAGGATTCTTTAGGATTCTTGAGATTTTTTGGGATTTCCTTGGGATTCCTCAGGATTCTTTGGATTCTTGGGATTCCTTGAGATTTTTTGGGATTTCCTTGGGATTCTAGGATTTTTAGGATTCCTTGGGATTTTTTGGGATTTCCTTGGGATTCCTCAGGATTCTTTAGGATTCTTTGGGATTTTTTGGGTTTCCTTGGGATTCCTCGGATTTTTAGGATTCCTTGGGTTTTTTGGGATTTCCTTGGGATTCCAGGATTCTTTAGGATTCCTTGGGATTTTTTGGGATTTCCTTGGGATTCTCAGGATTTTTAGGATTCTTGGGATTCCTTGAGATTTTTTGGGATTTCCTTGGGATTCCTCAGGATTCTTTAGGATTCCTTGGGATTCCTTGAGATTTTTTGGGATTTCCTTGGGATTCCTCAGGATTCTTTAGGATTCCTTGGGATTCCTTGAGATTTTTTGGGATTTCCTTGGGATTCCTCAGGATTCTTTAGGATTCCTTGGGATTCCTTGGATTTGGGATTTTCTTGGGTCTTCGTTGGGATTTCTTGGGATTCCTCAGGATTCTTTAGGATTCCTTGGGATTCCTTGAGATTTTTTGGGATTTCCTTGGGATTCCTCAGGATTCTTTAGGATTCCTTGGGATTCCTTGAGATTTTTTGGGATTTCCTTGGGATTCCTCAGGATTCTTTAGGATTCCTTGGGATTCCTTGAGATTTTTTGGGATTTCCTTGGGATTCCTCAGGATTCTTTAGGATTCCTTGGGATTCCTTGAGATTTTTTGGGATTTCCTTGGGATTCCTCAGGATTCCTTGGGATTCCACAGGATTCTTTGGGATTTTCTCAAGATTCCTTGGGAATTCGTCAGGATTTCCTTGGGATTCTTTGGGATTTCCTCGGGATTTCCTTGGATTTTCCTTGGGATTCTTTGGGATTTTCTTGGGTTTTCCTTGGGATTTCCTTGGGATTCCTCGGGATTTCCTTGGGATTTCTCAGGTTTTCCTTGGGATTTCCTCAGGATTCCTTGGGAGTCCTCAGGATTCTTTAGGATTCCTTGGGATCCCTTGAGATTCTTTGGATTTCCTCGGGATTCTTTGAGATTTCCTTGGGATTTTCTCAGGTTTTCCTTGGGATTTTCTCAGGTTTTCCTTGGGATTTTCTCAGGTTTTCCTTGGGATTTTCTCAGGTTTTCCTTGGGATTTTCTCAGGTTTTCCTTGGGATTTTCTCAGGTTTTCCTTGGGATTTTCTCAGGTTTTCCTTGGGATTTTCTCAGGTTTTCCTTGGGATTTCCTTGAGATTCTTTGGGTTTCCTTGGGATTCCTCGGAATTTCCTCGGGATTCTTTGAGAGTCCTTCAAGATTCCTCGGGATTTTCTTTGGATTTCCTCGGGATTCTTTGAGATTTCCTTGGGATTTCTCAGGTTTTCTTGGGATTTCCTTGAGATTCTTTGGGTTTCCTTGGGATTCCTCGGAATTTCCTCGGGATTCTTTGAGAGTCCTTCAAGATTCCTCGGGATTTTCTTGGGATTTCCTTGGAATCTCTCAGGTTTTCCTTGGGATTTCCTCAGGATTCTTTGGGATTCCTCAGGATTCTTTGAGATTTCCTTGGGATTCCTCGAGATTTCCTCGGGATTCTCTCAGGATTTCCTTGGGATTCTTTGGGATTCCTCAGGATTCTTTGAGATTTCCTTGGAATTTCTCAGGATTTCCTTGGGATTCCACAGGATTCTTTGGAATTTTCTCTAGATTCCTTGGGATTTCCTTGGGATTCTTTGAGAGTCCTTCAAGATTCCTCGGGATTCTTTGGGATTTCCTTGGGATTCCTCAGGATTCTCTAGGATTCCTTGGGATTCCTTGAGATTTCCTTGGGATTTCTCAGGTTTTCCTTGGGATTCTTTGGGATTCCTCAGGATTCTTTAGGATTCCTTGGGATTTCCTCAGGATTTTCCAAGAGTCCTTTGAGATTCCTTGCGATTCCACAGGATTCTTTGGGATTTTCTCAAGATTTCCTCGGGATTTCTTGAGATTTCCTCGGGATTCCTCAATATTTCGTCAGGATTCTTCAAGAGTCCTTTGAGATTCCTTGAGATTCTTCGGGTTTCCTTGGGATTTCCTCGGGATTTCTTGAGGGTTCCTTGGGATTTCTTGGGATTCCTTAGAATTTCTCAGGATTCCTTGGGATTTCTTGGGATTCCTTGAGATTCCTTGAAATTCTTCAGGATTCCTCAGGATTCCTTGGGATTTCTTGGGTTTGCCTTGAGATTCCTCAGGATTCACCGGGTTTTCCTTGGATTTTCCTCGGGATTCTTTGGGATTTCCTCGGGATTCACCGGGTTTTCCTTGGATTTTCCTGGGGATTCACCGGGTTTTCCTTGGATTTTCCTCGGGATTCTTTGGGATTTCCTCGGGATTCACCGGGTTTTCCTTGGGTTTTCCTCGGGATTCTTTGGGATTTCCTCGGGATTCACTGGGTTTTCCTTGGATTTTCCTGGGGATTCTTTGGGATTTCCTCGGGATTCACCGGGTTTTCCTTGGGTTTTCCTGGGGATTCTTTGGGATTTCCTCGGGATTCACCGGGTTTTCCTTGGGATTTCCTCGGGATTCACCGGGTTTTCCTTGGGTTTTCCTTGGGATTCTTTGGGATTTCCTTGGATTTTCCTCGGGATTCTTTGGGATTTCCTCGGGATTCACTTGGGTTTTCCTGGGGATTCTTTGGGATTTCCTCGGGATTCACTTGGGTTTTCCTGGGGATTCTTTGGGATTTCCTCGGGATTCTGGCTCAGCACTGCTCAGCCTCCACAAATCCCTCTTTTTCCTGGCTGGCCGCCTCCACCTCGGCGTAGGAGCCGCGGTTGGAGCGGTTCCGGAATTTCATGGCGGGCCAGCGGAGCGGGCGGCGCTGGGGACAGAAACGGGGACGGGGACAGGGACGGGGACAGAAACGGGGACAGGGACACGTGAGGAGCTGGGACACGGCCCCGAGCCCAAATCCGGCCGGGAAAAATGGGGGAATGGTGGCGGAAATTAAATAATAATGGGGGAAATGATGGGGGGAATAATAATGGGGGGAATGAATAATAATGGGGAAATGAAATAATAATGGGGGAAATAATAATGGGGGAAATAATAATGGGGGAAATAATAATGGGGGAAATAATAATGGGGAAATGAAATAATGATGGGGAAATAATAATGGGGGGAATGAATAATAATGGGGGAAATGAAATAATGGGGGAAATAATAATGGGGGAAATGAAATAATGGGGGAAATGAAATAATGGGGGAAATAATAATGGGGAAACGAAATAATAGGGGAAATAATAATGGGGAAACGAAATAATAGGGGAAATAATAATGGGGGAAATAAATAATAATGGGGGAAATGAAATAATAATGGGGGAAATGAATAATAATGAGGGAAATAAATAATAATGGGGAAATGAAATAATAATGGGGGAAATAATAATGGGGGAAATAATGGGGGAATAAAATAATAATGGGGGAAATAATAATGGGGAAATAAATAATAATGGGGAAATGAAATAATAATGGGGAAATGAATAATAATGGGGAAATGAAATAATAATGGGGAAATAAATAATAATGGGGAAATAATAATAATGGGGAAATGAAATAATAATGGGGAAATGAAATAATAATGGGGGAAATGAAATAATAATGGGGAAATGAAATAATAATGGGGGAATAAATAATAATGGGGAAGATTAGGAAGAAGGGGCAAAATGGGGGGAAATTATGGGAAAAATTATGGGGGAAATAATAGTAATAGGGAAAATAATAATAATGGGGAAAATAATAATAATGGGGAAAATAATGGGGTAAAAATGGGGAAAACAGAGATCCAGGGATCTGAGATGGCGGGAAGGACACAGTCCCAGGGAAATGGGAGGGTGGGGAGGAAGAGGAGGAAGAGGAAGAAGAGGAAGAAGAGGAGGACGAGGAGGACGAGGAGGACGAGGAGGACGAGGAGGACGAGGAGGACGAGGAGGACGAGGAGGACGAGGAGGACGAGGAGGACGAGGAGGACGAGGAGGACGAGGAGGACGAGGAGGACGAGGAGGACGAGGAGGACGAGGAGGACGAGGAGGACGAGGAGGACGAGGAGGACGAGGAGGACGAGGAGGACGAGGAGGACGAGGAGGACGAGGAGGAGGAAAAAGAAGATGGGGAGGACGAGGATGAAGAGGAAGGGGAGGACGAGGATGAAGAGGAGGAGGACGAGGATGAAGAGGAGGATGAGAAGGGTGGGGAGGAAGAGGAGGACAAAGAAGAAGGGGAGGATGAGGATGAGGAGGAAGGGGAGGACAAGGAGGATGAGGATGAGGATGAAGAGGAAGGGGAGGACAAGGAGGATGAGGATGAAGAGGAAGGGGAGGACAAGGAGGATGAGGATGAAGAGGAAGGGGAGGACAAGGAGGATGAGGATGAAGAGGAAGGGGAGGACAAGGAGGATGAGGATGAGGAGGAAGAGGAGGATGAGGAGGATGAGGATGAGGATGAGGATGAGGATGAGGAAGGGGAGGACGAGGAGGATGGGGAGGAGGATGAGGATGAGGATGAAGAGGAAGGGGAGGAAGATGAGGATGAGGATGAGGAGGAAGGGCTGATTTCCCGGGCAGGGCTGAGCCCTCTCTCACCTCCATGAAGAAGAGGCCAGCACTGGACGTGGGGTGGCCACTGACGTAGATCCCGGCCAGGCCCATCCCGGCCAGCAGCAGCACGGCCACCACGACGGCCACCACGGCGCCCGTGGGGACAGGGACACCGCGGGGGGAGGGGCCGCCCCCCGGGCCTGCAAAACGTCACCCATAAAATGGGGCTGAGACCCCCGGCAACCCCACAGGGACCCCGCCCCAGCCACGGGGCTCAAATGTTCCCAAAAATCCCGGGAATTGCATCCAATGGATTCGGCCTGGCCAAAGGGAGCCAGGCCCCGGGAACGGATATTGAGCTTTTTATTTATTTATTTATTTATTCTAGATCATGTGAAGCTTCACCTGCATAATCATGGTATGACTGTTTGGTAATTTAATATAATTATTGTTTAATGGTAATAAGAATCATGAGGAAGGATGGAATCACAACGAGAATCACGGAAAGGACATTTTGGGGGAGCCTGATGAGAGGGACAAGAATCCATGCTTGGATAAGATCCATGTCTACAACAGAACTATCTGGGTTTAATAATTCATATATGGTCATTCTCTATTTATAATTACTATCATCCAAATCATTCTATTTATAATTCCCATCATTCAAATAATTCTATATATAATTCCTATCATTCAAATAATTCTCTATATGATTCCCATCATCCAAATCATTCTATTTATAATTCACATCATTCAAATTATTCTAGATATAATTCAAATAATTCTCTATATAATTCCCATCATTCAAATAATTCTATTTATGATTCCCATCATCCAAATCATTCTATTTATAATTCCCATCATTCAAATCATTCTATTTATAATTCCCATCATTCAAATCATTCTATTTATAATTCCCATCATTCAAATCATTCTATTTATAATTCCCATCATTCAAATCATTCTATTTATAATTCCCATCATTCAAATCATTCTATTTATAATTCCCATCATCCAAATCATTCTATTTATAATTCCCATCATTCAAATCATTCTATTTATAATTCCCATCATTCAAATCATTCTATTTATAATTCATATCATTCAAATCATTCTGTTTATAATTCATATCATTCAAATAATTTTATAATTCATATCATTCAAATCATTCTATTTATAATTCCCATCATTCAAATCATTCTGTTTATAATTCCTATCATTCAAATCATTCTCTATATAATTCAAATCATTCAAATAATTTTATAATTCATATCATTCAAATCATTCTATTTATAATTCATATCATTCAAATCATTATATAATTCAAAATAAATAATTTTGATATATAAAATTTGTTATTTAATTATAAAAAAATTTGTAATTTTTTATAATTTAAAAATTTTATCATTCAAATCATTCTATTTATAATTCCTATCATTCAAATCATTCTCTATATAATTCAAATCATTCAAATAATTTTATAATTCATATCATTCAAATCATTCTATTTATAATTCATATCATTCCAATCATTTTATAATTCCTATCATTCCAGTCATTCTCTCGATACAATCCATATCATCATTCTGGGATTGTGTTCCAGCCCTGACACATTCCCGGGTATTTTGGGGAGAAGTTTGGCTAAAATTTGGAATAATGTGGATTTCAGAGGCTCAGCCCTGCAAGCTGAACTCGGCAGGGAGCAAAAATTCCCTCCTGCTCTGCAGAGAAAAAGGGGTTGGATCCTTCCAGAACCTCTGGAATTATTTGGGGTCGATGGAAAGGCTGGGGCTGAGCCAGGATTCCCAGGAAAAAGGAGGGAAAAGGCAAAGCTGGGCAAAGGATAATTTATAGTTGGATTTTACGCTGGTTTTTTACGTTCCCAGCCAGAAAAATTTAAAGGAAAAAGAGGTTTGTGTCCACAAAAATATTGCAAATAATAGGAATTCTATGGGAGGAAAAAGCTGGAGTTGGCAGAGGGGGAAAAATGGACAAACAGCACCAGGATTAAACAGAGCATTCCCAAATTTTTTTTTTTTCACCGGCTGGGATTGCACTGATCGGGGTGAGGATAACAGGAATTGCATCCTGATTTCTCTGGGCTCCACCTGTCCTCCCCCCAGCCCAACCACAGCTCCAGGGAATTCCAGGATTCCAGGGAATTCTTACCCTCTCCTCCTGCAAACTGGTTCAGCTTCGTGTCATCTGAAAGGAGAAAAAAAAGCACAAAACAAAATAAAACCAAAATAAAAATAAAATAAATCAGGAGCTTTCTGTGATATCCTGGTGATTCCCACCCAGTTCCTTCCCCCTGGGATGGGATCTCCGGGCATGAAAATCTAAGAATTTTTAAATAAAATAAATAATTAATAAAATTTTAAATCTCTGGGGGAAAGGCACGTGGGAAACGCCAGGTTTGTGTTTTTCCTTCGCTGAGGAGGCACCTGGAGCACAAAAATCCCAGGGAAGGGCTCGTTCAGAGCCCCCAGGGGAGCCTGGATCCAAAACTCTGGAATTCGCAGCCAATTCATCCCAGATAAATCCACGGGAGGCTCAAAATCCATTTCCACTCCTTGGCCAGGATTTGCCAGACAAGGGATGAGAGTGAAACCCTGATCCAGAATTCTCAGGGATTGGTTTGGATTCCAAATCCTGATCCAGAATTCCCAGGGATGGGTTTGGATTCCAATTCCTGATCCACAGTTCCCAGGGACTGGTTTGGATTCCAATTCCTGATCCAGAATTCCCAAGGATTGGCTTGGATTCCAAATTCTGATCCAGAATTCCCAGGGATGGGCTTGGATTCCAAATCCTGATCCAGAATTCCCAGGGATTGGCTTGGATTCCAAATCCTGATCCAGAATTCCCAGGGATTGGTTTGGATTCCAAATCCTGATCCAGAATTCCCAAGGATGGGCTTGGATTCCAATTCCTGATCCAGAATTCCCAGGGATGGGCTTGGATTCCAAATCCTGATCCAGAATTCCCAGGGATTGGTTTGGATTCCAATTCCTGATCCAGAATTCCCAAGGATTGGTTTGGATTCCAATTCCTGATCCAGAATTCCCAGGGCTTGGCTCGGCTCCCCCTGCTCCAGCTGTGCACCAGAGCTCCAGGATCACATCCAGGGAGCTGGAAGGGCTGGGCAGGACAGGGATCCAAAAATTGGGGCTGGCTGGGGGGGACAGACATCCAGGAAAGTGGGATGGTGAGGAGGATGAGGATCCAGGAATGTGGGATGGTGAGGAAGATGAGGATCCAGGAATGGGGGATGGTGAGGAGGATGAGGATCCAGGAGAGTGGGATGGTGAGGAGGATGAGGATCCAGGAATGGGGGATGGTGAGGAAGATGAGGATCCAGGAGTGTGGGATGGTGAGGAAGATGAGGATCCAGGAATGTGGGATGGTGAGGAAGATGAGGATCCAGGAATGTGGGATGGTGAGGAGGATGAGGATCCAGGAATGGGGGATGGTGAGGAAGATGAGGATCCAGGAATGTGGGGTGGGGAGGAAGATGAGGTCAGGATGGGGGGGGGGAGAGAGGAGCAGGAGGGGGGGGGGGGGAGGGAGGCGGGAGGGGGGGAGGAGAGGAGCGGGGGGGGGGGAGGAGGGAGGGGGGGGGGGGGGAGGAAAGGAGGGGAGGGGGGGAGGAAGGGAGGAGGAGAGGGGGGGGAGGGGAGGGGAGGGGGGGGGGGGGGGGGAGGGGAGGAGGAGGGAGGGGGGGGGGAGGAGAGAGGAGAGGGGAGGGGGGGGGGGGGGGGGGGGGGGGGGGGGGGGGAGGAGGGGGGGGGGGGGGGGGGGGGGGGGGGGGGGGGGGGAGGAGGGGGGGGGGGGGTGGGATGGTGAGGAGGATGAGGATCCAGGAATGGGGGATGGTGAGGAGGATGAGGATCCAGGAGAGTGGGATGGTGAGGAGGATGAGGATCCAGAGAGCTGGGCTGCTGGGAAGGACACAAATGCAGGAATTGGGGCTGGATGGGAAGGATGTGGATCCAGGGATCTGGGCTGCTGGGAGAAGACACAGAGCCAGGGATTTGGAGACAATGTGGATGCACAGAACCTGACTGGCTGGGAAGGACAGGGATCCAGGAATGCAGGGTGGTGGGAAGGACAGGGATCCAGGAATGCAGGGTGGTGGGAAGGACAGGGATCCAGGGATCTGGGCTGCCTGGGAATGATGCAGATCCATGTTGCTGAGCTGGTGGGAAGGATCCAGGGATCTTGGCTGGTCGGGGACAATGTGGATCCACAGAACTGGACTGGCCAGGGAGGACAAAGACTTAGGGATTGGGAAAGATGAGGATTCAGAGAGATGGGCTGGCTGGAAAAGACACAGACCCAGGGATTTGGGCTGGTTGAAAAGGACACAGATCCAGAGATTTGGGCTGATGGGAAGGACACGGATCCAGGGATTTGGGCTGGTTGAAAAGGACACAGATCCAGAGATTTGGGCTGATGGGAAGGACACGGATCCAGGGATTTGGGCTGGTTGCACAGGACACGGATCCAGGGATCTGGGCTGGCTGGAAAAGACACAGACCCAGGGATCTGGGCTGGTGGGAAGGATGTGGATCCAGGGATCTGGGCTGGTGGGAAGGATGTGGATCCAGGGATCTGGGCTGGTGGGAAGGATGTGGATCCAGGGATCTGGGCTGGCTGGGAATGATGCAGATCCATGTTGCTGAGCTGGTGGGAAGGATCCAGGGACCTGGCCTGGTTGAAGAGGACACAGATCCAGAGATCTGGGCTTGTGGGGCAGATACAGATCCATCAATCTGGGCTGGTGGGAAGGACACAGATCCAGAGATTTGGGCTGCTGGGAAGGATGTGGATCCAGGGATCTGGGACGGCTGGAAAAGACACAGACCCAGGGATCTGGGCTGGTGGGAAGGATGTGGATCCAGGGATCTGGGCTGGTGGGAAGGATGTGGATCCAGGGATCTGGGCTGGTTGAAGAGGACACAGATCAGGGATCTGGGCTGGTTGAAGAGGACACAGACCCAGGGATCTGGGCTGCTGGGAAGGATGTGGATCCAGGGATCTGGGCTGGTGGGAAGGATGTGGATCCAGGGATCTGGGCTGGTTGAAGAGGACACAGATCAGGGATCTGGGCTGGTTGAAGAGGACACAGACCCAGGGATCTGGGCTGCTGGGAAGGATGTGGATCCAGGGATCTGGGCTGGTGGGAAGGATGTGGATCCAGGGATCTGGGCTGGTTGAAGAGGACACAGATCAGGGATCTGGGCTGGTTGAAGAGGACACAGACCCAGGGATCTGGGCTGCTGGGAAGGATGTGGATCCAGGGATCTGGGACGGCTGGGGACGACACTGAGGGCCAGGTCCCCTCTCTCGTTCAGCTGCTCCTCTCCAGCTCCTCTTCCCTTCTCCAGCTCCTCTGCCGTTCCCTCTCTCTCCCCGTGTTGCAGCTGCTGTTTGTTCCCTTCCAAGATCACAAATTAACTTCATGCCTCGCTGTGTCACACTCAGCCTCTTGTTCTTTTTTTTCCAAGAACCAGCGATGGGCTGGAAAATAATCTCCGTGGTGGAGTTCCAACCCCTCCTTGTCTTTAATTGCTCCTTTTCAGAGTCAGCCCTGGCAGGCAGGAGCTCCATTCCCCCACCCAGCTCCTTCCCGGCGCTGAAGGACAATTGCTAATTGCTCCTTTCCAATTATCCTAATTAGCACTTTGCGTTAGGGACTATTAAGCAGCCAAACTGCGCCAGGATCGGCGGAGCCGGGCCCGCCTGTAATGGGATTACGGAGCTTTGGAAATCGGGGGTCTCCAGGAAAGCTCCAGGGGCTTTTTGTGGAGCTGGAAGGAGCAGAATTCCCGAGAAAAGGGGCGATAATTCCCGGCCTTGAGCCACCAGTGAAATCCCAAACCCAGTGAAATCCCAAACCCCTCCCTCCAGGATTGACCCTTTAGGATCCTGGGGATTCTCCCCACCCTGGCTCGGTTGCCTCCTGACCTTCACAAATGGATAAAAAAATCTGGAAAATCTCTCAAGCTCTTCCCACCGTGCCTCAGCCCCCCAGGAGTCACCTCCTGGCCCTTCCCTCCCCAAGGAGAGCCCCGGGATGGTGGGAGGGGTCCTGTCCTTGGCATGGGATGAGCTTTGGGGTCCCTCCCAACCCAAATCCTTCCGGGATTCCAGAACTTTACAGAGCCGGGGATCTCTGCTGTGCTTTCACGGATGGAGAAATGGAAGAAATTCCTCCCTGGGAGGGTGGGGAGGGGCTGGGATGGAATTCCCAGAGAAGCTGGGGCTGATCCATCCCTGGAAGTGGCCAAGGCCAGGCTGGACCAGGAGCCCCCTGGGATGGTGGGAGGTGTCCCTGCCCTTGGGACTGGATGGGATTTGAGGTCCCTTCCCAACCCAAACCATTCCAGGATTCTGCTCCAGAACCCATCCGGGCCTGGCATTTCCTTGGATTGGGATTTGCTTTTTGAGGCAGTGAAAGACCTGTCCAGGATTTGGGATCAGGGATGGGGGTTGGGGGATCACCTGTCCGGGATCAGGATCAGGGATGGGAGGAATCACCTTCCCAGGGATCAGGGATGGGGGATTCCCTCTTCAGGGACTGGGAATGGGGGATTCCTTCTTCAGGGATCAGGAATGGGGCATCACTTGTCCCAGGGATCAGGGCTCAAGGATCACCCTCGAAGGGATCAGGGATGGGGGATTCCCTGTCCAGGGATCAGGGATCTCCTTCCCAAGGATCAGGAATGGGGGATCACCTGTCTGAGGGATTGGGATGTGGGATGGGGAATCACTTGTCCCAGGGATCAGGGATGGGGGATTCCCTGTCCAGGGATCAGGGATGGGGGATTCCCTGTCCAGGGACTGGGATGGGGGTCGCTTTCCCTGGTATCAGGGATGGGGGGGGGGTCACCCTCCCAGGGCTCAAGGATCTCCTTCCTAAGGATCAGGAGTGAGGGATCACCTGTCTGAGGGATTGGGATCAGGGATGGGGCATCACTTGTCCCAGGGATCAGGGATGGGGGATTCCCTCTCCAGGGACTGGGATGGGGGTCACTTTCCCTGGTATCAGGGATGGGGGGGTCACCCTCCCAGGGCTCAAGGATCTCCTTCCCAAGGATCAGGAATGGGGGATTCTCTATCTGGGGATTGGGATGTGGGATCACCCTCCCAGGGCTCAGGAATGGGGAATCACTTGTCCCAGGGATCAGGGATGGGGAATCACTTGTCCCAGGGATCAGGGATGGGGAATCACTTGTCCCAGGGATCAGGGATGGGGAATCACTTGTCCCAGGGATCAGGGATGGGGAATCACTTGTCCCAGGGATCAGGGATGGGGAATCACTTGTCCCAGGGATCAGGGATGGGGAATCACTTGTCCCAGGGATCAGGGCTCAAGGATCTCCTTCCTAAGGATCAGGAGTGAGGGATCACCTGTCTGAGGGATTGGGATCAGGGATGGGGAATCACTTGTCCCAGGGATCAGGGATGGGGGATTCCATGTCCAGGGATTGGAATGGGGGATTCCCTGCCCAGGGATCAGGGATGGGGTCACCTCTCCAGGGATCAGGGATGAGGATTCCCTGTCCAGGGATCAGGGATCTCCTTCCCAGGGATCAGGAATGGGGGATTCCCTGTCCAGGGATCAGGAATGGGGGATTCCCTGCCCAGGGATCAGGAATGGGGGATTCCCTGTGCAGGGATTGGGATGGAGGTGACCTGTTCAGGAATGTGGGAATATCTGTCCAGGGATTGGGATGTGAGATCACCTTCCCAGGGCTCAGGGATGGGGGATTCCCTGTCCCGGGATCGGGATGGGGGATTCCCTGTCCCGGGATCGGGATGGGGTCACCTGCGGGTCGCACCTTCCGTGGTGAGGCTGTCGAGGAAGAGCGAGGCCGTGGGGGAGGAGGAGGAGGAGGATGGGGAGGAAGGGGAGGGGACGCTCCCGGGCCGCGGGGACGCGGAGAAGCCGCCGCCGCCTTCCGCCAGATCCTCGCACGTCTTCTCATCCGACTGAGAGAGAAAATAAAAAAAATTTTAAAAAATAGAATTTAGAGCTGATTTTTTTCCCTCCAGCAGGAATTCCAGGAGGGCTCTGCTTCCCACACGGAAAGGGAAGCGAGGGGTGAGATCCAGATGTGACCCAGAGGTGGCAGAAGGGGAGGAAAATTTGGGGAGAATTTCAGCAGGACAAGCGACAGATCCTGCAGGTGAGATTTGGGCAGCTCTGGGTCACCCCAATTGGGACTGGCGACCTCTGTACCCCCCGCTCGATAGGATAATAAAAATAGAAATATCGGAGTATTGTAATTAAAATTAAATTTAAAAATTAAATTAAAATTAATTAAAATTATATCTATTAATATATATAATATTAATGCTATATAATAATATATAATGTTAATAATATTAATGCTATATAATAATATATAATGTTAATAATATTAATGCTATATAATAATATATAATGTTAATAATATTAATGCTATATAATAATATATAATGTTAATAATATTAATGCTATATAATAATATATAATGTTAATATTATTAATGCTATATAATAATATATAATGTTAATATTATTAATACTATATAATAATATATACTGTTAATAATATTAATACTATATAATAATATATAATGTTAATATTATTAATACTATATAATAATATATAATGTTAATAATATTAATGCTATATAATAATATATAATGTTAATAATATTAATACTAAATAATACTAATAATATTAGTGATAATACTAATAATATTAGTGATCTATAATATAATTATATTAATGATATTAGAATTCATATTCTGTGAATAAGTTAATAGAAATAAAGCTGAGTTTTCAGTAGGAAAGTGGAATAAAATCACTAAAAAAAAAAAAAAACAGAAAAAACACACCCCCCAAAAAAATAAAAACAAAAAAGAAAACCCAAATAAAAAAAAAAAAAACCAAACAGAAAAGCAACACAAAAGCCCCAAGCCAGAAAATATAAACGAAAAAACCCATACAAGCAAAAAAAATCAAAATCGAAGGAAAAAAACAACAACCAAAAAAAAAAAAAACAGAAAACCAAATAAAACAAACAAACAAAATAAGGAACAGAAAAAAAAAAAAAAAAGAAGAAAGGAGGAAAAAAAAGAGCAAAGGCCAAAGCAGAAGCAGATGTTTGGTCAGAGACAAAGGATAATTTTATGGGATAATTTTAATTTTGGGGCTCGTTCCTTCCTGCCTGCAGTGAGTAAGAGTCACGCTCTGGGAGGAGGAGGAATAACGGGAAAAAAAAGGGAAAATGGGAATAAAGGAGAGGGGAGGGGCATCCAAAGGGAATTCAGGAATAAAGGGACATTGAAGGGGAATAAACAACATCTACAGGTGGATCCAGAGGGAATAAAGGGATTTTTAAAGGGATATCAAAAGGGAATAAAGGGATTTTTAAATGGATATCAAAAAGGAATGAAGGGATTTTTAAAGGGATATCCAAAGGGAATAAAGGAATATCTAAAGGAAAATCCCAAGGGATATCCAAAGGGAATAAAGGGATTTTTAAAGGGAAATCCAAAGGGATATCTAAAGGGAACAAGGATATCTAAAGGAAATAAAGGAAAATCCAAAGGGGATAAAGGAATATCTAAATGGAAATCCCAAGGGATATCCAAAGGGAATAAAGAGAAATCCCAAGGGAATAAAGGGAAATCCAAAGGAATATTTAAAGGGAACAAAGAGAAATCCCAAGGAATATGCAAAGGGTACAAAGGGAAATCCAAAGGGGATAAAGGAATATCTGTATGGAAATCCCAAGGAATATCCCAAGGGAACAAAGGGAAATGCAAAGGGAATAAAAGGAAATCCAAAGGGAATAAAAGGAAACCCAAAGGGAATAAAATGAAATCCAAAGGGAATATTTAAAGGGAACAAAGAGAAATCCCAAGGATTATCTAAAGGAAATAAAGAAAAATCCAAAGGGGATAAAGGAACATCTAAATGGAAATCCCAAGGAATATCCAAAGGGGATAAAGAGAAATCCCAAGGGAATAAAGGGAAATCCAAAGGAATATTTAAAGGGAACAAAGAGAAATCCCAAGGAATATGCAAAGTGTACAAAGGGAAATCCAAAGGGGATAAAGGAATATCTGTATGGAAATCCCAAGGAATATCCCAAGGGAATAAAAGGAAACCCAAAGGGAATATTTAAAGGGAACAAAGAGAAATCCCAAGGATTATCTAAAGGAAATAAAGAAAAATCCAAAGGGGATAAAGGAATATCTAAATGGAAATCCCAAGGAATATCCAAAGGGAATAAAAGGAAATCCCAAGGGAATAAAGGGAAATCTAAAGGAATATTTAAAGCGAACAAAGAGAAATCCCAAGGAATATGCAAAGGGAACAAAGGAATATCCCAAAGGAATAAAGGGATATCCCAAGGGAATAAAGGAATATCTATATGGAAATCCCAAGGAATATCCAAAGGGAACAAAGGGAAACGCAAAGGGGATAAAGGAATATCTGTATGGAAATCCCAAGGAATATCCCAAGGGAATAAAGGGAAATGCAAAGGGAATAAAGGAATATCTGTATGGAAATCCCAAGGAATATCCCAAGGGATGCTCAGTCTATCCAGAACACTGTGGGTCCATTTTTTGGAGCTGGGCCAGGATTTCCCTTTTCCTTTTCCCTTTTCCTTCAGGGAGGGATTGGGATCCCCTGGGCTCACCTGGGCACAGCCATAGCTCAGCCACTCCTCCCTGTACCTGTCAAAGCCGCTGGAGCACCTGGGGGGAAAAGCAGAAAAAAAAAGCTCCCAAAAGTCCCCAAAATCCCCCAAATCCTGGCTGGGATATTTGGACAAACAGCTCTGGAAAGGTGATGATTTAATCCAGAGCTGTGGGGTTTCCATGCAGCTGTGCTGGAAAAGCTCAAAAATTCCCTTTTCCCAGAGGAGGAAAAGGGTCAAGAGCATTTCCACGAGGGAAGAGGAGAGGGAAAAACAGGAGAGAGGAACGGGCTGAGTTTGAGTTTCCATTCCAGGGCCAGGCCACGAGATCCACGAGGCTCCCTGGGCTCCTTCCAGCAACATCTGCACAGGAAAAACACTGCAGGGATTGCAGATGACATCAGGCAAAGTCCAGCCCTGAGAATTCCCTGCAGGAATTCACTGCTCTGACCTTTGGAAAGGCTCAGGGAGGACCAAAAAAAAACCCCAACCAGTTCGTGCAAACGCTGATTTACCCAGCAGGGAAAGGAGAAAGCAGAGAGAAACGTCAGCTCCGACCGAGCTCTGTGCTTGGAGCCCAGCTCGTGTCACAATTACAGGCTCGGGAGAGGCAAAAAAATACAGATTTGGGGTTGGGATCACGAGGTTGGGATGTCGCTGCAGCTCCGGGAAGGATCAGGGTGGCTCTGCAGTGCCCACCCCGCTCCAAGTCACCGTTCCCAGCAGGTTTCTGCCAGCTGGAATTCCCGTTTGGATCCTGAACTGTCCCCAGGAGCCACCAAGCAACAGCAGCTGGGGCTTCGGAGGGTGACAAAGGGTTAAACTTGCCAGAGGGCTGGCACTGGGGGGGATTTTTGGGAAGGAATTCCCAGAGAAGCTGCGGCTGATCCATCCCTGGAAATGTCCCAGGCCAGGCTGGACAGGGCTGGGAGCAGCCTGGGACAGTGACAGATGGCCCTGGCCGTGGCAGAAGGGTGTAGGGGGAGGAAAAGTGGTCTCAAGTTTGATTCTGAGGGGTTTTTTTCCCCTTATAGTTTCTAGCAATAAAGTTTCTCTTTGCACCATTTAAAGTTGAGCCTGTTTTGCCTTTTTCCTAATCCTGTCTCACAGCAGGAAAATTCCAAATGGCTGAACCAAAGGCACTGCACGGGGGTGGCACTGGAGGGGCTCCCAACCCAAACCACTCCAGGATCCCAGGATCCCACAAAACCCCGAATTCAGACCAAGCACAACAAGGCTCAGCCCAAACCAGACCCAGAAAATGTCCCACTGAGCCACTCCAAGTGTCCCCAGCCTGACTTGGGGACACCCCGTGTCACCCTGGTGCTGCTTTGTGGGACACAGATTGAGAAAGTAAGAAAATTACAGCCTGAAAAATATTCCAGGCTGGAACTTCTCAGCTCTTTTCCCAGCCCATGAGCTGGTCCAGCTCAAGGCCAGGGAGAATTTCTCCCAGGGTGATAATTTGGTCAAAATAAAAAGGAATTAATAACAAAATCAAACCCCTGTTGTGGTGTGTGCCCAGGCCCTGGCAATGGGGTGTCTCCTCTCTGAACCAATATCACCTTTTCTCTGCTCTGGGAGTTGCAGTCCTGCTATAAAATGAACAAACTTGGCTCTTTCTATCTATCGTGACAGACGACCATGTGGCTGTGCATCTTAAAGGGTTAAAATCCCTTTCCACGGCTGCATTTGGAGGTTCCACCGAGATACCCCTGGAGGTTCCAGGTCTGAGCGTGGCTCAGAGGACGAGGAGGGGGCTGGGAGGTGTCCCCAGGAGATCGGGGTTTCTGTGTTACTGGGTCCCCTCCCCTGCCACCAGCTCTCAATAAATCCTTCACTCGAATCTCATTAAAACCTCCTGCCCGAGCTGGAGGAGAGCAGGGACAGCGCCACATCCTTCATTCACCCCCCCAAAAATCAGCAAATTCCTGGCTGGGGCCATCCCTGGTGAGCAGAGGAGCGTCCCCAACGCTGTCACCTCCCTGCTGTCACCTCCCTGCTGTCACCTCCCTGCTGTCACCCCTGGAGCCCTTCCAGCCTCCCTGCCCTGCACTCCCACCGACCCCAACCCAAGCCAGGACAAGTTTCTCCCTTTTTTTTTTAAACTCGCTGACAAAAATGTGAGTCCTGCCTCAGGTCCCAGCTTGTTCCAGGACTGAAAACCCCAGGAAATGCAACCTTGGAGTGGCTTGGAATTGGAGATCAGGTCACGGCTTGACCGTGACTGTGGCACCAAGAGCAGCACCTCAGCTCCCAAAAAACACAACAAAAAATGGGGAAATAATAAAAAAAAAAAAAAAAAAAAAAAAAAGCAGGAATATGGATAGAGGAACTGCTCCAGCTGCTGCAGGGGAGGAAACTCGTGCCAGGTACCTCTGCAGGACGTGACACCAGCTGCAGTTGAAGGTCAGCTCCGAGCTCACACACATCTCACAGCTCTGGTGCTGCAGGCAGGCTGGAAAACACAGAGGAGAGAGGCTCCAGCCAGATGTCAACATCTGCAGGGCACAGCCCTGGGTGTCCAACCCGAGCTCCCTGCATGGGGAATGAAGGGAGCAGCTCCTTCCCAGCTCTTCCCGTCCTGTTGAAAACACGGCTGGGAATTAAAAAATTGAATTTTTTGCCATTTCTCGTTGTTCCTCGAGGGGGGAAGGAGCCGAACCCAACCCCAAGGGCTCCTGCAGGAACTCTGTGCTCACAGAGCACCAACATCTGGTCAAGAAAAGGTGGCCAGGAAGGGCTTGGATGCCAAAAAATTCAAGGAGAGGAGGAGATTTCACCAGGCCCTGAATGGCAGAGCCCAGAGTGGGTCTGGTCCCCGTTTCTGGGGATGGAGGTAGAATCACAGGACCCCGTCCTGCTCGAGGGCAGCAGTGTCCCCATCCCAGCTGGGACACCTGGAACAGCTGTCCCCAATCCAGGTGTTCCCTCCTGGGCTCCCTGCTGTGCCCCTGGCACCTGGGCAAGCTCCCCCACACCTGGGCTACCTGCCCACACCCTCCAGTGGCCTCCTCTCCTCATCTCCTCTCCCATCCTGGGATCTTCCCAAGGCAGGGAACAACCTCAGGCCTCAGTCCCTCCCTTCTGACCCAAAAAAAAAAAAAAAAACAGATAAAAATTGAACCCTCAGAAGGAACATCCGAGTCTGGTTCTCCATTACTCCTCTGCATCGCTCCCATCTCCCTGAGCTGCCAGGATAAAAACAGGGGAAAAAACAAACCTCCAGCAGGAAAAAAAACAAAACAAAACAAAACAAAAAAAAACCAGAGAGTTCTTGGCAAATGGTTATTTATGTTCTGCTTGCAGAAACCTGCCTGCTGCTAAAATTGTCATCAAACAGCCCGGGCAGAGCGTTTAATGCAGCCCCCGGGTGTCTCCATGGCAGATTTACTCTCAGCCCGGATTTACGGGCGGCTCTGCCTCGTGTCCTTGGATCCAGCCACTCAAAACTCGGCTGAGGCACCTCCCAGAAATCCCAGCCGGGTGTGGAGGCGTTGGAAACGTCTCCTGAAGTGAACTGGCGTCCAGCAAAATCGGCTGCTGCTCACGGAGAGGGAACAAAAAAAAAAAAGGGATTTCAGTGGGAAGAGCTGGCAGTGCAGGGAGGGAGGGATTGAGGGGCGAGCTCAGGGCACAGCCTGGGATCCCCCAGGGCCATCATCCTTGTCCCTGTCCCTCTCTGGGGACCTCTGAGGAGGAATTTCCTGCGGATCCCTCCTGTATCAGCTCTCCCCGTGCTGCATCCCGGCCTCCTGCCTGAGCTGGGATTTGGGATTTCTGTGGGCTGAGGTTGATTCCAAAATCATCCTGGATCCACCCAGGCAGGGCTGGATGTGGGACAGGTTCAGTGACAGCTGGGGACACCAGGGTGGGGGGGAGCTGATCCTTGGGGACACCAGGACAGGGTGAGCTGATCCTTGGGGACACCAGGGTGGGGGGGAGCTGATCCTTGGGGACACCAGGGTGGGGGGGAGCTGATCCTTGGGGACACCAGGACAGGGTGAGCTGATCCTTGGGGACACCAGGACAGGGGGAGCTGATCCTTGGGGACACCAGGACGGGGTGAGCCGATCCTTGGGGACACCGGGACAGGGTGAGCTGATCCTTGGGGACACCAGGACTGGGTGAGCTGATCCTTGGGGACACCAGGACGGGGTGAGCCGATCCTTGGGGACACCAGGGTGGGGGGGAGCTGATCCTTGGGGACAGCAGGACAGGGTGAGCTGATCCTTGGGGACACCAGGGTGGGGGGGAGCTGCACCTTGGGGACACCAGGGTGGGGGGAGCTGCACCTTGGGGACACCTGGACAGGGCGAGCTGATCCTTGGGGACACCAGGACAGGGTGAGCTGATCTGTGGGGACACCAGGGTGGGGGGGAGCTGATCCTTGGGGACACCAGGGCTGGGGTGAGCTGATCCTTGGGGACACCTGGAAAGGGTGAGCTGATCCTTGGGGACACCTGGACAGGGTGAGCTGATCCCTGGGGACACCAGGACAGGGTGAGCTGATCCTTGGGGACACCAGGACGGGGTGAGCTGCACCTTGGGGACACCAGGACAGGGTGAGCTGATCTGTGGGGACACCAGGACAGGGTGAGCTGATCCTTGGGGACACCAGGACAGGGTGAGCTGATCCTTGGGGACACCAGGACAGGGTGAGCTGATCCTTGGGGACACCAGGACAGGGTGAGCTGATCTGTGGGGACACCAGGACAGGGTGAGCTGATCCTTGGGGACACCAGGACGGGGTGAGCTGATCCTTGGGGACACCTGGACAGGGTGAGCTGATCCTTGGGGACACCAGGGTGGGGGGGAGCTGATCCTTGGGGACACCAGGGTGGGGGGGAGCTGATCCTTGGGGACAACACCCTGTCCCTCCGTGACTCCACAGACCCCAAACACCAGGAGACGAGCAGCATCACCCTCGCAGCACCCCCGGCCCTGCCTGGGCTGCCCCTCTGGGCTGGCAGTGGGAGCCTGCTGCGGTTTGTGGGTGGAATCGAGGGGAGCAGGGGCGCGGCACTCACTGGGCAGCGGGGTGAACTCCACGGCAGACAGGCTGGTGATCCTGCTGGTGTCCAGCTCCACACGGTGATATTCATAGATTGTCCTGCGCCGGGACTCTGCAACAGAGCCTGGCCTTCAGACACGGCACAAACCCCCCCTGCCCTCCCCAGCCCGCTCGGGGGGACCCCCCGAAGGGCAAAGGTGGCCCCAGGTGTGGGGCTGTTCCCCTGGGGGGCTGCAGGGGACCCCAGCACGGGGTGAGCTGCACCCTGGGGACACCAGGGCTGGGGTGAGCTGATCCTTGGGGACATGGGGACAGGGTGAGCTGATCCTTGGGGACACCGGGACAGGGTGAACTGATCCTTCGGGACACCGGGACAGGGTGAGCTGATCCTTGGGGACACGGGGACAGGGTGAGCTGATCCTTGGGGACACGGGGACAGGGTGAGCTGATCCTTGGGGACACGGGGACAGGGTGAGCTGATCCTTGGGGACACGGGGACAGGGTGAGCTGATCCTTGGGGACACCAGGACAGGGTGAGCTGATCCTTGGGGACACCGGGACAGGGTGAGCTGATCCTTGGGGACACCGGGACAGGGTGAGCTGATCCTTGGGGACACCGGGACAGGGTGAGCTGATCCTTGGGGACACGGGGACAGGGTGAGCTGATCTGTGGGGACACCAGGACAGGGTGAGCTGATCCTTGGGGACACGGGGACAGGGTGAGCTGATCCTTGGGGACACCGGGACAGGGTGAGCTGATCCTTGGGGACACCGGGACAGATTCCCACAGATTCCCTGTCCCGCTCTGCTCGCAGCTCGCCCAGCCCCTGTGTCCGAGCCCTGCTCCCAAACAAGCTCCGAGCAAACATCGCTGGGCTCTCACTCACGGCCGGAGCCTCCCCGGAGCTCCTGCAGCCGCTTCCCCCCCCAAAAAAAATCTCCTCCTGCTCTTCCCCACCTCCCTCGGGGGCTCCCCCTTCAGCCCGGGCTCTGTCCCGTGTCCAGGCTGGTGACACAGCCCGGCAATGTGAGGATGAGGAGCTCGAGCATCTTCCTCTCCTCTCCATCCCCCTGCCCGTTCCTGCATCTCCTCTGCCCTCACATCCCCCGGGCAGGGCTCGGGAATTCTGCAGGGATGGAGGGAGAGGCTCGAGGAGCAGGAGGAGCCGCCCAGCCCGGCCGGGCTCGGACACAAAGCACGGGAACGGGAATAAACCGGACGGCTCCAGAAAAAAAAAAAAAAAAAACAAAAAACCAAAAAAAAACCCCAAAAAAACCAAAAAAACAAAACAAAACAAAAAAAAACCAAACAGGGAAAAACCGTGAGGGAGGAGCGGGGTTGGAGCGTGACCAGAGAGGCTGGGAGGGATTTTTTGGGGAGTCCTGCAGGTCGGGGCACATCGGGAATAAGGAATAAGGACATGGATAAGGACATGAGGACACGGATGTGAGCACGGGGGCACAGCCCTGACACGCACTGGGGCAGCTGCAGGACCCCCAAAATTCCCATCCCTGTGGGGATGGGGCACCCTGCACCCCCCCGAGCCTCCTGGACATCTGCAGCTTCCTCTGGAATCGAAGAAAAATTGAATTTTTCTCCTCTTCCTCATCATGGGAGTCAGGGAAGAGCTCGGCTGCTCATGGAGGCTCTGGATGGGGCAAAGTTTCAGCCCGAGCACGAGGCTGAGGGATGGTTTGGGGAGATGCATCCCAAAAAGGGATCCCTAAAAGGGATCCCAAAAAGGGAATCCCCAAAAAAATGAATCCCTAAAAGAGATCCCTAAAAGGGAATCACTAAAAGAGATCCCAAACAGGAATCCCTAAAAGGGAATTCCAAAAATATGAATCCCAAAAAGAGATCCCTAAAAGGGAATCACTAAAAGGGGACCCCATAAAGGGACCCCATAAAGGGACATGAGGGGCAGGCAGACCCCACACAGCTCCCCACACTCCCTGGGAACCCAAGCAGGGCATCCCCACATCCTGAAACCCCCAAAGACGAGGATCCCACACCTCTCCCTGTGGGATCAGCTCCTGCAGGGACTCACCAAGCACGTTGGGAGAGAATCCCAAAAACTGATCCCGAAAGGGAATCCCAAAAAGGGACTCACCAGCAACGTCGGGAGGGATGCCCAAAAAGGGATCCCGACAAGGGAAATCCCGACAAGGGAAATCCCGACAAGGGAAATCCCGACAAGGGAAATCCCGACAAGGGAAATCCCGACAAGGAAATTCCAAAAAGGAAATCCCGACAAGGGAAATCCCGACAAGGAAATCCCAAAAAGGACTCACCAGGCACATCAGGAGAGGGGTTGAGGACCATGAAGGCGTCTGACAGCCCGGCCTTCACGGGGTGCTGGCTGGGGCTGATCTGCAGCACCGGCACCGGGATCTGCACCGGGACAGGAGATGGGACAGATCCCAACCCTGCCCCTGAGGCTCCAGGAACGTCCAACCCCATCCCAGAGACCCCCAAAGGATCCTCAAGGGACTCTCCTGCCCCTGAGGCTCCAGCCCCCATTCCCAGCCCCACAGGGACCCCCAAAGGGACCCTCCTGTCCCAGCTCCCGAGCCTCCAGGAATGTCCAACCCCATCCCAAGGACCCCCAAAGGATCCTCCTGCTCCTGAGGCTCCAGGAATGTCCCAGCCCCACAGAGACCCCCAAGGGACCCTCCTGCCCCATCTCCTGAGGCTCCAGGAGTGTCCAACCCCATTCCCAGGGACCCCCAAAGGATCCTCCTGCCCCTGAGCCTCCAGGAATGTCCAATCCCAATTCCACAGGGACCCTCCTGCCCCTGAGGCTCCAGGAATGTCCAATCCCAATTCCACAGGGACCCTCCTGCCCCTGAGCCTCCAGGAATGTCCAATCCCAATTCCACAGGGACCCTCCTGCCCCTGAGCCTCCAGGAATGTCCCAGCCTCAAAGGGACCCCCAAAGGAACCTCCTACCCCTGAGGCTCCAGCCCCCATTCCCAGCCCCACAGGGACTCCCAAGGGACCCTCCTGCCCCATCTCCTGAGGCTCCAGGAATGTTCAACCCCATTCCCAGGGACCCCCCAAAGGGACCCTCCTGTCCCTGAGGCTCCAGGAATGTCCAATCCCAATTCCACAGGGACCCTCCTGCCCCACCTCTCACCTCCTTGTATCCGAAGACGATTCTCCCAGTGCTGTGCAGGGCAGCCTGGAAGGTGAAGCTGCCGATGTCCTCCTTGCCCTGCAGATAAACCTTGTCCCACTGCACCACAAACACCGTCCCTGGGGGTGACCAGAGCTGCTCAGCCCTTCCCTCTCCCCCTGCTCCTCATCTCACCACCCTGACCCCCCCCTCTCCTGCCCGTGAGGCTCCATCTCACCCCCAAACCTCCAGCACTCACTGGGAGCAGAATAAAACATCCCTGAACCCCTGATTGAGGGATGAACATCCCCAAACTCCTGATTGAGGGATGAACATCCCCAAACTCCTGATTGAGGGATGAACATCCCCAAACTCCCGACTGGGGGATCAACATCCCCAAACCCCTGACTGGGGGATGAACATCCCAAAACTCTTGATGAGGGGATGAACATCCCAAAGCTCCTGATTGAGGGATGAACATCCCCAAACTCCCGACTGGGGGATCAACATCCCCAAACCCCTGACTGGGGGATGAACATCCCAAAACTCTTGATGAGGGGATGAACATCCCAAAGCTCCTGATTGAGGGATGAACATCCCAAAGCTCCTGATTGGGCATGAACATCCCAAAGCTCCTGATTGAGGGATGAACATCCCAAAGCTCCTGATTGAGGGATGAACATCCCAAAGCTCCTGATTGGGCATGAACATCCCCAAACTCCTGACTGGGGGATGAACATCCCAAAGCTCCTGATTGAGGGATGAACATCCCCAAACTCCTGATTGGGCATGAACATCCCCAAACTCCTGATTGAGGGATGAACATCCCAAAACTCCTGATTGAGGGATGAACATCCCCAAACTCCTGATTGAGGGATGAACATCCCCAAACTCCCGACTGAGGGATGAACATCCCCAAACTCCTGATTGAGGGATGAACATCCCAAAACTCCTGATTGAGGGATGAACATCCCCAAACTCCTGATTGAGGGATGAACATCCCAAAGCTCCTGATTGAGGGATGAACATCCCCAAACCCCTGATCAGGGGCTGAACATCCCCAAACCCCTGATCAGGGGCTGAACATCCCCAGGACCCCTCCCCACACCCCCAGCCCCTCTGGGAGCCCCGGGGGGCTGAGGAAGGAGCAGAGGGGGTGTCTGGGGCTGGGCTCTCACCGTTGTCCAGGTACTGCACGGTGGAGTTTCGGGAGTAGCTGGGGTTGAAGTTGGCCATGAGGGGGGCGATGTACTGAGTGGCCGTGAGCATGCGGTGGATGACGTCCCCCACGAAGATGAAACCTGGGCAGGCAGGGGATGAAGCACCACGCCCTCCTCCTCCTCACCCCAGCACCTTCCCGGCTCCTCCCGGCCTCCCACCACCCCGCCCTGCCTCGCCCATCCCGGTTTTTACCCCTCTGGGTTTGCCCCGTGACCCCCCTGTGTGTCCCCGGTGTCTGCAGGAACAGGGAGCAGCAGCTCCCAAATCCCCGAGGAGATTTGGGGTGCAGGGAGGTTGGGAGGGCTGCGCCCCATTCTGCGACATCCCTGGGGCTCAGGGATGTGGGGTGAGGCTGGAGGAGACACCAGAGCCACGTCCAGCCCCTCACTGTGGGCATCCCATTCCATGCTTCCCATCCCAACCCATCCCGTCCCATGGATCCCATCCCATCCCGTGGATCCCATCCCATCCCGTGGATCCCATCCCATCCCGTGGATCCCATCCCATCCCGTGGATCCCATCCCATCCCGTGGATCCCATCCCATCTCATCCCATCCTGTGGATCCCATCCCATCTCATGGATCTTATCCCATCCCATGGATTCTATCCCATTTATCCCATCTTATCCCATCCTGTCCCATCAATCCCATCCTGTTCCATCCCATGCCATGGATCCCATCCCATCCCATCCCATGGATCCGATCCCATCCCGTCCCATGGATCCTACCCCATTCATCCCATCTTATCCCATCCTGTCCCATCAATCCCATCCCATTCCATCTCATCCCATGGATCCCATTGATCCTATCGCATGGATCCCGTCCCATCCCATGGATCCAATCCCATGGATCCCATCCCATTATCCCATCCCGTCCCATCCCATGGATCCAATCCCATCCTGTCCCATGGATGCCATCCCATCTCATATCCCATCCCATTCCCATTCCATTATCCCATGATCCCATGGATCCCATGATCCCATTATCCCATGGATCCCATGATCCCATTATCCCATCATCCCATGGATCCCATTATCCCATGGATCCCAGTCCCCACTCACCGCCCGTGGCGATGGTCACCTGCCGCAGGGGGTGGCCGTAGAAGGGGAAGTCAAAGGACAGAACAATTCTCTGTGGGGTGGAGAGAACGGAACTCAGCCTTGGGAAAACCGGCTGGGAGTGTGGGGAGGATGGGATAATGGGATGGGATAATGGGATGGGATAATGGGATGGGATAATGGGATGGGAATGGGATAATGGGATGGGAATGGGATAATGGGATGGGAATGGGATAATGGGATAATGGGATAATGGGATGGGATGATGGGATAATGGGATAATGGGATCCTGCAGGTTCCTTCATCCCTGCAATGGGCGGGGGAGCCACAAACACTTCCCAAACTCTGAAACTTCCCAAGTCTGTCACAGAGACCCTGCTGCGGACACGGGGCCAGCCCAGGGCTCAGCAGGGCCAACAGGGCCTCACCGATGCTAGCCCGGGGCTCACCAATGCTAGCCCGAGACTCACCGACGGTAGCCCAGGGCTCACCGATGCTAGCCCAGCGCTCACCGATGCTAGCCCATGGCTCACCGATGCTAGCCCAGCGCTCACCGATGCTAGCCCAGCGCTCACCGATGCTAGCCCAGCGCTCACCGATGCTAGCCCATGGCCCACCGATGGTAGCCCAGCGCCCACCGATGCTAGCCCATGGCTCACCGATGGTAGCCCATGGCTCACCGATGGTAGCCCATGGCTCACCGATGCTAGCCCATGGCTCACCGATGCTAGCCCATTGCCCACCGATGCTAGCCCATGGCTCACCGATGCTAGCCCATTGCCCACCGATGGTAGCCCAGCGCTCACCGATGCTAGCCCAGCGCCCACCGATGCTAGCCCATGGCTCACCGATGCTAGCCCAGCGCCCACCGATGCTAGCCCATGGCTCACCGATGCTAGCCCAGCACCCACCAATGCTAGCCCATTGCCCACCAATGGTAGCCCATGGCTCACCGATGCTAGCCCATTGCCCACCGATGCTAGCCCATTGCCCACCGATGCTAGCCCATGGCTCACCGATGCTAGCCCATTGCCCACCGATGGTAGCCCATGGCTCACCGATGCTAGCCCATTGCCCACCGATGCTAGCCCATTGCCCACCGATGCTAGCCCATGGCTCACCAATGCTAGCCCATTGCCCATCGATGCTAGCCCATTGCCCACCGATGGTAGCCCATGGCTCACCGATGCCTGCCGGTGCGTGTTGGAGAGGATCCCGTGGATCTTGACGTGGCTCCCGTTGGCCGCTGCCAGGTCCAGCCAGAGCCCGCGGCGCCGCGCGTCCCCCGGGCCGTAAACCCGCGACACGTAATAGCTGTGATTGTCCTCCTGCGGGGACACACGGGGACACGGGGACAGCGGTCACGGCTGGCACAGCGCCCACCCCAGCGGCTGGGACAGCGCCGAGCGGCCAGCATGTGTTCCGGGCAAAAAGCAGGGGAAATCTGGCAAAAATCCGGGAAAGATCCGGGAAAGATCCAGGAAAGATCCGGGAAAGATCCGGGAAAGATCCGGGAAAGATCCGGGAAAGATCCGGGAAAGATCCGGGAAAGATCCGGGAAAGATCCGGGGAAAATCCGGGAAAGATCCGGGAAAGATCCGGGAAAGATCCGGGAAAGATCCAGGGAAAATCCGGGAAAGATCCGGGGAAAGATCCGGGAAAGATCCGGGAAAGATCCGGCATAAATCCGGCGAAAATCCGGCGAAAATCCGGGAAAGATCCGGGGAAAGATCCGGGAAAGATCCGGCATAAATCCGGCGAAAATCCGGCGAAAATCCGGGAAAAATCCGGGAAAAATCCGGGAAAAATCCGGGAAAAATCCGGGAAAAATCCGGGATAAATACGGGATAAATACGGGATAAATCTGGCGTACATTTTGATAAATCCAGCATAAATTTGGGATAAATCCAGCATACATTTGGGATGAATCCTGGAAAAAATCCAGGATAAATCCGGCATAAATCTGGGGAAAATCCGCCATAAATTTAGGATAAATCCAGCATAAATTTGGGATAAATCCGGCATACATTTTGATAAATCCAGCATAAATTTGGGATAAATCCAACATACATTTGGGATGAATCCTGGAAAAAATCCAGGATAAATCCGGCATAAATCTGGGGAAAATCCGCCATAAATTTAGGATAAATTTGGGCTAAATCTGGGGTGCATCCCAGAGCCCTCCCTTTCCCTATGGATGGGGAAACTGAGGCACGGGGGAGGCTGTGCCTGCAACCCAGCACAGATGGGACAGGACAGGGCCGGGTGACAAAGGACAAAACCTCCCGTGTCCCCAAAGTGCCCCAAATAATGCAGAGAGGGGGAAGGAGGAGCCCAGGACTCCTGAGCTCATCCCTGGCTCGCCGGGATGGTGACAGGAATTGGGACAGGAGGGGTTGGGGACGCAGGAATCGGGGAGGGAGCAGAGCTTCACCCTTTGGGGTGGGAGCTGCCTCTCCGCACCCCAAATTTGGGATATTTTGAGAGGAAAAGAGGGGAAAAAACTCCTCCAGGCCCTGCAGTGGCAGCCCCCGAGGTGGGACAGGGTGAGATTCACCTGTGACCTTGTCACAGATCCCAAAACTTCAGGAAATTGCTGCTTTTCCCTCCAGCCGGCAGCATCACACCCTCCCCGCGGTTCCCCGGCATCCCTCAATGGTCACCGGCGGTTTGGGGCTGGTTTGGGGTATTTTTAAACATTTCCACTTTGGGACTTTCCTGGTTCATGGCTCCTCTCCATCCCCGAAGGATGGAGCAGAGAGGGAGCAGCCACTTCATGCCCGGTGTGCTGTGCCACGGGGGCCACCAAAAACACCGGGACAAGTCACCAAAAAACCCAAAAACACCGGGACAAGTCACCAAAAAACCCAAAAACACCGGGACAAGTCACCAAAAAAACCAAAAACACCGGGACAAGTCACCAAAAAACAAAAAACATCGGGACAAGTCACCAAAAAACCCAAAAACACCGGGACAAGTCACCAAAAAACCCAAAAACACCGGGACAAGTCACCAAAAAACCCAAAAACACCGGGACAAGTCACCAAAAAACCCAAAAACACCGGGACAAGTCACCAAAAAAACCCAAAAACACCGGGACAAGTCACCAAAAAACCCAAAAACACCGGGACAAGTCAACAAAAAACCAAAAACACCGGGACAAGTCACCAAAAACCAAAAAACACCGGGACAAGTCACCAAAAACCAAAAAACATCGGGACAAGTCACCAAAAAACAAAAAACATCGGGACAAGTCACCAAAAAAACAAAAACACCGGGACAAGTCACCAAAAAAACCCAAAAAACACCGGGACAAGTCAACAAAAAAAACCCAAAAACATCGGGACAAGTCACCAAAATACCAAAAACACCGGGACAAGTCACCAAAAAAACCAAAAACACCGGGAAAGTCATCAAAAAAAAAAAAAAAAAGAAAAAAATCAGGACACGTCACCAAAAAAACCCCCAAAAAACACCGGGACAAGTCACCAAAAAACAAAAAACACCGGGACAAGTCAACAAAAACCAAAAAATATCGGGACAAGTCACCCTTCCCCAAAAACATCGGGACAAGTCATCCCCCCAAAAAAACCACCGGGACAAGTCACCAAAACGCCAAAATCACCGGGTCAAGTCACCCGCCAAAAATAAAACACCGGGACAAGTCACCAAAAAACAAAAAAACATCTGGACAAGTCACCAAAAACACCGAGACAAGTTAACCCCCCCCAAAGAAAATACCGGGACAAGTTATCAAAAAACCAAAAACAACGGGACAAGTCATCCCCCCCAAAAAAATCGGGACGAGTCACCAAAAACATCAAGATAAGTCACCAAAAAACACCGGGACAAGTCACCCTGTGCCAAAAACCACATCCCCCCGCCAGAGCGCAGGGAACCCCCCCGGCTGCCAAGGGACCCGCCACAAATAACCGCGAGCTAATTAAGGGCGGCTAATTGGGCACAGGCGGGCTGGGAGAGCCGAGGGAGGCGTCCCGCGAGGTGACACCGTGGTGGTGACACGGGAAGAGAGGACCAGGGGACGGTGGCGTTGTCCCCACGTGGCGCCCACAGAGAGAAGCGTCCCGAGGTTTCCAGGCTGGAAGGGCTCGCAGCCATCCCAGGGCTGTAATTATCCCTTGGGGATGTAATTATCCCTTGGGGAGGTAATTATCCCTTGGGGAGGTAATTAGCCCTTGGGGATGTAATTATTCTTCGGGATGTAAATATTCTTTGGGATGTAATTATCCTTTGGGATGTGGGTCCAGCCCCACACACGGAACTGGAGCCAGGCTGGGAATAGCTCTGGGGTGGCAGCGGATCCGGAGTGGATCTGGAGTGAATCCGGAGTGGATCCGGAATTGTTGTGGAGTGGATCCGGAGTTGATCCAGGGTGGATCCGCAGTGAATCCGGGGTGGATCCGGAACTGATCAGGATTGGATCCGGAATTGATCTGCAGTGGATCCACGGTGGATCCGGAATTGATCCGGAGTGGATCCGCCGTGGATCCGGAATTGATCCGGAATTGATCCGGAGTGGATCCGCCGTGGATCCGGAATTGATCCGGAATTGATCCGGAGTGGATCCGCCGTGGATCCGGAATTGATCCGGAATTGATCCGCCGTGGATCCGGAATTGATCCGGAGTGGATCTGGAATTGATCCACAGTGGATCCGGAATTGATCCGGAGTGGATCTGGAGTGGATCCGCGGTGGATCCGGAGTTGATCTGCAGTGGATCTGCGGTGGATCCGGAGTGGATCCGGAATTGATCCGGAGTGGATCCGGAGCGGATCCGCGGTGGATCCGGAGTGGATCTGCGGTGGATCCGCGGTGGATCCGGGCGCGGTTGGGGTGCGGGGGGTCCCCCACTCACCACGATGCGGGTCCCGTTGTCCGGCAGGGTGTCGATGGCCAGGCTGCCGCCCCCCAGGTCCTGGCTGATGCGGGTCCCCTCGGACGCGTCCCCAGCCCGCTGTCCCTCGCTCCCGGGCCGGCGTCCTGGGGGGGAGGGGGGACACAGAGAGGGGTCAGTGACCCCCCAGGGGTCAGTCCTGTCACCCAAAAACGCTTCAGGCTCTGTGACAAGAGCTTTGAGGGGTCTCAGCCTGGAGGGATGGGGATGGGAGGTGGCTGCAGGTGCGGGGACAGGTGACAGGTGACAGGTGACAGTGACCCCGGCCAGGGGAGGACAGCTGGGAACAACAGCCACAAATGGCAGCACCCGCACGCAGCAGCGCGAGGGGGAAACCGCACCGGTGTGGCCGTGTCCTCCATGTCCCCAAATATTGATCCCCTCCATGTCCCCAAGCATCGGTCCCCTCCATGTCCCCAGACACTGATACGCTCCATGTCCCCAAGCCAGGTCCCCTCAATGTCCCCAAATATTGATCCCCTTCATATCCCCAAACATCGATCCCCTCTATGTCCCCAATCCGGGTATCCTCAATGTCCCCAGTCCGGGTATCCTCAATGTCCCCAATCCGGGTATCCTCAATGTCCCCAAGCCGGGTCCCCTCCATGTCCCCAATCCGGGTCCCCTCCATGTCCCCAGTCCGGGTCCCCTCCATGTCCCCAATCCGGGTCCCCTCCATGTCCCCAAGCCGGGTCCCCTCCATGTCCCCAATCCAGGTCCCCTCCATGTCCCCAATCCGGGTCCCCTCCATGTCCCCAATCCAGGTCCCCTCCATGTCCCCAATCCGGGTCCCCTCCATGTCCCCAAGCCGGGTCCCCTCCATGTCCCCAAGCCGGGTCCCCTCCATGTCCCCAAGCCGGGTCCCCGGCCGGGCTGCCATGGGCTCCGGGCTGTCAGGGCAGGTTCCAAGGACCCAGAACCCCGCGTCCCTCCCCCACTCCAGACTCGTCCCCCCCTCCCCGTGGTGGCAGCGGAGGCCGCAAACACGGCTGGGGATTTGGGGGAGGAGAAAAAAAAATCCATTTGGGACCGAATGTGCGGAGAATCAGGAGGTTCCTGGCAGCGCAGAGCGGCGGGGGCGCTGGGGACAGCACGCGCTCGCCCACGGGCAGGGACACAGCCGGGACTGTCCCCAACCGGGGACACTGCACAGCCCCGGGGGGGCTCCCGTGCTGCTCCCCCCGCCCTCGGGAGCGGGCTCCCACCGTCACGCCTGTTAATTGCTAATTGCTGCCTAATGAGCTCTCGGGGCTGGGTTCTGTGCTCAGGTCTCCGGGAGGGGAAACTGAGGCAGGGGGGAGCAGGGACAGAGAGGGGCTCTGTGCCCGGGGCTCACACTCGCCATCCCTGGGGGGCACAACGAGGGGGCTCAGCCCTCGCCACTGCGGGCAGGTGTGGGGTGTCCCAGAGAGCAGAGACCCCCCCCTCTCCCCAAAAGGCTCCCCAAAATCTCACCCCCAGCCGGGATGGGGCACCTTGGGGTGCCAGGGGTAGGGGAATCCTGCGTGGGGACCCCCCAGCAGCGGGGACACAGCCCCCCCTCTCTTTCCCAGCAGAGATTGGGGGTCCGGGCACCCCACTTTGGCTCCGGGGACAGGGGGGAGCACGGGGAGGGGAGCGGGACCCCCCCCATGGGCAGGTGGGGTGTGGGGAACAGCGGGACACGCACCTGCAGCCTCGGGGGGGGGGGGCACGGAGACACCCCCAAAACACAGCACGGTGGGGGGGGGGCACACAGACCCCCGGGAAAGACCCCCAGAGCAGGGCTGGGACCCCCCATCTGCACCCAGGACCCCCCTGCACCCCCAGTCTCAGCACCGCCCCCCGGCCCCCCTACCTGCGCCCAGCGCCCCGCGGAGCAGGCAGAGCAGGAGGAGACCCCCCCAGAGCATGGTGGGGGTCGGGGGGCTCAGAGCCCCGCCATGGGCCGGGACCCCCGCGAGCCGCGCACCGAGCGGAGCCGGAGCCGGAGCCGGGCGGGGCCAGGGGCGGGGCCGGGGGTGGGGATGGAATTGGGAAGGGTTGGGAGAGGATGGGAAGGGATGGAGCTGGAGACGCCCCAGGACCCCCCGAGTGCGCAGGGGGCTCGGGAATGTTCGGCCACCCCTGGGCTGGGTCAGTGCCCCGCACCCCGCGGCGACATCTCCGGGTGCTCACTCGGGATTTTGGGGGGCTGGCTTGAGACACCAGCGAAGTTTGGGGTCCCCAGGGCTGTCCCCACTGCGGGTGACCCCGCTCTGGGCTGAGCCCGCCGCCCCCCTCAAGCCACAGGAGCACTGCAGCCCCCTTGTTTGGGGGGGCCGGGGCCCCTTCACCCCCACTCGGGACCCCCCATCCACAGACCCGCAGGGGACGCGTCTCTGCAGCCAGAGGGTTTGTGCCCTTCCCGGCCCCCCAGGTTTTCCCTTTGGAGGAGGAAGGGCAGATTTTGGGGTCCTGGGGGGCACAGGATGGGGGGCAGAGCAGCGGGGGGACACAGTGGGGGTGGGTGGCACAGAGTGGGGCAGCGCGACCCTCCAGCTCCCACATCAACCACATGTGACCGACTTCTGGCCATCCCATAATTTGGGCAGCGTTTTGGGGGGCTCGGGTTGTACCCCAGCCCCCCAGCCCTGGGTGCCGGGGTGGGGGAGGAGGGTTCAGACCCCCCCGAGATGTGCCCCGTGCCCAGGGCCTGGAGAGCGATGCTGACCCCCCCCATCCCTGCCCCGCATCCCCCCGGGGGGCGTGGGGACAATGCGGGGGTCCCGCGGCTGCTCGGAGATGAGGAAGAAAAAGGGGAAAGGAATATTTTTGGGGGATCCCCCAGAGCTGGGTCCATCCTTCTCCAAAACAAAGCAGCGGCCCCAGCGCGGACACGCGAGACTGGGGGGCTCGTGGGGGGCGGGACTCGGCCTCCCCTCGCTGCTGGGGTGTTGGGGGGCAAATAAAAAGGGTGAGAAAAACAGAGTGGGGACTCCCCCAAAAAGGGGAGGAAAAGAGGGGGCACCCGGATTTGAACCGGGGACCTCTTGATCTGCAGTCAAATGCTCTACCACTGAGCTATACCCCCGCTGCGGAGCGCTGCCCGCCGCCGCCAATAGCACTGTCACCGCCGGGGGAGGGGACACCGGGCCGGGGACACCCCCTGAGCCACGGACACCCCCGGGCACTGCCACCCTCTGGTCACTGATACCCCCCACCCACATAAACACACACCCACGGGCACCCCCCAAACACGGACACCCCTCAATCACGGGCACCCCACACACACAGATACCCTCAATCCAAGACACCCCCCTCCACCGACATCCCCCACCCATAGATACCCCCCAAACACGGACACCCCTCAATCCCAAACACCCCTCAATCACAGACACCCGACCCACGGACACCCCCCAACCACAGATGCACCCCTCTCACGGTCACCTGCCCCCCAAAAAAACCCCCACCCCACAAACACGGACACCCCTCAGCCCCAGACACCCCCAATCCAAGACATCCCCCACCCATAGATACCCCCCAAACACGGACACCCCTCAATCCCAAACACCCCCAATCACAGACGGACACCCCACAAACACTGGCACCCCTCAATCACGGACACCCCCAATCACAGACGGACACCCCACAAACACTGGCACCCCTCAATCACGGACACCCCCGTGTCCATTGGCACCCTCCACCCACACAAACACGCACCCACGGACACCCCACACTCAGGGACACCCCCGAAACACGGACACCTCTCAATCCAAAACATCCCCACCCCTCAGTCCCAGACACCCCCAATTCCAGACACCCCGACCCACGGACACCCCTCAATCCCTGGCACCTCTCAACCATGGGCACCCCACAAACACGGACATCCCTATTCACGGAACCCCCTCCCACCCAGGGACACCCCCCACACCCACGGACACCCCAGGGACACCCCCATCCCACTGTCCCCACACTTGCTGGGACACGGCAGAGGCTCCTTCCCCCCCCGGAGCGCCCCCCTCTCTCCTTCCGAGTGACCCTGGGGGGGTCACGGCACCCCAATCCCCCTGAGCGCCCCCCTCTCTCCTCCCGAGTGACCCTGGGGGGGTCACGGCACCCCAATCCCCCCTGAGCGCCCCCCTCTCTCCTCCCCAGTGACCCTGGGGGGGTCACGGCACCCCAATCCCCCCTGAGCGCCCCCCTCTCTCCTTCCGAGTGACCCTGGGGGGGTCACGGCACCCCCAGCCCCCCAAAACCCCTCGAGCAGCGCGGGGCAGCCCCCGAGCGTTCACCCGGCCGGTTTGGGCTGCGCGGCCCCCGCAGAGTTTGGGGGGTGCGTGGGACCCCCCCAAACTGCCCGAGCGGGGGTTTTGGGGGGAGCAGAGCCCAAGGTGGGGGGGGGATTATCCGGAGATGTCGCCCTGGGCGAGCGCCCAGCAGGGGACGGATGGGGACAGCGGCCGTGATGTGTCCCGGAGCGGGGTCAATATTTGCTCCCAAAGCCGCGGGGCAAACACACGGGGAGAGGAGGGGAGGGGGGGGAGGATCCTGGCGGCTCGTCCTGGGCATTGACCAGTCCCGGAACACCGGGAGAAAAATTTGGGGTCACCCCACTTGTCCCTGTGTCACCCCACTTGTCCCTGTGTCACCCCACTTGTCCCTGTGTCACCCCTCTTGTCCCTGTGTCACCCCTCCACCTCGCGTTTCCCAGCTGGGGAAACTGAGGCACGGGGGCAGCGGGAAGGGGTCGCCAAGGGGGGGATCAGAGGGTGGGGGGTCCCCACATCCCCGCAGACCCCCCCAGTGCACCCCAGTGCCAGCTCCCGTCCCGTCCTCGCTGTTTTTGGGGACGAACCCCCCCGGGGTGATGCCACAGCCTCCCAATCCCAACCCCAACCCCAATCCCAACCCCAATCCCACTGGGAACTGGGAATGATCCCGGCCTGGAAGGACCCGGAGTGTATTGGGGAGGTCTGGGGGAGCCCCCCGCGTGCTTGGGGACACGGAGGTGACACTGTCTGCGGGATCGGCCCCGGGGGGACCGCGGGACGCGATAAGGGCCGGGCGATAAGGGCCGGGCCGGGCTGGCACCCCATTAGCGGGGGCGTTAGGGAAGGTGACAATCCTGTCACCCCCGGCTGGGGATGGGGACACAGGGGACACACAAACACGGGGCACATGCCAGCCCTGTGCCCACCGCTGCCCCTTCTGGGGGTCCCAGCCTTTGCCCCCCCTCTTTTCCCTCTGCTTCCTCCTCATCCCCGCTCCGGGAAAGGGGGGAAAAAAGCGGGGAATTGTAGGGCTGGGGGGCACAGGGTACCCCAAAGTGTACCGGCCAGACCCCCGAGCTGTGGGGGGACCCGGGGGATCCCCAAGATACGGGGTGGGTGATCTGAGGGGCTGGTGGGGACACAAAGTGTCCCAAACTGCACCCAACCCCCCTTCCTGAGATGTGAGGGGGACACAGGACACCCCAAGCTGCGCCCAAAATCACTCCGAGCTATGGGGGGACACAGGACACCCCAAGCTGCGCCCAAAATCACTCCGAGCTATGGGGGGACACAGGACACCCCAAACTGCGCCCAAAATCACTCCGAGCTATGGGGGGACACAGGGAACCCCAAAATGCGCCCAAAATTGACTCCCAGCTATAGGGGGACACAGGACACCCCAAACTGCACCCGACGCCCCCCTGAGCTATGGGGGACACAGGGAACCCCAAACTGCGACCCCCCCCTGTACTTTGAGGGGACACAGGACACCCCAAATTGCATCCCTCACCTCCTGAACTTTGAGGGGATAGAGGACACCCCAAACTGCCCCCAAAAATCACTCCGAGCTATGGGGGGACACAGGACAAAACCATCCCCTGAGTTATAGGGGACACAGGGAACCCCAAACTGCACCCACCGCCCCCCTGAGCTGTGGGGGCACACGGGGCACCCTAAACTGCACCCAAAATCACTCCGAGCTGTTGGGGGGACACAGGGAACCCCAAACCGCACCCAAAATCACTCCAAGCTATTGGGGGGGGGACACAGGACACCCCAAACTGCATCCCTCACTCCCTGAACTTTGAGGGTACACAGGACACTCAAAACTGCGCCCAAAATCACTCCAAGCTATAGAGGGGACACAGGACACCCCAAACTGCGCCCAAAATCACCATTTCCAGCTATGGGGGGACACAGGACACCCCAAACTGCCCCCAAAATCACTATTTCCAGTTGTGGGGGGACACAGGATACCCCAAACTGCGCCCAAAATCACCATTTCCAGTTGTGGGGGGACACAGGACACCCCAAACTGCGCCCAAAATCACCATTTCCAGTTGTGGGGGGACACAGGACACCCCAGGCTGGACCCACGGCTGGCGCCGGAGCCAGACTGCCCCGGGGGGGGTGTTTGCTGTGGGGCCGATGCCCCCCCCGAGGGGAAGGCTGGCAATTATGTAAATCCCTTAACCCCTGATTGCCTCCTCCCACCCCATTAGGTGGGCAAACAGTTTTAGCTGCAGGGGCCGAGATAGCCGGCGGCTACTTAAACCCTGCGGGCCACCGAGCTGCCAGCACCTCCGCCAGCACCATGGTGACATCCCCGGCCATCCTCTGCCTCGTCGCCTGGCTCCTGCCCCCCGCCGCCGGCCACCTCTGGGCATGGATGTTCTCCTTGCCCCAGCACTCGCCAGATGCGGCCGCACTGGGCAGGAGCCCCGGGGCGGACCTGGAGGAGGTGAGGAATGGGGTGAGGGGGGTCCTGGGGGACAGCAGGGGTGCGGGGACAGCGTGGAGAGGGTGGCAGCAGGGATGGGAGACGGCTCAGGGTGGGCTCAGAGCTGGGTTGGTGGCCTGGGTGGGAGCAGGGTGGGCACAGGGGTTTTGGGGGTAAAATTTACAGCCAGGGTGGGTTCAGGGTGGGCACAGAGCTGGGTTGGCAGCCTGGGTGGGAGCAGGATGGGCACAGGGGTGGCGGGGGCAGAATTTACAGCCAGGATGGGTTCAGGGTGGGCACAGAGCTCGGTTGGTAGCCTGGGTGGGAGCAGGGTGGGCACAGGGTGGGTGGGGGTAAAATTTACAGCCAGGGTGGGCACAGGGGTTTTGGGGGCAGAATTTACAGCCAGGGTGGGCACAGGGGTTTTGGGGGCAGAATTTACAGCCAGGGTGGGCACAGGGGTTTTGGGGGCAGAATTTACAGCCAGGGTGGGCACAGGGGTTTTGGGGGCAGAATTTACAGCCAGGGTGGGCTCAGGGGTGGTGCGAGGGGTACGAGGGTGGTGCTGAGCCAGGGCAGGCTCAGAATTTGCAAAGCCAGGGTGGGCACACGGGGGTTCAGACCCAGCACTGTCAGCTGGGGTTGCAGAGGGGCGATGTGACCCGCGGTGACCCCAAAATGTTCTGGGGGGTAGGAGCCGGGAGTGGACACTCGGGTCCGGGGGTGGCCGGGGGTGACACTCGGGCCCGGGGGTGACACTCGGGCCCGGGGGGTGTCACTCGGGCCCGGGGGGTGTCACTCGGGCCCGGGGGGTGTCACTCGGGCCCGGGGGTGTCACTCGGGCCCGGGGGTGGCACTCGGGCCCGGTGGCCGCGGGGCCGGCAGGGGGCGCGGTGGCGCCGGGCGGCGCCGGGCGCTCCAGTGGCGCAATCGGTCAGCGCGCGGTACTTATAGGGCGGTACACGAGCGATGCCGAGGTTGTGAGTTCGAGCCTCACCTGGAGCAGGAATTTTGTAGGGGTCCGCACCGCCCCCCTGTATTTCCTCCCCCCAGCCCCTCCACCGGGTTTTCTTTTCCCGAGAAAAAAATCCTGGAAAGGCTGCGGGTTGCGGATGGAGGTCCCCCAAAATCCCTCCAACACCCCCCACACCAAACGCGTGAATAGATGGGGGTTTGCACCATTTCTGTCGTGTCTCGGGGTCAGGAATGAATGGGGTGTGGGATGAGGTGTTGACCCCCCTGACGTGCCGTGTCACCTCCTCCGCAGGTGACCCCGTGCAGCCCGGCCACCCCCTGTGCCCACGGGCATTTTTGTGACGAGCACTTCGGGCTGTGCCTGCCCGCACGGCCCGCGGGGCATTACTGCCGCCACGACCCGCACTGCGCCCACGGCCTCGTCTGCATGTTCGGCAAATGCCAGCAGCCCGTGCCCCCCGGGCAGGACGGTGAGTGCGGGGCTGGGACACGAGGGACAGCGGGGGGGTGCGGTGCTGGAGGGGACACAGGGCACCCCAAACTGAATCCCCCATCTCCTGAGTTATGGGGGGGACACAGGGCACCCCAAACTGCATCCCCCATACCCTGAACTATGGGGGGACACAGGACAACCCAAACTGCGCCCAAAATCACCACTCCAAGATATGGGGGGACACAGGATACTTCAAACTGCATCCCCCATCTCCTGAGTTATGGGGGGACACAGGACAACCCAAACTGCATCCCCCAGCCCCCTGAACTATGGGGGGGACACAGGACATCCCAGACTGCATCCCCCATCTCCTGAGTTACGGGACACTCCAAACTGCGCCCAAAATCACCACTCCAAGATATGGGGGGACACAGGATACCCCAAACTGCATCCTCCAGCCCCCTGAGTTATGGGGGGACACAGGACACCCCAGACTGCACCCACAACCCCCCTGAGCTTTGGGGGGACACAGGACACCCCGAACTGCGGGGTGCGGCTCCCCGTCCCCTAATGTCGCTTTCCGTGCCACCAGGAGCGCGGTGCCAGCGGGACGAGGAGTGCGGGGCCGGCGGCTGCTGCGCTCGCCAGCACGGGGAGCGCGTTTGCCAGCGGCGCCTGGCGCTGGCCCAGAGCTGCCACGTCCCCCCCGGGGGACTCGCCTTCAGCATCAACCAGGTGTGCCCGTGCCAGGCCGGGCTGGTCTGCCGGCCCTCCGTGCCCTCCAGAGAGTGAGTATGGGGTGCCAGGCTGGGCGGGGGGCGTGGGGGACACCCGGGGGGGTGGCTGAGGTGTCACCGGTGTCACCGTGTGCTGCTCCTTCCGCAGGAAAGAATTCGAATACCGGCCGGAGAAGAGCGAGTGGCGGTGCCGGCAGCCCTGAGAGCCGGAGTTGTAATTTATTTTCTGTAAATAGCGAGTCCACAGCGCGTCCACAGCGTGTCCGGACCCGGCCGAGCGCCGATAAACCCGGCCCAGCGCCGCGCTGAGCCCATCCCCGGGGGGCTGGAACCCCTCCCGACCCTCGCCTGGGGTCCTCGCCCCTTCCCCCGGAGCCGGGCAGGTCCCAGCTCCATCCCTGCCCGAGCGGGTCCCAGCTCCATCCCTGCCCGAGCGGATCCCAGCTCCATCCCTGCCCGAGCGGGTCCCAGCTCCATCCCTGCCCGAGCGGGTCCCAGCTCCATCCCTGCCCGAGCAGATCCCAGCTCCATCCCTGCCCGGGCGGGTCCCAGCTCCATCCCTGCCCGGGCGGGTCCCAGCTCCATCCCTGCCCGAGCAGATCCCAGCTCCATCCCTGCCCGAGCGGGTCCCAGCTCCATCCCTGCCCGAGCGGGTCCCAGCTCCATCCCCGCCCGGGCGGGTCCCAGCTCCATCCCTGCCCGAGCGGGTCCCAGCTCCATCCCTGCCCGGGCGGGTCCCAGCTCCATCCCTGCCCGGGCAGGTCGCAGCTCCATCGCTGCCCGAGCGGGTCCCAGCTCCATCCCTGCCCGAGCGGGTCCCAGCTCCATCGCTGCCCGAGCGGGTCCCAGCTCCATCCCTGCCCGAGCGGGTCCCAGCTCCATCGCTGCCCGAGCGGGTCCCAGCTCCATCCCTGCCCGAGCGGGTCCCAGCTCCATCCCTGCCCGAGCGGGTCCCAGCTCCATCCCTGCCCGGGCAGGTCCCAGCTCCATCCCTGCCCGAGCGGGTCCCAGCTCCATCCCTGCCCCAGCGGGTCCCAGCTCCATCCCTGCCCGAGCGGGTCCCAGCTCCATCCCTGCCCGGGCAGGTCGCAGCTCCATCCCTGCCCGGGCGGGTCCCAGCTCCATCCCTGCCCGAGCAGGGCTGAGCCGTGTCCGGTCACAGCCGTGTCCCCGCCGTGTCCCCCCCGTGTCCCCCCCAGCAGGCTCAGGCACGGGGCACCGAAAATGTTTTAAGTTTCAGGTCTCACCGAAATGTTTATTACAAAGAACCAAGCGAGCGGGGCGAATCCCTCCCCCCCCCCCAACACACACACACACATCAACGAGAATAAATAAATAAAATACATTTTTTGTCGGGTCTTTAAATTAAAAGTTTGTGGAGTGACATAAATACGGGACGTCCCTCTGCCCGCGGGGGGGGCCCCGCTGCCCGGATTGTGGCCGCCACGGGGGCGAGCGCTGGGGCAGGGGGGGCTCAAAAGCACTTGGCAGGCAGTGACACCGAGTTTCCCCCCTCCCAAAAAAAAAAGGGGGAAACTGAGGCACACACGGGTGGCGGCTTGGCAGCGGCAGAGCTGGGTGCCCCCAAGCCCCCCGACCTGGGCTGGTGGTCTGGGTAAGGCAGTGACCCCGGGGACCCCCAGCATTGCCCCCAGGGGTGGGGCTGGGGGGCAAGGGGCTGCCCCATAAGTGGGACAAGCCCCGTCCCGCGGTGAGAGCTGGACGTGGGGTCACCCCTCAGAGCTGGGGGGCACAAGGGACGCCCCGGGGCGGGCACAGGACAAGGCAGTGCCCCGGGGTGCGGGTCGGGGCCAAGGGGGGACGGACAGAGGCTCACGGACGGACGGACGGACAGACGGACACGGCTGGACAGGCACGGTGGGGGGGGTTGGAACGGGAAGGGAGAGGGGCTGGGGAATGGGGGGTCGGGGCCTGGCGGTCACAGGACAGCAGGACCCCCCCCCCCCACGGCAGGCCAGGGCTGGGCAGCTGTTAGCACAGGTTAGACCCCCAAAACTGGCTCAGATTCACCCCCCACCCCCCAATTCAGGCAGAGCCCCTCCAAGGCAAACACATGCAAACCGCACCCCCCGCCTCGGGCACCTCGGGGGGCACAGCCGGGGGCGGCGGGGACCCCCCAAAGCCCTGCACACACCGCACACGCATGCACCCCCCGAAAGGGCTGTGGGGGCAGTGCCAGGCACTGCTGGGGTGGGTGGGGGGCAGCTTGGCAGGGAGCCCCCCCTCCCCACCACCGCCACGGCCAGCTCCGGGGGTCCCCGCAGCCGGGTGTGGCCGAGAGCACCATGGAGAAGCGGGGGGCACCCAGCGGGCAGGGCAGGGCCCCCACCCCGTGCCCTGGGGACGGGGACACGCCGGGTCCCCTTTGGTCACTTGCTGTCCCTGCGGGGCAGGGAGGGCCCGAGGCACCGCGAGATGCGGGGGGGCTGCGGATGGGGGAGACCCCCACCCCCCCCTCAGAGAAGAGTGGGGCAGAGTGGGGACCCCCCAGGGCAAAGCGGGGGCTCCCCACGGCACTGCTGGCCGGGCTCGGGGAGGGCACAAAGGCAACGAGCGGGGCTGTCCCGCACCCCAAAACCAGCGCTGGGGGGGGTCCCCTGCCCGCACCCCCTTATCCTAACGCATGTAAACGTCCCGGCCCCAGCCCTCCCCATCGCTCTGGCCCAGGGGCTCCTGGCCCTTGGCTCGCCCCCGCAGCCCCCGGCCCTCGCAGCCGGGCTCGGCCCCATCCCAGGAGCCGGGGGGCGGGTGGGGTCCGGCCCCGGGGGTGCCCGGCGGCTCCTCCTCCACGGGATCCATCTCGATGTCCATGCAGCAGGAATCCCCGGGCTCCGCGCCCGTCCCGTCCCGGCTGCCCGGTGCCTCCGAGTCGAAGGTGTCCTGGCGGGACAGGCTGCGGGGACCCGGCCGGGTGGGGGCCGGGGGGGGTCTGCCCTGCCCGCGACCCCCCGAGTCCCCCGGGCCCTGCCGGGGGCGGCCGTGCTCCCCCTCCGGGTACGGAGCCTGGGTGCGAGAAGCAACCACACCATGCGGGGATGGACGGGCAGGGGTCTGGGGGGGTTAGTGGGGGGTTAGTGGGGGTCAGCTGGGGCTGGAGGGGGTCACACGCTCCTGGCCAGCCTGGCCTGCCCGTGCCACTCACTGGTGACAGCAGCAGGGCTCAGCCGGGGGGACACCGGCAATGGGGAGGGGGAGCAGGGCTGCAGGGCGGGGAGCGGAAGATTTAGCGACAGACAACACAGGACACGTGTCCCCCCTCTGTCCCCACCCCCGGATCAGCTCTGCAGTGGCCACGGTGGGATGGGGCTGAGCCCCCCGCCCAGGACACCCCCAAACTCTCGCCACCAGCACGGCTCCCCCAGAGAGGGGTGGGAATGGGGATGTGGCACCCCAGTATTCCCCAGGAAGGCACAGGGTGGATTTTGGAAGAAGCAGATCCTGGGGGCTCCCAATCCCCAGGGCAGCTCCAGGCCTCGGAGGAGGCACAGATTCCCAAGAGATCCCAAATGTCCCAGAGCCCCAGGGCTGATCCCAGTGATGGCCCCAATCCAGGAACAGGAGCAGGTCCCTGGGGTGACCCCGATCCCAGGAACAGATCCCCCACCCCAGGGGCCCCCCTGGGGGGGTACAGGTTCCCGAAGGAGCAATCCCAGGGATGGTCCCACTCCTGGGGGGCTGCGGTTCCCCACGGTGACCCCGATCCCATGGGCTGCCCCAATCCAAGGGTCCCCAGGACAGGTGACCCCAGACCTCGGGACCAGGGTCCCCAGGGTGGCTCTCACCCCAGGGGTGGCCCCAGTCCCAGGATGGAGAGCAGGTTCCCAGGGAAGGTGACCCCAGGGACAATCCCACACCTGGGGGGGGCACAGACCCCTGGGGTGACCCTGATCCAAGGACAGGTGACCTCAGGGACAATCCCACACCCAGGGGGTGCCACAGTCCTTTGGGGTGACCCTAATCCCAGGACAGGTGACCCCAGGGATGGTCCCACACCTGAGGGATTGTGGTTCCCCTGGTGTCCCCAATCCCAGGATGCAGAACAGCTCCCTGGAGCAGGTGACCTCAGGGACAATCCCACACCTGGGGGCCTGTGACTCCCTGGGGTGACCTTGATCCTAGGACAGGTGATTCCAGGGACAATTCCATACCTGGGGGGCTGTGACTCCCTGGGGTGACCCTAATCCCAGGACAGGTGACAACAGGGACAGTCCTACACCTGGGGGACTGTGACCTCCTGACGTAACCTTGATCCCAGGACAGGTGACAACAGGGACAATCCCACACCTGGGGGACTGTGACCTCCTGAGGTAACCTTGATCCAAGGACAGGTGACCTCAGGGATGATCCCACACCTGGGGGGCTGTGACTCCCTGGGGTGACCCTGATCCAAGGACAGGTGACCCCAGGGACAATCCCACACCTGGGGGGGGCACAGACCCCTGGGGTGACCCTGATCCAAGGACACGTGACCCCAGGGACAATCCCACACCTAGGGGGTGCTCCAGTCCTTTGGGGTGACCCTAATCCCAGGACAGGTGACCCCAGGGATGGCCCCACACCTGGGGGATTGTGGTTCCCCTGGTGTCCCCAATCCCAGGATGCAGAACAGCTCCCTGGAGCAGGTGACCTCAGGGACAATCCCACACCTGGGGGCCTGTGACTCCCTGGGGTGACCCTGATCCTAGGACAGGTGACCCAAGGGACAATTCCACAACTGGGGGATGCCACAGTCCTTTGGGGTGACCCTGATCCAAGGACAGGTGACCCCAGGGACAATCCCACACCTGGGGGACTGTGACCTCCTGAGGTGACCTTGATCCAAGGACAGGTGACCTCAGGGATGATCCCACACCTGGGGGGCTGTGACCTCCTGAGGTGACCTTGATCCCAGGACAGGTGACCCCAGGGACAATCCCACACCTGGAGGGCTGTGACCCCCTGAGGTGACCCTAATCCCGGGACAGGTGACCCCAGGGACAATCCCACACCTGGAGGGCTGTGACTCCCCGATCCCAGAGCTCTCCCGAGGGAGGGCTGGGGGGTGTCCCCTGTGTCCCCCGTGGTGTCCCCCGTGGTGTCCCCCGTGGTGTCCCCCGTGGTGTCCCCGCCGCCGCCTCACAGCGCGTGCTCCTCGAGGGCTCCGGGGGGGCTGGGGGTGGCCTCGCGGCCCCACAGGTTGAGGTTCCTGCGCAGGGAGGTGAGCACCTGTACCTGCAGGTTGGAGACGGGCGCGGGGCTGGCGGCCAGCGCGGCCGTGGCCATGGTGCGGTTCAGCAGCGGGTTCGGGGGGTTGCTGCTCGGAGGGTGCGTGGCTTTCCAGTACGCCTCCAGGTACTCGGCCAGGTGCTCGCACGCCTCCTCCAGCTGGTTCTCGTCCAGAACGATGTCGAACATCTCCTGGGAAAGGGACACGGGTGCCAGGGGCGGCAGGGAGGGGGTAATGGGGTGGGAGGGGCAGTTGGACACGGGGTGGGGACAATGGGATACAGGGTGGGGATAATGGGACAAGGAGGGGCAGCCGGACATGGGGTGGAGATAATGGGACACAGGATGGGGACAAGGGGATGGGGAGGAGCACCTGGACATGGGGCAGAGCCGTGGGGACAATGGGACACAGGATGGGGACAATGGGACAGAGAGGGGCAGCTGGACATGGGGTGGGGACAATGGGATACAAGGTGGGGACAATGGGACACAGGGTGGGGATAATGGGACAAGGAGGGGCAGCCGGACATGGGGTGGAGATAATGGGATGGGGAGGGGCACCTGGACATGGGGCAGAGCCGTGGGGACAATGGGACACAGGATGGGGACAATGGGACAAGGAGGGACAGCTGGACATGGGGCAGAGCCTATAGAACCCAGGGCAGAGCCTATAGGACAGGGTGGGGACAATGGGACAGAGAGGGGCAGTTGGACATGGGGTGGGGACAATGGGATACAGGGTGGGGACAACGGGACACAGGGAGGGGGAAACGGGACAAGGAGGGGCAGCTAGACATGGGGTGGTGATAAGGGGTGGTGATAAGGGGACAGGGAGGAGCACCTGGACATGAGGCAGAGACAAAGGGACACAAGGTGGGGACAATGGGACACAAGATGGGGATAATGGGACGGGGAGGGGCACCTGGACATGGGGCAGAGCCTATAGAACCCAGGGCAGAGCCTATAGGACAGGGTGAGGACAATGGGACACAGGGTGGGGACAATGGGATGGCAGAGCCTATAGGACCCAGGGCAGAGCCTATAGGACAGGGTGAGGACAATGGGACACAGGGTGGGGACAATGGGATGGCAGAGCCTATAGGACCCAGGGCAGAGCCTATAGGACAGGGTGAGGACAATGGGACACAGGGTGGGGACAATGGGATGGCAGAGCCTATAGGACCCAGGGCAGAGCCTATAGGACAGGGTGGGGACAATGGGACAGGGTGGAGTACCTGGACGTGGGGCAGAGCCAAAGGGACACGGCGGGAATAATGGGACAGAGAGGGGACAGTGGGACACAAGGTGGGGACAATTGGACAGGGAGGGGGCACCTGGATATGGGGCAGAGCCTATGGGACAGGGCAGGGACAGTGGGACAGGGCAGGGACAGTGGGACAGGGCGGGCAGATATTGGGCAGGGGGTGGGCAGGGCAGGTCAGGGTGGGGGTCAGGGTGGGTGGCAGGGTGGGGTCAGGGTGGGTGGCACCATGGTGACCGGGGCACACTCACAGGCGGGCACTGTGCCAGCTTGTCCGAGGCCACCATCTGCACATTGAGGTGCTTGGCCTGGGACTTTCCCCTGGACTTCACCAACCGCTGCAGCACCTGGGGACAGGAGGGGACAGCCTGGGGTGGCCGTGGGGACACGGCCGGACCCTGCCTGGTCCCCTCAGCGTGGCAGGGAGGGGCCGGCACTGCCCACGCCCACCCCAGGACCCGCACCCACCTTGGGGGAGGTGATTTTGATGTAGACGATGATGGGGGCCAGGGAGGTCTTGGCCAGCTGGGCCGGGTGGTTGATGGTGTCGGCATCCAGGGCCACCAACTGCAGCGTCCGGGCCAGCTCGAAAATCCGCTCGGTCTCGCTCTGCACCTCGGCTGGGGGTGGGGACACGGGGACGGGGTGAGGGGACAGGCTGGGAGGGGGACAGCAGCAGGAGGGGGCTTGTCCTGAGGCTTGGCCACCTCGGTGTCACCACAGGGGCACTGCGGGAGGGAGGTGACACCGGCAAAGCGCCCCCACCCCAAACCACGCACACACAGAGCGGGGAGGGGGTCAGACACGGCAGTGCCACCAGGGTGTCCCCAACCCTCAGAGTCTGTCACAGCACCTGGGCAGGGCCAGGTGGGCAGGACGGGGCTGCCGGGGGGGTCCCGGTTACGTACCCAAGACATCTGTATCAGGAGCAGGGGAGGAAGGAGGCAGCGCGGAGGGGAGGAGAACCCCGAAAGAAAAGAGAAAAAGGAAAAAAAAAAAAAACACACACACACAAAAAAAACCACAACAGAGAAGATAAAAGAGGAGGAGGAGGAGGAAAAGGAGAAGGAGGAGGAAGAGGAGGAGGAGAGGCTGTGACTGAGTCACAGGGTCCCCCATTAGTCACCCCCACCCCCCAGGAGCGGGATGAGCACCCCGGGCTGGGTGATCTGATACAGATGGAGGCTTGGGGGGGTCCCGCGGGGTTTTGGGGGGTCCCGCGGGGTTTTGAGGGGTCCCGCGGGGTTTTGGGGTGTCCGGGGGGGCCGTACCCAGGCTGGAGCGGGTGCTGGAGCGCTCGATGATCGTGTGCTTGCTGGGGTTGTTGAGCACGGAGCGTTTGGCCAGTGAGATGTCGGCTGTGACTCGTGTGATGGAGATCCTGGGGGCACAGCGGGGGGACCCCCCCACATCCACAGCCACCCCCGGACCCCACTGTCACCCCCGTCCTGACACCCCACACCCGGGGCTGCTGGACAGGGAGGAGCTGGACCCACCCTGCTCAGGGTTTTCCTGCGGGTTTGGGGATCCCCTTATGGAATTAGGGGTGCCCCATCGGTTTAGGGGTCCTTCATGGGGTTAGGGCTCCCCCTATGGGGTTAGGGGTCCCCCATGGAGTTAGGGGTCCCTCTACGGGATGCGAGGTCCCCCTATGGGATTAGGGGTCCTTCATGGGGTTAGGACTCCCCCACAGGTTTAGGGGTCCCTCTATGGGATGAGGGGCCCCTCTATGGAATTGGGGTCCCTCTATGGGGTTACAGCTCCATCCTGTGAGATTGGGGCTCCCTCTAATGAGATTAGGGATCCCCCGATGGGTTTAGGGGCCCCTTCGTGGTTTTAGGGGTCCCCCTGTAGATTTAGGGGTCTCCCATTAGTTCAGAGGTCCCTCTATAGGGTTAGGGGTCCCTCTGTGGGTTTAGGGGTTCCTCGATGGGTTTAAGGGTCTCCCATGAGTTTAGGGGTCCCTCTATGGGGTTAGGGGTCCCTCTGTGGGTTTAGGGGTCTCCCATGGGTTCAAGGGTCCGTCCATGGGCTCAGGGGTCCCCTCACAGGTTTAGGGGTCCCTCTGTGGGTTCAGGGGTCCCTCCATGGGCTCAGGGGTCCCCTCACAGGTTTAGGGGTCTCCCATGGGTTCAGGGGTCCCTCCATGGACCCCCCCTCACAGGTTTAGGGGTCCCCGGCCTTGCAGCCCCCTCCCTCACCTGCCATCAAAGCGATGCTTCAGGAAATCAAACAGCGCTTTCTGCATCATGTCCGTGACCTGGGGGAGGGAAGGACAGCGGGGACAGAGGGACAATGTGGGGCTGGGGTCCCCCCCTGAGCCCCCCGAGCTCTCGCCCACCCCCCTGCTCACCTCGTAGCCCTTCAGGGACGGCCCCACGAGGATGATGGGGCGCATGGAGGGCACCACGTCGTACGGGGGCACGTGCTCGGTCTGGGGACAGAGCCGGGTGTCACCGGGGCAGGGAGGGGACACGGGGCACGCTCGGCTGTGCCCCCACAGGGGTGGCTCCGGGGTGGTTTTGGGGGTGCTGCAAGCGGGGGGTGTCCCTCCCTCTCCCCCTCCCCGGCTCCTGGCGCTACTCACCGACTTCTGCTTCTGCTTCGCTACGTCCCGAGGGGCCGCGGGGGCCGGGGGCGAGAGGAGACAAACAAGGCATGCGTGTTAGCCACGGGCACGGGGACACGGGGACACGGCTGTGACCCCCAGGCTGAGCGAGGGACATGGGTGTGACCCACAGGTGACCCAGGGACACGAGTGCGACCCCCAGGGACATGGGTGTGTGACCAGCGACATGTGTGTGACCCCTCAGAGTCACCCAGGGACACGTGTGTGACCCCCAGGGACATGGGTGTGTGACCAGTGACATGTGTGTGACCCCCGGGGACATTGGGTGTGTGACCCAGGGACATGTGTGTGACCCCCAGGGACATGGGTGTGTGACCCAGGGACATGTGTGTGACCCCCAGGGACATGGGTGTGTGACCCAGGGACATGTGTGTGACCCCCAGGGACATTGGGTGTGTGACCAGCGACATGTGTGTGACCCCCAGGGACATTGGGTGTGTGACCCAGGGACATGTGTGTGACCCCCAGGGACATGGGTGTGTGACCCAGGGACACGTGTGTGACCCCCAGGGACATTGGGTGTGTGACCAGCGACATGTGTGTGACCCCCTGTGGGCGAGCCAGGGACACGTGTGATCCAAACGTGACCTGGGGACATGTGTGTGACCTCCCCAGGGTGACCCAGGGACATGTGTGTGTGACCCAGGGACACGTGTGTGACCCTCAGGGACATGTGTGTGACCCGGAAGTGACCCAGGGACACATGTGTGACCCCCCCAGGGCACCTTAAAGACACATGTGTCACCTGGAATGTGACCCAGTGGCACATGGGTGACCCAGAGGTGACCCAGGGGACATGTGTGTCATGGACAGGGTGCCCAAAGGACACATGTGTGACCCAGGGACGTGTGTGTGTGACCCAGGGGTGACCCAGGGACACATGTGTGACCCAGAGGTGACCCAGGGGACACATGTGTGACCCAGAGGTGACCCAGGGGACACGTGTGTCACAGACAGGGTGCCCAAAGGACACGAGTGTGACCCAGGCCATGGCCCAGAGCCACGTGTATGACCCACGGGGCAGCCCCGGTGACACGTGTGTGACCCTGGGGACAGTCACGCCCCAGTCGCTCCCTCTGGGGTAGATTTGGGTGCCAGGGGGGCTCTGCAGGGCTTGGGGGGCAGCTGGGACCCCCCCAGGCTGATTGTACCAAAATTCCCTGCAGACGCCCCCCCCCATCCCGTGTGGTGGTTGCGCCCGAACCCCCCCGCCAGCTTATGCCCAGTTTGGGGGGAGGAATGGTCCATTCTCAGTCGCGGGGGGGATGAGACACCGGCCGTGCTGGAACACACCATGCGCACACTGCGGGGGGAGCCAACCGGGAGGGGGGGCACGGGCTGGTCCATTTCATGGACGGGGGGGAAATCACAGCCATGAACTGATCCATCCCACGGACGTGGGGGGGATCACAAACACGGAATGGTCCATCCCATGGACTGGGGGTGGATCACAGCCATGGACTGATCCATCCGATGGAAGGGGGGGATCACAGCCACGGACTGATCCATCCCACGGACTTGGGGGGGGGTCACAGCCATGGACTGATCCATCTCATGGACTGGGGGGGAATCACAGCCATGGACTGATCCATCCCATTGACAATGGAGGGGGTCAGCCATGGACTGATCCATCCCATGGACTGGGGGGGGGATCGCAGCCATGGACTGATCCATCCCATGGACTGAGGGGGGATCGCAGCCACGGGCTGACCCATCCCATGGACTGGGGGGGGGGAATCACAGCTATGGACTGATCCATCCCATTGACAATGGAGGGGGTCAGCCATGGACTGATCCATCCCATGGACTGGGGGGGGATCGCAGCCAAGGACTGATCCATCCCATTGACAATGGGGGGGGGTCAGCCATGGACTGATCCATCCCATGGATTGGGGGGGAATCACAGACACGGACCGATCCATCCCATGGACTGTGGGGGGGGGGCTGGGTAAAATCACAGCCATGGACTGATCCATCCCATTGACAATGGGGGGGGGTCAGCTATGGACTGATCCATCCCATGGATTGGGGGGGAATCACAGACACGGACCGATCCATCCCATGGACTGTGGGGGGGGGCTGGGTAAAATCACAGCCATGGACTGATCCATCCCATTGACAATGGGGGGGGGTCAGCTATGGACTGATCCATCCCACTGACAACAGGAGGGGTCAGCCCCGCACTATCCCCCGGGTGCAGGGCTCATCCCGTGCTGCACCACTGGGGCAGCACGTGACCCCCAGCCCCCATGGGGTGACCCCCAGCCCACAAGGGGTGACCCCCAGCCCACAAGGGGTGGCCTCCAACCTCCGTGGGGTGACCTCGAGCCCCCATGGGGTGGCCCCCAGCCCCCATGGGATGGCCCCCAGCCCCCGTAGGGTGGCCCCAGCCCCCGTAGGGTGGCCCCCAGCCCCCATGGGATGGCCCCCAGCCCCCATGGGGTGGCCCCCAGCCCCCGTGGGTGCCCCCAGCCCCCCGGCAGTGTTAGGGCAGGCAGCGGGTGCAGCAGGCGAGGCGGGGCCGGCGGGGGCCGTTACCTTCCTAAAGAAAGGGATGCGCTTGTTGTGGGCGGGGGGGGTGGTGACACTGCTCACGCTACTCTTAGGGGAGCGCTGGGTCTCCATGGCCTCCTCCTCCTCTAACTCATCGGGATCAAAGGCAAAGCTAGGCATGTCCAGGCCACCTGGGGACGGCCGGAGCCGCGGCACGGCAGGGAGAGAAGAACAGCGATAATGGCGATGGGAAAAGGGGGGAAATGGAGATGGGGAGAGGCTGGGAAGGGCACGGGGGTGGTGGGGATGGAGGAGGAGGAGGAGAAGAAGAGGAGAGGGAGCCCGGGGGGATGGGGTCACCCTGCCTGCACCCGGGGGGAGGGGTCACCCATGGGAAGGACCCCCAGGCTGGAGCTGCCGAGGGGACCCGGGACACTCTTACCGCTGGCCGGGGGCGTGGGCCGGCGGGTCCCTGTCACGACATCGCCCAGGCTGGAGCTGGAGTTGTCACCCGATTTGCTGCGTGGGAGAAGCACAGAGAGAGCGACGAGGGAGGGATGGGGAGGGGAGGGGGGTCCGGGCAGAGCTGGGGAGGGGGATCAGGGTGAGCCCCACCTCGAGCTCAGGCGGTTCTGCCTCATCTTCTGCTCCTGCAGCAGCCGCATGTTCTCCAGCTTGACGGGGCTGGGGATGAAGCCGACCTCGCAGCCCTCCTTCACCAGCCGCCCGATCCACCAGTCGTTGTTGTACTTCTGCTCGGGGGAAAAACACCTTAAAACACCCCAAAAACCCAGCCCAGAGCTGCCCCCCAGCCCCCCCAGCCCGCTCCCACCTCCTTGATGTGCAGGAAGTCCTTGGGCTCGAAGCAGATGGCCATGCCCTGCACGGGCACGTCGTCGGTGGCCGAGGGGTTGTAGCCAACGTTGGTGCGCACGGCGAACGCCACCGGCTTCGTCTGCCAAAGGGAGAGGGGTGGGCAGCTCCCCCCGCCCCAAAACGGGGAGATCCCACCCCAAAACAGGGAGATTCCGCTCTCTGCCACCCCAAAACAGGGAGATTCCGCTCTCTGCCACCCCAAAACAGGGAGATTCCGCTCTCTGCCACCCCAAAACAGGGAGATTCCATCCTCTGCCACCCCAAAACAGGGAGATTCCGCCCCCTGCCACCCCAAAACAGGGAGATTTCACCTCCTGCCACCCCAAAACAGGGAGATTCCATCCTCTGCCACCCCAAAACAGGGAGATTCCACCCCCTGCCACCCCAAAACAGGGAGATTCCATCCTCTGCCACCCCAAAACAAGAAGATCCCACGCCCTCACCCTGCCCCAGCCAGGCAGGTGCCGGTGCCGGTGTCGGTGTCACCACAAGCCCGGCCAGGAGCTAATGAGGGGCTCATTAGCTAATTACCCCGGCAGCGTGATGGACACTCAGCCAGGGTGAGAGCCCAAGCTCCCAGCTCCTCCCAGTAAACCCCGCCGCCTTCCCAGTGCCATTCCCCGTGATCCCGGTGCCACTGGGACAACGGGGGTGGGGAGCACAGGGGGTGCCTGTGCCGGGTCAGGGGGGGCCGGGGGTGCTTTGGGGGCTCCATCCCGGCTGTCCCACCTTGGCTTTCTCCAGCTGAGCCATGGCCTGGCGCTCGGCCTCTTTGCGCAGCGCCTCCCGATCCTCCTCCAGCGACACATCCGAGTCCGAGGGGCGGCTGGTGTAGGACTCAGCCGAGCCCTGGGGCAGCGGGGAGGGGGCTCAGCCCACCCTGTGCCCACCCATCCCCTCCCCAATTCCAGCTCTGTGATCCCCCACCCCAGCACGCTCTCACTGGGTGCCCATCCCCGTGGCCACCGGGAGCCACCCGGGGCTGGCCGCAGCCACCGCGCCGGGGTCACGGCAGGAGAGGGACACGGCAGCTGTTGTCACCGCTCCGGCCGGGAACGTGACACCGGCCCCGCTCCCGCTCCCATCCCGCTGCCCGGGGCCTCTCCGAGAGCCGGGAAGGCAGCGGGGACCCCCCCGAGTGTCCCCCAGGCCAGGGCAGGGCAGGGGGACAGCGCTGTCCCCTGCACGGGAGCGCAGGGCCATGGGGACAGGGAGATGTGGGGAGACTCGGGGTCACCCCGGGACAAGGCTGGGGTGGGATCGGGGACCCCCTGCTCACCCCCCAGCGACAGCGGGGACACCCAAGGGACGCCCCAGCCCGGTCGGGGTGGGTGACATGTGGGACATCCCCCCCCAGCCCCACCAGAGCCCCTGGGGATGTGGGACCCCCATTCCTGATTTGTCCCAACCCCGGGGATTTGGGGGTCACTCAGCCCCTTTGCACAGCCCCCCACCCCAGCGGACCCCCTCCCCAAACCCACGGGGCACTGCCCCCCCTTCTGCCCCACGGACGGGATTTTGGGGGGGGTCACCAGAGCCCGAGCACGACCCCCTCAACCAGAGAGCCGAGGGGACCCCGCGCTGGGGACAGGGCGGGCAGGGGAGGGGATGGGGGGTCCTGGGGGCTCTGGGGTGGGGAGGGGCCGCTCACCGGGGCAGCGGGGTGGTCTTTGCCGGGGATCTCCATGGTGGCAGGGCCGGGGGCGAGCGGGGCGGGCGCAGGGCTGGGCACGGGGGGGACTCAGGTTTCAGCCCCGGGTATATTTAGCCCAGTGCCGGGCAGGGGGTGGGGGCCGGGGGGGGGGCTCGGGGAGGGGGGGCCCTGCCAAGCCACAGGGTTTGGTGCCAGCTGGGGGATGCCAGAGGGCACCCATGGGAGGGGGCTGCAATTTTGGGAGGAGGGACCCTCCAGCACCCAGGGCAGAGCAGAGAGAGGAGGAGGGCACAGCCAGGCCTGGCCCGGTGTGACCCCACCTCAGTTCCCGGGGCTAAAAGGAGCGCTGGGACCCCCCAAAAAGTGCCGGGGCCCCCCCTCACCCCCTCACCTGGCGGACGAAGCTGTTGGAGGTGGTGTCGGAGGAGGTGCTGCCGTCCGAGCGCTTGAAGCGGCTCTTGCGCCTGCTGTACTTGCCCTGGGGACAGGGGAGGGGGCGACAGGGCAGCGCTGGAGCCCCAAAACTCCCCACAAAGCTCGGGGGGCAGCTCTGCACCCCCAGCCCCCGCTGCCGGGGATGCTCCAACCCCCTCCACCCCCACCCTGCTCAGCCAAACCCCGCTCCCGAGGGATGGGATGATGGGATGGGATGGGATAATGGGGTGGGATAATGGGATGGGATGGCATTGGGGCTGCCCCTCCCCGGGGGTCGCAGTATTGGGGGGCTGCAGCCCCCAACCCACGGGGAGGGACGCACTGGGGCTGAGCAGATTTGGGGGAGCAGCCCCCAAACTCCTGCTCCCCCCAGACCAGCCCAAAGAGCCCCCCCCACACACCTGTGGGGGGGGTCCCCACGCCCCCCTCCACCACCCCAGTGCCCGAGACCCCCCCCCAGCGTGGGCACCCACCCCCACCCACCCACAGGACTCCGCTCCCTCCGACTGGGATGGGCTGCAGGACGTGGGGGTGTCCCCGTGCCCCCCCTGTGGCAGCTCCCTCCCCTTGGGGGGAGGTAAAAGGGGGGAAAGCGCTGGGGGAGAGCGGGGCTGTCACCTCCCCGGTGTCCCCGAGGGACAGCTGGGCCCAGCTGCCACCCAGCCCGGGGGTGGGGGGTCCCCACGCTGGGTATTTTTAGGTCCAGGACCCCCCCACAGGGCTGGGGCTCAGCGACGAGACTCCCTCTGCCCCCAACCCCTGGGAACCCCCACCCCAAAAACTGTCCCCCCACCCTGGTTGGAGCACCCCAAGAGCACGGGGAGAGGGGGGGGTCTGTCCCCAGTGCCCCCCACCCCTCTGGGACCATGGGACCGTCCCTATCCCCCCAAACCAGAGGGGGCAAGCCGAGGGAAGTGGGGGGGGGGAGCACCCCAAGAGTTTTCCCAATTCCTCAAACTTTCCCGGTGGGCGCAACACCCCCCCAAAAACCCACCTGCCCTCTTTGCTGGGCGAAGCCCAGGGGATCGGGAAGCTGAGGGGGCTGAATTTGGGGTCTCCCTGAGGCTTCTGGGGGAGGACACCCTTTTTTTTTGGGGTGCTGGGAGGGCGGGATCACCCCGTTACCAGCGTGGGGATTTGGGGGGGAAGGGGTGAGCCCCATCTATTGCACGGGGGAATTCCATGGGGTGAACCCCCCGCCCCCGCCGTTCCCTCTGGGGGTGCGGGCGATGCCGCTCCCCCCTCTCCCCCCCGCCCCCCCACCTCCCCGGCCAAATTTTGGACCCCCAAATGTGCGGGGGTGTCACCTGGAGCGCGGCGTTGTCCAAGACGTCCATCTGGATGTCCTGCGTGGAGCTGTAGGGGGTCCGGGCCATGCCGCCTTCCCGCACCATGGAAGCGCCGGGCTCGGCGGGATTTTGGGATGGATGGGTGGGTGGATGGGGGGGAACCACACAGAGGAAGATGATGACGATGACGATGAAGCTCAGGCCTGGCCCCCGCGGTGACGGAGCGGCAGGAGGAGGAGGAGGAGGAGGAGGAGGAAGGAGGAGTGGGGATGGCGCAGGGGGGGCGAGGGATGGGCGGCCGCTCCCGCACCGCCTTCCCGGGGGGGATGGGGGATGCGGGAATGCGCCCCCCCTTCCCTCCCCCCCCCGATCCCAGGTGCGGCACCCCCGCAGCGGCTCCTTCCCAAAAAACGGGGTGCTCAGGATCCCCCCCTCCCCAAACTGGGGGTCCCCGCTGTTTGCCCGCTCAGCCTTTACACTAGCGGGACCCCAAAAAGAGCCGGGGGGGGGTCACGGGGACCCCAGGAAGGAGCAGCCCCCATCCCAAAATGGGATCTGCCAGTTTGGGAATCCAGCGCTCCCTTGCCCCAAAAATGCAGCTTTTCCCCCCAAAGCCTCCCTGTGCCACAGGGAGGGACCCCCACACCCCGCTGGCTTCTCCAGGCAGGACAGTGTCCCCTGTCCCCCATCCCAGACACTCTGGGGACAATCCTCCCTCTCCAGGGACCCCGGCATGGAGGAGCCGATGTCCCCTGTCCCCAGCTGAGTCCCCCCCCAGCGCTGTCACCCCGCGGGTGCCGCTCCCTCCGGCTGTTGGAAAATTGAAAATTCCTTTGCGCCCCCCCCCCCACTCCAGAGGGGCTTTTCCTGCTCCCATCCCGGCTCCAGGGACAGCTGACAGAACATTTTCCACCCTCGGTCCCCATCCATCACCAGCTCCGCGACACTTCCATAGCGAAGGGACATTTGGAGGGACACCAGGGTCACCCCAGGGACCCCAGCCCGGAGCCCCCCGTGCCTGGAAAAGCTCCCCCCGACCCCAATCCTGCCCGTGCCCTGCTGCTCCTGAGTGGGGATGAAATCCTGGAGGGTCTCTGGGGATCCCAGGGGTGTTTTTGGGGGGCAGGGCAGAGTTGGGGGGGGCTCCTTCCAGCCGGGATCCTGCCCGGGGGCGGAGGCGAGCGCACCATTGCCTGGCACTGCGTGGGAGAGCAGCACAATCGCGACATCTCCTCCTCGCTGCTGCAGCTCCCCGGGCTCCCCCTCTGCTCCCAGGACGAGCTCCATGAACATCCAGCCGTGGATATTCCCGGGAATCCAAAGGAATTGTCCAAATCTCCTCGAAACCACCCCCCACCCCACCAGGGCAGCAGCAGCAGCAGCATCCCTACCTGAAACTCCTCAAATTTGGGCTCAGGTGTGTTTCCTCCTCCTGGCATCCTTGTGAAGCACAAGGTGGCACTTCCAGCGCGCTTGGGGACACTCTGAGTGGCGGTGTCACCGACATTGTCCCGTCCTTGTTCCGTCCCCAGGCGGAATTCCAGCAGGGCAATTCCCACCCCGAGCCCTCTCCCGCCTCGGGGAGCCGCCGGATCTGGCTGTTTGTTTAAGGAAAATGATGAGTCAGTTTTGAAACAGCAAGAGCCTGTGTTTATCCGTGTTTTTCTGGGAAAACGAACCAAAAATCTGTCGGCAGCAGCTCCTCAGCTCGAGCCATATGTCGGCTGTGCCACGGCCGCCAGATCCCCGGGGAATCGTCAGCATCCCCACTCCGGGGGCTCACCTGGTGGTTTTGGGGGATAACCAGGGGCATTTCGGGGGGGTTTGCACTCTCCAGCCACTCCCAGGCTGTAGGACGGAGGGAAAACAGCTGCGAAGCGGCGGATTTGGGGATTGTGGAGCAGCGGGGAGGTTAAAAAGCAGCGTTTTCACTGCGTGGGGTTGGTAAAAACGGGAATTCAGTCATGGAGACACCTCTGTGGTTTTAGGCCGGTCACAATTCCACACGTGACCATTCCCCAAGAATTCCCTGTTGCAGGAATCCTTCCACAATCTGTTCCCAGCCATTTCTGGGTCACACCAGGCCCCTCCCGAGTGTTTTTGGGGCAGGAAACAAAACTGGTTGTGCTTCAGTTTTCCAGGTGCAAAATGGTGCCATGGATACAGCTGGACCTCGCTCGTGGAATATCAGGAAGGGGAAACGTTCTGTGACAACTCTCACCAGCCCTGTAAGAGGTTATTCCCAGGAAAACTTGAGTTCTCTTTTCCCAGCAGCGCCATAACCACTGGAAAAGAGGTGGGACTTGATCCTCAGCTGGAATCTGAGGGCCCAGCTCACGCTTTGGGGTGAATTCTTGTGAAAGAAGGGAAAACAGAGATCCCATTCCCTACTAGGAAAAACAAAATGGTCTTAAATTTCTCCTGAGAAGCATCTTCCCAGGCAGGTCCAAGGAGGGCCAATATGGGATGGGCAGGGGCCAGGACAGAACCAGGCTGCTCCCAAGGCAGGGCCAGACCTCCCAGCACAGGCCAGGATGATCCCAAAGCATTTTCAGGCATCCCAGTATAGACCAGTCTAGGCACAGTATGGGCCAGTCTTCCCAGTATGGGCCAGACCGGTCCCTGGACAGGTCCAGTTCTCTCAGGAAGGGCTGGGACGAGCCCTGAATCCTCTGCCCTGCGTTTCCCACGCCGCCAGTGGGGCGGGGACATCCCCCAATCCCATCCCAGTCCCATCCCAGTCCCATCCCAGCCCATCCCAGCCCCCCCACACTCGCTCCACGTGCCTCCCACGTTCCCCACCGCGCATGCGCAGTCCCCGCCCAGCCCTTCCCGCTACGCACGCGCGGGCTGTACCATTTCTCCACAGCGGAGGGGGGCGCCTGGAAGGACCCACGTCTCTCCCACACATCCCGCGTGGGTCTCGGCGCCACGTGTGGCCTTTAGGTGATCGACCACGCGTGATTTCACCGCGGTTATTCCTTTACCGCGTTTCGGGAGGCGGAGATGGGCCCGGGGGGGCCGTGTGGGGTGGTACGGGCAGCACGCAGGGGGCGGGGTCAGCGCCGCCGTTGCGTCTCTCAGGCCCCGGCGCCGCCGCCATGAGGTGGGAGCGGGGCCGCGCCCGCTGTTCTGGGGGATAACGGGGGTCGGGAGGCACCGGGACGCACGGAAGGGGAGCTGGGGAGTGTCCTCAGAACCGGGGTAGTGCCCGGGCAGTGCCGCATGGCGGCCCCGGGCGCTGTGAGGCCACCACGGCCTCCTCAGGCCTCGCGGGAAAATGGCGGAGGGACGGGATGGCCGCGCTGAGGGGCCGGGGGGGCGTGAGTGGCGTCTGGGAGCGCTGAGCGGGGTGGGCTCGCTGGTCCCGGGCACTGCGGTCCTTGGATGCGCCCCTTGGAGCAGCGCGGAGTGTTTGGGCAACTGGGGCCGGGAACCTGAGGGGGTGAGGAGATGTCTGAGGGGCGGGGGGGAAAGAGGCCGTGAGGGGGGTGAGGGTCCATGAGGGGCCCCAGAGGGTGTTGAGGGTCCCTGAGGGGGGATTCAGGTCCTGAGTTGAGTGATGGGTTGCCCTGAGGGGCGGATGAGGGTCCCTAAGGGCAGTGCAGGGTCCCTCAGTGGGGTGAAGGTCCCTACAGGGGCTTGTAGTGTCCCCTGAGGAGGATGACACCGTGCCGTGAGGGGGCTGTAGGGTCCCCGCGGTGGGTGCAGACCCCCCTGATCGTGCCCATCCCTCTCGCAGTATGCTCCGGCTCCAGAAGAGGCTGGCCTCCAGCGTGCTGCGCTGCGGGAAGAAGAAGGTGTGGCTGGATCCCAATGAGACCAACGAGATCGCCAACGCCAACTCCCGTACGTGAGGGGCTCTGGGAAAGGGGTCCAGCAGCAGCGTGGGAGGAGAAGTTTTGGGAAGCACCTAACAGTGAAGTTAGTTTAGTTTGATAAAATCGTTGAGTCTGGGAAAGAGCTCCCAAAACCGCTTGGTTCAACCCTTGGTGAAATTCAGCCCCTCTTTGCGATTTAAAGTGGGGTTTTCAGGATTTGCACTGGTGAGGTGCCTGGTGGTGCTCTCTGTGAGGGAATCGGGATCGTTGGAAATTCCATAGGGAAAACAGGGCTCTGAGGAGGGGGCTGCATTCTCTCAGCCCTGCATCCTCTCCATCCCCCCGGAGCCGGGTCAGTGCTGGCCTGGCAGCCCCACAGGAGGTGCTGGACGCTTTTGCAGGGCAGCAGATCCGGAAGCTGATCAAGGATGGGCTGATCATCCGCAAGCCCGTGACCGTGCACTCGCGGGCTCGCTGCAGGAAGAACACGCTGGCCCGGAGGAAGGGCCGGCACATGGGCATCGGTGAGTGCTGCATCCCTGGAATGGGGCACATCCCATCCCCCACAGCCCCCGAGGAGCCTCCCCTGAGTGTGGGACAGCGACAGCAAAACCCTGGGTTGTGTCCGTGAACGGCAAAACCCCTGGGTTGTGTCCGTGAACGGCAAAACCCCTGGGTTGTGTCCGTGGTTGTTTCCTTGAGCTGAACGGGAGGGAGAAAGGCTTTGGGATGAGTGTGGGGTTGGGCTGGCAGGAATTTGGGCTCGTTCTCACCTGTTTCCCCCATCCAGGTAAGAGGAAGGGCACGGCCAACGCCCGCATGCCCGAGAAGGTGACCTGGATGCGGCGCATGCGGATCCTGCGGCGGCTCCTGCGGCGCTACCGCGAGTCCAAGAAGATCGACCGCCACATGTGAGTCCTGTCCTGCAGCCAGAGCCCGGAGTTCGGCCCAGCCTGGGCAATCCCGGCCATTCCCAACTCTGCCTGGGCAATCCCGGCCATTCCCAACTCTGCCTGGGCAATCCCGGCCATTCCCAGCCCTGCCTGGGCAATCCCGGCCATTCCCAGCCCTGCCTGGGCAATCCCGGCCATTCCCAACTCTGCCTGGGCAATCCCGGTCCTGCCTGGGCAATCCCGGCCATTCCCAGCCCTGCCTGGGCAATCCCGGCCATTCCCGGCCCTGCCTGGGCAATCCCGGCCATTCCCGGCCCAGCCTGGGCATTCCCGGCCATTCCCGGCCCAGCCTGGGCATTCCCGGCCATTCCCGGCCCAGCCTGGGCATTCCCGGCCATTCCCGGCCCAGCCTGGGCAATCCCAGCCATTCCCAGCCCTGCCTGGGCAATCCCGGCCATTCCCGGCCCTGCCTGGGCAATCCCGGCCATTCCCAGCCCTGCCTGGGCAATCCCGGCCATTCCCAACTCTGCCTGGGCAATCCCGGCCCTGCCTGGGCAATCCCGGCCCTGCCTGGGCAATCCCGGCCATTCCCGGCCCAGCCTGGGCAATCCCGGCCATTCTCGCCCCCCCCCCCATTCAATCCCAGCCATTCTCGGCCCCCCCCATTCAATCCCAGCCATTCCCAGCCCCCCCTATTCAATCCCAGCCATTCCCAGCCCCCCCCTATTCAATCCCAGCCATTCCCAGCTTTGGGAAGGCAGGGTCTGGCCAGGTTCGATGTCCCCCCCGCGCTGTGGCCCGCAGGTATCACAGCCTGTACCTGAAGGTCAAGGGTAACGTGTTCAAGAACAAGCGGATCCTCATGGAGCACATCCACAAGCTGAAGGCTGACAAGGCCCGCAAGAAGCTCCTGGCGTAAGTCCTGCCCCAGGCAGGGGGGGAATCGGGAATAATCCCCCCTGTGGATCATTCCGGGGGGCTCTGGGGGGGATCCATCCCAAGCTGGGCAGGGCTGGCTGGGAGCACAGCAGTGTGGGCTTGTGCTGGGGTTTTGTGTTTTCACTGAGGGTTTTAGTGCTCACAGAGGTGAGAACTGGGAAATTCCTGATCTGCTGCTGGAATGGGTGAATGATTGACCAGGAGAGGGGAGGGATTGCAAAATCCCGCCGTGTCCTTGGCGGGGGGGAAAAGCCGAATCCTTTCACTCTGGGCTTCAGCGAGGACACGGGACCCCCAAACAGCTCCTTGGGCACGGAAAACCGCGGGATGGTGTGGAGCTGCTGCTGGGGTGCGACAGCAGGACCCAGGGAGGGAGGGGACAGTGGGGACAGTGGGGACAGCACTCAGGGTGTTCAGGGCTCATCCTGAGTGTCCCTCGCGGCCCCCACCCCGCAGGGACCAGGCGGAAGCGCGGCGCTCCAAGACCAAGGAGGCGCGGAAGCGGCGGGAGGAGCGGCTGCAGGCCAAGAAGGAGGAGATCATCAAAACCCTCTCCAAGGAGGAGGAGGCCAAGAAGTGACCGCGGGCTGTCCCCCGCACGGAGTGTTTGTCATCCCCAGGCACCCAATAAAACCGACTGGACTCTTGCCACCGAGTCTCCGTGTCTGCAGCAGGGAGGGAGCAGGGATTGCTGGAAATCCCTGTTGGGGGTCCTTTCCCACAGCCCCGGGCACAGGGACCCCCTGAACCCCCCAAAGGCGGAGCTGAGGGTCTGGGGAAGGACCCAGGGCTGGGAGGGGCTGGAGCTCACAGCAGGGAACCCCCAGAGCTGGATCCAGATCCCCCCAAACTCCCCGAGCAGCTCCTGGCCAGCCCCATCGCACACTGGGAACGTCTGGACAGACAGATGGACATGGCCTGGACGAGCTCCGCCCCTCCCCTGGGCCCTCCTGGGGGGTTTAATGAGCTGGGGAGGGTCCCCCCCACCCCGGGAAATGGAGCTGAGACCCTTCTGCCTCATCACAGTGATGGGACCACCTGGCATGGGGCTGGGACCCCCCCCAGTGTGTGTGTGACACCCCCCCCAGTGTGTGTGACACCCCCCCGTGTGTGTGACACCCCCCCGGTGTGTGTGTGACACCCCCCCCGGTGTGTGTGTGACACCCCCCCCCGGTGTGTGTGTGACACCCCCCCGTGTGTGTGTGTGACACCCCCCCCGGTGTGTGTGACACCCCCCCCAGTGTGTGTGACACCCCCCCCAGTGTGTGTGACACCCCCCCCAGTGTGTGTGTGTGACACCCCCCCAGTGTGTGTGACACCCCCCCGGTGTGTGTGTGACACCCCCCCCGGTGTGTGTGACACCCCCCCGGTGTGTGTGACACCCCCCAGTGTGTGTGTGACACCCCCCAGTGTGTGTGTGACACCCCCCCAGTGTGTGTGTGACACCCCCCCCAGTGTGTGTGACACCCCCCCAGTGTGTGTGTGTGACACCCCCCCGTGTGTGTGAGACACCCCCCAGTGTGTGTGACACCCCCCCAGTGTGTGTGACACCCCCCAGTGTGTGTGACACCCCCCAGTGTGTGTGACACCCCCCCCAGTGTGTGTGACACCCCCCCGGTGTGTGTGTGACACCCCCCAGTGTGTGTGACACCCCCCCAGTGTGTGTGACACCCCCCCAGTGTGTGTGACACCCCCCCAGGGTGTGTGTGTGACACCCCCCCAGTGTGTGTGACACCCCCCCCAGTGTGTGTGACACCCCCCCGTGTGTGTGTGTGACACCCCCCAGTGTGTGTGACACCCCCCCAGTGTGTGTGACACCCCCCGTGTGTGTGTGTGACACCCCCCAGTGTGTGTGACACCCCCCCAGTGTGTGTGACACCCCCCCAGTGTGTGTGACACCCCCCAGTGTGTGTGACACCCCCCCCCCGGTGTGTGTGTGACACCCCCCCCGGTGTGTGTGTGACACCCCCCCGGTGTGTGTGTGACACCCCCCCGTGTGTGTGACACCCCCCCGTGTGTGTGACACCCCCCCCCAGTGTGTGTGACACCCCCCCCCCCGGTGTGTGTGTGACACCCCCCCCGGTGTGTGTGTGACACCCCCCCCCGGTGTGTGTGTGACACCCCCCCCCGGTGTGTGTGTGACACCCCCCCCCGTGTGTGTGACACCCCCCCCGTGTGTGTGACACCCCCCAGTGTGTGTGTGACACCCCCCGTGTGTGTGTGACACCCCCCAGTGTGTGTGTGACACCCCCCGTGTGTGTGTGTGACACCCCCCAGTGTGTCACACCCCCCGTGTGTGCGACACCACCCGTGTCATGTCCCGGTGTCCCCATGAGGGAGGACAGCACCCACCCATCCCCTCCCCACCTTCCCACCCTTTTTCTGCCCAAAATGAGCCAAATCTGGCAGAAATTAAAGATGGGGGTGGGCACAGGACACACGAGGGGGTTCTTGGCTGGGACAAAGGGACTGGGGGACCCCTCCGGTGTCCCCCCCCCGTTGTATTGACACCAAACGCTGCCCCTCCCTCCCCGGTATTTACTGTCAACACCCCAAACTGGGCACAACTGGGCCAAACTGGGCCCAGCCCCGCTCACATCACCCCTCCCTGTGCCTATAAAAGTGGGGGTGGGGCCACCCACCTGTCCCTCTCTGCTGTCACCCTCTGCTTGCGGGTGTCCCCCCTCTGCTCCCCCCACCATGCTCTTCTGGCACGGCCAACCCGACCACTACTGGTCCAGCCCTGGGGACATGTACCCCCTGCCCAGCTCCGGGGTGCTCAGGTACCCCCCGAATCCGCCGGCTTTGGGGAAACTGAGGCACGGCCGAGCCCCCACCCTTTTCGCGGGGTGTTTTCCCGCAGGGACCCCCCAGTCCTGCCCTACCTGAAGCAGGAGGAGCCCAATGGAATCTCCACATCGCAGCCGCCCCTCCCGGCGTTCCAGTACATCCTGAGCGCCCCGACCTCCCCGGCCGTGCGGCACCACGAGGAGACCCTCACCTACCTGAACCAGGGTGAGTCTGGGGGCGCCGGGGAGGAGGAGAGACCCCCCCCCAAATAAACTGAGGGCTCAGCTCCCGCTGCCGGCCCCCTCCCCCAGGCCAGTCCTACGAGATCCGCATGATGGGAACGCCCCGGGGGGACCCCGCCGAGGGCCGCAGGATGGTCAAGGTGAGCGGGGTGGGGACCTCGGGGTGCGGGGGAACCTCGGGGTGAAGATCTGGGCTGAAATCCCGCTTCAGTCCCAGCCCGGACCCAGTTCTGCCCCAGTTCAGTCTCATTTCAGCCTCATACTCCAGTCCACCCCCAATTTTGCCACAGTCCAGCTCCATCTCAGCCCCAGTTCTGCCCCAGTCCAATCCTAGTTCTGCCCCGTTCAAATCTAGTCTAGCCCCAGTTCTGCCCCAGTCCAATCCTAGTTCTGCCCCGTTCAAATCCAGTCCAGCCCCATCTCAGCTCCAGTCCAGCCTCATCTGAGAGCCAGTCCAGCCTCATTTCAGTCTCATACTCCAGTTCTACCCCAGTCCGGCCCCATCTCAGCCTGTTTTGCCTCAGTGCAGCCCCAGTTCAGCTTCATTTCAGTCCCATCTCAGCCCCAGTTCTGCCCCAGCCCAAGCCCAGCCCAGCCCGGTGTCCCGTGGCCGTGGGCTGAGCCCGTGGCCGTGGCTCTGTCCCGTGTGCAGAGCGTGGTCCGGGTGGTTTTCCATGACCGGCGGCTCCAGTACTCGGAGCAGCAGCAGCTCGAGGGCTGGCGCTGGAGCCGCCCGGGCGATCGGATCCTCGACATCGGTGGGTGCCGGGGCTGGGGGGGGGGGTCCGGGGGGGCTGCGGGGACCGTGCTGACCCCCCCCCACCCCGCCCCCCCAGACATCCCCCTCTCCGTCGGGATCCTGGAACCCCAAATCCACCCCACGCTGCTCAACACGGTGGAATTCCTCTGGGACCCCTCCAGACGCACATCCGTGTTCGTGCAGGTGCGAGCCGGGCCTGGGCGGGGTTTTGGGGGGCTCAGGGGGGTTCTGGGGGGGGTCACGGAGCTCAGTCCCGACCCCACTGTGCCCCCATCCCAGGTTCACTGCATCAGCACCGAGTTCACGCTGCGGAAGAACGGGGGGGAGAAGGGGGTTCCCTTCCGCATCCAGATCGACACCTTCGGGGCGGGGGGCAAGGGGGACCCCCCCGAGCACCTGCACTCCGCCAGCTGCCTGGTCAAGGTGTTCAAGGTACCGGGGGGGAACCGGCGTGACCAGTGCCCCCAGTATGACCAGTGCCCCCAGTGTGACCAGTGCCCCCAGTGTGACCAGTGCCCCCAGTGTGACCAGTGCCCCCCCATTACTGGGAGATCCAGTTCGGAGCGGGGGGCAGCGGGGGGGGCGGGGGGTGCGTGGCGGGCTCTGGGCACCCCAAGGGTGGGGGTGCCTCGGGGGTCCGGGGGGTCCCGGGTGGTCCCGGGGCCGCGCTCACCCCCCGGCACAGCCCAAGGGAGCCGATAGGAAGCAGAAGACGGACCGGGAGAAGGTGGAGAAGCAGCCGGCGGCGGAGCGGGAGAAATTCCAGCCGGCCTACGAGAGCACCGTGCTGGCCGAGGTGGGACCCGGCCCTGGCACCCCCCCGTGGGCCGGGGGCACCCCCGGGACCCTGCACCCATCACCCCTCTCCCTCCTCAGTGCCCCCCGTGGCCGGACGCGCTGGGTGCCCCCCACAGCCCCCCGGGGCTGCCGTCCCCGCACCCCTACAAGCTGCTGAGCCCCGAGAGGTGAGCGGGGACCCCCGGACATCCCCCCCATCCCCCACTGCTGGGGTCCCCCGCTTAGCCCGGACACCCCGCAGGGTGTGCGTGTCCCCCGCCTGCGCTGCCGAGAGCCCCGCGGAGAGTCCTGGCGAGGTGAGGGAGCGGCCGCTGCAGCCCCAGAGCCCCCCCTGGTCCCCCCCAGGAGGGGCTGAGGATGTGCCCGCTCGGGTCGTGCCCCCCCTGAACCCCCCCTGAGCCCCCACAGGCGCTGAGCCCCTGCGCATCCCCCCTGGAGACGCAGCAGTGGCTGCTCCGCCGCCGCTTCTCCTCCTGCGCCCGCGTCTTCGCCAACTTCACCGGTGAGGGCCCGGGCCGGGCAGGGGGACAGAGCCAGGACCCCCCTTCTGCCACCCCCTGAGCCCCCCTGTCCGCAGGGGCCGATCTGCTGAAGCTCTCCCGCAGGGACCTGATCCAGATCTGCGGAGCTCCCGACGGTATCCGCCTGTGCCACGCCCTGGCGGGCAGGTGCGGCTCCCGCGCCCCCGGTGCCTCTTCCTGGGGACCCCCGGGAAGCTCCGTGGGGTCCGACCGCGTCCTGCGCCCCCCCCCCAGACCCTTCTGTGCCCCCTCAGGTGCCCGAGGCCCCGGCTGACCCTGTACGTGGTGCGGGAGCCCGGCGGGGCTGAGGCTGCGGAGGATGCGGGATCAGGTGAGGGGAGGGACTCAGGTGTGAGGGGAGGGGCTCAGGTGTGTGAGGAGAGGCTCAGGTGTGAGGGGAGGGGCTCAGGTGTGCAGGGAGGGACTCAGGTGTGAGGGGAGGGGCTCAGGTGTGTGAGGAGAGGCTCAGGTGTGTGAGGAGGGGTCTCAGGTGTGTGGCAGCGCAAGGATGGAGGGTGGGCACTCACAGCCCTGTCCCCATTCCCCCATCCCATTATCCCATTATCCCATTACCCCATTACCCCACCGCTCTCCAGGGCTGTACCACGAGCTGCACCTGGAGCAGCTGACGGTGGCCGAGCTCACGGGGAAGTTGGCGGAGCTGCTGGGGCTGCCCCCGGGCCAAATCCTGCGGCTCTCCCGCCAGGGCCCCGCCGGCATCCACGTCCTCGTCAGCGACGCGGTGAGGACGGGGGGGGACAGCCGGGGACAGACCCCGCACCGTCCCGGCCCCTCGGGGTCCCCAGTGCCGGAGCCCCCCCGAGCTCCCCGCTCTGCCCCGCAGATGATCAGGAACCTCCAGGACGAGACGAGTTTCGTGGTGGCGATCGGCAAAGGTACCGCGGTGGCCGCGGGCGAGCGGGGCCGGGCAGGGGACGATCGGTGGCCCCGGCTGAGCCGCGTCCCCCGCAGCCCCCGGCCCCGACGGCTTCGAGCTGCTGCTGCGGTAGGAGCCGCTCCTGGAGCTGCGACAGCCCGGGAAGGGACATCTCTGGTGGAGCCGGAGCCGTGCGGGGACCGAGAGAGGAGCCCGAGGGTGGCCCGGTCCCCAGAGCCCTCCCTCGGTCCCCGCCGGACCCGTCGTGTCCCCGCAGCCGCCGCGTGTCCCGCCCCGTGTCCCCGCTTTGTATTAAAGGACAGGAGAGCGGCTCCGGGCACGGCCTCGTCCCTGCGGCACCCGCTGGGGTTTGGGGTCCCCAGGGCGGATTTGGGGTGCGGGGACAGTCCCTGGTCCCCAGCAGGGGACAGGGGAGGGGACACCAGGGCAGGGCAGGTCCTGTCCCACCCCCGGTGCCGCCCCGTTCCAGTCTCGAACGGGTTAATTTTAACACCGAATCCTTCCCTGAGCCCCGCTCGGGCAGAAGGGACCGGGGACGTCCTTGGGAGGGAATTCCTGGGGCTAAGGACGGGATTGGGATAAACAAACCTGGAGCAGGAGAGGGAGGGGAGGAGCTGGGAGGGCACCAGGACAGCCCCGGGGACAAGGAGGGGACAAGGAGGGGACACAGGGCCCTGGATCCATCGCTGGAGGGGACAAGGGAACATCCCCAGCCCTCCCAAAAATGGGGATCCAGAGCTGGTCCCACCAGCCCCTTCCCGACTGCCCCCGTGTCCCCATCCCGCAGAGACCAGGGCCGCCTTAACCACGTGTATTTACATATTCATATATTTATATTATTTATATATTTATGTATTTACTTCCAGTCCCTGGCCTTGTCACATCCGCAGTGTCCAGACAAGCACAGAGCACACCACTGAAACATTTCCCTGCTCTCTCTGTCCCCCGGGGCCAGGGACAGCACGACAGGGGCCAGGGACAGCATGACAAGGTCCAGCCCCTCGGACCCCCGAGTTAAAACGAGCCCCGGGATGGGGACGGGGCTGGAGATGGGAATGGGGAGGGGTCCACAGAGGAGAGGGGGGGTCACAGCCCCTGGGGACCCCGGGTGGGCTCAGCTGCACCTTTGGGGACAGAGGATGGAGCACAAAGAGCCCCGGGTGTGACACTGCTGGCACAGGGAGCGGTGGGAGCAGGGGATGGATTAAAACTCCCTTAAAACATCCCTAAAAAACTCAACTCCAAACTTCCATGAGAGCCCCAGGGCAGTGACACGGCCGTGTCCCCGCTGGTGACACTGCCAGGGCTGGGAAGGCACGGCCTGAGCTGGGACTCGAGGAGGAAAAGCGGCTTCTCCTTCATTTTCTCCATCGTTTTGGCCCCACATCCCCCAAGCTGCTGCACAGGAGCCTCTGCCAGGCTTCGGCACAGAGGGAGAGCAGAAACCTTGACCTGGATGCCAGAAATGAAAGCAAAAGGGAATAAACCCCAAAACCACTCCAAGCACACAACCCTCCACCAGAAAAAGCCGAAATGTTTTAAACCTCGTTTTCCAGGACACTGTCACCCAGAGTCTTGTCACAATGATCCCAATCCACCCTATCCTGCCAAAAACCCCCAAACCCACGACAGCAGCGGCCAGCCATGAACAACACCGAGAAAATGAAACAGAAATACAAAGGGAATTACAGAGATGTGCAAAACCCAGGAATTTGTTGGTCTGAAATGACCCCTGTGACAGCCCTTCCCCCCTGCCCCATTGTCACCCTCTGTGGGAGCAATCATGGAATTGGGATAAAAGGTGCTGCAGTGTTTCCAAAGCACAGAAAATAATCTTTTTTTTGGGTTGCACTGGATCTGCTCAGCCCTGCTGGAGGATCTTCTACCCCAGAAGGTCCCAGGCTGTTTCTCTTGGTCCCTGCTCCTGTCAGGAGCCCAGGGCAGCTGGAATTGGGAATGGGGAATTGGGAATTGGGCTGGTTCTGGAAGGCAAATCCAGGCTCCAGCAAACTCTGCTGGGAGGTGGGGACAGCGCAGCCTCTGCTCCAGAACAGAACCATGGACGATTCCAGGACAGGGAATTTGACCCCAGCCCAGGGGATGGAATCGAAGGATTTCATCCCTCACCCCGGCCCCAGCCGAGGCTGGAGAAGGGAATTGGGCACAGCAGAGCTGGGAAAGGGGATGGGATCCTCAGAGCCCCCACTGACACCTCCAAAACCCCAGCACGGAGCAATTCCTCCACATTTTGGGCACTGGACCCCACCTGGGAAGGGTCCCAGGCTATGGAAGGGATCCCTGGATGAGCTTCAAGGTCCTTTCACCCCAAACCATCCCACGTCAAACACTCAGAGCATCCTGAACCCCCCCGGGAGCTGCCCCAAGCAGAAGCTGAATTTTCCTCAACCAAGTGATTCCCCCAGCGAGACACAGCTTGGAAAAACGGTGTTTATTGGTATTTATAAATATAAACATCAGGAAGAGTCCATTTGAAGACGGATAATTGACTTAAAAGGACACTGTCAAGAAGTTTGAGCTACCTTAATGCTGTCACCCTGGTCTGCAAACAGAAAATAAAATTGCTTTGGGTTCTGTGTTCTGGAGTTTTCTCTGGAAAACTCTGCTCTGGTACAAAGGGATCAGTCAGCCAACTACACCCTGCCTCCAAAATCCTGCTCCTCGCTCTCCCCTGCCACAGTAGGAACTAAAGGAAAAGTGTTTTTGTTTTGTTTTTTTTTATTTTCCCAGAGTTGTGCAAATCCTGTGATTGCTGGGTGACCCCTGGCCCGTCCAGTCTGTCACCACCATCTTCTGCCACCCTGAAACCTGCAGAAAGTTCTGGAAATGAAGGCGCCCGAGGAGAGGGGGAGAATCCACAGCGCTAAAGAGGATTTGAATAAATATAAGGGATTAAAAGCCATCTACAGGAGGGCATTGACAGTATCCTTTTAACCACAGCAGCCTGGAGGTGCTCCCAGCACTGTGAGCACGCACTGGGGGGGCTGGGGGACATGAAGGGGTGCAGCTCTGGGGGCACCCAGGACCCTCCTGCTGGGAACAGCACACTGGCCTTGGAATTCCTGGTGGGAAAACCTCCCCTCCCAGCCCCTAAAGCAGCAGCTCCTGGTGCTGCTCTTCCCCCAGCAGGGAATCCCAGCTCCTGGCTCCAGGGCAGTGTCCGTGGCAATGACACACACGGCTCCCACAGCCCTGCCCCCTTTAACCCTTGGGATCTGCCCAGCAGTTCCACACCGGGCCCTTGGAATGGGCTCAGTCCCGGCTCCCCTGTGCAGGTTCTGCCTGAAACACCCCCAAAAAAGCAGCCACCAACCCCCCCCAACCTCCCCCGGAGCTGGGCCTGGCACACCCAGAGCCCCCGTGGGCTCCTCCCAGGGCAGCACTTACCTGTGCAAGGTGGGGAGGGCGGGGAGAGCCCCAGCACCCACGGGGAGCGAGGGTGGATCCCAGCCCTGCTCCGGCAGGGAATCCTTAATTCTTCATCAGGGCAACAAGCAAAAAACCTCAACTTTGCTTTTCCTTGAGGAAAGGGTGGAGGGGAAGGACAGGAGGGAACTCACAGCCGTTGGGACACGGATTAGAAATCTCCCCCTGTACTGAGAATTATATATTTGTATATATATTATCCCCTGTATGGAGAATTCTACCCTTGTCATTGGGATAAAACCTGGATTTGGGATAAATTTGGGACACCCAATCCCTGATCACACAGCCCAGGAGAGCCCAGCCTCGGGTGCAGCTCCCTGTGCTCCTTTCAAATCTTCCTGACAGCTCAGCACAGGCTCAGGCTTCTCCTGGGGAAAAAAAAATCCTTATGGATTCGGGGGTTTGGGCTGGGAAATCTCAAGAAACGGCTGGATCAGAAATTTGGAAAATAAAAAAAAGAAAAAAAGGAGAAAAAAAAAAAGAAAAAGCAGGGTTTGGGGAGGGTAAAATAAGTGGCATTAGAAATTCCAAGCTCTACCACAACAATCTGGGAAGAACTTGGGAAGCCACGGACACAGGAAAATAAAGATGAGCCTTCATGTGAGCATGGCCAGGGTGGGAGCAGGGAAGCTCAGGGAGATCCAGGATCCCAGGGAAATCAGCAGCTGCTGTTTCATTCCCTCCCTGACAAACAAACACGGAACTTGTTGGGGTTTTCAGGTCTGTCGGGATTTTAGGGTTCGTGTTCCTCTCCCCTCTCCCCACTTCCAAGGATCTGGGCTCCTTTTCCAACCTCACCAGCAGCATCAGTCCCTCCAGGCTGGGAGCCCTCCCCTCCTTCCTGCAGGGTTTTTCCCAGGAATTCCCAGCAGGAACGGTTCGGGATGAGGCCAATCCACGCAGGGAGAAGCCGGCACAGCCCCAGCGCCCTCATCCCACCGGGAGCGGGGGGATCACAGGGGGGTGTGTGGGTGGCTACAGGGCAACCCCAGCCCTGCTCACTGGCCCTGGCAAATGACGCTGGGATCGCTTTCCTCCAAGGCTCGGTGTCCCCCGGGATGGGCCGGGCGCGGCGGCAGCCCCGGATCGCAGGGACGACGTTCCAGTGTCATAGGATGATGCAGCATCTGCAGAAGCGCTGCCGGCTGCCGCCCACCGACGGCGGGGGGGTCACCGGGGCGAAGTAGGCGTGGACTTTGATGTTGGGCAGGTGGGTCTGGAACGGCAAAGGCGGGGCAGGGCTCAGGGACGCTGCCCGGAGCTGCAGGGACACGCAGAGGTGACAGGGAACGGGACGGGTCACCTGGGTACAGGGGACGGGCAGCGAGGCTCCTCCCGCCCCACTGACTGGGAGGTCGTGGGGAAATGGGAGAATCCTCATCCCTGGAATGTCCAAGGCCAGGCTGGGCTTTCCCGACCCAAACCACCCCAAGATTCCCTGATTTTATGGTGTAACTCCACAGATCCGTATTCTCTTGGCAGAGAAAATGTTATCATTGCTCCTCGTCACACCTGGGAGGGGAGACTGGGAAGAAATTCCTGCCTGTGAAGGGGGTGAGGCCACGTGGACATTCCTGGTTCATGCCAGGCCATGGAAACCCCACGGGATGGGCACGGTGGGGTGAGGGTGGAGGCTGGAACCTGGCACGGGCTGCCCAGAGTAGCTGTGACTCCCCTGCATCCCTGGAAGGGTCCAAAGCCAGCCTGGAACAACCCGGGATAGTTCAAAGCGTCCAACCCAAACCATCCCAGGCTTCCGTGACTCCAAATCCATCCCTGATGATTCTCACAACTACTTCGAGGAGGAGCACCAGGTGATGGATGGGGACTCTTGAGCACGAGCACCAGGTGATTGAGGGGATTCTTTTGTACAGGAGCACCAGGTGATGGGGACCCTTTTGAGGAGGAGCACCAGGTGACTGAGGGGATTATTTTAAGCAGGAGCACCAGGAGATTGATGGGGACTCTTTTGAGGAGGAGCACCAGGTGATTGAGGGGATTCTTTTGAGCATGAGTGTCAGGTGATGGGGACTCTTGTGGAGGAGCACCAGGTGATGGATGGGGACTCTTTTGAGGAGGAGCACCAGGTGATTGAGGGGATTCTTTTAAGCAGGAGCACCAGGAGATGGGGACTCTTTTGGGCAGGAGCACCAGGTGATGGGGACTCTTTTGGGCAGGAGCACCAGGTGATGGGGACTCTTTTGAGGAGGAGCACCAGGAGATTGATGGGGATTATTTTAAGCAAGAGCACCAGGAGATGGGGACTCTTTTGGGCAGGAGCACCAGGTGATGGGGACTCTTTTGGGCAGGAGCACCAGGTGATGGGGACTTTTCTGAGCACGAGCACCAGGTGATGGATGGGGACCCTTTTAAGCAGGAGCACCAGGTGATGGATAGGGACCCTTTTGAGCAGGAGCACCAGGTGATGGGGACCCTTATGAGGTGACTGATGGGGACAGTGCCAGCTCAGCCCTCCCTCTCTCCCTCCTCCTCCTCCTCCTCCTCCCCAGGCACAAACCCTCCCGCCCCCAGCGCTCACCCTGAGTCTCTTGATCCCAGCCCGTGTGATCTGCTGGCAGTCGTACAGTTCTATCCTCTCCAGGCTGTGGCAGCTCTTGAGGTGTTCCAGGGAGGCGTCAGTGATCAGGGGGCAGTTGTCCAGCTCGATCACCTCCAGCCTGTCGTGGGCACAGGCGCCGTTCCCCAGGTGACGGATCCCGTCGTCCGTGATCAGCTCGCAGTGGGACAAACTCTGTCCCCAAACACAGGGGGTTAAACCCGGCTCCTGACAGCCCCAAACCCGGCCTGAGCCTCGCTGGGAATGGCTGCTGGGTCCTTGTAATGGAGCCTCAGGGCTCTGGGGGGTTCTGATGTGCTTCCAAGGGGAAAAAATTGCAGCTGGAGGGGGGAAATTCCTCCCTGGAAGGATGGCAGGTGCTGGCACAGGGTGCCCAGAGCAGCTGTGGCTGCCCCTGGATTTCTGAAGTGTCCCAGGCCAGGCTGGAGGGGGCTGGGAGCACCTGGGGCAGGGGAGGTGTCCCTGCCCATGGGAACAGGGTGATTTTTAGGGTCTCTTCCACGGTCCCAGGGGAAGGCAGCTCTGGAGGGATGAGACCCCCGGGGTGGCACAGAGATTCCAGCACACCTGAGGCACCCATGAACCCACCTGAGGCACCCATGAACCCACCTGTGGCACCCATGAACCCACCTGTGGCCTCACCCACCGTGGGAATGGCCCTGGCTCCAAGAGGCAGCAGGAACACGATGCCCCCCCCGCCCCAGTGTGGATTTTTTTGGGGATTCAGCTGGAAAAGCCTCAAGGAGGAAGCAGGGCCCGGGCCAGGAGCTGGGGGATGCCCACACTGGAGAAGCCACATTCCCAAACCTCCCAGGACAGGAGACAAACCCAGGGGTGACAGAAACCAAATTCCCAGAGATTGAGCCCTGCAGATTCCTCTTCCCACAGCTGCACTGAGAGCTCCTGTGCAGGCACATCCCACCTGGAATTCTGCTCCCAGGAGAATCCCCACAACCCCTTTCCTGTGGGGGCCTGGAGGGGGATTCCTGTGAGCAGCAGGGGAGGGACAAGAGGCTCCTCAGGGTCAGGTTTTCAGGTTTTCTTCCAAACTGTGAAGTTTAAAATCCTTTTGTTTGGAGAAAGGAAATGCTGGAAGTGTCCCTTGGAATACTCACCAGGACCTGCAGCCGTGGACAGTGTATGGAAAGCTGGATTAGTGTGCTGTCTGTTATCTGGAAAAGAAGGAAAAACCTTTCCAATTTGGTGCTGGGCACAAGGAATTGGGTTTTTTTTCCCCCTCCTACCAAAGGAAAACTGCAGGATTTTCCCTAATCCATGAGATTTCCCCACAGCCCCTCACCTGAGCCCCTCATCTCCTGCCCTTGGAGAACTGGAATGATTTCAACTTCCTGAAATCAGCTCCCAAATGTGGCTCAGATTCCCTCAATCCCAACACCCCGTGGATTCCTGGTTTTCTTCAGGAAAAGGAATCCCACACAAAGGTTCCCAATCCCAAATCCCCACTCGAGCTGCCTGGGATGGATCTGAGCCCTGGCTCAGCTTTGCTTGTTCCTTTTTAGGGTTAATTCCCAACCCTTCCTGCCTGGGCTCCTGGCATTCCCTCTTTATCTCCCAAATTTCTGCCCAGGAAGTGCAGGACACCGGGTCCAGCTGTGCATTCCAGCTGTTCCCAGGAATCCCAATCCCATTCCCATTCCCTTTTCCATTCTAATTCCAATCCCATCCCAATCCCATTCCTATTCCCATTTCAATCCCATTCCCATTCCCATTCCCTTTTCCATTCCAATCACATTCCAATCACATTCTCATTCTCATCCCAATCCCATTCCCTTTTCCATTCTAATCCCATTCCAATCCCAATCCCATCCCCATCCCAATCCCTATTCCAATCCCATCCCCTTTTCCATTCCAATCCCATTCCCATTCCAATTCCAATCCAATCCAATCCAATCCCAATCCCATTTCTATTCCAATCCCATTCCAATCCCAATCCCTTTTCCATCCCAATCCCATTCCAATCCCAATCCCATTCCTATTCCATTCCTATTCCTATTCCCATTTCAATCCCATTCCCATTCCCTTTTCTATTCCAATCCCATTCCCTTTTCCATTCCAATCCCATTCCAATCCCAATCCCAATCCCTTTTCATTCCAATCCCAATCCCATTCCAATCCCATTCCAATCCAATCCCAATCCCAATCCCATTTCTATTCCAATCCCATCCCCTTTTCCATTCCAATCCCATTCCCATTCCAATTCCAATCCAATCCAATCCAATCCCAATCCCATTTCTATTCCAATCCCAATCCCTTTTCCATCCCAATCCCATTCCAATCCCAATCCCATTCCTATTCCTATTCCCATTTCAATCCCATTCCCATTCCCTTTTCTATTCCAATCCCAATCCCATTCCCATTCCAATCCCATTCCAATCCCAATCCCAATCCCTTTTCATCCCAATCCCATTCCAATCCCATTCCCTTTTCCATTCTAATTCCAATCCCATTCCCTTTTCCATTCCAATCCCATTACCATCCCATTCCCATTCCAATCCCATTCCCATTCCAATCCCAATCCCAATCCCATTCCCTTTGTCTCAGGCTCAATCCATTTCCAACCCACCCTGGGGTTTGGAGGTTTTTTCATGGAATTTTCAGTCAATTCCAGCCTTTTCCCTGTAAATCCTCCAGCCCAGTTTGATTCCAATCCCCCCCAAATCTTTGCTGTTCCACAATTTCCCCCATGGATTCCCAAATCAGGGCAAACTCCCATTATTTTTAGGAAGATAAGGATTTTTCTCTGGGATTTTCCCCTCAAAAATCTGGGATTTTCTCTCACAAATCCATTATTTGACCTGATTCCTGTCACTATTCAATTACAGCCACTCAGAATTCCACATTAAATTCTGATTTGGAGAAAATCTCCTGATTTTCCATCAATTTTCCACAATTCCCTGAGGTGCCATTTCCTACCTGGACACACTCTTCCAGATCCATTTTTTCAAGCTCATGGCAATTCTAGGAATAAAGAGAATTCCAAAAACCCATGGTGAGTATAAAGTCCAAATAGGGAAAAAAAAACAACAAACAAAAAAGTTAAAACCCAACAAAAAAAACCCCAAAAAACCAAAAAACCAAAAAAACAAAAAAAACAAAACAAAAAACCCCCCAAAAAACCCAAAAAAACAAAAAAAATCCCACAAAAAACCAAAATCAAAATTATATATATATTAAAAATTATATAAAATTATATCTAAAATAATATATATGATATATATAAAATTATATATTAAAAATGTAATAAATTTAATTAATATAATAAATATACATAATATACATAATATAATAAATAGAAATAACAGATATACATTCTATTGTAAATATAAATAGTATATTAAATAGAAACACTAATAAATAGTAATATATTAGCATTTATACTAATATAATATAAATACTAATATAAATATATAAATGGTGAAGTGGCCATTTATATAAATATAAATATAAATATAAATATAAATATAAATATAAATATAAGTAAAAATATAAATATAAGTAAAAATATAAATATAAATATAAATATAAATCAACCATCATCACAACAGTTTTAATTTAAATTTAACAGTCTAAATTTAAAAATTACTCTTAATTTTCCTCCATGAAATATCACAACTGGAAGCAAAGTTTGCTGTTTTTTTTCCAAAGGATAATTAAGGAAATTTCATTCATTTAAAGAGTTTTTTTAATCATGGAGAGTAAAGGGAGTTAAATTTAGGGTCACTTGTAGATAAACAGTAAATTTTTAACTAAAATATTTAATATTTTAATTTAATTTAATTTAATATTTAATCCTCCCAGGTGTGAGAGCCAAAGATCCCATAAAGCAAATTTACCCAAATTAAAAGTATTTCTAAATTTTCTAAATGTTCTAATTTTCTAAATTAAAAGTTTTCCCAAATTAAGTTTTCCAAATTCAGAGTTCTCCCAAATTAAAAGTTCTTCCCAAATGAAAAGTTTTTCCCAAATTCAGTTTTCCCAATTAAAAGTTTTCCCAAATTAAGAATTTTTCCCAATTAAAAGTTTTCCCAAATTAAGATTTTTTTCCAAATGAAAAGTTGTCCCAAATGAAGTTTTCCAAAATTAAAAGTTTTCCCAAATTCACTTTTCCAAAAGGAAAAGTTTTTCCCAAATCAAAAGTTTCCCAAATGAGGTTTCCTAAATTAAGAATTTTCCCAAATTAAGAGTTTTCCCAATGAAAAGTGTTCCCAAATTAAAAGTTTTCCTAAATTAAGAGTTCTCAAATGAAGAGTTTTCACAAATTAAGAGTTTTCTAAAATTCAAAGTTTTCCCAAATTAAAGACTTTTCCCCAAATGAAAATTTTACCTGAATTAAAAGTTTTCCCAAATGAAAAGTTTTCCCAAATAAAAAGTTTCCCAAATGAAGTTTTCCCAAATAAGAAGTTTCTTACTTTTTTTGTTTGTTTTATTTTGGGGTTTTTTTGTTTTGGTTTTTTTTTGTTATTTTTGTTTGGTTTTGGGTTTTTTGTTATTTTTGTTTGTTTGACTTTTGTTTTTTGTTTGTTTTTGGATTTGTGGTTTTTTTGTGGTTTTTTTTTGTTATTTTTGGGTTTTTTTTAGTTTTTGGGGTTTTAAAAATTTTTGTTATTTTTGTTTGTTTGTGGGTATTTTTGTTGTTTTTGTTTGTTTTGGGGTTTTGGTTTTTTGGGTTTGTTATTTTTGTTTTTTGTTTTTGGTTTTTTGGTTTTTTGGTTATTTTTGTTAGCTTTTGGGGTTTTTGTTATTTTTGTTTTTGTTTGGTTTTGGTTTTTCGTTTTTTGGGTTTTTTGGGTTTTTTTGTTTCTTTTTGTTATTTTGTTTAGTTTGGGGTTTTGGGGGGTTTTTTGTTATTTTTGGGGTTTTTTTCGTTTTTTTGTTTGTTTTTCTTTTGTTTTTTTTTGCTGTTGTTGTTTTTGGGTTTTTTGTTGTTTTTGTTCAGTTTTTTGTTTGGTTTTTTGTTTTTTTTTTTTGTTTGTGTTTTTTTTTAATTTTTATTTTTTTAATTTTAATTTTAATTTTGATTTTAATTTTAATTTTCATTGTTAGCCTTGCAGAGGAAGCCCTTACCCTGGCCAGGGTGGTGAATCCCACGTCGGTGAGCTGGGAACACCGAGCCACTTCCAATATTCTGCAGGATACAAGGAAAAAAAAAACACCAAAAAAACAGGGAAAAAAAAGAAAAACTGTGCTGGAATCCCCAAAAACCCAGGAAAAAATTGGGAATAACCCCGGGAATCCAAACCCAGCCCAGGAGCTGAGAGCCATGGGAGGGACCCTGGGATTTGGGGTGGGAATTCCTGCCCTGGGATTTGGGGTGGGAATTCCTGCTCTGGGATTTGGGGTGGGAATTCCTGCTCTGGGATTTGGGATGGGAATTCCTGCCCTGGGATTGGGAATTCCTGCCCTGGGATTTGGGGTGGGAATTCCTGCTCTGGGATTTGGGGTGGGAATTCCTGCTCTGGGATTGGGAATTCCTGCTCTGGGATTTGGGATGGGAATTCCTGCCCTGGGATTGGGAATTCCTGCCCTGGGATTGGGAATTCCTGCCCTGGAATTTGGGATGGGAATTCCTGCCCTGGGATTTGGGATGGGAATTCCTGCTCTGGGATTGGGAATTCCTGCCCTGGGATTTGGGATGGGAATTCCTGCCCTGGGATTTGGGATGGGAATTCCTGCTCTGGAATTTGGGGTGGGATGGGAATTCCTGCTCTGGAATTTGGGATGGGATAAAAATTTCCTGCTCTGGAATTTGGGATGGGAATTCCTGCCCTGGGATTTGGGATGGGAATTCCTGACCTGGGATTTGGGGTGGGAATTCCTGCTCTGGGATTTGGGGTGCGAATTCCTGCCCTGGAATTTGGGATGGGAATTTCTGCTCTGGGATTTGGGATGGGAATTCCTGCCCGGGAATTTGGGATGGGAATTCCTGCTCTGGGATTTGGGATGGGAATTCCTGCCCTGGGATTTGGGGTGGGAATTTCTGTTCTGGAACTTGGGGAGGGAATTCCTGCCCTGGGATTTGGGGTGGGATTTGTTCTGGTTGGGTTCCTGCTCCTCATCCTGGAACTGAGCACCTCTGGGAAGGGTCTGGCACCATCCTCTGATGGCGTTTGTGTGGATTTGGGACATTGAGGGGGATATTTGTATGGATTTGGGATATTTGTAGGGATTTGGGACATTGAGTGGGATATTTGTGTGGATTTGGGGTATTTGTGTGGATTTGGGATATTGAGTAGGATATTTGTATGGATTTGGGATATTTGTGTGGATTTGGGACATTTGTATGGATTTGGGATATTTGTATGGATTTGGGATATTGAGTAGGATATTTGTGTGGATTTGGGATATTTGTGTGGATTTGGGATATTTGTAGGGATTGGGGGGATTCCCTGTCAGATGAGGTATTTGAGATATGGATATGGATAATAAATGGATATAATATGGATATAACATGGATAATATGTATTATATAATAGAGATATTTGAGATAACGGGTTGGATTGATGGGATATTCCTGTGGATATCTGGGATATTCCCGTGGATATTCCTATGGATATTCCCGTGGATATCTGGGATATTCCTGTGGATATTCCCATGGATATCTGGGATATTCCTATGGATATTCCCATGGATATTCCCGTGGATATTTGGGATATTCCTGTGGATATTCCCATGGATATTCCTGTGGATATCTGGGATATTCCTATGGATATTCCTGTGGATATCTGGGATATTCCCATGGCTATGTGGATAAAAGGACTCACCCAGCTCTCACTGCAGAATTCCTAGTTTTAAAAGCTTGCAGAGTGTATTATGTCACCAATCTCTGGGCTTCACTAATTCCATGACCGCAGGTTTCTTTGGGAAATTTCTTTGCCCAATTTTTTTCCCCCAAAAAGTCCCAATTCTTCCTTTTCCTCCATTTCCCCCAATTTCTTTCCCGATTTTTTTTTTTTTTTTTTTTTTTTCCCCACCACGCCGGGAGCTCTTCCACCCCACCCCAAACCTCCAAGAATTTACGGACAACTCAAAAAAAAAAAAAAAAAAAAAAAACCAAAAAACTCCGGGGTAAAAAAAAAAAAAAAAAAAAAAAAAAGGCAATTTTTTTTTTTTTTTTTTTTTTTTTGGGTGGAATGACTCAGAGCCCCACTGGACCCCTGGGGAATCTCACCGGAGGCGAGGGCAGTTCTGGCCCAGGGCGTTGAGGATGGCGTCGGTGATGTTGGAGCAGCCGGAGGCACACAGGGACTGCAGCTTGTGGCAGCCCCTGCAGATGGTGATGAGCCCGTCGTCTGTGATTTGCTGCCAGGGAAAAGCGCAACAGCCTCAACCCGCGCCGGGATTTCAGATCCCGGGTCCCCATTCCTGGGGTTTTTTTTGGGGTTATGGAGAAGGGGAGCAGCACGGGGAGGAGGGAGCTCGGGGGGAGGGATTTGGGGGGGAATGTTCTGGACTTGGGCCTGGGGAGGGGCTGGGAATTCCTGCTTGGAAAGACACAGGAGCCTGGCCCTGAGCACAGGGGTCTGTCCCTGTGTCTGTCCCCCCTGTCCCTGTGTCTGTCCCCCCTGTCCCTGTGTCTGTCCCCCCTGTCCCTGTGTCTGTCCCTGTGTCTGTCCCCGTGTCTGTCCCTGTTTCTGTCCCCCCTGTCCCTGTGTCTGTCCCTGAGCACAGGGGTCTGTCCCTCCTGTCCCTGTGTCTGTCCCCGTGTCTGTCCCTCCTGTCCCTGTGTCTGTCCCTGTGTCTGTCCCTGTGTCTGTCCCCCCTGTCCCTGTGTCTGTCCCTGTGTCTGTCCCTGTGTCTGTCCCCGTGTCTGTCCCTGTGTCTGTCCCCGTGTCTGTCCCCCCTGTCCCTGTGTCTGTCCCCGTGTCTGTCCCTGTGTCTGTCCCTGAGCACAGGGGTCTGTCCCTCCTGTCCCTGTGTCTGTCCCTCCTGTCCCTGTGTCTGTCCCCCCTGTCCCTGTGTCTGTCCCTCCTGTCCCTGTGTCTGTCCCTGTGTCTGTCCCCCCTGTCCCTGTGTCCGTCCCTGTGTCTGTCCCCGTGTCTGTCCCTGTGTCTGTCCCCGTGTCTGTCCCTCCTGTCCCCGTGTCTGTCCCTGTGTCTGTCCCTCCTGTCCCTGTGTCTGTCCCCGTGTCTGTCCCTGTGTCTGTCCCCGTGTCTGTCCCTGTGTCTGTCCCCCCCGTCCCAGTGTCAGATTGTGATGGCACAGGCACAGTCACACTTTTTTTGGAACACAAACACTGTTTTTTTGGACACAAACACTCTTTTTTGACACAAACACTTTTTTTTGGTCACAAACACTCTTTTTTGACACAAACTTTTTTTGACACAAACACACTTTTTTTTTGTACACAAACACTCTTTTTTAGACACAAACACTCTTTTTTTGGACACCAACACACTTTTTTTGTCACAAACACTCTATTTTTTGTCACAAACACTCTATTTTTTGTCACAAACACTCTATTTTTTGTCACAAACACTATTTTTTGTCACAAACACTCTATTTTTTGTCACAAACACTCTATTTTTTGTCACAAACACACTTTTTTTTCACACAAACACTCTATTTTTTGTCACAAACACTCTATTTTTTGTCACAAACACTCTATTTTTTGTCCCAGCAGAGCTGCCTGAGGATCCCTCTGTGCAGGCTCAGTGCCTGGGTGGGCTCAGCTCTGCTCAGGGGCCTGGCAGCACCAGCCCAAGGTGAGAGCAGGGATTTTTCCCGAGGAATTCCCAGGGAAGAGATGAATTCCCCTGGCCCAGGAAGGGTCCCCCCAGTGTCCCCAGGGAGCTGCAGGTGGCCCCTGGGCAGGGCATGGGGCACAGGGGACACCCTGGGCAGGGCATGGGGCACAGGGGACACCCTGGGCAGGGCATGGGGCACAGGGACACCCTGGGCACGCCATGGGGCACAGGGACACCCTGGGCACGCCATGGGGCACAGGGACACCCTGGGCACGCCATGGGGCACAGGGGACACCCTGGGCAGGGCATGGGGCACAGGGGACACCCTGGGCAGGGCATGGGGCACAGGGACACCCTGGGCAGGGCATGGGGCACAGGGACACCCTGGGCAGGGCATGGGGCACAGGGACACCCTGGGCAGGGCATGGGGCACAGGGACACCCTGGGCACGCCATGGGGCACAGGGACACCCTGGGCACGCCATGGGGCACAGGGACACCCTGGGCACGCCATGGGGCACAGGGACACCCTGGGCAGGGCATGGGGCACAGGGGACACCCTGGGCACGCCATGGGGCACAGGGACACCCTGGGCAGGGCATGGGGCACAGGGACACCCTGGGCAGGGCATGGGGCACAGGGACACCCTGGGCACGCCATGGGGCACAGGGGACACCCTGGGCACGCCATGGGGCACAGGGACACCCTGGGCAGGGCATGGGGCACAGGGACACCCTGGGCACGCCATGGGGCACAGGGGACACCGTGGGCAGGGCATGGGGCACAGGGACACCCTGGGCACGCCATGGGGCACAGGGACACCCTGGGCACGCCATGGGGCACAGGGACACCCTGGGCAGGGCATGGGGCACAGGGACACCCTGGGCAGGGCATGGGGCACAGGGACACCCTGGGCACGCCATGGGGCACAGGGGACACCGTGGGCACGCCATGGGGCACAGGGGACACCCTGGGCACGCCATGGGGCACAGGGGACACCCTGGGCACGCCATGGGGCACAGGGGACACCCTGGGCACGCCATGGGGCACAGGGGACACCCTGGGCAGGGCATGGGGCACAGGGACACCCTGGGCACGCCATGGGGCACAGGGGACACCGTGGGCACGCCATGGGGCACAGGGGACACCCTGGGCACGCCATGGGGCACAGGGACACCCTGGGCAGGGTATGGGGCACAGGGGACACCGTGGGCACGCCATGGGGCACAGGGGACACCCTGGGCAGGGCATGGGGCACAGGGACACCCTGGGCACGCCATGGGGCACAGGGGACACCGTGGGCACGCCATGGGGCACAGGGGACACCCTGGGCACGCCATGGGGCACAGGGGACACCCTGGGCACGCCATGGGGCACAGGGACACCCTGGGCAGGGTATGGGGCACAGGGGACACCGTGGGCACGCCATGGGGCACAGGGGACACCCTGGGCACGCCATGGGGCACAGGGGACACCCTGGGCACGCCATGGGGCACAGGGACACCCTGGGCAGGGTATGGGGCACAGGGGACACCGTGGGCAGGGCATGGGGCACAGGGACACCCTGGGCACGCCATGGGGCACAGGGGACACCCTGGGCAGGGCATGGGGCACAGGGGACACCCTGGGCAGGGCATGGGGCACAGGGGACACCCTGGGCACGCCATGGGGCACAGGGACACCCTGGGCACGCCATGGGGCACAGGGACACCCTGGGCAGGGCGTGGGGCACAGGGACACCCTGGGCAGGGCATGGGGCACAGGGACACCCTGGGCAGGGCATGGGGCACAGGGACACCCTGGGCAGGGCATGGGGCACAGGGGACACCCTGGGCACGCCATGGGGCACAGGGACACCCTGGGCAGGGCATGGGGCACAGGGGACACCCTGGGCACGCCATGGGGCACAGGGGACACCCTGGGCAGGGCATGGGGCACAGGGGACACCCTGGGCAGGGCATGGGGCACAGGGACACCCTGGGCACGCCATGGGGCACAGGGACACCCTGGGCAGGGCATGGGGCACAGGGGACACCCTGGGCACGCCATGGGGCACAGGGGACACCCTGGGCACGCCATGGGGCACAGGGACACCCTGGGCACGCCATGGGGCACAGGGACACCCTGGGCAGGGCATGGGGCACAGGGACACCCTGGGCAGGGCATGGGGCACAGGGACACCCTGGGCACGCCATGGGGCACAGGGGACACCCTGGGCACGCCATGGGGCACAGGGACACCCTGGGCACGCCATGGGGCACAGGGACACCCTGGGCACGCCATGGGGCACAGGGACACCCTGGATACGCCATGGGGCACAGGGACACCCTGGGCAGGGCATGGGGCACAGGGACACCCTGGGCACGCCATGGGGCACAGGGGACACCCTGGGCACGCCATGGGGCACAGGGACACCCTGGGCACGCCATGGGGCACAGGGACACCCTGGGCAGGGCATGGGGCACAGGGACACCCTGGGCAGGGCATGGGGCACAGGGACACCCTGGGCACGCCATGGGGCACAGGGACACCCTGGGCACGCCATGGGGCACAGGGGACACCCTGGGCACGCCATGGGGCACAGGGACACCCTGGGCACGCCATGGGGCACAGGGGACACCCTGGGCAGGGCATGGGGCACAGGGACACCCTGGGCACGCCATGGGGCACAGGGACACCCTGGGCACGCCATGGGGCACAGGGACACCCTGGGCACGCCATGGGGCACAGGGGACACCCTGGGCAGGGCATGGGGCACAGGGACACCCTGGGCAGGGCATGGGGCACAGGGACACCCTGGGCAGGGCCACTCACCAGGCAGGTCTGCAGGTTCAGGGTCACCAGCTCAGGGCAGTGGGCACCGATGAACTTGAGAGCTTCATCCTCCAGCTGCAAGGGAGAGCACAGGGTGGGAACTGGGAGCACTGGGAATGATCTTAATGGGAACTGGGAGCACTAGGAATGATCTTAATGGGAATGGGAGCATTGGGAATGATCCTAGTGGGAACTGGGAGCACTGGGAATGATCCCAGTGGGAACTGGGAGCATTGGGAATGATCCCAGTGGGAACTGGGAGCACTGGGAATGATCTTAATGGGAACTGGGAGCACTGGGAATGATCCCAATGGGAACTGGGAGCACTGGGAATGATCCCAGTGGGAACTGGGAGCATTGGGAATGATCTTAATGGGAACTGGGAGCACTGGGACTGCTACCAACACCCTGCCTGACTGATGTTGTGTCAGTTGGATTCTGACTGTCAGTGTTTTGGGGTTTTTTGTAATTCTGTATTTCTAATTTAATTTTTCCTAGTAAAGAACTGTTATTCCCATTCCCATAGGAATCTTTGCCTGAAAGCCCCTTAATTTCAATATTCTGTTCATTCACAGGCAGCAGTTCACATTTTCCTTTTCAAGGAAGGCTCCTGCCTTTCTTAGCACACACCTGTCTTTCAAACCAAGACACACCTGCCCACCCTCTGAGGACCCCCAGGATCCCCCAGCCATGCCCAGGACACTCAGCCATGCCCAGGACCCCCCCAGCCATGCCCAGGACACCCCAAGACCCCCCAGCCATGCCCAGGACATTCCAGGACCCTCCAGCTGTACCCAGGATTCCCCAGCCATGCCAAGAACCCCCAGGACCCCCCAGCCATGCCCAGGACCCCCTCAGCCGTGCCCAGGACCCCCAGCTGTGTCCGGGACCCCCCAGCCGTGCCCAGAACCCCCTCAGCCATGCCCAGGGCATTCCAGAACCTCTCAGCCGTGCCCAGGAGCCCCCAGCTGTGCCCAGGACCCCCCCCAACCATGCCCAGGACACCCCAATACCCCCCAGCCATGCCCAGGACCCCCCCAGCCATGCCAAGAACCCCCAGGACCCCCCAGCCGTGCCCAGGACCCCCCCCAGCCGTGCCCAGGACACCCCAGGACCCTCCAGCTGTACCCAGGATTCCCCAGCCATGCCCAGGACCCCCAGAACCTCCTCAGCCATGCCCAGGACATTCCAGAACCTCCCAACCCTGCCCAGGACCCCCCAGTGCTGCCCAGGACATTCAGCCATGCCCAGGACCCCCCCAGCCATGCCCAAGACACCCCAGGACCCTCCAGCAGTGCCCAGGACCTCCCAGGACATCCCAGCCATGCCCAGGACACCCCAGGACCCTCCAGCTGTACCCAGGATTCCCCAGCCATGCCCAGAACCCCCTAGCCATGCCCAGGACACCCCAAGACCCCCCAGCCGTGCCCAGGACCCCCAGGACCCCCTCAGCCATGCCCAGAACCCCCTAGCCATGCCCAGGACACCCCAAGACCCCCCAGCCGTGCCCAGGACCCCTGTTCCAGAGCCATACCTGGGTGCAGCCCTTGAGGGACAGGCCCCGGAGCCCCCCACAGCCCCTGACCAGCGCCTGGATGCCGTCCTTGGTCACTTGGTCACACCAGGAGATGACGAGCTGCTCCAGCAGCGGGCACCCCTCGCTGGGGACACGGGGACACGCGTGGCAATGCCCATCTGTCCCAGCCAAACCCCTGCTCCCAGCCACAGGGGCGATGTCCCCATTCCCGGGGGACACCCACAGGCCACAGCCAGCCCTGCAGTGCTGGGGGTCTTTTCCAGCTTTAATTGAGGGTAAAATTCCGTGGAAAGCCTCGATGTCAGCTCCTACCTCAGTGCCTTCAGGGACTGGTTGGTTATGGAGGTGCAGGAGGCCAAATCCAGGTGCCTGAGCTTGGAGCAGAATTTGCTGAGGCTGGTGCAGGTGCTGCAAGAGACACACGGGGACATTCCTGCCGTGGAGTCACGCCAGGCCACGGGAACGCCATGGGGGGTGGCATAATTGATAAAAGAGAATTGATAATCACAAAACCACTGGGCTTTGTATAAACCTGAATACTGAACTCTGAAGTGCAGCATGGACACGTAAGAAAGGAAATTATAAGATAAAATCATTCTGTTTAAAATCACCTTGTTATGGTACATTATGTTTTATGTTACATTATATTATATTATATTATATTACATTATATTATATTATATTATATTATATTACATTACATTACATTACACTATATTATATTATATTATGGTACATTATGTATTCTGTTACATTATATTATGTTCTGTTTTCCAAGTAAGTTGTAGCAGCAACCAGCTTGTAAAATCAGACTTCCCAAAAGCCCTTCCTGCCTTTGTCTGATCAATGCTGCCTATCCCAAGGATCAGACTTCCAGAATTTTCCTGGTGGTTATCCCAAGGATCAGACTGGGAGATTTGAGTTTCAATCCTGGGAAATCTGAGTTTCAATCCTGGGAAATCTGAGTTTCAATCCTGGGAAATCTGAGTTTCAATCCCGAGAAATTTGAGTTTCAATCCCGGGAGATTTGAGTTTCAATCCTGGGAGATTTGAGTTTCAATCCTGGGAAATCTGAGTTTCAATTCTGGGAAATTTCAGTTTCAATCCTGGGAAATTTCAGTTTCAGTCCTGGGAAATTTCAGTTTCAATCCTGGGAAATTTCAGTTTCAGTCCTGGGAAATTTCAGTTTCAGTCCTGGGAAATTTCAGTTTCAATCCTGGGAAATTTCAGTTTCAATCCTGGGAAATTTCAGTTTCAATCCTGGGAAATTTCAGTTTCAATCCTGGGAAATTTCAGTTTCAGTCCTGGGAAATTTCAGTTTCAATGCTGGGAAATTTCAGTTTCAATCCTGGGAAATTTCAGTTTCAGTCCTGGGAAATTTCAGTTTCAATCCTGGGAAATTTCAGTTTCAGTCCTGGGAAATTTCAGTTTCAGTCCTGGGAAATTTCAGTTTCAAGGCTGGGAAATTTCAGTTTCAGTCCTGGGAAATTTCAGTTTCAATCCTGGGAAATTTCAGTTTCAATCCTGGGAAATTTCAGTTTCAATCCTGGGAAATTTCAGTTTCAGTCCTGGGAAATTTCAGTTTCAGTCCTGGGAAATTTCAGTTTCAGTCCTGGGAAATTTCAGTTTCAACCCTGGGAAATTTCAGTTTCAGTCCTGGGAAATTTCAGTTTCAGTCCTGGGAAATTTCAGTTTCAGTCCTGGGAAATTTCAGTTTCAGTCCTGGGAAATTTCAGTTTCAATCCTGGGAAATTTCAGTTTCAGTCCTGGGAAATTTCAGTTTCAATCCCGGGAAATTTCAGTTTCAGTCCTGGGAAATTTCAGTTTCAATCCTGGGAAATCTGAGTTTCAATCCTGGGAAATTTGAGTTTCAATCCTGGGAAATTTGAGTTTCAGTCCTGGGAAATTTCAGTTTCAATCCTGGGAAATTTCAGTTTCAATCCTGGGAAATCTGAGTTTCAATCCTGGGAAATTTCAGTTTCAGTCCTGGGAAATTTGAGTTTCAATCCTGGGAAATTTCAGTTTCAATCCTGGGAAATTTCAGTTTCAATCCTGGGAAATTTCAGTTTCAATCCTGGGAAATTTCAGTTTCAGTCCTGGGAAATTTCAGTTTCAGTCCTGGGAAATTTCAGTTTCAATCCTGGGAAATTTCAGTTTCAGTCCTGGGAAATTTCAGTTTCAATCCTGGGAAATTTCAGTTTCAATCCTGGGAAATTTCAGTTTCAGTCCTGGGAAATTTCAGTTTCAGTCCTGGGAAATTTCAGTTTCAGTCCTGGGAAATTTCAGTTTCAGTCCCGGGAAATTTCAGTTTCAGTCCTGGGAAATTTCAGTTTCAGTCCTGGGAAATTTCAGTTTCAATCCTGGGAAATTTCAGTTTCAATCCTGGGAAATTTCAGTTTCAGTCCTGGGAAATTTCAGTTTCAATCCTGGGAAATCTGAGTTTCAATCCTGGGAAATTTCAGTTTCAATCCTGGGAAATTTCAGTTTCAATCCTGGGAAATTTCAGTTTCAATCCTGGGAAATTTCAGTTTCAAGGCTGGGAAATTTCAGTTTCAATCCTGGGAAATTTCAGTTTCAATCCTGGGAAATTTCAGTTTCAGTCCTGGGAAATTTCAGTTTCAATCCTGGGAAATCTGAGTTTCAATCCTGGGAAATTTCAGTTTCAATCCTGGGAAATTTCAGTTTCAATCCTGGGAAATTTCAGTTTCAATCCTGGGAAATTTCAGTTTCAGTCCTGGGAAATTTCAGTTTCAGTCCTGGGAAATTTCAGTTTCAATCCTGGGAAATTTCAGTTTCAATCCTGGGAAATTTCAGTTTCAGTCCTGGGAAATTTCAGTTTCAATCCTGGGAAATTTCAGTTTCAATCCTGGGAAATTTCAGTTTCAGTCCTGGGAAATTTCAGTTTCAATCCTGGGAAATCTGAGTTTCTGGGATTTCTGACACTGACCCACCTGGAGAAGGCTCCAAATGTGGGGGATGGAGTTTAAATCGTGGGGGTTAAATAGTTAAAGAGAAATGTGTGATTTCATATGGTGAAGGGTGTGGAATTTGGGATTTTTAGAATATAGGGATATATATGGGACAGGATGGGGATTTATGGGATAAAATGGGGGAGTTATGGGACAAGATGAGGATTTATGGGATGAGGATTTATGGGACAAGATGGAGGAATTATGGGATAAATGGGGATTTATGGGATAAAACAAGGGATTTATGGGATAAAATGGGGGATTTATGGAATAAAATGAGGATTTAGGGGACAAGATGGGGATTTATGGGACAGGAAGAGGATTTATGGGATAAAAGGAGGATTTATGGGATAAGAAGAGGATTTATGGGACAAGAGGATTTATGGGATAAGAAGAGGATTTATGGGATGAGGGTTTATGGGACAAGATGGGGATTTATGGGATGAGGATTTATGGGATAAAATGAGGATTTATGGGATGAGGATTTATGGGATAAATGGGGATTTATGGAATAAAATGAGGCTTTATGGGACAAGATGAGGATTTATGGGTAAAGATGAGGATTTATGTGACAAGATGGGAAAATTATGGGACAAGATGAGGATTTATGGGATAAAATGAGGGATTTATAGGATAAAATGAGGATTTATGGGACAAGAAGAGGATTTATGGGACAAGGTGGGGGAATTATGGGATAAAATGAGGAATTATGGGATAAAATGACGGATTTATGGGATAAGAAGAGGATTTATGGGATGAGATGAGGATTTATGGGACAAAATGGGGGATTTATGGAATAAAATGAGGGATTTGTGGAATAAAATGAGAGGATTTATGGAATAAAATGAGGATTTATGGAATAAAATGGGAGATTTATGGAATAAAATGAGGATTTATGGAATAAAATGAGGGATTTGTGGAATAAAATGAGGATTTATGGAATAAAATGAGGGATTTGTGGAATAAAATGAGGATTTATGGAATAAAATGGGGGATTTATGGGATAAAATGAGGATTTATGGGGTAAAATGAGGATTTATGGGGTAAAATGGGGGATTTATGGGATAAAATGAGGATTTATGGGATAAAATGAAGATTTATGGGATAAAATGTAGGTTTTTGGGTGTTTCTCTGTTCTTCCTTCTCCATGGTTTCAGGCAGTGGTTTTTGGTTGCACTGAGGGTCACAGGGATTTGCTTATTGGTTAAAAATACCATTAATACAGGAGTCAATCCTTTATTGGAATATTTAACTTTAAAAGACTTTGAATTAGCTAAACTCAGCTCCATTTTGTTCACCTTTAGCTGGTAGCTGGAACTCTCTGTAATTTAAATAAAATTTAACATTGAATGGGAAATTCACCTCCTTTGTGCTTTTAATCCTGCCTCTGAGTGAAGAGAGAAAAAAAAATGAAAACAAGCCATTAATTAATTAATTGCTGCAATTAACACATTGAGAGCTGGAGCAGCCTGGGATGGTGTCCCTGCCCTGATGGGATTTAATTCCCCCAACCCAAAGAATTCCAGGATTCCATGGAAAATCTTCAATTTTGGGGTTTTTTTGGTTTTTTTTTAGGAAAAGGGAAGAGTTTTACTCACGTGTCTGAGATCTTGGTGCAACCATTGAGGTTCAACACTTCGATGTTCCTGCAGTTCTGGGCAAAGGTCCTTGGGGAAAGGGAAAAAAAAAATTAAAAATAAAATAAAAATAAAACCATTGGGTTTGTCAGGAAATGGAATTGCAGGTGGTTTAAAATATGGCAGGTTAAAGGTTAAAGTTTTATTGAATGGCCTCCAAGAGATTAAAGAAGAGAGAAAAATCGAGAAGGAAATCAAAAAAATGAAAAGAATGAAGAAAGGAATTAAGAAAATCAAGATGAAAATCAGGATGAAAATCAGGATGAAAATCAGAATGCAAATCAAGAAAGAAGAAAATCCAGAAGATCAAGAAAGGAGGAAATAATCAAGAAAAGAATCAAGAAAAATCAGGAAGAAAAGAATCAAGAAAGAAGAAAATCAGAAGAAAATGCAGAAGATTAAGAAAGGAAATCAAGATCAAGAAAAGAATCAAGAAAATCAAGAAAAATCAAGAAGAGCCAGAAAATAATCAAGAAAAACCATTAAAAGCAAAAAAAGAATCAAGAAAGAAGAAAATCAGAAGAAAATCAGAAGAAAATCAGAAGATCCTGAAGTATCAAGAAAAAAGGAAATAATCAAGAATAAAATAATCAAGAAAATCAGAAGGAAATCAGAAGAAAATCTGAAGAAAATCAGAAGGAAATCTGAAGAAAATCTGAAGAAAATCTGAAGAAAATCAGAAAATCCTGAAGTATCAAGAAAAAAGGAAATAATCAAGAATAAAATAATCAAGAAAATCAGAAGGAAATCAGAAGGAAATCAGAAGAAAATCAGAAGAAAATCCAGAACAAAATCCAGAACAGAATCCAGAACAAAATCCAGAACAAAATCCAGAACAAAATCCAGAAGAATCAAGAAAAAAAGGGAAATAATCAAGAATAAAATAATCAAGAAAATCAGGGAGAAAACCAAGAAGGAAATCAGTAAAGAAGAAAATGAAGAAAAAGAAAATGATCAAGGAAATGAAGAAGAAAATCAGGAACAAACCCAAGAAATTCCTGATTTCTGCTGCTCCCCCTGGGATGTCCCAGAGTCACCCTCAGCATTTGGATTTATTTGAATCAGAATTGAGAGAGGTGGCTGCTGGGTGAGCTTCAAAATGATCATAAATTAAGTGATTAAAAAAAAATAAAATTAAGTGATAAAAAATGATAAATTCTAAAAAAAACCGACAAATGAAATGATAAAAAGTGGCAAAATAAATGGAAAAAAAAGACAAAAGAAATTATAAAGAAGATAAATTATAAAAACGACAAATGATAAAAAGTATTAATGAAATAATAAAAAATGAAAAATGAAATGATAAATGAAAAATGAAATGATAAAAAAAGACAAATTAAATTATTAAAAATTATTAAGTGATAAAAATGACAAACGATAAAAATTGACAAATTAAATGAAAACAGGACAAATGAAATGATAAAAAATGACAAATTAGATTATTAAAAATATTAAATTATAAAAATGACAAACGATAAAAATTGACGAATTAAATGAAAAAAGGACAAATTAAATGATAAAAAATATTAACGCAATAATAAAAAATGAAAAATTAAATTATAAAAGTGGCAAATTAAATTATAAAAAAGACAAATTAAATTATAAGAAATGAAAAATTAAATTTTACATTTACATATAACCTATCAAAACTGCTAAAATTACCATATTATCAAGAAGAAAATCCAGAAGAAAATCCATAAAAGAATCAAGAAAGAAGAAAAATCCAGAAGTATCAAGAAAGAAAGAAATAATTAAGAATAAAAGAATCAAGAAAATCAAGAAAAGCAAGAAGAAAACCAAGAAGGAAATCAGTAAAGAAGAAAGGAATTGAAAAAGAAAAATCAAGAAAGTGAAGGAGAAAATCAAGAAGAAAATCAAGAAGAAGAAAAAAAAGGAGAAGAAAATGAAGAAGAAAGTGAAGAAGAAAAGAAAATCAAGAAACAAATCAAGAAAATCAAGGAGAAAAATCAAGTAGAAGGAAATGAAGAAGAAAATCAAGAAGATGAAGAAAAAAATCAAGAAAATGAAGAAGAAAAAAATGAAGAAGAAAAAAATGAAGAAGAAAAAAATGAAGAAGAAAAAAATGAAGAAGAAAAAATGAAGAGAAAAAAACGAAGAAGAAAAAAATGAAGAAGAAAAAATGAAGAGGAAAAAATGAAGAAGAAAAAAATGAAGAGGAAAAAAATGAAGAAGAAAAAAATGAAGAAGAAAAAAATGAAGAGGAAAAAATGAAGAAGAAAATGAAGAAGAAGAAAATGAAATAGAAAATGAAATAGAAATGAAATAGAAAATGAAATAGAAATGAAAATGAAATAGAAATGAAAATGAAATAGAAAATGAAATAGAAATCGAAATGAAATAGAAAATGAAATAGAAATGAAATAGAAAATGAAATAGAAATGAAATAGAAAATGAAATAGAAATGAAATAGAAAATGAAATAGAAATTAAATAGAAATAGAAATGAAATAGAAAATGAAATAGAAAATGAAATAGAAAGGAAATAGAAATGAAATAGAAAATGAAATAGAAATGAAATAGAAAATGAAATAGAAAATGAAATAGAAATGAAATAGAAATGAAAGAGAAATAGAAAATGAAATAGAAATAGAAATAGAAAATGAAATAGAAATGAAAATGAAATAGAAAATGAAATAGAAATAGAAAATGAAATGGAAATAGAAATTAAATAGAAAATGAAACAGAAAATGAAATAGAAAATGAAATAGAAATGAAAATGAAATAGAAATGAAATAGAAAATGAAATAGAAATGAAATAGAAATAGAAAATGAAATAGAAATGAAAATGAAATAGAAATGAAATAGAAAATGAAATAGAAAATGAAATAGAAATGAAATAGAAAATGAAATAGAAAATGAAATAGAAAATGAAATAGAAATAGAAAATGAAATAGAAATGAAATAGAAAATGAAATAGAAAATGAAATCGAAAGCAGAGCAGCTCAGTGCCGAGCTGGGGCCAGGCGCGGTTCCCCCCCCGCGGTCCCGGCCGTACCTGAGCGCGTTGTCCCCCACGCCCTGGCAGCCCCTGAGGCTGAGCTTCCGCAGGAACCCCCCGCACCTCTTGGAAATGTTCTCCACCACGCGGCCCTGGGGACACAGCACGAGCCACGTGAGACGCCAGGGGAAGGTCGGGCAGGTTTGTTCTCGGAGGGAGGAAGGGAATGAAAGGGATGGGGGGTGTGGGGGTTTTGGGGGTTTTTGGGGATCCCCGAGGCGGCTCCCGCAGCCCTCAGTGACACAGCAAACCCCTGAGCCTTGCCCAGACAGAATTCGGCTCGTGGGGAGCCCTCACACCAGCAGGGAAAAGAGACCAGCACATGCAGAAAGGCACAAATCCACAGTTTATTCTATTCTATTCTATTCTATTCTATTCTATTCTATTCTATTCTATTCTATTCTATTCTATTCTATTCTATTCTATTCCTATTTCTATTCTATTTCTATTCTATTCTATTCTAGTTTATTCCACTCCATTCTATTCCATTCCATTCTACTCTATTCCATTCTATTCTATTCCATTCCATTCTAGTTTATTCCATTCCATTCTAGTTTATTCCATTCCATTCTAGTTTATTCCAATCCATTCTAGTTTATTCCATTCCATTCTAGTTTATTCCATTCTAGTTTATTCCATTCTAGTTTATTCTACTCTAGTCTAGTTTATTCTATTCTAGTCTAGTTTATTCTATTCCATTCTAGTTTATTCTATTCTATTCTAGTTTAATCTATTCTAGTCTATTCTAGTCTAGTCTATTCTATCCTATCCTAGTTTATTCCATTCCATTCCATTCCATTCCATTCCATTCCATTCCATTCCATTCCATTCCATTCCATTCCATTCCATTCCATTCCATTCCATTCCATTCCATTCCATTCCATTCCATTCCATTCCATTCCATTCCATTATCCTATCTAGCACACACAAAGGTTGTTGTTTTACAGGGGTTTTTGTATCTTTGGAGGGTTTTGCAGTTTGCACCAATTCCCAAGGGAATTCTACATTCTGACCAATCCCTGAGGGATTTCACATTCAAAGCTGGCCTGTGGATACTAAAAGAGAATGAACCACTAATATTGGAGATAGATCAGAGGGTCTAAAAGGGGGGAAGCTGAATTCCTTTTGTATTCATCATTTCACAGCCATTTCTCATCTCTAAGCTCTGGTTTTCCAAGGGGCTTGATCTTTATGAATGTTTTCTGCCCCCTCCACAGGGATGGGTTAAAGGAGGGGAGGAGGAATTATTCAGCTCCTTTATTCAGCTTCTGAAGATGGAGAGATGAGCAGTAATCACCTAAAATAAATCAGCTCAAGAATTTTGAGGAATTTCCTTCATTTTGGAGCTACTGGACACAGGCACAGACTCCCCAGAGCCCAGATTTCCCAGCACAGCCAATGGATAAACTCCAATTTCTATTCAACACAGAGATGAGCACGACAAGAATGTCGAATTTGTCTTTCCAAACGAGCTGTGGATCTGCCGGTAGATAAGACCAGCACTGAGAGATCAAAGAAACAATGGGATGGATTCCACCGATTGATGAATGGAAAAAGAGATTTGCCTTTACAAACAAACTGTAGGTTTGCTGAGAAATGAAATTGGATATTGAAAGATGAAAGAAGCAACGGGGGGAAAACTATGAATTGTGTAAGAATTAAAAATGAAAAGGGAGGGTTGTACTTTAGAGGGGAATCTCAGGGATCAGGGGTTTGGGAAGTCTGTGCCTCTCAAGGACCTCAGCAATGGGGAAAGAGAGAGGGAAATGTGGGTGGGAAATTGGGATAAAAAGGGAGGCTGTGTCCTCCAAAAATCTGAGGGATCCCAGGGGAATGTCCCATGGCCTCTCCCTTTATTCAATAAATCAAAAGGGACTCCTCTGTCTCCTTTTTGGACATAAACTCTGGTGTTTGTGGATTCATTTTCCTGACAAGCAGAACCAGCCCACGGGTTTTGCTCCTGCAGGAAAAGGGATTCAGGAAAATGGATTCAACCATTTATTCTTCAGAGTTCCAGAAAAGGCTTTTAAATCTCAAATCTGGATCCAAAGACCCCATTAAAGCCAGGATTTACCTCTCCTCTAGGACCAAGGGGCAAAACCACCAGAGTGGTTTTGTAATTATTTATAAAATTTGTACCCAAAACTCAGAACCTCCCCCTGCACTTTGGCTGCTGCTCACAGAGCAGGAGCATCCCTGGGTCCCTCCACCACTAACTGGCATTTGGGATCTCTGTGAAATGAGGATTTTCTTCCACAATCTCTTCTCCAGTTTTCTAAAAAAAAAAACCCAAACCAGCCACCAGGCTCAACACAAGCCCAGCAGGAGAGTGGGAGCTGGGCTGGCCAGGGGAGCTCTGGGGACACCACAGGGGCTCGACCTCCAGAGCCCTGAGAAAAGGCTGGGGAACCTGAAACCCTCCCTGGCTTTGCAATTCCTCGAGAAAAATTATAAATTCTGCTCAAAATAGAGGAGCCAAATGCGTTTCTATGAAGAATTGACATGGAGTGATGGATTGAACTCTGTTAGAGCAGAGCCAGGAGGCCCAGCAGGAATTTGGAGGTGAGGCACAACAAATTGCAAAGTTTTGTTCTGAGAGGGGAAGCCTGGGCTAAGACAAGAACGTGGGTTTGATGTGCAGGGACAGGAAAACCACCCAAAAATCAGTGAGGAATGGGAAAAGCCTGGTTTGTATTCCCAGGCTGAGCTGCTCAGTCCCATCTCCTCATATCAGGAACCCTGAGATCTCCACTCTGAATCAATCGTTCCACGGTTTTAAAATGGAATTGATGAGATTTTTAGGGCACGTTATGAGGTGAAGGATTCGTCATGAATCCAAAATCCCCCATTTCCCTCCCTCTGACCCTGCTGAGGTGACAGTGCCACCTCCTGCTCCTCACCCCTGACTCTCAGCTGCACTGAGGGATTATTTTAACACTTTCCTGAAAAATCAGGCGTGGATTTCACACAAGGTGGGAACTTTCACTCAGCAGCTGCTTGATGCCTCTGTCCACCACAAGTTAAAGCCACACATTCCAAATTTTCCTCCTCCAGGGTGAAACATTCCCCATTTTTTTCCTCCAGGGTGAAACATTCCCCATTTCCCTCCTCCAGGGTGAAACATTCCCCATTTCTCTCCTCCAGGGTGAAACATTCCCAATTTTTTTTCCTCCAGGGTGAAACATTCCCCATTTTTTTCCTCCAGGGTGAAACATTCCCATTTTTTTCCTCCAGGGTGAAACATTCCCCATTTTTTTCCTCCAGGGTGAAACATTCCCAATTTTTTTTCCTCCAGGGTGAAACATTCCCCATTTTTTTCCTCCAGGGTGAAACATTCCCCATTTCCCTCCTCCAGGGTGAAACATTCCCAATTTCCCTCCTCCAGGGTGAAACATTCCCAATTTCTCTCCTCCAAGGTGAAACATTCCCCATTTCCCTCCTCCAGGGTGAAACATTCCCAATTTCTCTCCTCCAAGGTGAAACATTCCCAATTTCCCCACTCCAGGGTGAAACATTCCCCATTTCCCCACTCCAGGGTGAAACATTCCCCATTTCCCTCCTCCAAGGTCAGACATTCCCCATTTCCCTCCTCCAAAGTGTTTTAAACAGGACAAAACATCTTGATAAGAGATTTAAGGATTGGGTTTTTTCCTCATCCCTTTTCCTGCTTCAGGCAATTTGAATTTTCAGCTCCAGCCTCACTGGTGCTGCAGAATCCCCATCCCACAGGTTCAGCCACAATGGAGCAGCTGCATCTTGTAGGGACAACTTGGACCTTGTCCTTTTTCAGATCATCTTCAATTTCAATTTTTGGTATTAAAGACACAAATTATTTCAGGCCATGATTCAACAGACATTCAGTCCTCATGTTCTCATCTGAGTGCAAGGAGCAGTAGCTTAAATTTTCTTCCATACAAGCAGCAGTTTTCCCCAAAAATGTACTTTTTTCTACTAATTTCTCTTTTTGGAACAGACAAAAACTCCTTTCCTTCCATTACTACCAGAATTCTGTCCATTTTCAAAAGCTGAATGGATTGCCAAGACTTTCAAAGACTCCCTGAAGCTGAAGAACTGAAATTAGTGATTTCTGTCTCCAGGGAAGGTAGAAAGGGTTACACTGGGAGTATTAATCCATTCTAGGCTGTAATTACATTTTAACAAGAAAAAAAATGGATTTGTATGTCACTTAATTATACCTCAATATCCCTCTGGAAATCAAACAGGTCAATTCGTTGCCAGTTACTGCCATCCAGGGCCAGAACATTCCATGCCTTTATTGGGGGAAAAAAATGTAAATGTGTGGTTAATATGAAAAAAAAAATTTTAAAAAGTCAGTGAGGATCTAGTCACAGTTTGTTCCTTTGAGAAAACAACATTTTGTCCCAGGTGGGAAAGCAGGAGGGTCCCTGGAATTTGGAATTCTGAGTCCTCCAGGCAGGGAAGAGCAGCCCTGGGAGGTGCAGGTGTGAGCCAGGACAGTGCCTGGGGCATCCTCACATTCCAGGCTGGAATTTCCTCCCCAGCACCTCAGAGGACACCTGGGCACAGGTGAGGACCCCACAGCTGCACTGACAGAGGGTTGGTTTTTGTGTAAATCATCAGAATTTTTGTGGTTCCTGCTCCAGAGGAGAAGCAGGAACTCGGAGCTGGTGCTGCCAGCCAGGTGGGGAGCACAGAGCTGCATTTCAAGTTCCAGTTATGTCATCCAGGTAAATAAATGGATCTTGTAATAACCAGGAATGCCAGGGATAAACACGGGGGGATTTTCCAGCCCAAATCCCACCTGCACTGAGCTCCTCCCCATCACAGAACAGCAGCTCTTGGGCAGGAGTTAGTGCAGAGTTACAACAGATGACAGAACTGAGCATTAATTGATATTTTTGGGGGGTTTAAACCTCACTGCTGATGTTTAAGAAGTGGAAAAAAGCAGCGGGAAATGCCCCAGCGGCTGCACAATTCCATGGGCAGTGCAGGGAAGGTTCCAGAGCCTCCCTGCCCATCCCTGCAGGGACTTGCATGGGCTGCAGAGAGCCCAGGGACGGCCCAGGAGAGCAGCCTGGCACTGAGAGCCCAGCGGGGCCAGCACTGCCCTGCTGGCAGCTCCAGTGACAACTGGGATGCCCAGACACCAAACTGGGTTGTTTTAAATGCTATTAACAATGTTTAAGCGTATTTTTATCTTTTTTTTTTAAATTTCAATGTGCTTAAGAGTAATTAAATGAGTGGTGGTTGAGGTTTGGAGCCAGGACTGATGGGTCTGTGCAGGTGTCACCCAGCCAGGACGGTGAGAACACCTTCCCTGGGTCAGGAAAAAGCACCTGAATAAACCTGGCAGCTCCAGCTAAACCTTCCAGGGCAGCTGGAGGAATTCTCCCAAGCAAATATTCCAAGTTGGGTTTCATTAAGTGAAGGCCACAAAGGATAAAAACAACCCCTCCCTTTATTTCCATGCTTACTCCAACTCCATCCAAGGAGAAAATGAATATTCATTGACTGTGCAGCACCTTTGTGAATCAAAATTCCTGAATTTCCACCAAAACCCACGGGATTTGTTGGGATTTCAGCAGGGTGAGCTCCCTGTACAAACCCAGAATGAAGGGAGAGTTCTGGGTAAAACATCAGCCCCCTTCACTTTGGACCTGGGACACTGGAAAATGCAATTCCAGCTTGGAATTCCCTGTGACTGCTGCTCTGGGAATTTTCCAGGGGCCATTAAACAATCCCAGCTGAGTGGCACAAAGCTCACCTGGGGGGGAGAGGGGGGATTGGCACCCAAATCCAACCCCCTGCTAAAATCCACCAGGAAGGAGGAAGGTTCTTACCCTGGAAACTTGAGCACAACGACACAGAGTGACCACATCCAGGAAAGAGAAAATTCTGGAACAGAAATAAGAAATACCTTATTGGTTATTGACATTTAAAACAAAAGGGATGTGGAAAACAAAGGGAGGGGAGGGGGAAAATAAAAGGACTGGGACAGCAAAAGTTCTTTGTGGTTCGGCTGAAAGCTGAACGCTGAAAGGAAGTGCAGAGGCAGCAGTTCCCAAAGGGAAGCAAAACTCGGCCACGGAAACAGAAACCTCAAACCTTGGAGGGGTTCCTGCCCCCAAACCTGGGACTGCTCACCCCGAGGGGGCCTCGGGGAGCCCCACACTGAGCCAGGACAGGGAGCGGCACCGGGACAGGGGAGCAGCACCGGGGACACCGAGCGGCACCGGGACACCGAGCGGCACCGGGGACATCGAGTGGCACCGGGGACACCGAGCGGCACCGGGGACACCGAGTGGCACCGGGACACCGAGCGGCACCGGGACACCGAGCGGCACCGGGACAGGGGAGCGGCACCGGGGACACCGAGCGGCACCGGGGACACCGAGCGGCACCGGGGACACCGAGCGGCACCGGGACAGGGAGCGGCACCGGGACACCGAGCGGCACCGGGACAGGGGAACAGTACCGGGGACACCGAGCGGCACCGGGGACACCGAGCGGCACCGGGACAGGGGAGCGGCACCGGGACACCGAGCGGCACCGGGGACACCGAGCGGCACCGGGACAGGGAGCGGCACCGGGACACCGAGCGGCACCGGGGACACCGAGCGGCACCGGGAGCAGCACCGGGGACACCGAGCGGCACCGGGGACACCGAGAGGCACCGGGACACCGAGCGGCACCGGGGACACCGAGAGGCACCGGGGACACCGAGCGGCACCGGGGACACCGAGCGGCACCGGGGACACCGAGCGGCACCGAGACACTGAGCGGCACCGGGACACCGAGCGGCACCGGGGACACCGAGCGGCACCGGGACAGGGGAGCGGCACCGGGGACACCGAGCGGCACCGGGGACACCGAGCGGCACCGGGGACACTGAGCGGCACCGGGACACCGAGCGGCACCGGGGACACCGAGCGGCACCGGGGACACCGAGCGGCACCGAGACACTGAGCGGCACCGGGACACCGAGCGGCACCGGGGACACCGAGCGGCACCGGGACAGGGGAGCGGCACCGGGGACACCGAGCGGCACCGGGGACACCGAGCGGCACCGAGACACCGAGCGGCACCGGGACACCGAGCGGCACCGGGACACCGAGCGGCACCGGGACAGGGGAGCAGCACCGGGGTCGCTGGGCTGGCTCTGATCTGCACAGGAGCGACTCAAACACTGCGACACCTTCAGCTGCAGCTCCCAAAAATGAGCAGTGCCATCCCCCACTGCCAGCTCTGGGGACAGGGCAGTGCCATCCCCCATTACCAACACCCAAAACTGGGCACTGCCATCCCCCATGACCAGGACCAGGGCACTGCCATCCCCCACTGCCAGCTCTGAGAACAGGGCAGTGCCATCCCCCATTTCCAGGACCAGGGCAGTGCCATCCCCCATTTCCAGGACCAGGGCAGTGCCATCCCCCATTTCCAGGATCAGGGCAGTGCCATCCCCCATTTCCAGGATCAGGGCACTGCCATCCCCCATTTCCAGGACCAGGGCAGTGCCATCCCCCATTTCCAGGATCAGGGCAGTGCCATCCCTCATTTCCAGCTCGTTGTGGCCTCCCAGTGCCCGAAGGGGCTACAGGAAATTGGAGAGAGGATATTTCCAAGGGCCTGGAGTGCCAGAAGAGGGCAGGGCTGGATGGGATATTAGGAGGAAATTGCTCCCTGTGAGGGTGAGGAGGGGCTGGGATGGAATTCCCAGAGAAGCTGTGGCTGCCCCTGGATCCTCGGCAGTGCCCAAGGCCAGGCTTGGAGCGGCCTGGCACGGTCGGAGGTGTCCCATGGCAGGGCTGGCACTGCATTTTGGGCTTCAAGGTCCCTTCCAGCCCAAATCACGCCAGGATTCTGCACTTGCACAAGTGGCAGGGCCAGAGGTGCTCAGCAGGAGGGACAGTGACACCGTGGTCACTCCTGAGTGTCACCAGGGCACACCCTGGGGACGTGGCCAACGCCCAGGACTGCGGGGCCATTATTGGGATAAAGGAATCACAAAGCTGAGACTGCCAGGATTCCCCCCGGGATCACATCACACCCCCCAGGAAACACCCAGCCCATGGGAAACTCCCAATCTGCACCAAGACATCAATAATGGCTAAAATTCAATGGGATTCTAAAATTCAATGGGATTTCAATGTCGTTTGATGGTTTATGGCTCTTCAAACAATCGTGTCCCAAAACAGACGAGGTCAAGCAGAGGGTGGGAGGACATCAAGGTCTCGTTCCCTTTGGGAACAATTATAAAACTGCCGGTTTTGCAAAGATAATACAAGAGTTCAAGCACGATATGCTTCAATATTTCAATTTAATACTTTCAACTTGAAGGGCACCCAAAAGAGAAGGCAAATGTTGTGAGCCACAAGCACCCTGAGAAGCAGGGATGGAAAAAACCCTTCAGAAACATCAATATTGGGAGAAAAGGGTGATCCTGATGGAGAGTAAATGCAGATTATTTATCAGAACATCACACAGCAGCACTCAGCTAAATCAGGATGAACAGCCACGTTCCCTCTTGTGCTCATGCTCTTCCCAGGGATACTCAGGGATCCAAGGAGTTAAAATCCAAGGAGTTCAGGACACTTCTGATCTGATCACGAGACAAACCTGACAGTGATGTGCAGGGGAAAAGCTCTGGAGAAGAGCCCAGTGCACTTTGACACTGTCTGCAATGCCAGATTCTGGATTTCAGAGCAGTTCCACCCCCCTGCCCACAGACCAGGCTCCCCCTGAGCCCCAGGTCATTGATTGGTGTCCAAGGGTTTTATTCAGCACCACGTCCATGCACAACAACCCCAGCAAAGCCTGGGAAATGAGAGCAGCTGGGAAAAAAATTCTACTTTCAAATTCTTGCTGTAGGGATTAAATGAAAGCTCAAATTCTATGGGTCACTTACTATGGAAGTTTTCTCCATTTTTATTAGAATTCCCTGCTCCATGGGAATCCCAGACTGTTAATGACCACCTCATCCCTCTATCAGGACTGGAGGATCTGGGATAAATTAAAAATTCTCTTCCACTTCCTGCTCCTCCCTTCCCAGCCTGCCCACACAGCACCAGGGATTCACCCCAGCTAAACCCTCACCTCTGTCCCTTGCCCAGCGCAGAGATCTCAGCTCTGAGGAGCTCAAGAAAAAGAAAAGAACTGAGAAAACCAAGAAGAAAATCAAGAAAAATCAAGAAGAAAGTGTTTTCCAGTGTTCCCTCAGCTCCTTCTGCACTTGTCCAAGACCCTGAGTCGATGATTCAGCAAAATCAAGGCTGCAAAAAGGATTTTTTTCACAGCAGGAAGTCCTTGGTCGTGGATTTTCATCATTTCATGGATCCAGCTGCTCCCCATGGACCAGGAAGAGCAGCAGGAGCACAGATAAAGTCCAGCCTGAGAACTGCAGCCCCGAGGATGGCATTGTCCCTCTCCAAGGAACAGCACCAAAATACCCCAAACCCCACAATAAAGCAGTGACTGAGCAGCAGCACAAGGTTGAGCAGCACTACTTGAATGATTTTTCCCCAATTCTGCATTAACAGGCCCAAAGGCACCGTGCTGGGACATTTATTTTTCCACTCAAACTGGATTCCTGTCCTGCTCACAGCTGCCTGATGAGCCCTTTCACATCAATCTTTTTATTCTTCAGAGTCCACAGTGGAGAAAATAATCCACAAAATTAACTTGATCATCAAACACTGATCAGAGATGAAAAGCAGACTGAGCTTCCCAAACAAGAATTGAATCTGGAATTGCAGCAGATTAAATTGCCTCACTGCAAAGGGATTCTCCACGTGCACGATTCTGTCTGAACAGCTCAGCTCTGCACAATTTGGGTAAAACACACTCAACTTTGAGCAATTTTCAGGTTTCAACCTCTTAATCCACTCAGGGGTTTCTAGGACTCCTCACTTTCCCACTGCTGCTCTAATTAGATTAGGGTCAGGACTCTCATGAAATCCCTGCAGGTGAGGAGCTTAAGTCTCCAACCTTCTAAAATTATCCACACCAATTTCTGCCAGCGACCCCCCCCAGCATCCCAGATAAATTCCAGCTCAAAATTCCAGCTCAAAATTCCAGCTCAAAATTCCAGCTCAAAATTCCAGCTCAAGCCTGCTGGGCACAGGGGCACAGACACCAGGGCCCTGCTGCCAACTCAGCTCCCCCTGGGCACAATTCCAGCTGCAGGGGGATAAAGCAGAGTGTGGGCACAGGGAACCAGGCCTGGATGGGCAGAGCAGCGAGGCAAAGCTGCTTAGGCCAGGAGAGAGCTGCAAACGGCCTGCCCTGCCTGTGACCCAGCAGGGACAGCTGAATTCTGAACTGAATAACCCTGCAAATTGAGCCCCAAAACTCTGCACATCGACCCCCAAAACTCTGCACATCGAGCCCCCAAAACTCTGCACACCGAGCCCCAAAACTCTGCACACCGAGCCCCAAAACTCTGCACACGAGCCCCCAAAACTCTGCACACCGAGACCCCAAAACTCTGCACGTCGAGCCCCAAAACTCTGCACACCGAGCCCCCAAAACTCTGCACGTCGAGCCCCCAAAACTCTGCACGTCGACCCCCAAAACTCTGCACGTCGACCCCCAAAACTCTGCACGTCGACCCCCAAAACTCTGCACGTCGACCCCCAAAACTCTGCACATCGAGCCCCAAAACTCTGCACAACGAACCCAACTCTGCACAACGACCCCCAATACTCTGCACACCGAGCCCTCAACCCTGCACATCGAGCCCCAAAACTCTGCACATCGAGCCCCAAAACTCTGCACATCGAGCCCCAAAAACTCTGCACATCGAGCCCCCAAAACTCTGCACACCGAGCCCCCAAAACTCTGCACAACGACCCCCAACTCTCGAGATCAACCCTCCATTCTCCACATGGACCCTCCATTCTGTAGATCAATCCTCAATTCTCCACATGGACCCTCCATTCTGTAGATCAATCCTCAATTCTCCACCTGGACCCTCCATTCTGTAGATCAATCCTCAATTCTCCACATGGACCCTCCGTTCTCCACATGGACCCTCCGTTCCTGCAGCCCGCTGCTGCTCCAGGCCAGACAGGAGCTGTGCAGCAGCCCCAGTGTCACACTGGCAGTGTCACCTTCTTCAGGAGGGCAGCAGCTTTCCCCTCTGCTGGGAAATGCAGGTTTGGCTCCCAGGACTGGCAGGCAGCCTCAGGGCAGGAAAGCACCTTCCCAGCAGCAGTGGGAATGCAGGAAATGGGGACAAGGTGCTCCCGTGGGGACACAGGCACAGCTGGAGCCAGCAGGGATTCACCACCGGGAGTCCCCAAGGCAGACACTGCTCCAGGAGGAGGGGGCAGGGGAGGGAATTCTGCTTTTTGCTGCTTTGGCTCATTGCTGTGGGTGTGAAGGCACAGCACCTCCACCAGTGTCCCCTCCTGGCTCCCAGCTGGCATTAGGGGACAAAGCTGGAGCAGTGCCAGGACACGGATGGGTCACCAGCTGTGGGGCTGTGGCTGCAGCCTGGGACAGTGGCAGGTGGCCCTGCCATGGATGAGCTTTAAGGTCCCTCCCAACCCAAACCACTCCATGAATGCTGCTGGACAACTGGAGAAGGATTTGTGGCAGGAAAAGAGGGAAGGTGCTGAGTGGGGCAGGGAACTGCATCAGGACAAGCCCCAGCGTGGCTGAGCTCCCACACTCCTGGCCCTGTGGAAATCTCTGTGTCCTGCTGTCCCTGATCATCCCAACCTGCTGCAGAGCAGGGAATTGTTCAGGATTGGGTGGAACCGAGGGGAAATCAGGAGTTGATAAATGTTTAAAGCTCATAAGTAATGGTTTGGAGAGCTGGAATTCACTGTTAGCATACTGCAAAAATTAATTACTGTGCATCGACAGTGCAGCCTTTGACAGAGAAGCTTGGATGGGTTTTCTGTGGGAATTTCCTCTAAATGGGTGTCACTGTGTGCAGGACAAAGGCTGGTGTGTTTGGGCACTGCTCTGTGAAGTCCTGTCCCTGCTCCAGGCACTCTCAGACAGCTTCGGGGTCCCCTGTGTGTGGAGTGAAAGCTGCACTTAGGCAAAATAAAGAGGAGGAGGGTGTGAAAGAGGAGAGGAGCAGCTTTTGGAGGTGCTGTACCTTCACACACACAGCAATGAGCCAAAGCTCAGCCTCTGGCTCCACTCAGGACCGTTCCCCTTCCATCTATCAGAAACCTCACCCTGGGAGCCCGATGCCCCCACACTCCTCCTTGCCCTGAAATCCATGCAAAATCCCATTTATATTCCCTCACCCAAACCTTCTTCTCCCTGCCCTGTTCCCCACGTTCCCAGTGTCACACAAACTCACTGCCTCACTCCTCTGGGCTCTTCTTCTTGTCACCCCAGCACAGGGACAAACCCCAGGTTTGTTGCATCTGCTCCCATCAGAAAATCATCTCAGAAAATCCAGACAGACAATTTTGCTGCTCCACATCCCAGCCGTGGTTCAGGACCAGCACAGCAGCTGCAGAGCCCTGTGCAAACTCCTCCTGTGGAGGTTGTGACCCCATCCTGCTCCTCCCACAGGAGCCCCTCGTTCCCAGGGTCTGGTTTCACACAGGGATCTCCACACCCATGGACAGTCATTTCCTGTGTCCCAATCCCAAATACCCACCCTGGGATCCAGGCAGGGCTCTCACAGCAACACACTGTGCTCTGGGGTGAGGAATACTGGAACAAAAGAAATGGAAATACCCTTCCAGAGGGAGCAGGCACTGAAAATGAGAGATTCTCATTCCTTTTCCCTGTTCCTGTCATTCCCGAAGTGAGCCAGCAGCACTTCCCTGGGTCACACTCCCCTCCCCAGACTTCCCTGTCACCGAGTGTTGACAGAACCAGTTCCTTGCAGTGTAACAACGTTGTTGCTGTTAATAATTCAAGCACCTGCCTCTGCTCTCCCCATTCCTGAGCTCAAAGCACTGACAAACCCAGCTCCACTTCCAGAGCCCAAAATGAGGGACAACCACCCCCACACTGCCCTCCTGCTTCCCACAGGAGCAGCAGGAGAGGGCACAACTATCCACAGAGACCTTTGAAAGGACTTTTGAACCCTCACAATCCACAAAGTTCCACCTGTTTGGTGTTTGCCATCCTGCCAGGAGCTGAACATCTGGCTCCTATTGACAAGGGACAGGACAAAGCCCCCTGGAGTGTAACTGGAGCACAGGGATTCACTTTTGCTTTGAACTCAGCCCCTCAGAGAAGCAGAATCCTGTTCTCCACATCAGCCCATCCCCACCAGGAGGATTAATGAGAGGATCCTCACTCTCATTAAGTTCCTGATTCAAAGTTCCTCCATTCACCATACAGACAATCATTGAAAACCCCAAAACTAAATCCCAATTTAGCACACACTGCTGACACAGACCTTTGCCCTGCCTCTGTTTGGGTCTGGCTTTTTAGGAGTGACCTGATCCAAGCTCATGATTTGAGAGCAGAGCAGCAAAATCCTGGATGCAAATAACAACCCACCAGGGAGGTGTCCAGGGAGGACTCACCGAAGCAGCAGTTCTTTGGGCAGTTTTTTGTTGATTGCAGCTTCATCGTTGTTTGAGAACATCTGCAAACACAAAAAAAAAAAAAGAAAAAAATTCAGCCACGTGTCAAGGGAACAAACCCTGCTTTACCCCAGGGAAGAAGTGGTTGGTTCACAAGGCCATTTCCAGGTATGTGGAGCAGTAAAAACAGATAAACTCGGTGCTGCAGTTTTCCAGCTCCTGCACTGGCACAGCTGGATGGGGCCTTACATCAAAATACCTTCAAACACAGTGCAAGGATGCTCTGTGGAGTGAGAGATGAAACATGAACTGAGATCTGCAGTGAAATGAATGAGGATCAGGACGTGCTTGTGAGCTGGCTCTGATGGGGAGGCTCCCTCAGCACTTTGGGGGTGCACCAAGGCACAGACACAGCAGAACTGGGAGGTTTTACACACCAAGAATCTGGTCTGGATGGAGGGGAGAGCAAGAGGGGTCCAGCAGCCCAAATTGCACCAAACACGGGTGGAAGGTGCAGGTGCAGCAGGGTTGGAAAAGGTGCTGGTGAACAGAGAAACAACAAAGTCTTGCAGAGCCCAGAATGTTCTCCCAGCCCTCGGGAGCTCTGGGACAAACAGGATTGATTTTTAAACCACCAGCAATGGTTTAAGGGGAGTTGAGCTCTTTGGTGCTGCTCCAGGAGGAGGGATAATGCTGGGAAAGCTCCGTGCTCTTCCAAAGCACCAAGGCCAAAGCTGGTTCTGCATCCCTCCAAATCCATGGACAACACCTGATGCACCTGGAATGGACTCTGGGACCAGGTAAAGGCAGCCCAGACACTCTGAGAACAAGAGAAACTTCTCTGTGCCACGGAGTCCCCAGGAAAACAGAGAGCAAAGTCTCACAGGGCTCTTGAGAAGAATCTAAATAAAAACAGTTCTAAGATTTGGTATTGTCTTGCCATGGGGAAAATCCAGCATGTCCCAAATATCCTGACCCTGAGCATGGATCCATCCCATCCCAAATATCCTGACCCTGAGCATGGATCCAATCCCATCCCAAACATCCTGACCCTGAGAATGGATCCAATCCCATCCCCAAATATCCTGACCCTGAGAATGGATCCAATCCCATCCCAAATATCCTGACCCTGAGCATGGATCCAATCCCATCCCCAAATATCCTGAGCATGGATCCATCCCATCCCAAATATCCTGACCCTGAGCATGGATCCATCCCATCCCAAATATCCTGACCCTGAGCATGGATCCATCCTATCCCAAACATCCCAAATATCCTGAGCATGGATCCATCCCATCCCAAACATCCTGAGCATGGATCCAATCCCATCCCAAATATCCTGAGCATGGCTCCAATCCCATCCCAAATATCCTGAGCATGGATCCAATCCCATCCCAAACATCCTGAGCATGGATCCAATCCCATCCCAAATATCCTGAGCATGGATCCATCCCATCCCCAAATATCCTGAGCATGGATCCAATCCCATCCCAAATATCCTGAGCATGGATCCAATCCCATCCCAAATATCCTGAGCATGGCTCCAATCCCATCCCAAATATCCTGAGCATGGATCCAATCCCATCCCAAACATCCTGAGCATGGATCCAATCCCATCCCCAAATATCCTGAGCATGGATCCATCCCATCCCAAATATCCTGACCCTGAGCATGGATCCATCCCATCCCCAAATATCCTGAGCATGGATCCATCCCATCCCCAAATATCCTGACCCTGAGCATGGATCCATCCCATCCCCAAATATCCTGAGCATGGATCCAATCCCATCCCAAACATCCTGAGCATGGCTCCAATCCCATCCCAAATATCCTGAGCATGGATCCAATCCCATCCCCAAATATCCTGACCCTGAGCATGGATCCATCCCATCCCCAAATATCCTGAGCATGGATCCATCCCATCCCCAAATATCCTGAGCATGGATCCAATCCCATCCCCAAATATCCTGAGCATGGATCCAATCCCATCCCCAAATATCCTGAGCATGGATCCATCCCATCCCAAATATCCTGAGCATGGATCCAATCCCATCCCAAACATCCTGACCCTGAGCATGGATCCAATCCCATCCCAAATATCCTGACCCTGAGCATGGATCCAATCCCATCCCAAATATCCTGAGCATGGCTCCAATCCCATCCCAAATATCCTGAGCATGGATCCAATCCCATCCCAAATATCCTGAGCATGGATCCAATCCCATCCCAAATATCCTGAGCATGGATCCAATCCCATCCCAAGCATCCTGAGCATGGATCCAATCCCATCCCAAACATCCTGAGCATGGATCCAATCCCACCACACCTCAACATAAAATCCAGTGTGAAATTCCAACGTGCTGCCACTAAATGTCCCTTTCAGTGGTGCAGCTGGTGATGGAGAACTGGGAATTGAGGAACACCATCACCCCCAGGGAACACCAAACCCCAGGATTTTAGAGTCACACACTGTGCTCCCAAATCCCAGTTTGCTTTTGAACCATCCCAGTTTGCCAGAGCACGGTGCTGAAGTGGGAACTCTCAAACCTCCTTCCCAAAATGTGCTGCTCCCCCCACAGACCCTTTTATCACTTCCCACCAGGGATATCCCAAGTCCTGAGCACGAACCAGCTCTCAGCCCAATTTGCTGCTAATTAAAGCCAGGTTTTGCCATTCCCAGCTCCCACAGCTCCAAGGGCTCTTCCCTCCCATCTCCAGGTGACTCTGGAGCCACAGTGGGTGGGGACAGACATTCCCAAGGCTGGGAGAGCAGCACCTGCACATTCTGGGACAGGAGCAGTGAATTAAATTGATTAGTTGATTGATTAGGAGATCGAGGAAATCCCGGAGGAGGAATGCAGAGGAATTATTTATGGGGAAAACCCGACGTGATTCCTTTTCCCCCAGTTACAGGAGCACACAGGCAGATCCAAACCCTTCCCACCACTGCCCAGACCTTGAATCAGGAACTCTGCTCCCAAAAATAAAAAAAAAGGATCACAGAAATAAAAGGAGCAATCAAGAGAGCAGGAGCAGACTTCCAAAAAGGAATCAGAGCAGAGGAAGGGCAGGAAGGGTTAAAATAGAGATTCCAGAAGCAGCCAGGAGCCTCCAGTGCCTGATCACAGGGAATCAAATCCCTCAGCAGGGAAATCTCACCTCAGTCCCAGCACAAATCCCATCCCCAGTCTGCTTTCTGCACGAGTTTCCCTTTGACCAGCGCTAATCTAAAGGAATGTTTGTTTTTTTATCTTACTAAAAATAGTCCTTGGACTGAAACCGTGCCGGGGCCCAGGCAGGACGGGCTCCATGGGAGAACCTTGGCTCTGGAATTCCCCCTCCCCTGGAGGGCTGGGAAGGGCCAGGATGCATCTCCAGACCTATTTTTCTTCAGCTTTCCTTCAAAGCCTGAGGCTCAGATGGCAGAGGATGGGGGAAAAATATGCTGGAATTGGGATTTTTGCTAAGTCATGGCAGCACGTACAGCTAAATATACCACGGACATGGGGACCTTCTGGCAAGTCCATACAAAAATAAAGCTCTGAAAAAAATGTCAGAGGATATTCTAGATGTCCAGGCTTTCAAAACGCTTCGAGGGATAAAAACGAAATGCCCCAAGTTTGCTTCTCTTAACATCCCTTTTATGTTCTTTAATATCAGCGTTGTCCAATAGAAGAAATGATTCTGCACAGGACACAGAAAAACACATTTTTCCTGTGTGTAAATTTTCAGTTCTGCACCAAACACAGAATCCTCCACCGAGGAGCAGCTTTGCTGCTGTGTGAAGCCTCGTGGGATATTGGGAAGAAATTCCTCCCTGGGAGGGTGGGGAGGGTTTGGGATGGAATTTCCAGAGAAGCTGGAGCTGATCCATCCCTGGAGTGTCCAAGGAATCACTGAGGGGTTTGGGTGGGAAGGGACCTAAAATCCCACCCAGTGCCACCCCTGCCATGACAGGGACACCTCCCACCATCCCAGGGTGCTCCAAACCCCAACCCTGGACACTTCAGGGATGGATCAGCCCCAGCTTCTCTGGGAATTCCATCCCTCCCCACCCTCCCAGGGAGGAATTTCTTCCCAATATCCCACGAGGCTTCACACAACAGCAAAGCTGCTCCTCGGTGGAGGATTCTGTGTTTGGTGCAGAACTGAAAATTTACACACAGGAAAAATGTGTTTTTCTGTGTCCTGTGCAGAATCATTTCTTCTATTGGACAACGCTGATATTGAAGAACATAAAAGGGATGTTAAGAGAAGCAAACTTGGGGCGTTTAGTTTTTATCCCTCGAAGCATTTTGAAAGCCTGGATGTCTAAAACAGCCTCTCAGAATATTCTAGACTATTCTTCCAGGGATGGTGAGTCCACATCCTCTCTGCAAAGCCCATTCCAGGGCCTCAGCATCCTCCCAGGAAGGAATTTTTCCCTAATATCCAATCCAGCCTTGCTTGATCAGTTTGAAGCCATTGCCCTTGTCCTGGCCCTGGAATTCCTGATGGAATTTCAGTGCCAAAGCCAACACGGTGTCAGCCCCCTCTGAACCCAAACACTTTAAAGCAGAAAATTCAAAGCTCAATGGAGAAAAAGGGATGAGGATAATTCAGAGCTTTAGGGAATTAGTGGCTGCAAGGTTAGAAGAGGCACCTGTGACAGTGAGAGACAGAATTATCCTTGATGTTCAGAGCAGGGAAAAAGAACCTGGATGTGGCAGCTCTGCAGAGCCTGAGGCTGCCTGGGAAGCACCAACTCAACACCAAGGGAGACACAGAGAGGGGAAGGGAGAAGGTGACACCCATTTCTGTACAAAAACCAACCAAGAGACACCCTCAGAGGTGGGCAGGAAATAAAAGCCAGAAACATCCCTAGAAACACAACCAATAAAGTGCTGCACGTCTCTGTGTGAAGCAAAGCTCATGGCAAAGAAACAATGCAGAATTTACAAGCGTTATTTAGGAAATATTAATCAATATTCTGATTTTAAATTGCACCAACTCGTTTATTTGTTAGACAGAAACTGTGTGAGATGACAGACTTGCAGGTGATGCTGTGACACTGCAGCTCACTGCTCTCCTGGGCCCCCTCTAACTCAGGATATTCCAGGGTTCTGTGAGCCCTGATCCACGAGGAAATGCTGGCCAGACCTTCCACAACTGCACACAACCACAGGAAATGAAGCAATTCAAACCAAGCCAGAAAACAGGCTGCAATTATTAATTATTAGAGAGCAAATAATGTGCTCTGGGAACTGGTTTTAGGTTGGGAAAGGTGGGGAATGAACAGAAATTAAAGATGACATTCATAGCTTGAATATTTTGGAGTTTACAGCCCACCCAGTCTGTATCAAGACACCTTGGAGATGAACCTTCAGAGATCCAAAAGTCTTCTCTGCTCTGCAAGCTCAGTGTGAATCAGTTCAGAGTTTAAACCCTGAGATGCACTGGGAGGTTTCTCCAGCTGTAAGGCTGCTGGCTCCCAGCCCAAATTCCAGGAATTCTGGTAGAATTTGTACCAGTTTTATCTGTCATGGTCCACATGGAGATGAACAAGCCCAGTACAGTCACTGACACAAGACTCACAGCAAACCTCACCCACAACTCCAATGTAGTGAAAAAAAGCTGTGCACAAACCACAGAACAACAGGAAAAATGTGGAATTCACTCTGCATTTCCTATGGAAAAGCTCAGTGAAGCTTTGAGATGACTTCTTCCAAACATGGCCAATATGTACTGACACCCTGCCTCGAGTTCTGCTCCTTTTGGGATAAAATCCCACCACTGTGACAAGGCTGAAATAACAGAGACATGAGAGACATGGCTTTCCTTCCCAGGACAAGATTTTGGGAAGCAGCAGCTGGAGGAGGCCGAGCTGCCTTCCTGGAGGCAAAGAAAATATTACACTGCAGAGATAAGTCACAGTGAAGTGACAGCAAAAAAATCCAAGGGCTCCTCGGAGGACACCATGCAAAGAATGAAGTTGTTTACATCCACAAGCAGCTCTGACTGAGGGAATTTTCCCTCCAGCCTGTAGTTACACAGGGAATTTGATTTCAAAACCCATCCAGTTTAATCTGCATGAAGTCTCCAAGGAAATGGCTGGCTGCTGGATGAGGCCAGGCTGTCACAGGCTCTGCTGTGCCTGTTGGGATGCTCTGGGATCAGCAGGGATGGGAACTCCTGCCCTGGCCATGCTCACCCCTCTGGCTCCCAACCAGAGCTCTGCTCAGGCAAAATCCTGACTAAGCAGGACAAACAGAAATAGAGCCTGGCCAAAAGGGCTTATTACAGGCTTAATATTCCTAAAAATAGCTGGATAGGGAGGGGACTGGGTGGGCACTGTCGTGTCGCTGCTTCCTCAGGGAAGTTTAAATTCCTGCTGGGATGGAGGAGTTACCTGAGCCCAGCCTGCACTTGGAGCACGTTAAATAAAGAACCTTTTTAGAGGGTTGTTTTTTTTTTTTTTGTACCAGCAGTGACCCAGACCTCAGTCAAACCCTACAGGAATGGAGGCCAGGATGAAGCTCCTCCTGCTGCTCATCCCTCACTGCACGAAGTGCCCTGGAGGGAAATCCCTCAGTGATGGATGGGCAAAGGGACAAGGTCGTGCTGCTGCCTCCAGAAAGGAAAACTGCCCGGGCACAGGTGAGACACCAAAACGCCACTGATCCCTCAGCTCCCATTTCAGCTGCCACGAGTCTGATCCCACTGAAAGGGAACCCCCCAGAACCTGCAGCCAGGCACCAAACGGGCACATTCAGCCTCCTTTTGTCCACCTGCTTTGTTCTCCTCCCCAGCCCTGCCTGCCAGACAGTTCTCTCCATCCCAAACCATCCCAAACCATCCCAAACCCTGCCTGTGCCCAGTGAAATCCCAATCCCACTGCCCCAGCCCTGCCTGCCAGGCAGTTCTCTCCATCCCAAACCCTCTCTGTGCCCAGTGAAATCCCAATCCCACCCCCCAGCCCTGCCTGCCAGACAGTTCTCTCCATCCCAAACCATCCCAAACCCTGCCTGTGCCCAGCTGAAATCCCAATCCCAGCTTCCCCAGCCCTGCCTGCCAGACAGTTCTCTCCATCCCAAACCATCCCAAACCATCCCAAACCCTCTCTGTGCCCAGTGAAATCCCAATCCCAGACCCCCTGCCAGACAGTTCTCTCCAAACCAACCATCCCAAACCATCCCAAACCCTGCCTGTGCCCAGTGAAATCCCAATCCCACCCCCCCAGCCCCCAGTTACCCAAGGGGCACGGGTGGCACCCGAGCCGGGGTGGCCCTGGCAGGACCTGGAGCAGCCTGGGCACAGCTCAGTTAATGAGCTTTGATTGCCCACGAGTTGTACCCGAATGAGAAAACATCTCCCTCCCCAATGTCACACACACAGGGCTGGGCAGCACCAACCCCATCCCTGCTGCCAGGGAACCCCAGGTGACACCCAGGACTCGGTGACCCAGCAGAGATTTCTGCTGGAAAACGCTGCTGCTTTCTCACAAACACCCGCCGAGGTTTTCAATACACAGCACTGCCCATAAAAACAACATCCAGACCCCAAAATGGAAAAGTATAAATAAGACAAAAACTTCCTGACTTTCCCAGGACGGCCTATGGCCATAAAACACACACTTAGCACTGTTTATTTTTAGCTTTTTAGAAGCTCGTTTTAGCAGTTATAGCAGTTTAGCTCATTTTTACAATTTACTACAAATACACTTAGAATGGATGTTAAAAAAAAAAAAAAATCAAACCCAAAAACTCAGACATGATTCACTATTTTCAGCCTAAACCCAAGACTAAACCCAGCTCTCTGAGGCTCATCACAATTCAAATAAGCTGCTTTGATAAATTATAGTTCTGCCCCTCCCCAACACCTGCAATTCTGTTATTTTTACGGGTAATATTATCATTATTACTATTATTATTATTGGTAATAAGGTGTATTTTTCACTGCTGGGTTTGTATCCAGCTATTATGTAAGAAGATGCTGGGATCACTGACATAAATATTGGGAAATAAAGTCAAATGATGGTGTTTTAACTTCAAAAAAAAAATCCACCTGAGCTGAGGTGTGAAAGGCATGGGGGGAGTTGATCCCAAAGGAAAACTGTGGGATGAGGCAGGGATGCACAAAGCCCAGGCAGGGGGGCCTGGCCCCTCCTCAGGGCTGTGGTTTCACCTCCCAGGCCTGACTTTCCCAATGCTGTGACTCAAAGGAAGCTCCCAGCCAGGCAGGCAGAGAAAACAGTAATTACTGCAGTGTCCCAAGCCCCAATTAACCATGGTGGCCAAAGGAAATGGGATGTGCCCATCTGTGGGTGCCAGCCCCGAGTCCCTTTCCTGTCACGCAGGTGGCGATGCCAGATGGGCACAGCCCCTGTCCCCAGGGCCACCTGGGCTCCCCAAAATGCTCCAAGCAGCAGCTCCCAGTGAAACCAACCCCACAGCTCGCCAGGAAATCCCTCACTGGAGTCACACGTGGAATGGTTTGGGTTGGGAGAACCTTAAAGCCCACCCGGTGTCACCCCCAGTGTCACCTCCCACTGTCCCAGGCTGCTCCAATCCCAATGTCCTGGGCACTGCCAGGGATCCAGGGGCAGCCACAGCTTCTCTGGGCACCCTGTGCCAGGGCCTGCCCACCCTCACAGCCTCCCCAAATCTCTCCTCTTTTAGTTTAAAACCCTCCCCTTTTTCCTTATGATCTGCCCATGGAAAAGCCCCGTGCTCCTGGTGCAGGGGGAGGTGGAACTGGATGAGCTTTAAGGCCCTTCCAACCCAAAATATCCTGGGATTCTGTAAAATCAGTTTGCCAAGGCCAACATTCCCATTGTCACCCAAGGCATCCACACAGCTCCTGGCAGAGGGAGAAGGAAGAAGCAAATCCTATTTGGAGCAAAAATAGGAATAAAAATTTGGGAAACCATCACTGTCTCTCAGGCTGAGGCCAAAAGTCATTTTCCTGGTGGACCCTCCCCAGTCTCCAGCCCCTTTTGCAAAACCTATTTGATTTTTGCTTCCCAATCTCCCCAAATCCCTCTTCCCTCTACTCAAGCCACAGGAGCAGCACAGTGGGGGTGTGAAACACAACTTGTGGTTTACATCTCTTCCTATCTCGTAGTTTAAACAACCACTTTGAACCAAATAAATTAAGAGTTTATTATTCACCTGCCCCAATGAAGTGCTGGTTTTAAAAGTGTCACGTGTGATGTGGCATGACACAAATCAAAAAAGAAATCAAAAATAAACAGGGGTGGGGGAGTGAACAGGAACATGGAAAATCCAACAGCTTGGACATCCCCCTCCCAAAATCTTTATTTTTTACAGTTTTTCTCATTATCTATGAGCCACATTGTTAGAAACCATCCAAAAAAAACCTGTTTCAGCCATGCCACTTCAGGTGTTCCTGGGTTATGACACCAACAGTTTCTCTTCCCATATAAAATCGAATTCCATGGTGTTACATCACTTATTGCAAGGAGAGTCAGAGCAAAGTTTTCCCTGTTCCCTGCCCTGTTTGTGTCCCTCTGTTTGCACAACCTCCATCCCTTGGAACAGCAAAGGCCCAGCCAGGAGCACAAGGAGCAGCCCAGGAAAGGGAGCAGGGACACCCCCAAAAGGATCAGCCCTAAAGACAAACCCCTGAAAAGACAGAAACACTGATTCAGAGGCAGGAACAGAGCAGATTCCAAAATGGGATTAGGGTCAGGGAGATTATTCAATTTCTGAACACAGACAGGATTAATTATTAGAAGGCAACTCGATTTTGGAGCGTTTGAAGTTTCCCATTTTGCATCCAGCTCAGCTCATTTCACATCTCTATAACTGAACAAGACCTGGGAACTCCAGAGGTTCAGAAGGGTCAGCATTCCCTGACACTGAGGACCCTGAATCCAGAGCAGAAATGCCATGGATCCTGAATCCAGAGCAGAAATGCCATGGATCCTGAATCCAGAACAGAAATGCCATGGATCCTGAATCCAGAGCAGAAATGCCATGGATCCTGAATCCAGAGCAGAAATGCCATGGATCCTGAATCCAGAACAGAAATGCCATGGATCCATGCATCCCTCACACTGAGGACCCTGAATCCAGAGCAGAAATGCCATGGATCCTGAATCCAGAGCAGAAATGCCATGGATCCTGAATCCAGAGCAGAAATGCCATGGATCCATGCATCCCTCACACTGAGGACCCTGAATCCAGAACAGAAATGCCATGGATCCTGAATCCAGAACAGAAATGCCATGGATCCTGAATCCAGAACAGAAATGCCATGGATCCTGAATCCAGAACAGAAATGCCATGGATCCATGCATCTCTCACACTGAACGTGCTCACAGGGCTCACCACAGACTCTCATTCCTCAGAGATGTCCCTGGAGCTCCCAAAATTTCATTTCTAACAGGACAAGCTGCCCCATGGACACACACACCTCACAGCCAGGGGCAGCTCCTGCTCACTGCAGGGTTTGGAGACTCCCAGAGGAAGCTGGAAAGGATGGAGCTTTTTGTGTTTTTGAGGATGTAGAGGAGACTACAGGGATGGTTCAGTCAGGGGGAAAAAAACCAGAACTGGAATTACTTCATCCTGAGGGAAACCCAGGACAGCTCCAGGTGACATCCCAGGATACAGGAACATGGACAAGGTGGATTAAAGAACTTGGGCCTTGCTCAATGAGTCCTCCAAGAGCATCAGGAATCACTGAGAAGCATCAGGAGATGCCTCTCCTCCTCTCTGCTGTTATTTGGCTGCTCTTCACCAGGCAGGAAGCAGAGAAATCCCAAAGAGAAGCAGGGATTGGGATCTGTCAGGGCATGCTCCACACTCAACCGACACCACAGAGAATTAGGAGTCAATGTGGGTAATGTTTTCCCTTTTTGTTTGCTTTGCTGCACTAAGTGGTGATTTTCTCTGCGGTGGCCACACCTCCTGTAAAGGGACTAATCCGAATCTGCTCGTGGGGCTGGGCATGGCATTCCCAGGAAAAAAGAGAATTCCACTCTTCCTGGAATCAGAAATCCACATGCAAGTACAATTTAAGGAGCTTGGCCCTTATTCCACACCATATTTTATTCGTGCAGTAAGGAATTATTAACATTAACCCCCCTCAGGACTGGATTTGTGAATTACCCAACAACAATGGCTCAGGAATCTGTTTACGTGGCCCCACAAAAGACAATAAACCAAGAGCAAACCCAACCCAGCCTCCCCCTCTGCAACTCACCCGTCATTTCACGTCTGAAACAGACACCATGGATTTGTCACTGCCCCAAACTGCGCCATTTTTACCCCAAGATCAGATTCCAGACTCAAAGGCCCTGCTCAGCCAGGGGAACTGCCCGGAGGAAGAGGAGGAAGAGGAGGAAGAGGAGGAAGAGGAGGAAGAGGAGGAAGAGGAGGAAGAGGAGGAAGAGGAGGAAGAGGAGGAAGAGGAGGAAGAGGAGGAAGAGGAGGATTAAACACCCACTGCCTCCATGACCTTAGAGTATTCCACAGCTCTGAGCAGCAGCTCCCAGTTTCCAGACATTTCTGCCCAATTTTCCCCCTGTCCCACGAAATGTGAACTCTCACAACCATTCCAAACTGGTTTCCAGGAAGCAGAGAGGAATTTCCACCCATTCTGCTCTTCTGGAAAATAAATTTATTTCTAGGTGTGAACACACGTTTTGGAAGCTCTTCTGACCAACATAAGCTCACAGATTTAAAGGAAAACAGCTCTAAAACTTCCCAGGTAATCCAGGTGAGTGGGTCAGAGATAATCCATGCTGGGGTGATAAAGGATGCCTTGGATTTATAATCATGGAATGGTTTGGGATGGAAGGGACCTTAAATCCCATCCAGTGCCACCCCAGAGCGGGCAGGGACATTTTCCACGGTCCCAGATTATCCCTCTCCAACCCAGCCTTCCAGGAATGGGGCAGCCACAACTTCTCTGGGAAAAACACAGCAAAGAAACAGGATAATGTTTACAGGCACTTCTTGCAGCTCAAAATAAGCCTTTCTATAACACACCAACTCTTCCTGTATAAATATAGGTTTTTAAAATTAATTTAGGCCTCAAAGGCTCCTCAAGCATTTTGCTCGTTTTCCAACTCGTCTGTTTGTTACTATGAGAAGAAAATAACATTCCAGCAAAGGAAAAAACCCCACCCAAAACAAGCCAAACAAAGCTCTTCCCCACTCTTTTTCCCCAATGAATTGGGTTCATCGTGTCCTGGTGCAACCCTGATGAAAACCCTCCCAAAATTGGAATGAACTGCAGCACAAAAAGAGAAAGGCTGAGGAAGCAAAGGATGTCGATGCCCTATGAGACGTTTCACCCCAAAAATCTGTCACCAACCTGCTTTTACTCTTTGCTCTGTAACCAGCCAATCTGCAGCAGAGCAAATTGAAAAAAAGAAAAAGCTCCCAGGAGGTAAAAAAACAAAACAAAACAAAACAAACAAACCTGTGCAGGCAAGAAGAGCCCAGAACAGTAAATACAAAACCCCTGGATAATGCAGGGCTCACGTGCAGGCTCCTCTCCAGAGCTCCCAGGGCGTTTTTAGCACTGGATGCTACAGAAACACGAATATTACGACACTCAACAAACACGAGCCCACCCCAGACTCTCACCCTGCTGCAGATCTCACACGGATGGATGGCTGGAGGAAGAAAACAATCCCACGTGCGGTGTGAGACCACCAGCATCTCCTGCACCTTTCTCAGCTCCAGGGCTGAAGAATTCCACACGGAATGTGGAACCAGAGCCTCCCCAGTTTACCATTAACCAGCGTTTTCCCTGGATCGCCATCCCACCCCTCCCCACCAAGGGGGAACAGCCACGTCTTTACCATTCCAGGCTCTTTTCTGTCCCCTGCACGGGCCGGGCAGTCCGGAGAAGGAGCAGGCAGGGATTTCCATGCTGCACAACCTCTCGCAGCGATGGGAAGTAAATCCCGCCGCTGCCCTTCCTCCCTACCCCCTCCTCCTCCTCCCCCGGGAAGACAGCTGGGACAACAATGCGGCTGGAATCGCCCTGGCTCCACACTCCGCTTTGTGCCATGTCCTTTCAATAGATCTCATTGTTTACCCTCCGATCCTTCCGTCCTCTCCATGCCCCACCTCCCTGGAAGCAAATTTTTCCCCCTCCCCAAAAAAAAGCGGTGCTGGAGGCACCTTTTCCCCCCCTGAATGCCCTCCCCAGCCCCGCTCCCCAAAGGTTTTGGTGTTTTCCAGGTGCAATTCCCAACATCTCCTGCTCCAGCATCAACTTCGCTGCGAGCGCAGCAACACGTTGGCAGTTCTGTCCCCCCCCGAACCCCCAAATTCCCCTGGGAGTTTGGAACAGATGGGGAACTCCTAAAATGGGGCGAGGGAGAAGTTTCACACCGGTACCCTCCAAAATCGGATCATCCCCTTCTGCAGCCACGGATCATCGCCAGCCTCATTCACAGCAGGGCCCCCCCTCGAGTTTAAATCAAATGGGGGAACCCCCTCCTCAAAATGGATGGAGGGGAAAGGAGTTTCACACCAACATCCCCCAAACCTGGGGGTCACAGCCCTGAACGGCCCCTCTACACCCACAGACCCTCCCCAGCCTCATTCACACTGAGCCCCCCCACCCGGGACTCCCAAAAATGGGGCGGGGAGAAGTTTTACACCATCGCCCCCAAACCCAGGGTCACAGCCCTGAGCCTCTCCGTGTCCCCACAGCCATTCCCAACCCCCAGCCCCATTCACAGTCCCCCCCCCCAAAGGAGTTTACACCCATCGACGGAACAACCCCCCCCCCCCGAAAATGGGGAGGTGGAGGGGAGAAGTTTCACACCAACCACCCCCCAAACCCGGGGGTCACCGCCCTGAGTCCCCCCCACACCCAGGGCCACCCACGATGCCGACGCCCCATCGCAGCCCCATTCAAACAAACCCCCCCCATGCCCCCCCCCCGGCTCTGCCTCAGGGCCGCGCTGCCCAGGCCGGGAGCGGGGATGGATCCCAGAGCCCTCAGGGCTGGGGGGGTCACACACACAAACCGCGGCCTGGCCCCCCCCCCGCGCCTCCTCAACCGGGCCAGGCCGGGCCTCCTCCCGCAGGACCGGCCGGGGCCTCACCTCAAAGCGGCTTTTAGTGACCCCGTTCATCTCCCTGCGCATGGCGGGGCCGGCGCGGGGGCGGCGGGGGGCGCGGGGCCCGGGGGTGCGGGGGTGCCGGAGCGCGGCCTCCGCCCGGCGCCGCCGCCGCGTCCGCTCCGGCCTCAACTTCTACTCAAAACAAAAACACTCCGCACCTGCCAGCAACGCGAGCGCTCATTGGACAGCGCGGCCGCCGCGAGCCGCGGGGAGGGGAGGGGAGGGGAGGGGAGGGGAGGGGGGAGCGCCGGGGGGAGGGGGGGGACGGGAGCGGGACCGGGGAGAGGGAGAGGAGGAGGGGGGAGAGGGAGAGGGGGCACAGCGAGGTGCGGAATGAGGGGTTTGGGTGCAGCGAGAGGAGGGGAGGGGAGAGCCGGGAGGGCAGCGGGGGAGAAAAGGGGAGTGCGGAGAGGAGGGGAAGGGGAGCGGGGCTGCGGAGAGGGAGAAGCCGGGGGGGATCGCGAGGAAGGGGCGCAGCACCGGGGCTGCCCTGAGGACGCGGGGTTGTCCCGGGGAGGGAGAGGGGGAGGGTGGCGGACACACGACCGAGGCTCTCCCCCCACCTACCCCGCAGGCCGCCGCCCCCATCGCGCCGCCTCGGGGTCCTCCCGCCCCCTCCCGCGCTGCGGAGCGAGGGGCGCTGCCCCCGTGCCCGGGGCTGCGGGACCCCCCCCCAGCCCCGCGGCTGCGGGGGCCGCAGGATCGTCCCCCCGGTGTCCGGGGGGCTGCGGGGATCGGGGGGTCCCGGGAGGGAGGGGGGGGGGGGGGCGCGTCCCCCGCCCCTCCGCTCCCTTCCGGGAGCAGCGAGTTCGACCAATCGGCGCCCCGCGCAGCGGTGACGTCACTGTGATGTCATTCTCGCGGGAAAATCAAGCGTGGCGGGGATGCCCGTCTGCCCCTCCCCCCAGCACGGAGCCGAGACCGCGTTGTACCAAAGGGGTTTATTTGCATGTAAATAAACATGTTCTCTGCAATATTTCCAAAAAAGTCGAAATTCCACTTTCCGCCCAAAAAAACTGCCGCGGGAGCCGGGATATTTATTTACAATTCCAGCGATTTTCCAGCCAGGGATTTTATGTACATCATGATAATCGAGGAAAAGAACCAGTTTCTTTTAATCTCCGTGTTCACTTCACCACCTGAGATTAAAAGGTTTGGCTTATATTTTATTTTTCACTTTATTTTATCTTTCTGAATACTGAAAGATGTAAAATAATTGTGAATAAGCAAAAATATTCCAAAAATAAACCATTTCTCAGAGCCCAAGCACTGACACCCCAAAGCCTCTGCGTGGTCACGCACCTCAGCTCTCCCAGGACTGACGTCGTTGGAAGGGGACAGGGCACCGAAATGGGGTGAAAAGTTTTAAATTTGGGACTTGTGCCTCCCACAGTGGCTGAAGGAGACGTTGTTCCCTCTGTTCCCACCTTCCACAGGGGGAATTTTGGATACTGAGCTTTGGTCTGGGTGAGGGGAGAGGAAATGAGTGCAGCTTGTTCCTTTAAAACAGGTTTTTGTGTCAATTTTGCTGCTGAACACGACTCCCTTCCAACTTTCAGCGTGCTGCACAGCAGGAAAACACGGCTCTGGCTGAGGACAAGTCCAGGGAGCCCATCCTGGGAGATTCCCAGCCTGGATTCCACTGAAAAGTGCTTCTTTTGGAAGGCTGGCTGTGCCCTCACACAACTCAGAATGGATCGAAGGGCTTTTGTCAAAAAGGATTAAATAAAAACGGGAGATGGGGGCAGGCAGCTCTCCAGAGGCTGAGCTGGCACCATTCCCAAGGGAGCCACTGGAGCAGGGTCTCCAGCTGAATTCCTGTGGGATTTTATTCCTGACATCCTCTTTGCAGCACCCCACAGTCACACGATTCCAACACTGGGTCAGGTATCAGTGATTGCTCCTCGTTTGGATTTAGTTCCCATTTTCCTATCGTTTCAAGCTCTGCTGAGGGGGAGGTTGTGGTGTGCAGGACACCAGGAGCAAAGGATAAATACTGGAAAATATGAGAAGGGAAAGTTCTCCAGAGTTGGGGGAAGCTTGGGAGAAATTCGGGCTCCCACGCTCTGCAGGAGCCCTGGAATTAAACTTGGAGGCAGGAGGAAGGGGTAAAAAAATCCCTACGATTAACAGGATAGTTGCCAACGTACTAAAAGGACTTTCCAAAAAGCTGGAAACCAAACAGCTTTCCTGGGGTATCCCTGGGATCAGCCCAGGATGGGAAATTTCAGTGGTTTAATAGAAACTCAAATCCTTGACATCTTTTCACGCTGCATCCCCAAAGCTGAAGCACAACCTCATTCCCACAGGGAAATCCTGGCCTCCAGCACCAACAGCAAAATTCAGTGGGAGCAGGATCCTGCTCAGTACATAATTCCAAAGGAGATGTGTTTGCAGAACTCCTGATTTCCCACATTCCTCTTCAATGAATCAGATGAAACTGCTTTTAAAAATAAAACACTCTCCTGAGTCTCTTTTCCTTTCAGGGACCACAAGATCAGCTCAGAGAGGATGCCTGAGTCATGCTCCTAATTCCAGCCAAAAGGGGAAAATCCATCTTTTAAGGAAATCAACACTTCTGCAGCAACTCTGATCCCAGCTGAGCCACTCCAGGACTGTTTTCCAAGCAGCACACGGCTCCCTTAGCTGGATTATCCTTCCCAGAGCAGTGCCCCTCGGTGTGACCACAATTCCCAGCTCAGCAGCACGAGGAGATTCCAGGGAAGCTCGTTGGTGCAGGCAGGAGTCCCTTTTCCATTGAGATTTGCTGGAATTTCATCCTGCTGGAATGTCACCAAAGCTGCAGAGCTGCCCAAACCCACGGGCTCTACCCAAATTCTCGTTGGGGGGGGGGAAACAAGGAGCACGAGGTGTTTCCACATGGAGGGGAATAAATAGCTAAAACAAATGGGAAGGCAAACCCAAGGCAGCAGCAATCCCTCAGAGCTGTGACCTGGGATAAAATCCTGATGAGGATGCAGTGCCCAGTTCATGCTACTGAATGAAGGAATGCTGTGGGAATAAAATAAATTAAAAGCCTCGTGGTTTTCCGTCTTCCAAAGAATTAAAAACCCAGCTCTAAAACATTTCCTAAAATAATCACTTTAAAACTTCCTACATCCAAAAGGAGCTTATCCTGAACGGGAAGAGGGCAGAGGGACTGGGATCTACTGGGATCTCCCAGACCAGCCTATGTCTGTTTGCCCCATTTGGGAGCTGCTCCCATATTCCCACACTCAGCTTCATCCCCATTCACTCGGCCAGGGATGATAATACTCATAAATTCAGGAAGAATGGAAGTGCCCACAGGATGAAGGCCACAGGCAGGGACCTGGCTGCTGGCACTCACATCCTTCTGCACAGACCTTGGTGGTCCGAAAATCCCAGAAATACCTTGGAAATACTTTTTTTCTTTTTTTCCCCCCCTCTCCAAACACACCCCGTGAAGATCCGTGTGGCAGGTTTGGGATGAATCCTTCCTTCCAGGACCTGCAGACAGCTCATGTGAGAGAATTAATTACCAATTAGAGCAACATCCATGAGATCATCATCTTCCTCCCCGATGAGGAACTCGGGGCTGGCCCGGGACGGCCGCTCGGCCGAGAGGATGGCGTTGCTCGCCATGGACAGAGACTGATCTGCTGAGATGGGGGATTTGGACCAGCTCTCGGGCTTCATGCCGTGGGATTTCTTCTTGTCCCTGTCCTTATCCCGCTCCCTCTCTCTGTCCCGGTCTTTATCTTTCACTTTTTTCTTCTCCTTTTTGTGTTTCTTGTGTTTCTCGGCGCTGTACTCGGGCAGGGGCCGGATGCCGTCGTCGGAGCTGGGGCTGTTCTGGTAGGATTTCTCGGCGATGGAAGAGCCCGACTCGCTCTCGCTGTCGATGTTCTGGGGGGTGTAGGCCGGGGATTTGCTGTGGCTGGGGGAGCAGCGCTCGTGTTTGGGGGTGGAGCCGCTGATCAGGGGGGATCCGTAGCTTTTGGAAGAAGCCATCTGAGGCCTCAGGCCGTCCCCACCCCCTTCCCCAGGTTTCTGCAGAGTTACTTTGGCTTTAATGCTGGGGGAACCACCATCGTGTTTGCTGATGATAATTTTGGCCACTCCAGTGCTTCCAACGTTTTTGGAATCCGAGTTCTTCTTGGAAGAGTCAACAGATCCTCCAGAAACGGAGACCTTCGATTTCTCCTTGTCGCTCTTCTCCCGCTTTCCCTGGAACTCCCCTCCAGACATGTTGTGTTTGGAGGACATTGTATGGCTTGAGGAATTGGAACTCGGCCCCATCTGTCCATCCATGGGATCGTCACCGCCGGGCCCGCTCGTCACCACCCCGTGCTTCAGCTTGTCTATGACCGCGGTCAGCGATGGCTTCTTGTTTCTGCTCGGGGACTTGCCTTTGGAGCTTCCATGCTGGTTCTGGGATGAAGACATGGAAGACCCGCTGGATGAAAAGGAAGATGAAGAGGCCGTGGAGGAATTGGATGAGGGAGGCGGTTTCTGTGACATAGACCCAGAGGATCCCATTCCTGAAGACGATTTCATGCTCGAGCTCGATCCAGTCCCAGACATGTGGGACCCACCAGAACCTGAACTGATGGGTGACTTCGCTTTAGACGACGGGGGAGTACCTGGGACGGGTTTCATGGGAGAGGCGAGTTTGTCAGAACCCCCCGAGGGTCTGGAGTGGGATGGGGAGATGTTTGGTTTGCTCATGGAAGGGTTCATGAGGGATGATGGCTTTCCTTGAGGTTTCATCTTGGTGCTGCCAGAGCCGGTGCTGAGGCCGTGCTTGGTGATGGGGGAGGATCCCGGCTTTCCCACCGACTGGGCCGAGCCCTTGGACTGACCCGAACCGGAACCGCCTTGGCTGGAGTAGAGGCTGCTGCTCATCTTTGAGCCAGAAGACCCTTCTGATTTGCTTTTAATTTTGCCTGAGGTTGAAGACGAGGAAGAAGAGGAGGAGGAGGAAGAATGGCTATGATGGCTTTTGCTGCTGGAGGAGGTGACAGAACCACTACTCGTGTACTGGCCGTGTGAAGACGGTTTGCCAACAGTCACTGTTCCTTTCGGGATCTGAATGGTGATTTTTGGAATAGGAGGAGTAGCTACCCCGGGAGGAGTCTGGGATCTGCCCGAACTCCCCGGAGATTTGGACCCACCTGTGCTTGCTGGTGGTGTGAAGGGCCTGTTGGATGAGCTGTGGGATGGAGATTTCCCATCTGTCTCCTGCTTCTTGCGCTTTGGGAGTTTCTCTTTGCTTTTGCCATCGCTGGACGGCGTCCGGCTGCGCTTCCCTGGCTTCCCATCTATGCCAGCACCTGCCATGGCACTTCCAGACCCATTGCCTTCCTTTACCCGTTTCTGAGACTTCTCTTTTCCTAAATCCCCTGTGTTCAGCAAAGGGCTCTGACCTCCACTGTGGTGCTCCATGATGTCAGAGGACCCCAGTGCTTTGCTGGCAGCTGCAATAATACTAAAATCCACCGTATCCGACGGAGTGCTCCCCTTAAATTTATTTTCCCCCCCGTCAGCCCCCAAGACTTGCACCCCCAAATTAGTTAGAGTCTGGGGGGCATAGCCCTTGAAATCATCAGTGTCACCGCTCTGACTGCTCTCATCAAAGTACTCCTCCCCAAAACCACTCTGGCTCTGACTGTTCAGCAAGTCAGGGTTGAAATCTACCCCATCTGGAAAAAAATGGTTGGAGGAGTCGCTGTTGGGGCTCACAGCGGCGTCCGCGATCAGGTCAGCGGGGTCTGTGTAGGGGTTCTCACTGCTGTTGGTCTGAAAAACATCGGGGTCAAAGAGGGCACTTTGTGAATGTCCTGAACTAGAAGAGTCTCTGACTGGAGTCCCAATGGGTGGGCAGTCCTCAGTAGTGGTGGGCAGCTTGGAAGCCTCCTCTGCAATATCCGAGAGGATGTCGGTGACATCGGCCCCGATGCTGTCGGAGCTGGACAGGCGAACCATCCTCTGGATACTGGGCTGGGCGTGGGGCAGAGCCTGGGGGTACGTGGTGGGAGGAGTGCTGCACTGGCTGGGTGCTGGAGTAATATGAGGGGTGTCCAGGGTGTCTGCAGTCATGTTGACATCAAAAATGGGGTTCTGGGAGTCAACATCCATGGAAAAGAGCTCCCTCTGGAAATCATCCTCAGTCTGGTGCTTGGGCTTGTCGGCTGGCATGCGGGATTTTTTTTTCTTTTGCTTATTCCCCCCAGGGCCCATTTCCATTCTGGGGGAGCCAGAGGAAGAGTTCTGCCTTTCCAGAGGGCTGCTCCCATACAGAGTGGAGAAATCCTGAGGAGGATTCTCCTTAAGAAGGTTCATGAGCATGGGGTGGTTCTTGGTGTTGCTGGCTGGTGAGGATACTGGTGGTGGTGTGTGGTGGGGAGGGGTTGGACTTGAGCCAATGGTAGACCCCACATTCCCTGTGATCTGCAACAAACTAGTGAGAATAGGGTTCTGAGACACTTTGCTGAAGTCCTCCCCATGGCCCACCGAGTCATGCCTCTCTTTCATGCTTATGCTCATGTTAAACAAAGTAGTGATGGGCCCCCCAGGAAAAGTGTTGGTTGGGGTGGTGGTCCCACTCATTGGGTTGCTGCCTGTGGTCATGCCATACCCTGGGCTGCTGGCTGGGGGCAGGTTTTTCTTCACCATGTCTTCAACTGTCTCTGCAATGAGGGACAGGGCTGGCGTGTCAGCTTGGATGGTTTCTGCTTTCCTACGGATGGCTCTCATGGTGACAGGGATGGACATGCACCTGCAAGACACAGCACAGGGTCAGGCTGGGGCTGCCCTCAGCAAAGGTACCTGGGGAGCTTTTACACCTCCAGCAGGTACAAAACGAGCACTCAGGGGCTTGCACAGCAGCAGCAGGTCCAGGTTTTATGTCCTGCTGTTCAGCTTGGATTCCCACTCATCCCAACACCCCTGTCCAGCCACGAGACACCTGCACTGGCAATCACGGAGGGAGAATTAATCAATTATCTCGAATAACTGATAGCTGACACATCATTATCATTGTTCTGGTAGTTAAAAAGCACAGGATGCAATCACAGAATCATGGAATGGGTTGGTTTGGAAGGAGCTTAGAGCCCATCCAGCCTCACTCCCTGCCATGGGCAGGGACACCTTCCACTGTCCCAGAGTGCTCCAAGCCCTGTCCAGCCTGGCCTGGGACACTGCCAGGGATCCCGGAGCAGTCACAGCTGCTCTGGGCAGCCAGGGCCTCCCTACCCTCCCAGGGAGGAATTTCTGCCCAATATCCCATCTAGAACTACTAGATGTTTCAGTATAGAGCCATTTGCTGCTAGTTTCAGTTTAAAGCCATTCCCCCTTGTCCTGTCTTCATGAAGGAATCTGGGTTGTTACTCCAGTTCTGGCAGAAAACACTTCTATCAAAGCTTGGCAAACCTGATTTCCCACATCCTTATAAAATTCCTAGAATGGCTCAGGTTGGAAGAGCTTAAAGCCCATCCAGCTCCACCCCTCCACCATGGACAGGGGCAGCTTTCTGAGCTCAAAAGTGGGTGATAACACCACATTCTTCTCAGGGATAACAAGTCTATAACTGAAAGCAAAAACCAGTGGTTCCCACTCAAAAGGAGACGGGAGTTTTGTGTCCTGTGAATGTCCTGCTCTGTTCTGAATGTGACTGAGGTGAGGGAACCCAGATAAAAGCCCTGTGTAAGCAACAAACTCACAAGTAAGTAGCTATAGTTTAACGTCTGGCATTGAATTTTCAGCATGGCTCCGAGTTCTTCTCTTTTCCAAACAACCACAGAGCAGCTCCAGAGCTGCTGGATAAGCACAAGATGGAGCAGAGCTCATCTGTGTGATTGGGAGTGCAAGGTGGGACAAAATCCCAGCTTACCTTTGAACAACTTTGGCAATGAAATCATCTGTACAGATGAGGGCATCAGACAGCCCCTTGTAGAGCTTACAGTTCACATGGCTGGAGTCCTGCACGTCCATCACCACTGCAAGAGAGCAGGGAGACATCAAAATCCTGCACACAGGGCGAGGAAACCCTGGCAGCCTTCCCAAAAAACGCTGCTCCTGCTGCCCCTGAGCCCACTTACCACACACCAGGGAGTCGTTCACAGGGTGCTGGAAGGATACACTGAAACAGGAGTCAGAGAGAGGACAAACTTCAAACTGCAGGATCCCAGGAGAATCTGAAAGACAGGAGAACCATTAACTGAGGGAACAGCGGAGATGAACCAGAACCTCAAAACCCCCACACAGACGGGAAAAAATAAAAGGTAAGAAGCAGAGGCTTCGTTTTTATGAGGAAAACTCCTCAGAATTCATCATTCCCACTCCATATTCCTCTGGAGGTGGCACCCACCTTCCTTCAGGACTGTCCTCTTGACACAGCTGCCAATGAGGGTGTTGTAGGCAACCTGGTGCCTGATCAGGTTGAGGATCAGGGGCACCCTGCCAGGGTGCTGGAAAGCGATTTTACTGATCAGAGTTCCCTGGAGGCTTCGTCCGTCCGGGAGAGGAGCGTCTTTGTTCAGGAAGTAACAGTGCTGCTGTCCTGGAAGAGCCTGACAAACAATCCCTGCTTCAGAAAGGGGTAATGGACATCCAGCAGTGCCCACTGACACCATGTCACCTTTCTGGCTGATAGGGACAAACATTGAGGATGTTTTCCTTTCACTCTGAACAAGGAAAACATGATTTTAGTGAATCAGAGGTACTGCCCAACAGCATTCATGGTTCCCACTAAAACAGTTTCACACTGGATGGAATCCCTTCTGGGGAGGTAATCCTCTCATTCATTCATAAATTTAAGGATTTCTCCCAAAATTCTGCAATTCATTCAGCCACACATCACAAGAGGAAGGGACAGATGCTGGGAAGGCTCAGCCCCTCTGCTCTCCTCCCTGCAGCTGCACTCCAACAGCAAAGCATCTTTCAATACCTCATTTTCCTAAGTACCATGGTCATCACGGAATCATGGAATGGTTTGGGCTGGGAGGACCTTAAATCCCACCCAGTGCCACAGACTGGGACAATTCCCACTATCCCAGATCGCTCTAAGCCTTGTCCAACCTGGCACTGGACACTGCCAGGGATGGGGCAGCCACAGCTTCTCTGGGAACCTGTACCTGAATCCTAATGCTTGAAGGACAAGTTTTGTCAGTGAATAAATACAGAACCCATTTAGTTTATCCCATCTGGAAGGCCTGAAAGCCCCTGGAATGTTGCTGTGGAGGTGCCCCAGGCTGGCTGGGCTCACACTTACGGCGTAGAAGCGCATGTTGTGGTTCAGGGGCAGGGGATCAGCCTCCTTGGACAACTCAAACTGTGTGATCAGCTCATACAGGGGCACGAAGGTGGGTGCTGTGTCGAACAGTGGGATACCTGAGGGGACAAGACAGCGTGGAATGATGGCACCTGGGAGCCAGGGGTGCAAATTTTATTGAAAACCCCAATCAACTCCCCTGGCACACGTCAAAAATCAGCAGTGTTTACTGATAGAAATGAGGGAACATTAATAAAACTCCAGGACGTGTCTGGAAGGTCTGAACCCACCTGTGCAGCTCTGCAGTTTCTGGATGAAAGCTCGAGACACTGGAATGGGACGTGGGAATTTCAGGAAGAAACAAGCTGGCAAGTCCACACTGTTGGCACTGGTGATGGAGGAGAAAGATGGAGTTCTGGAAGATTAGGGGGACAAAAGGTGCTGTGAGCTGCAGGGCTTCTGCTGGCACTTACATAACATTTATATCTGCTCAAACCCATGTTGTTACACCTTAAAAATGAAGGCACTCCTCAGAAATAGGGAAACAGGCATTCCTTGGCCTAAAGGCAGCACATGTGGAATTCACATCATGCTGTGACAATCCCCCAGCTGAGTGCTGGCCTCGTGTCCTGCCCTTACCCTTTGCTGTCCACAGGATGGGAGCCCATGATGAGTGGAGCAATTGGAAGTTTGTGCATTGCCATGGTCCCCTCGACTGTCACCGACACGTTCATACCCAGCGAGCGAGGAACTGCAGGGGGAAGCAGGAGAAGAACCCAACAAGGACATGAGCTGATGGAAAAAAAAAAACCCCACCAGTGGCAAGTTTTGTGGATTAAATATGAATTAAATATAGCCTCCATCCCTGGAAGTGTTCAGGCTAAGTTGGATGGGGCTTGGACCAATCTGGGATAGTGCAAAGTGTCCCTGCCCATGGAACTGGATGAGCCTTAGGGTCTCTTCCAACACAAAACATTCTGTGATTCCATAAAGAATCACTCTGGCTTCTCCCACAAGAGTTCACTGTTCACCTTCAGGACTAAATGGACAACAGCCAAACTGACTGTTCTACCCAAAGCTCCAATTCCCTCTTGCCAGGTGGACCAATTGCATCATTCTCAAAATATTTTCCAAACACATTTGCGAGTTTGTAGTTTGCTCTTTGCAAAGCAAAACAAATAATGATTTTGGATAAATCCCCCTTCCTTTTTTCCTGACAACTGCAGCTTGGTTTTGGCATTGTAACAAGAGCCAGATGTCCATGCATCAAAACAACCTTCCAGTATGATGGGAGAGGCACGAGGATGGATGGGGCCCTGAGGAATCTGGGATAGTGGAAGGTGTCCCTGCCCATGGCAGGGGACTGGAACTGGAGGAGCTTTAAGGTCCTTCCAAACCCAAACCATTCTGGGATGTTCTGTTTGTATTCAGATAACAAAACAAATCCCATGTTAAAATGAGATTCACAGGAGCCCAGCTCCAAGTCCAGCACACCTGGGGCCAGTGTTCACACCTGGGCTCCTTAAACCCACAGCACAGCCCCTGATTGTCCTGCTGGACAGGGTGACAGCAGGGGGCAGCTGGGCTGGAATTCTGCTTCCTTCCCTCCTTCAAGCAGCAGCAGCCCCCAGCAGTCCCACAGCTGACCTACCATTGTTCTCGTGCAAAACCACGGGGGCTCCAGTGCCATCCTCGAATAAATCATAGGGGGAGACGTAATATTTGAGATTCATCAGGAGACCTGGGGGAGAGAAACTCCTGATGAGGCATCCTGGGAAGTCAGCCTGATCATCCCCACCCCACAAAGCCACACAAACACCCAAAGGCTTCGTCCCTCTTTTACTTTTATTATTTTTATCACCCATACTGGGGGGCAGGAACAAATAAATTGTTGTTAATTCCTTTTTTTTAAGAGTGAGTCACAGGTACCTCCACTCCTGGGGGTGAGATAGCCAACACTGCCATGGAGGATCTTGTCCAGAGGGTTTGCATTGGTGGCTTGCCTGCAAGAGAGGCAATCACAGTCTGAAACAAGCCACAGCCACATCTGAAGCCAAAATTCATGTGCTGAGACTGATTCCAACTCAAAATTCACATTTCTGGGACCCAAAGAGGGATTGATCCTAAACTTCACACTGTACAGGCAAAACAAAAACTGCTTTAACCCTCCACAGCCTGGCTGGTTTATCACAGAATCTACAGCAGTGAAACATGGCCAAAGCTTTCTCAATTTAAAACACATAATCACTGGATCCATCTAGTTACAAACTTTCAATTTTGCTTTTTAGACTCTCTTCCTGCAGTTAAAAAGGAATTTCTCAGAGCTCTAAGCATTTATAAATATTTACAAACTTACCAATACATCCCAGCCATCTTTTGGAGATCCAACTCCAAGGACTGCAGAGCCAAGTACATTTTAGTTTTAAGTTTGCTTAGGGAAAAAAAAAACAAAACAAAAAACCCAATGAAACAATATAAGAAAACTTGAAAGGAACTGTGCAGTGCAAACTAAGCTTGGAGGATTTTTTTTCATTTTAGATGTGTGAGTATAAATAAATGTATTTTAAAGTTGTTTCATTTTGTAGGTGTGGATATAAATATATCCTGGACTTACTTGTCCCCTGGCAGCTTATACAGGTTCACAAGTCCCCTCAGATGCTTTGAAAACTCATCAAAATTTTTCTCTCTGAAAGGAAGAAGGGAAGAAAAGTTACCAAGTATTCAAATTACCAACAGATAGGTTTCATTTTAAAAAGTGACATTAACAAAGACGCTGAGCCACTTTAAGAAAAAATATTTTTGCTACATGAAAACGTGTTCTTTAAATGATTCAGCTTTAATGTGCTGTGGGCTTTGAAGATACCTTGCACAGCAGCCAGAATCACAAGATCTGAGCCAAAGCCAGAAAATCCCCTGGAGAAGTGAAGACACTTTGTGGGGAAGGAACAGTTGTGAAGAATTTTGTGTTTCCAGACATCAAAAAGCATCAGATCATTAGAGCAAAGAGAAACCTGTGAGAAAACACAACAGCCCACCCCTGTCACTCACCTCAGATGTTGCACCAGCTCTGGACAGCTCTGGAAAGGAAAGAACACACAAAGATGTCAGTGTGGAATGCAGCCACTCCAGGCTTTGTGCAGCTCTGCAGCTGGGAAATATCAGGACAGGGAAATTCCCAAGAATCAGCTTTTCCTGGGAAGTCACACAATGATCACAACCGTGCCTTGCTGTGCTTCTACTTCTGCTCCTCAAGCCCTGCTGGGACAAGTCCAGGTAATAACATTTCCTCTTAAATGATTAATTTGAAATAAACTCCTCAAACTGTGAGGCTTTCGGTTGAAAAGCTATGAGCTCACACAGTGATATTAAAAATGGGCTGTTTTGAGGAGAGGCCAATCAAACACCAAACTCAAACTCTCCTCCATGTGCACAAGGGCACTAAAACCATTTTCTCCCAGCATTCCAAATTTTAGAACTTTCCATTCCCAGTTCTCAGCTTTCTAAGAATAATTTCCCTTTCCTTTCCTTGAAAACACAGTGATAATTTCCATAAAATTCTCAGAAACATTGAGGTGGCTTCCTCAAATAATTCTGCAAGTTGTGAATCTGTAGTGTGCATTGATTAGAAAATCCCACAGGAGCAAACTACTCCATGGAGGATTTTACCTCCCACTAGAAGGAGCAGCAAGGAAATGTTAAATAAAACCCATTTCCTCTGCTCAAAATAAAGGGAGATAAACAGGAATCCCAAAAGCACAAGGGTCCCTCTTTGCCAGGAATACACACCACGGGGTTTTCTCCATGGTGAGCCACCTTGACATCACAGAGCAGCCCTGTGGGGTCCAGCTGCACTTCCACATAAAACATGTCAGAGGTGATGTAACACTCGGTGCCGTTCGCACTCAGGTGGGATCCCAGGCTTCAGAGGAAACGGAACAAAAATCGCTGTGAGATGCATGGAAAAAAAACCCACAAAACCCCCACAAAATCCCACAATCCAAGCACACAAAACCCCCACAAAATCCCACAATCCAAGCACACAAAACCTCCACAAAACCCAGACAAAACCCCACAATCCAAGCACACAAAACACCCAAAAAACCCCAATCCAAGCCCACAAAACCCCACAATCCAAGCACACAAAACCCCCCAAAAAACCCCAATCCAACCACACAAAACTCCACAATCCAAGCACACAAAACCCCCACAAAACCTCACAATTCAAGCTTACAAAACTCCATAATCCAACCACACAAAACCCCCCAATCCAAGCACACAAAACCCCCACAAAACCCAGACAAAACCCCACAATCCAAGCACACAAAACCCCCCCAAAAAACCCCAATCCAAGCCCACAAAACCCCACAATCCAACCACACAGAACTCCACAATCCAAGCACACAAACCCCCCACAAAAACCCACAATCCAAGCACATGAAACTCCACAATCCAAGCACACAAAAAACCCCCAATCCAAGCACACAAAACACCCACAAAACCCCACAATCCAACCACACAAAACTCCACAATCCAAGCACACAAACCTCCCACAAAACCTCACAATTCAAGCTCACAAAATCCCACAATCCAAGCACACAAAACCCCACAAAAACCCCACAATCCAAGCACACAAAACCCCACAATCCAAGCACACAAAACCCCACAATCCAAGCACACAAAACCCCCACGAAACCCCACAATCCAAGCACACAAAACCCCACAATCCAAGCACAGAAAACCCTCCAAAAAACCCCAATCCAAGCCCACAAAACCCTCCAATCCAATCACACAAAACTCCACAATCCAAGCACACAAAACCCCCACAAAACCTCACAATTCAAGCTCACAAAACCCCATAATCCAACCACACAAAACCCCCCAATCCAAGCACACAAAACCCCACAATCCAAGCACACAAAACTCCCCAATCCAAGCACACAAAACCCCACAAAATCCCAATCCAAGCACACAAAACCCCACAAACTCCCAATCCAAGCACACAAAACCCCACAAATTCCCAATCCAAGCACACAAAACCCCACAACCCAGGCACCACGAGGTTCTGGCGTGGGCACGGAAGCAGCAGAGCTCTTTGCCAGGAACACCCACCCACTCTGCCTGGCGATGGACTCCAAGCGGTCGGTCATGGCAGGCAGAGATGACACTGCACGGAGGGAACAAAAACCAAAGTTTAGGGGAATGATCCCACATTTCCTAAGGAATAAACCAAATCTCAGCTGGTTACTCCCTCCCACTGTCCCATGTACAACTACACAGGACCTGTGCTCAGTTACAGACACATGGGTCAGCACAGAGAAATGCAAATATTCCCAAACTGCAAGGAGAGAATGGAATTTCCTCTGCAAGTGGAATCCAGGAATGGGCACTCACAGAATCATGCAATGGTTTGGGTTGGGAGGGACTTTAAAGCCCATCCAGTCCCACCCCTGCTACAGGCAGGGACAAGTTCCACTATCCCAGGTTGCTCCAACCCCATCCAACCTGGCCTGGGACACTTCCACAGCTTCTCTGGACAAAGAGAGGATTTTCCCAATAAAAGCAGCACAGCCAATCCAGACTGTCCTGCCTGGCACTGAGCTCAGTGTGCTGATGAACCCCTGAGCATTAGGCACACTGAAACACACCAGCAACACCCAGCAATAAAAAACAACCCTGTGTGGTTTTTTTATGGAGCATTTCCATAGGATTTTCCACCCTGCAGGAGCCTGTGGAGAGCACACAGAGAACACACCAACCTTTGAGGGCCTTCTGCAGTGTCTCCAAGCAGCTCACCAGGTGTTGGTGACCCCCTGAGTTCAGCACCACTCGTTTTTCCTTGGGCAGACAGAAGAAAAAAAGGATCATTTTTCCTTGGCCCTCAGTAGGAGGGAATTAGGCAACTTTTGAGCAGCCAAGTAAGGTTTATTTAGATAATTAAAAGCAGATTAGATTTCACTCCCAAATTACAACATCTTCATTTCTGTAGGTGAACAGTATCTGATTGCAAGCAGATTACATAGACAGGCCTGGTATTGAGTTATTTTCTTTTAAGCAACTTTCCCAGCTGCAAGAACAGAATGTAACAACTTTCTGTAGCTCTAAGCTGAGAGTTTGGGAAGAGGTGACAGAAAAATAAAGAGCCAGGCAAACTTTTATCACCTGAACATGGGCAGGAGGCTTTGCTCTAGCTCTCCCCTGCCTCCTGCTCCTCTTTCCCCCACCCAGACCAATATTTCAAACCCATTTTTGAGTAAGCCAGCACTGAGTGTTGAGTGCCACTGAACAAAACGATATCCTGGAAGGGTGAGTAGCAGAAAACACAAGTTTGCTGCTTTCCCTGGCACTGAGCTGGCAATTAATCTGGATTAGGGGAGGGAAAGGCACATCAGGCAGGGAGGGTTTGGACACCTGCACTTCTCAGTAGAGAGTGGAGCCCTGGACACAACAAAAACACCTTGAAGAGATTTAAGAAGCCAACAGAAAAGCATCAGCAGAGAAAGCCCAGGCAGGCCCTGCCCAGTCTCACCATGACCTGACGGACCAACTTCATGGTTTCTGTCCAGGGCCTGTTCTGGCTGTACTTGGCATGGAGCCTTTCCAGGAGGGAGCTCATCTTGTTCAGCTTCTCAGCCTCTGTGAGACAGGAATGTTCAGGAAACAGAATGAATGTTGGAAGTTCTACAAATCGGTTCAGGAATACAACACTTTGCCCCTTGAAGCTGGAGATGACTTCAGAGGATTTGCTTACTGCTGGTTTAACCCCAGACCTAGAGGTGAGGTAAATGTTATGGAATATCCCAGGCTGTTAAAACTAAAGGACCATGAAAATCTGATGGAATGACTGTGTGGAAAATGCCCAGCTCCTGTTCTGCACAATCCCTGGGTGACATCAGGTTCAGTGCTGTCAGGACAGGATCCCCAGGGTCTATGGATGATGTTTTTCTGGGGCAGGAAACTGAGAGTGTGGGAAACATGGAGTTAAAGCAGTGAGGTGGAGTTTTGTGTCCTGGATTCCCCCTCTGTTTTCCCTCCCAACTTCTTGAAAGGTCTTCACACCTTCCATCGTCAAAAACCTCAACCAAGTCACTCCAGTTGTCACAAATTCTGTGCTCAGACACACTCCAGCCTCACAGCAGGACTCGGGGGAGCTGAGCCAGGGAGATTTAGGTTGGATTTTTGGGAAAGGTTCTTCCCTGGGAGGATGCTCAGGCACTGAACAGGCTCCTCAGGGAATGGGCACAGCCCCAAGGCTGCCAGAGCTCCAGGAGTGTTCGGACAATGCTCTCAGGCACAGGGTGGGAGTGTTGGGGTGTCTGTGCAGGGATGAGTTGGACTTTGAGGGTCCTGTGGGTCCCTTCCAGCTCAGGACATTCCATGGCTCCACAGTGAGCTCAAAGCTGAGGGCTGGTGTCCCCTCAGGGCTGCTCCAGAGCCAGGACAAGGCTCCATCAGCTGCGAGGGGATGAAGCAGTGGATGAGTGATTGGAAGGTGACAATGACAACATGGCTTTCAGGAACACTCAAATCCTGTATTTTATTGCCAAGAGACAGTTCTCCACACTTCCATGTCAAAAAAATCCCAGTGGACATCATTCCAGAATAAACGCTGTCCCCAGCCCCAGAGGGACCAAGGCAAACGTGACATTTTAGTGTCACTTCACAGGATGCTGTGACTTCCACCTGCCAAACTTCCACAGTTTGGGTTCCTTAGTGAGGCTCTCTCAGCCCACAGACTTCACACTGAGTCCCCAAATGCAAGTGTAAAGAATGAATGAATGTGTGCTGGATGTTTTGGAGTCTCCAAATCCACCTGTACCCCCTGCTCCAGGTGACCCTGCCTCGGCAGAGGGGTTGGCTTGGATGATCTCCAGAGGTTCCTTCCAACCCCAGCTATTCTGCGATTTTGTTTTCAGGTACTTTACACCTCTCAGCTGCATCAACACAGGATGCTGGAGTTGGGAAGGGACCCCTGGAACTCACCTGGTCCAAGCCCCCTCCCCAGCCCACAGCAAACTGTCCAGAATCCCAGGAGAGAGCAGGAAGGGACCTCTGCAGATCACCCAGCCCATCCCCCTGGCAAGGCAGGGTCACCTGGAATGTGCCCAGGTGGGTGTGGAATCTCTGCAGAGAGGGAGACTCCACACCCTCCCCGGGCAGCTGTTCCAGGGCTCTGACACCTTCCTGCAAAGAAGCTCTTCCTCATGTCGAGGTGGAACTTGTTGTGTCTCAGTTTCTGGCCATTGCTCCTCGTCCTGTCCCTGAGCAGCACTGAACAGAGTCTGGCACCGTGCTCTGACACGCCCTGGGGACATTTGTACGGATTGATGGGATCCCCTCTCAGCCGTCTCTTCTCCAGAGTAACCAGGCCCGGCTCCGCGGTCCCCCTTCATCACAGAGATGCCCCAGACCTCAAATCGCCTTCGTGACCCTCTCCCGTTTCACCTTCCGGGGCGACACCTCAGCCCCAGCCCGGGGCTGCCCAGACCCGGAGCCTCGGCTCCACAGGGCCCCCACTGCTTCCCTCACGGGGTCGGCGGGAACCCCCGCGTCCCTCGCGCCGCACTCACCCTCGGCGCTGCCCGGCGCTGCCTTCATATTGCAGGTCCGGGGCCGGGATAGAGAGAGGGAGAGGGACTAGGAAGGGGATCGGGAGCGGGCGGGGAGCGGGGGCGGCGGCCGGACCGCCCTCGCCCTCACACGGCGGCGGCCGCCGCCGCCATGGCTGCGCCCGCGGCTGCGCTCCCGCGCTCTCGCGAGACTCCACCGCGCCCACGGGGGTGGGCGTGGCCTGAGGGACAGCACGCCCCGCCCCCTCGGCTTCCTGGAAGCGCGGCGGCGGCCTCTGTGGAGCCCTAACGGAGCATTAACCGCCCGTTAGCCGGCGGTGCGCCGGGGCGGGCTCCACAGCGACCCGCCAGCGGCTTCAGAGCGCAGCGCGGCGGAGCGGGAGAGCGGCGAGAGGCTGGGCCGGCGGGGCGGCGGCGCCGCAGCCATGGAGCTTTGTTGCGGGCCGGGCGCTAGGGGGCGCTGTCCCCACCCCGCGCCCCAATAAACTTCGCCGGCCGCGCGATTTCACGACTCTCGCGAGAGGACGAGCGCGCGCCCCCGCCCATCTCCGAGAGGACTCGCGGACGAGGAGGACTCGCGCGGAGGGAGGGGTGGCCGCGGCGCTATCGCGAGAGTTGCCGGCGGCTCTCGCGAGAGTTGGCGGTGCCCCCGGACGGCGCCGCTCCGGTTCGGGCAGAGCGCTGGGGCCGGGCCGGGGGCGGCGGCGGCTCCGGGGCCCTTTGGCCGGGAGATCCGCGCCCAGGCCCCGCCACCGCCGCTGAGGCCGCGGGCAGCGCTCCGGGCCCGGGCCCCGCCTTCCCGGGGCGCCCCCGCGGCCGCGCTGCCCGCCGGGCCTGGGCCCCTCGAATGAGGCGGTGAGGCCGCGGCGCTTCCCCCTCCCCTCCCGGGTCCTTCCCCCCTCCCCTCCCCGTCCCTCCCGCCTCCTCCGGGGCCTCGGGCCCCGCTCCCCATGTAGGAGGGAGGACCGAGGCCGGGGTGGATGGTGCGAGGGGCGGGCGCGGAGGGAGTTTGAAGTTCGGGGCTTTCGCGGAGTCCCCCCCTCGCCGTTCCCGAGCGCAGCGGGGGAGGAATGCCAAATCCGGAGAGACATGGAGGCAAGAAGGACGGCGGCGGGGGGTCCTCGCAGCCGAGCAGCGGGAGCTCCAACAGCAAGGAGAGGCACCGGGCGGGATCCAGGCACAAGAGGCACAAGTCCAGGCACTCCAAGGAGTCCCCGCTGGCGGCCCAGGAAGCGGCGGCGCCCCTGGGAGCGGTGATCAAGCCGCTGGTGGAGTACGATGACATCAGCTCGGACTCGGACACCTTCTCGGACGATGTGGCCCTCAAGCTGGACAGGAGGGACAACGAGGAGAGGAGGGCGGAAAGGAGCGAGAGGGCCCAGAAGCACCGGCACCACCAGCACAAACGACTCCGGGAGCTGATGAAGAGCAAACAGGCGGAGAAAGACAGGAAGTTGGAAAAGAGCCTGGATGCTTCCAGCAGGTCCGCCAAGGAGAGGATATCGGGATCCTCCAAGAGGCTGCTGGAGAGCGAGGAGCACCCCAAGGCGCTCTCCTCCAAGAGCAGCAACAAGGAGTCACGCTCGGCCAAGGCGCACAAGGAGAAATCCAGGAAGGAGCGGGAGCTCAAGTCCAGCCACAAAGAGCGCAGCAAAAGCCATCGGAAAAGGGATGCTCCCAAAAGTTACAAAACCATCGACAGCCCGAAGAGGAAATCCAGGAGCCCTCACAGGAAATGGTCGGACAGCCCGAAACTGGACGACAGCCCCTCGGGAGCCTCTTACGTGCAGGAGTACGACCTCAGCCCGCCCCGCTCGCACACCTCCAGCACCTACGATCCCTACAGGAAGAGCCCCGGCGGCTCCTCACGCCGCCAGTCCCTCAGCCCGCCCTACAAGGAGCCCGTGGGCTACCAGTCCAATGCCCGCTCGCCCAGCCCCTACAGCCGGCGGCAGCGATCCGTGAGCCCCTACAGCCGGAGGCGCTCGTCCAGCTACGAGCGGGGCAGCGGCTCCTACAGCGGGAGGTCCCCGAGCCCCTACGGCCGCCGCCGCTCCAGCAGCCCCTTCGCCTCCAAGCGCTCCGTGAGCCGGAGCCCCATCGCCAGGTGCGTGTGCCCTGGGAGCTGGGGAGGGTTGGGATGCAGCTGGGAGGAGTTCCAGGGAAGATGGGACAATGTTCAGGAGAGTTTGGAGTGGCAGGATAAAGGGGGATGGGCTCAGATTGAAGGAGATTGGGTTTAGATGGGGTATTAGGAAAAAATTTTTCCTTGGGAGGAAGGTTGTCCCATCCTTGGAATTGTCCGAGGTTGGAGAGTGTTTGGAGCACCCTGGGGTAGTGGAAGGTGTTCCTACCCATGGGATGGTCCTGAGGGCCCTTTCCAGCCCAAACCATCCCATGATTCTGTGATTCCTTTCCTCCTCGCTGGTGCCCGGTTTGGCCGCAGAGAGACGAGCGTGGAGTTGCTTTGGTTGGGGCCTTGACAATTCCCTTGGAAATGGAGTTGACACTTTGGGAAACGCCTCTGTGCGTGGCGGGAGGCAGCGTCCATGTTGGCTCTGGGCAGGGAGGGAGGCTGGAAAAGCTGCTGGGATTAAGTTACACCCACCTCTGGAGTGGCCCCTGAGCGGGATCTAAGGCGCTTACCTGGCGGGAAGTTCAGCCATGGGGAATGTTTTCACCTGTTTCTGGAAGCCTTTATCTGTTTACTGCATGTGGGAACTTGATCCCGATTTTCAGGAGGGTTCGTTTGGATGGATTTTGCTTTTTCTGAACTGACTCGTCTTTTCTTTCCCCTTGGATTAGAGACAACCACGTGCAAACTTCATCTCTCAGCCTAAACTTTCTTTTCTCAGCACTAGAATTTCTTCCCTTTCCTTCTGAAATCTGAGCAACCTGGAAGGGCGAGGAGCAACCAGCTGGATTTTGGCTTAACTCTAATTTTCTCTTTTTCCCTTTTAATCAGTAACTTTGCTACAGAAAGAAACAATTATTTCAAGGTAGCTCAGTGTGGTTTATGTCAGGTGTTCATTAATCATCCCATGACATGGTCTAATGTTGATCTTTTCTTTCTCTAGCCCTGGCTTACTTTTCAGTGAGTTTGCAGTTGTCTCCATGGATGCTGTGGAGCTTTGCTTGGAGCTCCATGGCAATTCAGATGTGACCTGGAATGTAATGGCCACAGGAATGCTCTGCTCCGTGGTTGCTGTGCTGCATCCTCCAGCTCAGCAGTTCCCAAAGCACACGGGGCTTTTGGAATTTGGTCTTTGTCACTTAAAACCCTGAACTTCAGGAGTGCTGTCTTCCATGGAGAACTTGCCTTTGTCCTTGCTGCCAGTTCTGTGTTGGTTTCAGCCCCGTGGAAGCTCTGACGTAAAATCTCTGTATTCCACTGTGGTTTTACAGTGAAAATTTCCTCCCTGCTCCTCCTCTGGCCTGTTTTCTCTGTGTACACCTGGGAGGTTCTCAGGGATAGGCCTGCATGGTTTTCTCCTCCTTCCCTTCAATCCTTTTTACTCTGACACATTATTTACAATGCTGTGAAGAGTGAGGCTGCAGTGGTAGCAGGTGTCAGCTCTGGGTGAGTGTCCAGCCCTGAGCAGGGAGAAGCCATTGGGAGCTGCAGTGGCATCCCAAGAGTTTTCCCCCAGGTTGTTCCACTTCCCAGGAGAACCCCTCTGTGTAAGTGGCTGGCTGCTCTGAGCTGAGAAATCCATTTCCCTGATTAATGGGAATAAGTTCAGAGCACTTTGTGCTGCTTCCCTCAACTTTCAGGGCTACTTTTTAAGGACCTCTTTGACTCTTGACTAAATGCTGGACCCCAAAGCAGATAGGTTCCAAAGGTTACTCACTGTTTACACTCAGCTTGTACCAAACTCTCTGAACCTCTGCCTTGATAATTTACTCCTCTCTCTTTCCTGGGCAGATAACTCACTGACTGTGTGAGGTATTGCAGCCCCTTTGGAAAACACCTGCCTGCAGTGATTGTAGTAAAGGGACAGAGGGAATTTCATGTTTTCTACGTGTCAGGTGAAGTCTAAGCTGTAATTCACATGTTTAGTTTTGCTTTGTGGAGCTCCCAGGCTGTGAGGTGAGACTGGAGAGGGGAACTCTTGGTCAGGTGTGTCCAGGAGACAGGGGGGGCTCAGGGCTCACCTGGAGGGGTGGGTGTGAAGGTGTGAGCTGGACCCTCCTCACCTTGACGTGCTGCAGGTGAGTGTGAAAGGAGGCAGCTGAGTTCGGGCAGCCACTGATCCCTTCTGTGCTTCCTGTGGAGGGGCAGGAACATTTTTGGGAGAGAAAACCTCTTTAACTGGCACACTCAGGCAGGGAACACCTGATCATGGCTTGTGTTCCTCAGGCTTTTCTGGGACACTCTGCTATTTCCACTGACTGACAGCATGAGGGGTTTTTTTTTTTAGTGCATTCTGTGTTTTCTTTCATCTCCATGTCCAAAACACTTCATTAGGGAACTGCACCCATGTGCTGTGCTGATTGGAGAAAATCCAGATTGTTTGAATTTCCAGTGGCTGTGGAAAACAACTCACTTCCCATCGAGGAGGAAACAAGGATGATTTGGTCAGTAGGGAAAATAACAGATGTGCTTTGCCATTCTGTGTAGCAACTGTTGTCACTGCAGCTAAGACAAGGAGCTGGAATTCCAGGGACAAGGAGCTGGAATTCCAGAGACAAGGAGCTGGAATTCCAGAGTCCCTCAGCCTGCTGGAGGTGGGATGTACTCGTGTATGGTGAAGTGTGAGTATGTGGCCAAAGGTTGCTGGGCATTCAAAAATAAGAATTAAAGTTTGTTTTTGAGAAATTGGAGCAGTCAGGCTTCCCAGATGCTTTTTCCTGCTTTATCCTTCACTCTGTGTTGTTTAGAGTAGGTAAAACACTGAAATATCTGCAGGTGGTTGTGGGTGGGTGATATGGAGTTATGTGGATGTGGGGTCACCTCTGCTGTCTCCTGTTAACCATGGCCATCTCAGCATGGAAGGTTCTGGCATTCCCTTCTCCAAAGACCATCCCAGTCTTCTGATTGTGTGGCTTAAATAAATCTCAGTGCTTTTTAATGTGGATTTTTAGATGAAGCCAGCATTTCTTTGTTAATTCACGGCTGTCATGGTTGGTATCTTTTATTTCTGTTTTCCAGTTCTGGAGGACAGCAGGGTGGGTTTTAATCCCAGAGCATTTTTATCCAGAAAGAGGAAGGAATGTGAGGCTGAATTGTCCCTCATCCATCCTGGATAACCTTGCCAAAGCAAGTAAGGTGTGGAGTGTTACAGCAAGGCTTAACAATTTAAGGGTGAAAGGGGTAAAAGTGGCTGCAGATGAAGCCACAAAAAATCATCCCAGAGGATTGAAATGATTTTCTTCCAGAAACAAAACCTGCCTGTGCATCTTCTGTATTTATTTTCTGGTTTTTTGAGATGTGCAGTGATAAAAGCCCCTCAGCAGGTGCTGTGTTGGTGTTTTTGGGGCTGTGGATGCTCTGAGGATGGGAGGTGAGGTTTGTTGTGTTGTTCCCAGTGGTGTTGGTGGAGCTGGGAGAGCAGGAAGATTTCTGCATGTGGGGCTTTTTTCAGGTCTCACAAAGCAGCTGTGAACACCAGCCTGGACAATAAAACCCAGCAGTTGTTTGTGTGGTAACTGTGGAGAATTATTGTTAGTGAAGAGAAAAAGGGTGAGTGGTGCCCGTGGAGTGAACAGGACTGGGAGGAAATGGGTGGATTTATTCCTGGTGGAGCAGAGGATTGGGGATATTTGCTGCTGGAAGGTCAGGGAGTCATTGCAGCCCTGGAAGAGCTGGTTCTGTGGTAACCCCTGCAAGAGGGTCTGACCATTCCACCACTCCCCACCCTCACCGGTCCTGATCCAGGCAGGTGTCCCTGGTGGCTGTTTCTAAATTACCATTAAATTTAAAATTTTTTAAGTAACCGTTAAATAAGGTAAAATTGGACTTTTAGAGAAGTTTACTCAGGATCTGGTGGGTGATCTGGTTTGATTGCTCTGCATCCAGCTGGATTAAATTCCAGTGAGGGTGGGCAGGCCCTGGCACAGGGTGCCCAGAGAAGCTTTGGCTGCCCCTGGATCCCTGGCAGTGCCCAAAGCCAGGCTGGACAGGGCTTGGAGCACTCTGGGACAGTGGGAGGTGTCCCTGCCATGGCAGGGGTGGGACTGGATGAGCTTTGAGATCTCTTCCAACCCAAACCATTCCATGATTCCATGAATTGGAGCAACTCCTGGGGGTTAATCACGGGGCAGGATGTCAGTCAGGGAGCAGGAAAAGGGAATTGCAGCATCTTGAACAATCCATCCTGGATGAATTGCAGAAGGGGACATTAACCCCAAATCTGTTTGTGGGTGCAGTAGGTGGCATCCTGCAGGATTCATCAGGAATGTTTCCTGTAGCCTGGAAATGTCCTGCAGCTGCTGTCCCAGCTCCTGGTGACACACAGACTGCAGCCCAGACTGTCATTTCACACAGCAGAAACCTCGGGAAAAGAAAGGATCCCGAGGCAGCATTGCCATGACAGAGCAGTGTGTTGAGGAGGAAAACAGCTGGGTGACTGCAATCCTGCTTTTTTCTCCTCCTGGTTGTATATTTATTTTGCAAGTGTAAAAGTAAGGGCTTACCTCCAGCCCTGGTGTTCTCTGAACAGTCAGCATGAGGTTTGGGCTTGTACTTCCAAGTGGGACAGAGGAATGCTGATCCCTGGGGACACCCTGGCCCTCCTGCTGGTGCTGGGACAGGAACTTTGTGTTGTCTCACTTCTCCAGTTTATTTTCCAAATGTTTATTGTCTTGGGATGATACTAATTGGTGGTGTTAATTAAGTTCTGAGTATGGTTACAAGGGAACTAGTGTGTTTGAGCTGCTGCTGTTAAATGTGTTTTATAACTACTGTGGGACTGTTTTGAGGGAATTCAGTGTTTTCAGGGTCTGAACTCAGAATTTTTGATTGTCCTGTTGCCATCAGAGCCCACCACACCATTAAAGCCTCTTGCCTCACCCTGCCCAATCCTCGTTCCTCCTGGAGTGGAAGAAACAGTTCTGGCTTATCAGGAGTTTGATACGAGCCCTGGAAGCTCCAGTTGCCACTTCCATTTTAGTGTCGATCTGGTTTCCCCTCTCTCCTGAGCAGGTTCATGTGGAGGGAACCCTGATGGTGTGAGGTGTTTCCTGCTCCACTTCTCTCCCAGCAGGTATTTTAGAGCCCATTCTTTGTACATGAAGACCAAGACCAATAGAGTTAAAATCCCTGGCTTTCATTTTTTCCTTCTTCCAAATCACACTATGCAAATTTGAGTTCTGATGGCAGTAAAAGAACCAGGTGGGTAAAATGATCTCGATTTCCTGAGGCAGCATTCCTGTGAGGACAGTTGTGTTTTATCCATGGTTTCCTTTAAAGTTGCACATAATTCCTGTGAGATATTCCTGAACTGCCAGCTCATCCTCTTGACTGAAGTCTCCTGTTGGGTGTGTGAGCTGTGACCTCTTTCCCTTGGGGTTTGTCCAGCTTTGATCCTTCCCTTCTTTTCCTGCTGTGACCGTGGGTCTGGCACAGGAAGGGTGGATGATGATGATGATGATGATGGTGTAAAATTGCTCCTAATTGACTCAGAAACTCCTTCCAGTAGCTTCAGTCTCTCGTGCCAGGTGAGCTCTGAGCTGACCAATTCTGGATCCAGCTGTTGCTGAGCGGCTCAGAAGGTGACAAAAGCTCCGTTTCATTTCTCTCTGCAGGAAATCTGTCAAGTCCCGGAGCCGCAGTCCTGGCTATTCAAGACACTCATCTCACAGCAAAAAGCAGAGGTCTGGCTCCCGCAGTCGCCATTCCAGCATCTCCCCGAGCAGGCTCCCACTGAACTCCAGCCTGGGAGCTGAGCTCAGCAGGAAGAAGAAGGAGCGAGCGGCCGCCGCAGCCGCCGCGGCCAAGGTGGACGGGAAGGAGGCGAAAGGCTCCCCTGTTTTCCTGGCTAGGAAGGAGAACAGCTTGGCTGAACTGAAAGAGGCTGGGACAGAGTCTAAAAAGATCACCAAAACTGTTAAATGTGAGAAAGCTCCGGATACAGACTCGGTTAATTTACTGTACACAAACACAGAGCCTAAAGCCCCTGCGGAGACGACGAAATCCAAGGCAGAGGAGAACTCGGAGAGGAAACATCCTGTTCCAGTTCGGGATTCCAAACCCACGGGAACAAAAGACTCGAAGCCTGTAGCGGTGGTAGAGGACCTGGTATCTCCAAAGGAGACAGACACAGCGGAGAAGGAGATTCCACCTCCCCTCCCGGCCATCAAATCCCCTCCTCCACCTCTGCCCACCACCACCCCTCCGCCTCCCACGCCGCCGCTGCCGCCGCTGCCCCCGTCACCCGCTGCCCCTCCTCTGCCTCCAGCCCCAGTGACTCCTGTTCAGGCCCCTCCTTCAGCCCCAACGTCTTTGCCATCTTCTTCCCACCCAAGGACGTCTACTTTATCCTCTCAGGTGAACTCCCAGTCCTCTGTCCAGGTGGCTACAAAAACCCAAGTGTCTGTGACGGCTGCTATCCCACACCTGAAAACTTCCACCTTGCCTCCGCTTCCGCTCCCCCCTATTTTAGTTGGGGAAGATGACTTGGATAGGTAAGGTCACCCCAGAGCATCCCCTTTGTATTTAAGAGCAAAGCTTTGAATTAAGGAGGGTTTTGGGGGGTTTTTTGGGGTGTTAATTTTACAGTTGTAATCCTGCAGGCTTACAGCCGTGGTGTTGGTGTAAAGGAGTTAGGCAGGGCTGTTCCACGTGTTGGCCCTGCCAGGTTTGTGTGGAGAGTTTTATGGCCTCGTGCAGGTTGTTACCTCTTATCTCTGTGGGGAACACGAGGTTTGGCTGCTGCTTGGCAAAGGTTTCACATCACTCCTTCCTCATGGTTATTACAGGGGTGGAATGTGGGGCTGGGATTTTGCCTCTGTGTTGGAGCTGTTTGCACATTTACTTTAAAATTACAGGTTTTTTGTTTGCTTGATTCTTTAGGAACTTGTACTCTAGGAACAGGAAAAATCATAACAATTCCAATACAAGAGCACAAACCAGAGCTTTTTCTGTTCCAGATTCACCAGCTACACAGGCCATGCCCACGTGTAAAAACCAGCTTTGGTTTAACTTGAGTATTGTCTTTATTCTTCAGTAATTGATGCAATCCTTGATTGCTGGAGAAGTGGGAATTGTTTGCTTGAGAAAGTTTAAAAATGAGTGAAACTGCACCTGCTTCAACTTTATTTCCTGATCATTTCTGATCAAAACATGCAGACTTGGCTCTGTCCTGTAGTTGTAGTTCTGGCTGGGTGGGGATGGTTGTGGCTTGTGTGATGAGCTTGTCTGAAAACCCCGCTCTGGGATTTTCTTTTGGTGGGAAGAAAGGAGCAGAATATCCAGAATAGAGTGGAGAAGAAAAAAAAAACCCAGATACTTATTTTTTTTCTCTCCTTTTCTAGCTGCTAGTATGTTGCAATGCTGTTAACTTAAGGTCATCACTGATACTGTTCTTTTATTTTTTCTTGACCTACTCAGCCTTTAGTTCCTCTAAACTCCTGTATCTTCCCAGCCATCACTGAAGATGTGCTGGGATTGGGGAGTAAATCACATTTTTAGTGACCTGTGTGGTATCCCACAGTTCTGACTCAATACATTCACCCTGTGCTGAAGTGTTACATGTTCTGAATAACTGAATTTATTCTCATGGATGATTCTGGTATTGATGGCAATCAGGGAAGTGTTCTCACTGCCTCCAGCCTAAAAGGGAAGCTGGTGTGTGTTTGTTGCCCTCCCTGAGCTGTGTGATGTTGTTCAGCAAATATTCCTGGTTTTAATGTCCCTGTGCTGAGCAGGAGCTTTCAACTCCCTGCTGATTTTCCCAGCCCAAATACCAGGCAAAGCAAATCCTGCTGCAGTGTTCCCTCCTTTCCAATCCCAGAAGTTGTCCTGTAAAATTCTATTTTATTTTTTTGACCACTTGCACCTAGAGCTCTCTTTTTTTTTTCCACCCAGGTGTGGCTTAGCTCTGTAGCAGTGTTTTATCCCTGACCTCAGGGCTGGGGTGATGCTGGGGCTCAGTAAATGGCTCTGTGTGACTTTTTCCCAATAAAAGGATGGGAAATCCCACTTGTTTTGCTGAGTCTGGTGGCAGTTCCATGTGGCCCTGACTGTGCAGAATCTCACCCTTCACCAGCTGCCTTCATTTTTATGAGCAAAACTCTTTGAGCTGGACTTTTGTCCTTGCTGAGCCTGGGGAAAGTTCCAGCCCCAAGCCTGTGGCAAATACAGGGTTGGAAATTGGGTTTTGCAGTGTGCAAGGACAGACCACACCTTGTTCAAGGGGAGACTCTTCCACCTCTCCACAATTCCCCCCTCCTGCAACGCTTTTAGGCCTGGCTGGTTCACCAGGAGAGGAGGAAAAGCTGTTTAGGAGGAATTGGTACAAATTTTGTCCTGGTTTGGTGCAGGGCCTGTGCAGCTTCCTGGGGACACAGCACTCAGCTGGCTGCTGGCAGAGCTGCAGGGTTTGGGGGTGCCAGTGCTGCAGGGTTTGGGGGTGCCACTGCTGCAGGGTTTGGGGGTGCCAGTGCTGCAGGGTTTGGGGGTGCCAGTGCTGCAGGGTTTGGGGGTGCCACTGCTGCAGGGCTTGGGGGTGCCACTGCTGCAGGGTTTGGGGGTGCCAGTGCTGCAGGGTTTGGGGGTGCCAGTGCTGCAGGGTTTGGGGGTGCCACTGCTGCAGGGCTTGGGGGTGCCACTGCTGCAGGGTTTGGGGGTGCCAGTGCTGCAGGGCTTAGGGGTGCCAGTGCTGCAGGGCTTGGGGTGCCACTGCTGCAGGGTTTGGGGGTGCCACTGCTGCAGGGTTTTGGGGTGCCACTGCTGCTGGTTCAGAGGAGCCAAGGAGCTCCAAGGAGCCTTTGTTGTGTTCTTGCTGTTCACTCTTGGTCTTTTCTCTGCTTGGGCAGCTCTGAAGGCTCTGTTTGGTTTCCTCCCCCCTGGTGACCAGCCCAGGTGTCCTGGGGGAACTGAGCTTAGAGGAACCAAGTGCTGCTATGCAAATAGAGAAGTGAGCAGATAAAAGGCAAGAGAATGGGAATTTTGGGTGAAAAAGGCACTGCAGGTTCACTCTCCAGACACAGCTTTGCCCTTCCCACCGTGATCTTGCAAAGAATTTGGTTTTGAGGGATGTCTGGAAAAGGATGAATGTTTTTTTTTTTTTGGCTTAGTGGTGAATGTGGCAGTGTTCTGGTTGGACTTGATCTTTTCCAGCCTTAACAATTCCATGTGATTCTCTGTAGATATTTGAACACAACTATTCTGCTCCTAAAAATTTTGCTGTCCATGAGGGGAGAGTTTCAGCCCATCCACCTCTCCCATTTCTGGTGTTTCTTGTCTTCCTCCTTCCTTAAGCAGATTTCACAAGAGGTTGTCTTGAAGATTAGGCAGTGTCTTATAAAATAATTGGGAAAATGACCTACTTCCATCAGTTCATTTATTCTGAAGTGTTAGACCTGATGGTACAAACACCAAACCTGCTCCCTGCCCTAAAAACAGACCTGGGAGAGCTGTTTGGATCTCTTAATTTTTTTCCTTTTCCTGGTGAAGCAGAGATTTGCATGGAGAATTCGTGACTACTCAAACCTAGGAGCTCTCCTCACTGAATACATGAAAGAGAAAGCAGGTTCTGCTCATGCAGCTCCTGCCAGCCTAAACCAAACTCCTGATGCTTGGTAATTGGATGGAAAAAAAAAATCAACTTTTGGTTCCTCAGCAGCATTCAGGAGTTGAAGCCACGTTTCAGTCCTTGCTAAGAGGTTACAAGTTTCTTGTTGAACTCTGGGTCTGTATTTATAGTGGTCCTCACCACGTGAAACACTAAATTTCGTGGTGATAAATGGAATAAATAGAGGAAGTAAAGATCAGAAAGTGAGTGCTGGCTGATCCCCTGAGCTGCCTCACAGGAAATTCTGAATTACTGGTCCTGATCAGTGCCAATTGAGCAAGTTCTAGTGCAGACCTGTGTGTTCATTTCATGGTGTGTTCCACTCTGACACTTTTCTCTCCTGGTGTATTAGCATTGTGAATCGAAGCTGGTTTATTTCATATTTGAATGTGCTAATTTTAACACTTTAAACCTCACATTGTCAACCAGAGCTGCTGTCCTGCAGTAACTTTGTTGTTCATTTAACTGGCTGTGGAGTCTGACTTTTGTGTTGTATTAACTTTTCGGAGTTTAGTCCAAAAGAGATTCTTCCTCCAAAACCTGTGAAGAAAGACAGAGAGCAGAGACCACGACACTTACTCACGGACCTCCCGCTCCCCCCCGAGCTCCCTGGGGGGGACCCATCTCCTCCTGACTCCCCAGAACCAAAGGCAGCCACACCACCTCAGCAACCCTTCAAAAAGAGACCAAAGTAAGGCTGGCTTCATTTCTTTGCTTGAATCTTTGAGTCTGTTAAGGTTTGAGAGCTTTTTACGTTGAGGGAAGTGAGATGGGAGAGGAGGAAACAAGTTCCTATTTCTGTATTATTCAGTGTAATGACTGTTTCCTGTGGGTTGTTTCACGTTTGGACCCTCAGCTAAAGGCAGTTTGCCCCATTAATTTGAGAATTAATGGTAGAAGTTGCTGGAATGTGTCATATCCAATCTTCATCCACATCTGCCCCCTCTTTGATTTAGCCAGAAGAAACCTCTGGATGGGCATTTCCTTATAAAGCTCTTGCTGCTTTCAAAAGTTGTTTGTTCCAAATGGGAGGTTTGGATTTTTCATGCACTTGATGACTGAAGTGTTGGCCATGGAGCTGCACTGGCACAGGGTGCCCAGAGCAGCACTGGGTGCCCCTGGATCCCTGGCAGTGTCCCAGGCCAGGCTGGACAGGGCCTGGAGCACCCTGGGATAGTGGAAAGTGTCCCTGCCCATGGCAGGGGTGGCACTGGATCATATTTTGTGTCCCTTCCAACCCAAACCACTCTGGGATTCCACAATTCCATGTTCAAGGCATAGAGAACTTCCCCTGATAACAAACTGAAGCAGTTGTTGAGGGAGCAAAATCCCCTGATGTTTTGTACAGAGTGTTTTAAATAAAAATCAAACATCCAGCATCCTACAAAACATCCCAGACATTCATTTTTGTCCTGCTGGAGTTTGATGATGCCATCCAGCATAATATTTCTAGCAGTGCCTGCACTGGGAGTAGTTAGAATTATACATCAAAACCACATTGAACTGAACATTCCAATTCTTGGAGTGCACAGCCAAGGTGCCTGAGCTTGTGTTTTAGGGATGAACCCAGTGGAGCAGGTGTGGTTTTTGGTGGTGAGGTGTGTCACAGGTGTCCTCCCTCGTGCAGAATCTGTTGTCCTCGCTATGGGGAGAGGAGGCAGACAGAGAGTGACTGGGGCAAGCGCTGCGTGGACAAGTTCGACATCATCGGGATCATCGGAGAGGGCACCTACGGGCAGGTCTACAAAGCCAAGGACAAGGACACAGGTGAGCCTGGCTCCAGGCCACTCCCTCCTCCAGCCTTGGTGGGTCTCCCTGCAGGAGCAGGAGTCACTCCAGCCCTTCCATCAGGTGAAGAAAAGCAGAATCTTGAGTTTAGTGCTCAGGTTCTGCTGTGCTGGTGAGATCTTGGGGTGGGGTTTGACACCTGGTCAGAAGTTTGTGGTGATCACAGGTGCCAGCTGAACTCCTGCTTTTGAAATTATCAGACTTTATTGTAGCAGAGTTTGGGAAATTCCAGGTTAAATTTCTCTTCCCTCTTTGTGGTGGAGCAGGTTAGGAGGATCACCGGTGTCGTGTGAGAACTCCTAGCAGAGAAATTTCACTAAAATGAGCAGGGAGGCAACTGAAGCTGCTTTGATGAGCATCTTTCCGTGCTCAGAGCTGCTCCAAACCTCCTTGGGAGTGCAGCTGAGCAGGCTGTGACCCCGCTGTGCCCTGCAGGTGAGCTGGTGGCTCTGAAGAAGGTGCGCCTGGACAATGAGAAGGAAGGATTCCCCATCACGGCCATCCGCGAGATCAAAATCCTGCGGCAGCTCATCCACCGCAGCGTGGTCAACATGAAGGAGATCGTCACAGACAAACAAGATGCACTGGATTTCAAGAAGGACAAAGGTACAAAGGCTGCAGGGGTGGTGTCCACTCAGCCTCAGATGATGGTTCAGTGTAAAACTCAGCTCTGGGGTAGTTTTGCTGCTTTGTGTTCTCCCTGCGGTGCCAGCGAGGCTGGATCTGGCTCTGGCCTCACCTCAAAGGACAGATTCCAGTTTGAGTTGATCAGTCACAGGAGAGCAATCTTAAAAAAAAAGCCTTTACAGGGTCACTTTTAACACTGATTAGTGGCAACAAACTTACTAATAGTGTGAAAAGTTCTTTGTCCTCAGTCACTGTGGAAAAAGAGAGTTTTAGCATCCCACTGGCTCTTGTTTGGGATTTTTCCTACCAGGAGAGAGAAAGGAACAACCCAAACACAAGTTCAAACCATGCATGGCAGTGATCCTTCAACAAATTCTCTTGTAAGAAAATAACCAAAGCATGGAGGTAAATGTGGCCAGAACTTCAGAGGAATTTATTTTACATGTATATTTAATCTCAGGTATCAGCTTGGTGGGACTTCTTTATTGTTTTGGGGTTGGTTTTTTTTACCCTTTGAGGGAAAAAGACACCCAATAAATCCAAAACAGCACAGGACTGTTAAAAAACCCCAACAATTCCAGAAGAATTGTGCACAAAAAAGTGTTTCAGCAATTTAATCTCCTTTCATTCCTCCACTTTTTTGTGTCTCTCCTGTTGTTTTCAACCATTTCTCTGTTGATTATCCCAGGTGCCTTTTACCTTGTGTTTGAGTACATGGACCATGACCTAATGGGGCTGCTAGAATCTGGCTTGGTACATTTCTCAGAGGACCATATCAAGTCTTTCATGAAACAGTTAATGGAGGGTCTGGATTATTGTCACAAAAAGAATTTCCTTCATCGAGACATCAAGTGCTCCAACATCTTACTGAACAACAGGTAACCTGGGAGTGGATCCACCTGGACATCTCTCCAAGCTTCATTTTTTTTGGCTTTAGGTGTGAGCACTCAGTGCTGTCCTCACCTTGGGTGTGCTCAGGAGCAGGAGGTGTGAGGAGAATTTTGGCCATAATTACAACTAAATGTCTGAATATCCACCTGAAAAAATTCTCTGGGATATTGGCCTGTTGGGAAGGGTTTGTGATACAGATGACACTGAATTATTTGTGCTTTTTATTTTTTAACTTTACATTCCTTTGAAGCATTCAATCAGAGGGAGAGAATTCAGCCTGGCATATCCAGCAGTAATTCCTGCAAATGTGGCTTTGTGAGGCTTTTCTGCTGCAGTGGAGGGGGTTTCCTCACCCTTTAACTGGGATTTAAGTGGGAGTTGGGTTCTGATGGATCCCTGACAGCTCAATGCATTCCATAATTCTGTGATTTAACTGTGATTTAAACCAAGGGCTGTTTTTTTGTCTTTCAGTGGGCAGATCAAACTTGCAGATTTTGGGCTTGCCCGACTCTACAGCTCAGAGGAGAGGTGAGGAAGGGGAAGGGGTTTATCAGGGTGGGATGAGTTTCTTTCTTCTTAATATCCACATCATCCCTCACTTGGAAGTCCTGACAGATTATTTTCAGTGGTATCATCCAGCTATTGGACAAATACACTCCTGGCTGGTGTTAATAACTTTTCATTAGAAGAACAGCTCAGAAGGAGCCAAAACTTCTTCTCTGCTTGCCCTTGACCTGCCCTGGAGCAGGTTTTGCTCCAGGATCAGTCACCATTCAGTGATGGCAGCCTGCTGAGGGTCTTGGGTACCTACAACAAATCCTGATTCCTGTGAAATCCTATAAAATCCTGTAAAATCCATGGTACTTCCTCAGCTGTTTTTAACTCAGCCTGGTGCTCTGGAAGTGCAGACACTTGAAATTCCCCCCCCTGCTGCCACCAGCAGGTATAAGTGCATCTGGGAAGTAAAAAGGAGCACTTTTTCAGGCTTTTGTGGTGAGTTTTTATTTGTTTTTTTTTTTTTTTTTTTGCTTTGCAGCCGTCCCTACACCAACAAAGTGATCACGTTGTGGTACCGACCCCCCGAGCTGCTGCTGGGGGAGGAGCGTTACACCCCTGCCATCGACGTGTGGAGCTGTGGGTGAGTCCTGCTGGGCTGATCCCAGCTCCTGAGCATTCCTGGGGCAGCTGCTCCTTCATCTGGGCCAATTCCCTCAGCTGGGTCTGTGCAGGGTGTCAGGATGAGACAGGAATGCTGCACGGTGCTGTGAGGGACAGGATGTGTCCCCTCGTTAAAACCACTTAGTAAATCTCCTAGAATGAGGAGTTCTAAAAAGTTTTCAAAAGGAGTTTTCAAAACTATTTCACTTGGTTTTGAAATGAGAAAAGGTAAAAAATAAATTTTTCATTATTTAAAATGCAAATCAACCTGATGTTGATGTTCCCTTGAGATCAAGAGGGGTGACACATTTGCTCTGTGCTGCTCACTCCATCAGTGTATTTTTAGAGAATTTTTCTCTAACCTCTTCAAGTTGCAGTTTACCACTATTTCTTTTTTTCAGCTAAAACATTTCTAAGTGGAGATTCCATGTTTCAGGAAGTTTCAGTAGTACAGGAAGCCTGGGGAACAGGAGTCTGGGCAGTTCAGCCACCAAGATGGAACATTTTCCCAAGAGGCTGAATTCCCCAGAGTGTGCACATCCCACTGGGATGTTCCTTCAGCAGGGTTTATAACACAAAGAGAGGTTGGGAAAACCAGTAATTAATAATAATTTCTGATTGTGAGGCCCAGTTGCTGCTCAGTTCCTGTTCCACATGCATGGGGTTATTCCCATTCCAGCCTGCATCCCCCAGCGACTTCTGGCACCGATTCCTGGTGGATTAAGGAGAGACGTTGAGGGCTCAGAGGTTCTTCCTCTCTCCTCTTTCCCTCCCAGCTGTACAAGAGCTCTGTGTGCACAAACCCAGCTCCTCACAGGCAGCTGGGCATGGCTTGGGCCAACAGAGGGAAGTTGAAAACCCAAACAAAAGCTGAACCTGGAGGAAACGAGAGCTCTGAGCTCTTTTCTCCTGGCACATTGACACATCCTCCTTTCCCTGCAAAGAGTTAACGTGTCAGGGGCTTCCTGCACAGAGCAGCCACTTGCAGGAGGTGATTCCCAGGAGCCCGGGGCTGGGGACTCCATACACACAGGTCACTTTGTCACTACAAGCCCTGATGCAAATCACTCTCCTCAGGCAAAGCTGCTCCCCCAGCACAAACGCTGCCGTGTTCAGACGCTCATCCCCAGGGTTTGCTGTCGTGACCTCTTGCTTTTCCTCCTTCCAGCTGTATCCTCGGGGAACTGTTTACAAAGAAGCCTATTTTTCAAGCCAATCTGGAACTGGCTCAGCTTGAATTAATCAGGTAAAGCTTTGCACATGCATGTCTGTGAGGGGAGGTGCTGCAGGAGCTGCTCGTGCACACAGGCAGCGAGTTAGGAGGGCCCTCGTTCTCTCACCTGCCTGGAAAAAAAAAGGGTCAGGAATGCCTGGGAATGCAAATGGGAATAGTCAGGTGTCCACACCTACATCAGGTGTGTGGGTGCTGATTTATGTACCCTCAGTAAACCTTGCTGTTTGCTGAGTGCAAAAATCACAAACCTGAATTGCTTCTCACACTGGAAGTTTGAATCCTGGAATGGTTTGGGATGGAAGGAACCTTAAATCCCACCCAGTGCCAGCCCTGACGTGGACAGGGACACCTCCCACTGTCCCAGGTTGCTCCAAGCCCTGACCAACCTGGCCTTGGACACTTCCAGGGTGGTCACAGCTTCTCTGGGCAGCCTCTGCCAGAGCCTCACCACTCTTCCTGTAAAAATACTAAAGCTTAAAGTAAAAAACATTAAGACTTTAAAATCTATAGTAAGAAAAATAAAATATCATCGTTTTAAATGGTTTATAAACTCAAGCTCAGCATTTTCCTCTCCCTAATACCTCCTTTTTTCAACACCTCATCTGAGCTGTGCCCAGCCCTGGGTTATTCCTGTTTGAAAGATGTTTTCCCTGGGGTTGGTGGCTGTGTTCCACCTGGCTGACTGTGTTTCCCTGCTCCCCAGCCGGCTCTGTGGGAGCCCCTGCCCAGCAGTGTGGCCAGATGTCATCAAGCTGCCCTACTTCAACACTATGAAGCCCAAGAAGCAATACCGGCGGCGCCTGCGTGAGGAGTTCTCCTTGTGAGTCACCCTGGGCTGGGCTGGGCTCTGTGCCCCCTCCAAACCCCCCAGAGAGGTTCCCTGGGGCTGGGCTGGGCTCTGTGCCCCCTCCAAACCCCCCAGAGAGGTTCCCTGGGGCTGGGCTGGGCTCTGTGCCCCCTCCAGACCCCCCAGAGAGGTTCCCTGGGGCTGGGCTGGGCTCTGTGCCCCCTCCAAACCCCCCAGAGAGGTTCCCTGGGGCTGGGCTGGGCTCTGTGCCCCCTCCAGACCCCCCAGAGAGGTTCCCTGGGGCTGGGGGCTGCACTGGGCTCCCTGTCCCCTCTCCAAACCCCTCATCCACCTCCAGAAAGGTTCTCTGGGGCTGGGGGCTGGGCTGGGAATACTCCTGGAAGTGTGGAACAGGGGGCTGGGCTCTGTCCCCTCTCCAAACCCCTCAGAGAGGTTCCCTGGGGCTGGGCTGGGCTCCCTGTCCCCTCTCCAAACTCGTCACCCACCTCCAGAAAGGTTCCCTGGGGCTGGGGGCTGCACTGGGCTCCCTGTCCCCTCTCCAAACCCTTCATCTGCCCCAGAAAGGTTCCCTGGGGTTGAGGACTGCCCTGGGAGCTCTCCTGGAATTGTGGAACTTCAGGGGGCTGAGCTCCCTTTTCCCATCACCAAACCCTTCATCCCCCTCCAGAGGAGGCTGGGGGCCTGGGGCTGGGAACCCTCCTGGAATTGTGGAACTTCAGGGGGCTGGGTTCCCTTTTCCTGTCACCAAACCCCTCATCTGCCCCCAGAGAGGTTCCCTGAAGCTGTGGGGACTGCACTGGGAGCTCTCCTGGAAGTCTGGCATCTTCAGGGGGCTGGGCTCCCTGTCCCCTCACCAAACCCCTCATCCCCCTCCAGAGAGGTTCCCTGGGGCTGAGGCTGCACTGGGAACCCTCTTGGAAGTGTGGAACTTGATGGGGATGTTCTCTTGGTCAGAAGGGGGAAGAAGACTGAAAGAGACAATGCCCAAGAACTTTCATTTTGTTTCATATTTATTACTGTATTTTAAAAGCATTAAATTTAAAACCTTTCACTATGTGAAAATATACATTTTTATTTTGACTACACATTCGTGACTTTAACTTCATCACTCAAGTTTGGAAGCCTTTTCCAAGGCCTTAAGTCAGAAGCAGTGTTCTGGGGGTCACTGTTAGAAAGCACAGAAAGTTCAAAACTCTCAGGGTTCTGGGTGGTGACATAATCTTGTGGCAGTTGTGGCAGAGGTGCTTCTCATAAATGGCAAAATATAGAGTGGAAATATTATGGAATATCCTCAGGGATCATCCAGTGCAGCTCCTGGCCCTGCACAGACACCCCAGAATTCCCACCCTGTCCAAACTCTCCTGGAGCTCTGCCATCCTCAGGGCTGTGCCCATTCCCTGAGGAGTCTGTTCAGTGCCCAGCACCCTCTGGAGTGGGGGGAGAACCTTTCCCAAAATCCATCCTAACCCTCCCAGGCCCAGCTCCAGCCACTCCCCAGCCCTGGTTCCTGCCCTGCTGCTGCATCATTGAACTCTGGCTGTGTGGATTCCCCTTAGGCCTGAGGTGTCCCTCTGAGCTTTTCCACATGTTTTCCACGAACTCATCCATGTTTTTCCCCACTCTCCCCACAGCATCCCCTCGTCTGCCCTGGACCTGCTGGACCACATGCTGACCCTGGACCCTGGCAAACGCTGCACAGCAGAGCAGGCCCTGCACAGTGACTTCCTGAAGGACGTTGACCTCAGCAAAATGGCACCTCCAGAGTAAGTCCCAGCTGCCACCCCCCACCGTGAGCCTTGGGAGGGAGACAAGGTGGTTTTTTTCTGTCAAAGTTAGGATTTCTGGGTTCTTCTCTCATCTCTGCCCTTGTATTTGGTCATGTGGTTGAGCAAATGGCTTTTCCTGTGCTGTTGGTTTTGTGCCTGATACAGGCTGGGTTTATAAAGCCCAGTTTAATGTTTGTGAGGTGCTCTAAAGCAGGAGTGTGCTCTGTGTGCAGGAGCACAACCCCATCTCTGCCATGGAGAACTGCTCAGGCCTCATTAAGGCTGTGTGTTAATTGACTGCAAGGGTTGAGCAGTGTCACTCAGTTTTCTCCCACTCCAATCAAGCAGATGATAAAACTGTGCCTGGTTTGTGTGAAAATGCAGCCACAGCTTTTGAGATCCCTGTTTGCTTCAGTGTTTCTCAAGGAAGGGCCTTTCCTAACGCTCCCAAACTCCAGAGCTTGGTGGAATTGCTCTCCTTGGTTTTGTGTGCCCTGCAGTGAGACCCCAGCACATTCAGGGATGAGATCCCAGTGCAAGTAAATGATTTTTACACTGCCTTTCCTGGCTCTAGGACCTGCCCCTTCCTGTGCTAGTCTGGCTGCAGTCAGGGATCATGGAATCCCAGGATGGTTTGGTTGGAAGGGACCTTAAAACTCATCCAGTTTTGAATGGGGGACACCTTTCACTATCCCAGCTTGCTCCAGCCTGGCTTGGACATTTCCCAGCTTCTCTGAGAGACCCATTCCAGCCCTTCAGCACCTTCACAGGGAGGAATTTCTCCCCAAAATCCCTTCCCGAGTCTTCTCCATCTGTAAAAGTGGAGCAACATTGTATGGATGTACAAAACTGCATCCTTAAATCCCATCCAGGGGCAGGGACACCTCCCACCATCCCAGGCTGCTCCAAACCCCCATCCACCCTGCCCTTGGACACTTCCAGGGACACCCACAGCTTCTCTGGGCCGCCCTGAGGCCTTGCTGTAGGTTCTGAGCGTTTCCTTGGTTTCCCTGCCATGTTTTTCTCTCCCTTTTCAGCCTCCCGCACTGGCAGGATTGCCACGAGCTGTGGAGCAAGAAGCGGCGGCGGCAGCGGCAGAGCGGGATGGCCGTGGAGGAGCCCCCGGTATCAAAAGTTTCTCGGAAAGAAACTACCTCTGTTACAAGCACAGACACTGTGAAAAACAACAGCAGTCCTGTGCCCCCCCAGCCTGCCCAGCTCAAAGCAGAGCCTGGTGCTGCAGATGCAGTAGGTCAGTGCCCACCTGGGTCTGGAAAAGGTTCCCAGTGTGTTCCCTCCCTGGTTTGTGTCTGTTTGTTTTTTTTTTTTTTAAGCCAGTCTGGTTCTTTCACCTCTAATTCTGCAGAAAGGGCATTCCAGGCTCTTCCTGTCCTCATTTCTTTTATTCTTTTTTTTTTTTTTTTTCTCTCTGCTGTGAAGACGCAGAAGGTTCTGTCTGGTCTTCAGAAGTCACTGATGAGCTGACTGTGAATTTGTTCTGAGCTGTGTTATTAGTTCTAAAAGAGGCTGAATGATGAAAGGAGTCGTTGAGTCACCTCAGCCAGGGGAGGAACAAATCATAGGAGTCATAGGTTGGAAGGTGGAGCCACATCCAGGGTGTGCAAATGAGCTGAAGTTTGATCTTGTTGATAAATTATATGAAGGTTAGGTGTGGGAAATGTACAAAAATGTACATTATTGCACTTTGCTGTCGTCCAGACTGGCAGGACCTGGACTTGTGCACTGTTCCAAGCAGTGACCAACCCCCCCTGTGTCCAGAAAATAGTTGGAGGGGAGGAATGTGGATTTACACAAAGCTGCCCTGATTGTTCTGGAGAAGCCTTACAAAAACCCAGATATGGGCTGAGGCTTCCTTTGTGTCCAATGCTGTGCTGACAAGTAATGGGGAAGACAGTTCTTGCTCCAGGGAATGCACAATCCATGTGTTCAGTGAAACATGGCAGATGGACAAAAGGTGGTGCTTGGATTAACAAACAGCTGGGAAAAGAATGTCCCTTTCTCCATTGCCTACCAGCAAGAGAAGCTCCATTTTAAGCTGCTGAAACCAAACCCTTGCACCCTTATTCCCAAAAAGTTCCAGCGTCACTGTCAGTGTGAAGGGACACCCTTGTCACTTGTCATTGGGCTGTGAAGGGAGGTGATGCCACTCCCAGGATGTATTTTAGGATAACCTGGATCCTTGCAGGTCAGGACAGAGTCCTGTGATCCCAGGCCAGCTCCCAGCAAGGAATTGCCTTCTGCTTGACCTAATTCCTGGTGCTGTGTCAGGGAACACGCCCTTCCTCCATCCCAAAGAGCAGCTCAGCCCCATCCTGGGAAACCTTCCCAGTGCAGGAGGCAGTGCTTTGGGTCCGGGGGGTCTCTGGAGGGGCCAAGCTGTGATTGCCCTGCTCTGGGCTCAGGGCTTCCATTGCCATCCTCACCCCCCTGCCATAGCCTGGTATCCTTGGGGTGCCCCCATTTCCCAAACCTGGGAATGGGATGGTTTGAGCTGATTCTGAGCAGCAGCCACGTGTGCTGTGGCTCTGGGGAGGTTTGGGGCAGTGCAGCACAGCTCTGTGGGTTCAGTGATTTTTGGGGAGGTTTGGGGCAGTGCAGCACAGCTCTGTGGGTGTGCAGTGATTTTTGGGGAGGTTTGGGGCAGTGCAGGAGCAGCTCTGTGGGGGTGCAGAGGTTTTTGGGGAGGTTTGGGGCAGTGCAGCACAGCTCTGTGGGTGTGCAGAGGTTTTTGGGGAGGTTTGGGGCAGTGCAGCACAGCTCTGTGTGTGTGCAGAGGTTTTTGGGGAGGTTTGGGGCAGTGCAGCACAGCTCTGTGGGTGTGCAGTGATTTTTGGGGAGGTTTGGGGCAGTGCAGCACAGCTCTGTGGGGGTTCAGTGATTTTTGGGGAGGTTTGGGGCAGTGCAGCACAGCTCTGTGGGTGTGCAGGGATTTTTGGGGAGGTTTGGGGCAGTGCAGCACAGCTCTGTGGGGGTTCAGTGATTTTTGGGGAGGTTTGGGGCAGTGCAGCACAGCTCTGTGGGGGTTCAGTGATTTTTGGGGAGGTTTGGGGCAGTGCAGCACAGCTCTGTGGGTGCAGTGTGTGTGCAGTACCACGGGGTGCTGCTGCCGTGCCACCAGGGCTGGGAGCACTGGCACATCCCAAAATCCTCCTCACAGAGCATCCCTGCCTTCCCCCAGCCTGGGGACACTGACATGGGGTGTTCAGGGCTGGGGGACGTGGAGAGGGGGTGTTCATTTGCTGGGGGATGTGGATCTTGGCTGTGGGACATGGAAAAAGGGTGTTCCTGGCTGTGGGATGTAGAAAATGGGTGTTCAGTGCTGTGGGATGTGAAGACAGGATGTTCTGTGCCGTGGGACAGGGAGAAAGGGGTGTTCGGTGCTGGGGGATGTGGATCTTGGCTCTGGGATGGGGAGCAGCTGTTCCTGGCTCTGGGATGTGGAGAAAGGATGCTCCTTGCTGTGAGATGTGAATCATGGCTCTAGGACATGGAAAAGGGGTGATCCTGGTTTTGGGATGTGAAGAAGGGGTATTTATTGCTATGGGATGTAGATCATGGCTGTGGGACATGGAAATGGGGTGTCCATTGCTGGGTGATGTGGATCATGGCTCTGGGATATGGGGGTGTTCCTGGCAATGGGATGTGGATCATGGATGTGGGGAATGGATGTTCCTGGCTATTGGACGTGGATAAGGGATATTTATTGATCTGGGACGTGGGGAAGGGGCTGCTCATTGCCCCGGGACGTGGGGAAGGGGCTGCTCATGGCTCTGGGACGTGGGGCAGGGCTGTTCATGGCTCTGGGACGTGGGGAAGGGGCTGCTCATGGCTCTGGGACGTGGGGAAGGGGCTGCTCATTGCCCCGGGACGTGGGGAAGGGGCTGCTCATGGCTCTGGGACGTGGGGCAGGGCTGTTCATGGCTCTGGGACGTGGGGAAGGGGCTGCTCATTGCCCCGGGACGTGGGGAAGGGGCTGCTCATTGCCCCGGGACGTGGGGAAGGGGCTGCTCATTGCCCCGGGACGTGGGGAAGGGGCTGCTCATTGCCCCGGGACGTGGGGAAGGGCTGTTCATGGCTCTGGGACGTGGGGAAGGGGCTGCTCATGGCTCTGGGACGTGGGGAAGGGGCTGCTCATTGCTCTGGGACGTGGGGAAGGGGCTGCTCATTGCTCTGGGACGTGGGGAAGGGCTGTTCATTGCTCTGGGACGTGGGGAAGGGGCTGCTCATTGCTCTGGGACGTGGGGAAGGGGCTGCTCATTGCTCTGGGACGTGGGGAAGGGCTGTTCATGGCTCTGGGACGTGGGGAAGGGGCTGCTCATTGCTCTGGGACGTGGGGAAGGGCTGTTCATGGCTCTGGGACGTGGGGAAGGGCTGTTCATTGCCCCGGGACGTGGGGAAGGGGCTGTTCATGGCTCTGGGACGTGGGGAAGGGCTGTTCATGGCTCTGGGACGTGGGGAAGGGCTGTTCATTGCCCCCTGCAGTCCCAAGATCCCAAACCTCACGTCCCCGCTGGTGCTCCCTCCCCGTGTGTCCCGCAGGCCTGGGCGACATCACGCAGCAGCTGAACCAGAGCGAGCTGGCCGTGCTGCTGAACCTGCTGCAGAGCCAGACCGACCTGAGCGTGCCACAGATGGCCCAGCTGCTCAACGTGCACTCCAACCCCGAGATGCAGCAGCAGCTGGAGGCTCTCAACCAGTCCATCACGGCCCTGACCGAGGCCACGGCGCAGCAGCACCACGAGCCCCCGGCGGCGGCCGAGGAAGCCATAGAGGAGCCGCCCACCGAGGTGCCCGAGGAGCAGCGGACTCCAGAGGCAGCCGGCGCTCAGGGAGACATGCAGAACGTGCTGGCGGTTCTGCTCAGTCAGCTCATGAAGAGCCAGGAGCCTGGGATAACCCTGGAGGAGAGCAACGGGGAGAAGAGCAACGAGCAGCGGGGGCCCAGGAAAACCCCGACGAGGCATCCCGAGGAGAGCACAGGTAAATGGATGAACTACACCTGGTGGGAGTGGTGAGAGCAGCCCAGGGAGTGCTGCTGGTTGAGCTGCAGCCAGGAATGAGGCCTCGGAGTGTTGGGAGAGAGGCAGCAGAGGAGTGGATGGGAGGAGGGAAAGGGGTAGGATGTGAAGAGAAAAGAGCCTCACTCCCTCCCTGTGGTAAGTGCTGGACTGCTCAGGAGGTTGAACAGCTGCAAACAGCCCAAAGAGGCAAATATTACCCTAAAATCCACGAGTGCTCCACTGTGAGTGAGCCAGTGAAGATGAATTGGAGGTCTTGGGGTTTGCCCAAAAATGCAAGGGAAGTTTGGAGGGTCAGTTCTTCCTCAAACCCCCCAGCAATCAGTTTGCAGGTCCAGGGAGGTTTTTTTGCACAAGGTGCTGCTGCATCTCTGCTTTTTTTCCCAGATCTTTTTCACCATCCCCTCCCTGCCCTCTTGAAAAAAAATAGATAAATAGACGTGCAGAGATGATTTTAAAGAGTTTAAACAGTGGTGAGTGCTGAAGGGAGGGATAGTGGCAGCTGTGTAGGTAAACCCTGAGCATCCACAAGTGCCTGGTTCTACCTGGAGCTAATTTTGAGCCCTAAAACTCAGCAGCTCCTGAAGCTGAACCAAACTCCTGCTTCTTATAGCAAGACTTTAAAAAAAAAAAAATCCCTGCTTGTGTCAGTGAGCTCTCGGATTTCCTTTCCAAAGGTGAGTGTAAATGTCTCCATGTCTTTTTTTTTTTTTTTTTTTTTGTTTCTGTTGATTTTTTGAATTTATTAGCAACAGCCTGTGACGACCTCACCAAATTGTAGAAGCGCCTCCTGAGTATGTCTCAGACTCTCCGGGGAGCCTGTTTTGGCCCGATCCCACCTCCTGCAATGTAGCTGAACGTGCTGTGTTCTCGTGCCTTCAACACCCGCCCACCACGAGCCAGTTGTGATCGTGCTTTTTTTTTTTTTTTCTTTTTTTTTTTCTCCTCCTTTTTTTTTTTTTTTTTTGTTGTTGTTGTTGCCCTAGTCCTGGAAGATAACTAGGTTACTGTAGAGCAGATGGAATTCGATGCCGTTGTTCTCTGTTGATAATTCTTTGGAATGATTTGCTGTCCCCCAGATCAGCTTGGCTTTACAAATTTTACCTGAAGATTGTTTTGGTTTTTTTTTTTTTTTTCGTTGTTGTTTTATTTTTCTGGATTTCAATACAATCTAGTTTTCAAAGTGGACTGACGGATACGGGTGGAGGGGTGGTCCTGGAAGACTACTGGTTTTCACAATAAAGTTTGACCTTTTTAATAACCAGTTTTGCCAATGATTTGAGGATCTGATTCCAACAAGGTGTCCGTGGGCTCTGCCATCGCCAGTAATTCCTTCCCCCGTGGGCGAGGGAGAGGAGGCAGCTCAGGTCTGTGTTGCTCCAGAGGAGGCAGGGCTGGTTTTGGGAGTGGAGCAGGTCGTGTCCCCTCCCTGCCGTGGTGTCACCTGCCGTGGTGTCACCTGCCGTGGTGTCACCTGCCGCCCCAGGGGAGGCTCAGTGCTCTGCTCCCTGTCCCACCTCCCTGTTTGTGCTTCCTCACAGGCTGCGACAGAGCAGAGGGGGCCGGGGGTGACTGAGCTCTGTTCTTCCAGGAGGAAAACAAACCCTGCTTTGGGAGGAGATGGGCGGTGAAGGGGCAGGGGGGGAGGCAGCAGAAGGTTTTTTCTCGTGCTCAGGGCGGTCTGTTCATTCGTGCCAATATTTGAGGGGCTCGAGCTTGTTTTGGATTCTGTGTACAAGGCGGGGCAGCAGGGCTGGGGTGGCCGGGGGGCGGTCAGTGGGTGCCCTGCTGCCCTCGGGGTGCCAGGGGGGCACTCAGGAGCTGGCAGCCGTGTGCTGGGCTCGGCTTTGTGTTTGCCCGATCCGGCACAGCCCCGGCCACGCTCCCGGAGCCGCTCCTGGAGCCGCCGGAGGGGATCCGGGGCCGGCGAGTGGCTCCACATCTGCCTCCTGCTCGGGATTAGCCTTTGATCCAGGAGCAGGAATTCCCTGCACGGGTGCCCAGGTGTTAGGACAGCTGTTGTCGGCGAGTTGGGTGCGCGGGGGCCGGGGCCAAAGCGTTAATGAACATTGTTAATGAACCTCCCGGCCAGCGTTCAAACTCTTCCCTCCGCCGCTTCCCAGAGCATCCCAGAGCGGGCGGCCTCGGCAGGGATTGGTTTGATTTGCTTAGAAATGTGCTTTGTGTGTGTTTGAAACGCTGTTTAAAAGAAGTCACCCTTCCACAGCGTGTCCTCCTGGCATTGTCCCACCTGAGAAGAGACCCCCCGAGCCCCCCGGACCGCCGCCGCCTCCTCCCGTGCCCGAAGGGGATCTCTGCAGTGCGGCCCAGGAACTGAACCCGGCCGTGACGGCTGCGCTGCTCCAGCTCCTTTCCCAGCCCGACCCGGAGCCGCTCGGCCACGCCACGCAGGAGCCACCGGACTACGGCCACTGCCAGCCCGGCAGGACTTACAGCACCGACAGCTCCGAGGGCGGATTCGGTGCCGAGGAGCTCAATCCGGGCCAGACTCTGCTCGAACCTTCTGCCCAACCCTTGGGGAAAAGCAGGACCTTCATGGGCTCCGTGAGCCACCTCGGGGAGAGCAGCAGCTACCAGGGCACGGGCTCGGTGCAGTTCCCGGGGGACCAGGACCTGCGCTTCGCCAGAGTCCCCGTCGGCATCCACTCGCTCGGGCAATCCTTCAGCAAATCCGACGGGAGCAACAACAACGCGCTGCTGCACCCCGAGGCCAAAATGCAGAGTTACGGCGACCTGGGGCCGGGAACGGCCGCTCCCAGTGCGGCAGGAGCAGCGGCAGGAGCAGCTCCCGGCTGGGGCGCCCCAACCCAGGCAGCGTCTTCCTATGGGAAGACATTCCGAGGGCCTGGCCGAGTGCCTCCGCGGGGGGGACGGGGCCGGGGGGTTCCCTACTGAGATTCCCGGGATCCCCCCCTTGCCTCTCCTCCTTTAGCCACAGGACTTGATTTTTTTTTTTTTTTTTTTAATTTTTTTTTTTTAATTTTTTTTTTTTTTTTTTTGGCCAGAGCAAGGTCTCGTCTGCATTTCAGCTGCTGCAGAGCTCCCTGGGCATCCCTCCCTCTCTCGGGAGCTGCCAGAGGGTCCCCACTGGCCTCCCGTGCTTGGTTAGTGACAAAAATAATCCCAACCCTGCAGCAAACTGAGCCAGGAGAGGGGGGGATTGATGGAAAAGTAGGAATGGAAGGAAGAAGAAATTTAAAAATTGCTGTTTCCCCAAGTTGGGCACTGGAGTTTGCAGTGGGTCAGGGAGGGCTAGGGGCAGGCTGCTTCCCAAAGTGTTTTTTGTCGTTGTTGTTTTGTTTGTTTTCCCCGTTTCCTTAAGAAAAAAAAAAAATGAAAAAACAAATGAAAAGGGGAATTTATTGATGCAGAGGCACCTGGATGGGTTATCCCAGGAGTGGGGACCTGGGATGTGACGCTGGTTGTGTTCAATGTTGTTTTCTTTCCATAAAGCATCCAATTTTCCCTCTGCTCCAGGGCCAGTCCTGTCCCCTGTGACAGCAGCCTTAGTACATTGATTTTTTGGGAAGGGTCTCTGGGTGTTGGATCCTTCCTGCTGTAACTTGGCAGTGGGAATTGTCTTTTTTATTTTGTCTTATATTTTTTTTAACTTTTTTTTTTTTTTGAGAGCCGAGGAGAACACCTCCCTGAAAAACAGGGATTTCTGTCAAATGTAACTTCCAGAACACTTCAAGAATAAAAAAAAAGGAAACAAAAATCCCATCATCTGGTGGGATTTGCCACCAGATGGGAGTGATTTGTCCCCAGAATCCTGGGCTGGTGCTGCCCATCCTGCCGAGGTCGGTGGCATCTGAGCCCTTTGAGGTTTTCCAGGTGTTCCTGTGTCATTTCCATGAGCATATTTCTATTTTTGTTGTTGTCAAGGAAGTATTTACGATGGATTTTCTCCTCCCGCAGACCCTTGCGCTGTTCATTTCAATGAGACTTAAAAAGAGATGAATAAAACAAAGGTACCTATTTATCAGCTTTTTTTTTTTTTTTTTTTTTTCCCCAAATAGGCCTTTCCTATGGAAAACATTTAATTTTAGAGCCAACAGTTCTGGAGTGTTAAAGGGGAGGGGAATTTTGGGTTGGGCTGAGAGACTTTCTTGTTACTAACAGGATTTAATTTCTTTTTTATACAGAGAGATAAATTTAAATAAATGCACCTGAATTAGGTGATGCTTCTCCACCTGGGGAGATCCTGCCTTACCCAGCTTTGCCATGGGAGGGAGGAAGGAAGGGAGAGAAATTAAATATATAGATATATTTTTTATTTTTATTTGCTGGTGCTGTGCAGGGACCACTGGCTCCCAGCACTGAGGAGTGATGCTGTTTGCAGAATTCCCACTGGAAATTTGTAGGGTTTGGGATTTTTTTTTGGTTGGTTTGTTTTTTGTTTTTTTTTTCTTTAATGTAGTTCATGCCTGATGTGCAGAGAGAAAAAAAAGAGACGTTGTGAGACACAGAGTGCACTGAACCCACCAAGGGGCTTTAGGGGGGCTTCATTTCTCTATTTTCCCTTTTCCTGGCACCAGCTCCAGGCTGCCATGGAGCTGCTGCTGTTCCCTTTCTTCCCAGTCCCATCCTCTTTGGAAGGAAAAGTCTCGTTCCTGTGCTGAATCCCCTTAGGAAACCGATGCCTATTTATTGTCTCTCCAAACTGGCACATTCCCAGGAAAGCTGCCGGGAACGAGGCGTCCTCTCCTCGTGCTGGTGTCACCCTGGCTTTGGGGGCCCACGGTGGGGTGGCTGGTCCCAGCTGAGGGGTCATCGGTCCCAGCTGAGGGGTCATCGGTCCCAGTTGAGGGTGGCCTTTCCCAGCTGGGTCTCCCCGAGCCCACTCTGGCCCAGGGCTGGGAAGGGGCCGAGGGTCTGGCAGTGGCTGTGAGGGCTCCTGTCCCTTGTCCCCTGTCCCCTCTCCGGTGAGGGATGGACAGCCCAGGCATTGTTCCCTGCTCTGGTGGCCGGTGGCAGCTGCCAGCTGTCCCCAGGGGCCCTCGGGGCTCCTTGGAAGGTGATTCCTCCATTCCTGTCTCCGAGTCTCCAACCTCTCCGGGGAAGGACCCGTTATTCCAGTCCCGGTGGCTTTTCCTAACTGGTCCCAGCACGAGCCTTTCAATCCCTGCCAGGGCCACGGGGTCTGGGGGGGACCAGCCTGGCGAGGTCCTGGGGGGGCTGTGGGACCATTCCTGCTTTCCATCATCTCTTTTTCTTTTATTTCCCCCCACACTTTTATTATTATTATTTTTTAATTTTACCTTTTTCCCAATGCTCTGCACAAGGAAGACAAAAGGATTGTTGGGTGGGATTTGTGCATTTGGAAGGATTTAACGTGGTGCAGTTACAGACAAGGGGGTGATGACAGCTCCTCCCTCCTTCCCCCCATCCTGGCTCTGGGTTCAATCCCAAACTCTCCCCCTGTAGCAGTTCCCAGCAGAGAAGCCTCTGGTCAGACTCTTGCTGTACCTCTCCCGAGTTTCCTTTGGAGACTGAGCGCGCCTTTTTTCGGTTGTACCTTTGTCTCTGTACAGATATTTTGTAATATATTAAAATTTTTTTCTTTTCAGTTTATAAAAATGGAGAAGTGGAGATTGGAAAATTAAATATTTCCTGTTACTGTATCTTGCTTGCCTTTTGCTCCTTTGCTTCCCGTAGCCTTTGGAATCACACGGTAACTTGTGTTTTCCTTGGAAAGCTTTTTATTCCCTCCTGCTGAGAGGGGTGGGATTTGGCATTGCCAGCCTCTGCAAGCCCCCAGCTTCCACTCTCTAATTAAGCTCCAAGCCATCATTAGCCCTGGGTCTCCCCCCACTCGAAGGGCTGTTTGTTGGTGGGAGATGCCCGAGCTGGAGCTGGGGATGGTTTGGTTAAGGTGAGAAAAAGAATCCTGGAGCTGATGGGAAGGCGAGAGAAGAGATGGTGCTGCAGGAAAGGGAAGGATTGAGGGTGAGATTTGGTCCCAATCCTTCTCCCAGCTCCTGGCAGCTTTGGGCACTGGAGAGGACCCCAGGGTGCTCCAGCCTGAGCCACCAGGGCAGGGGAAGGGAGCTGTGCCTGTGTCACCCCTTCCTCCACACGAACCCCTCCATGATTTTCTCGGTGCTGCTCCCAGCCCCGTTGTGGCTCCCGAAGGCCTCAGGAGGGTTTGTCCCAGGAATTTGGGATGGTGGGAGCCACGTGGGCCGGAGCTGCTCCCGGAATCGCCTCGGGGGAGCCAGAGGAGCTGCGGGTGCCCAAACCTCGATCCCCGCCCAGCCCGGCCGCCGTCTCCCGTTCCAGCCCCGGCTTTCTCGCTCTCCTTTCGCCTGGTTCCGATCCCTGCGCTGACACCTCTTAAAATATATCCCTGTGCAGATGGTGGGGGGGTGGCGGCGGCGCCGGGCGCTTCCCGGTGCCTGGGAAAGCAGGAGCGAGCCCCCAGCGCCCACCCGGCCTCCCCTGATTTATGGAGGGGCAGCTGGGCCCCGTGCACTCGGCTGGATCCCTAATCCCTAATCCAGCCTCCTGCTCCCTGCCCGCGGCTCCGCCGGCCTCCGGGGCCTCACCCGCTGCGGCAGAAGGGCCGCGATGCCACCCCGAGCTTCCTCACATCCCACCTTCCCTTCCCTTCCCTCTGCCGGCAGACAAAGCCCCACGTGGCCCCGGCTCCTGCGGCATCCCGATCTAAAGGTGACCAGGCCGTTTTATCCCATTTAATTTATTTTGGCATTGAACTTCCTCGGCAGCAGCTGCCGTGCCAAATGGCCGGGGGCTGCCCGGAGCCGGCGCTGTAAATCTCCGGCGTTCGGCTCTTCCCGCTTGGATTCTGCTCGTTGGAGCCGCGGCTGCTCCATCCCGACATTCCTGGCTGCTCCATCCCAGCGTTCCCGACTCCATCCCCTCCAAATGTGGGGTCGGGCACAGCTCTCCTTCCTCCTCCTCATCCCCGCAGTGCCCTCAAGGCCTTGGGGTTGTGCTGGTGGCACTACCCAGCTCCGCTGGCATCGGTGTCCGGAGTATCCCGGTGCTCCGGGCACGGCCCTTGGAGCCCAGCGCCTGCTCCGGGAATGGGGACGGAGATGGGATGCTGAGGAAGAGGAGGATGAGGAACGGGCCTTCCCATGGAGCAGATCCCCGTGGGACACCGGGATCCGGCCGGGATCTCCATCCGGAGCTGGCCTCGCACCTCCCGGCTGCAAGTCCCGGCGCACACGCGTGTGCCAGGGTGTGCGCACACGTGGGGTGGCACACGCGTGTTCACACGTGTCCGGGGGGGTGACTGTCACCAGGTGTCGCTCTCGGCACGGCCACCACCTCCCACCGCGTCCCCGTCCTCCTCCTCCTCCTCCTCCTCCTCTCCGGCTATATTTGTCCTTCCAGCTGCTCCGGCTGTCGGCATTAAAGGTTTTTCATCCAATTTAGACGTTTCCTTCCAAAAATCCGTTCACACCTTTCCCTGGCATTTGCAAAGGGGAAAGAAGAAAAGCATTGAGAAGGATAAAACCACCCAAAAAACCCCTTGGAGGTGTTGGAGGCCGCGGATGGGGGATGGAGGAGGTGTTGGGGTTGGGTTCTGGGAGGAAGGATGGGGGTGTGAGACCCCCGGAATTACCCATCCCATGGCATCCTGCATTTTCCATCCCTTGGGATCAAGATGCCGCATTTTGAGGGCCCGGGTGGGTTTTTGGTTGGCAGCACAAGCACGGATGGGGTTTGGCGGGCCTGGATGGGGTGGGATTCCTTGGGCATGGTGTGGGGGGGGGGATGGCAGAGGGGTGGCACATTCCCTGTGCCATGGGGCCACCTGGCCGCGTCCCCTCGCACTGGCAGCTTGATTAAAAGGCGGCGCGGGCGGTGGCACAGCTGGTGCCTCCTGCCAGCCCCCGGAGCGGGAAGCGCCCGCCATTAGCGGCTCCAATTAACGGGAACGCGGAGCCGCCGCCGCCCCGGGGGTTCCCCAGCCCCGAGTGCCCCCCGGTGCCACCTCCCAGGGTCTCTGCAGCCAGGCTGGTGTCACCCACCCGGTGTCCCTGTCCCCGTGCCGTGGTGGTGGCAGTGCCAACACTCCCGTGCCGTTCTGCCGAGCCAGGGCTGAGCACGCCTCGATTTTGGGGACGTTCCCATCGCTGCCACCACGTGCCACCTGCCATGCCCGGCCTGTGGGAGGGGACAGGCGGGATGACCCCACCCCAGCACCCCTGTGACCGTGGCGAGCACCCGGATGGGGACAAGGCCCCGGCGTGCCCGCGGTGGCAGCGGGGACAGGACCTGGCACCGCAGCCCGGGCGGGCACATCGCCCTCCCCGCTGCCACCGGCGCAGCTGAGCCAAGGCACGGGGGGGCTGTGCCTGCACGCTTTCACCTGCCATTTAATTGGATGTATTTTTAATTAATGGCGCCTCTGGGACCAACATGAGACAACATGATCTCTGAATAGGGGCAGGGGAGGAATTGGGGCCGCGGGAGGATTGGGCCGCCGGGTGCCCTTACGCGCCAAACGCTGCCATCAATCACCCCCTACTTTTCGGCTCTGGACTTTTGGCTGGGGCTCAAGGCGGGCGCCGGGGCCGCCCCCCGCTGCCGCCTGGCACTCGTGTGACGAGTGGCACGTCCTCAGCTGAGGTTGGCGATGGTGGTGATGGAAGCAGAGCCGCTCACCGCCGCTTTTGCCAGCAAATCCTGCCCCGAATCTGCTCTTGGGAGGATCCCTGGGTCACGGGGGGCATCTGGGGGGCTCCCAACCCCTCTGCCCCTGCACCACTAGGGCTCCCCGTGTCCCCATCGTTGTTTTGTCCCTCCCGCCTGGCTCTGGGGAGGGCACACAGCTGGCACCCACCTTCTGTCACGGCCCCGGGGGGGCTCGGCCGGGCGGTGGTGCCGGGGCAGCTGCCCACCCCCGCCAGGGCCGCCGGGGCTGGCCCGTGGCAGGTGCCGCGGCGCAATGTAGGGCAGCATTAATATTTAGTGGCACTGGGGGGGTGGCACAGCTGCCTCCTGCGCTGGAATGCAGACGGCAGCCAGCGGGGACGGCGGCCACCACTGCCACCACACCGCCTCGGCCACCAGGGCCACCACACCCCCTCGGCCACCAGGGCCACCACACCCCCTCGGCCACCACGGCCACCACACCCCCTCGGCCACTGCTGCCCCCACCTCACCTCCTCGGCCACTGCTGCCACAAAACCCTCTTGGCCACCACAGTCCCCACGGCCCCATGCACCCCCAGCCTGCCCAGAGAAACGGGGGGCACATCACAGGGGGGGCACATCACGGGGGGCACAGCCCCCACAGATCCCAGCTCTTGGGGCGTGCAAAGGTGGTGGCCAAACTGCAGGCCCTTGAAGCCACATGAAGGGGGATAGGAAGATGCTGGGGGTCCTAGCCTGGCTGTGCCATGGCCCTGGGCCAGCTCCTCAATGCTGGGGCAACCAGCCACAGTGCCACTGTAGTGTCAGGGTGATGGTGACACACGTGCCCTTGGTGTTTCCCAGGGAAGTATGGTGTCACCAGAGGCCAGCCCCGTGCCCTGTGACACTGGTGACAGCAGCCAGGGCTGGAGGGGTCGGACCCATCTTGTCTGGCATCCCTGGATGCTCTGCCAGGAGCAGGCGGGGCCTGGGCCACCAGTGCTTCTCCCTGGTGAGTGGTGGTGGCATGTGAGCCCTGGGGGCCACAGCCAGACCCTGACCATGGCCAGACCCTCACCGGGGACAGACCCTCGCTATGAACAGACCCTTGCCACACCAGAACCCTCAGCATGGCTGGACCGTCATCACAGCCAGACCCTTGCCCTGGCCAGACCCTTGCCCTGGCCAGACCCTCGCCATGAACAGACCCTTGCCATAGCTGGACCCTCACCATGGCCAAACCCTCCCCACGGCCGCATCCTCACCAGTCAAACCCTCACCTTGGCCGGACCCCCACCACAGCCAGGCCCTCACCATCGCCATCTCCTGCCCATCCCCAGCCCAGGCCCGGCCCCGGCCGGAGCCTGGCGGAGCCCGGGCGGTGCGGGCGCGGTGCGGGCGCGGTGCGGGCGGTTGATTAGCGTGATTCCGGCATTGTGATGCAGAGGCGGTCGGGGCACCAGCTGCTCCTGCCCGGGTGTTTATTGTTACCTAGAGACGCCCCTGGCTCCCGCCCAGCTCCCCCCAGCCCCGCACGATGCAAAATTTATAGCGCGGCGGGTCCCGCGTTAACTCTCTGCCTCCCGGGCGGGGGAGGCTGCGGTGCCCACCGGGATGGGCACGGGCGGGGGGCAGCGGCTGGGCCGGGACAGGCGAAGCCACGACGGGCGGTGCCACACCGGGTGATGCCAGGCTGCACCGTGCCGTATCACGCCGCATCATGTCATGCCACCGTGCCGTGCCGTGCCGTGCCGTGCCACCGGAGCCCCAGGCCTGCAGCACAGCGTTCCCTGCGGAGCCCGTATCCATGGCACGGCTAATCCTCCGGCCGGGCAGGGAGCCAGCCCGTCCGCGGTGCCCGCCGGCTGCCAGCCCGGCTGGCGGAGAGGACACGGCCCCGGCTACCCCCTGTCCCGGCCGGGCCGTGCCGGCCCAGCCCTGGTCAGGGGGACAAGAGGGTCCCCACATGTCCCAGAATGTCACCGGGTGGGCAGAGGGGAGATGCCGGGCACTGAGGAGCAGGATGGGCTCTCACCTCCTCCTTTCTGCTGCCATGGCGTGGCACAGCCCGGCAGGGACCGGAATGGCACAGCACGGAACGGCACAGGAGGTGCCATCTGCCCCCGCGTCACCCTCAACCGCGGCCACTCCCTCCATGTCCCCAACCTGCCCTGGTGACATCGGTGTCGTCGTCACCTGCCCCCAGCCCCAACCAAGCCCCGCGACACCGGGGGCCACCGGGAGCCGGGACCCCGCCGTGTCCCCCCGCCGTGTCCCCCCGCCACAGCGCCCGTTCCCCCCCCTCCGCTCCCTCCACCTCTCAGCAAGTTTTTTATGTGATTACAGGCACTGCATGGTAATTAGTGCTAAACTCATTTGCACAACTACAGTTAATTGGCTACAACAATTAATTAATGTGTTGGAAATTTGGCACTGGAAAAAAAAAGAGAGAAAAGAAAAAAAAAAGTTTGTCATCAGAGGGGAAGAGGGGGGAGATGAGGGGGATGCACCCACCTGCACCCACCTGCAGCCCTGCTTCTTCCCCTAAGTTTCCCCCAGAGCTGCAGTTCCTGCCCTGCTCTGCGCTTTGTTTTCCGTTTTTTTCCTTCTTTTCCATTTTTCCCTGGTTTTGTTGTTCCTTTTTAATTTCTTCCCCTTTTTCCTGTTTTCCTGCTTTCTTTCACCCCTTTTCCCGTTTTGTTTTTTTTTTTTTTTTTGCAACTTAAGCAAACTCATTTCCCTGATAAAATACAGCATGACTAATGACTGAAGCATGTAAAAATCATTGGGAAAATGTCCTTGGAAGACGAATGCATTTTCAGCAGAATAATTAACTTAATTAACAAATTCACATGCATATTCATCAGGCTATTAATGTCTTCTCAGCTCAGCTTGACGAACATTGCGGTAATAACCATCTCATTTGCATATTGCATTCTACTGCTATCCAAAAAAAAAAAAAAAAAAAAAAAAGAGAGAGAAAAAAAATTTAAAAAAAAAAGGGGAAAAGAGGTGGATGCACAGGGGCGTGCTCCGCTCGGCGCTCCCGGGGGTGGGTGGTGGGTGGGGTGTGTGTCCCGGGGAGGGTCCGGGCCTCGTGTGCCGGGGTCCGCGTGCCGGCGCGGAGCGGAGCGGCGGGAGGCGCGAGGCCACGGCGCCGTGCCGGTACCCGCCGCTCCCGGCCCCGGCATCTGCGGCAGGCGGCGCGGAGCGGGCGCGGAGGGGGAGAAGGACCCGTAGCAGCTGTCGGCCTAATTCGGCAAACGTGCTGCTCGTGGGCGGCTTAGAAAAACAGATTAGGCGCCTGCGACAGGCACTGATTCCTGACATACGCTCGGGGTCTGCGTCTTCATCGGTGGAGAGTGGAGGAGGGAGGGTGAGGAGGGTGGTGGGGAGGGTGGGGGTGGTGGGGGTGAAGGGGATGACAGGGATGATTGGGGTGGTGGGGAGGATGGGGATGAAGGAAATGACTGGGGAGATGGGGAGGATGATGGTGATGATGGGGATGATGGGGATGATGGGGATGATGGGGATGATGGGGATGATGGGGATGATGGGGTGAAGGGAATGGTGGGATTGATTGGGTGATGGGATGAAGAGGATGGTGAGGGTGACAGGGATGATTGAGGTGATGGGATGGAGGGGATGATGGGGATGATGGGAATGGTGGAAGTAAGGGGGGAATTGGGGTGAAGGGGATGATGGGAATGATGGGGGTGAAGGAGATGATGGGGATGAAGGGAATGATTGCAGTGATGCAGTGAAGGGGATGGTTGGGATGATGATGAGGATGGGGATGATGGAAGTGGTGAGGTGAGGAGGATGAAGGGGATAATGAAGATGTTGGAGGTTATGGGGGAAATGGGGATGATGGCGTGAAAGGGGTGATGGGGATGAAGGGAGTAATGAGGATGATGGGGATGATGGGGACGAAGGGAGTGATGAGGATGATGGGGATGATGGGGATGAAGTGAATGATAAGGATGATGGGGATGATGGGGATGAAGTGAATGATAAGGATGATGGAGATGATGGGGATGATGGGGATGAAGGGAGTGATGAGGATGATGGGGATGAAGTGAATGATAAGGATGATGGGGATGATGGGGATGAAGTGAATGATAAGGATGATGAGGATGATGGGGATGAAGTGAATGATAAGGATGATGGGGATGATGGGGATGATGGGGATGAAGGGAGTGATGAGGATGATGGGGATGAAGTGAATGATAAGGATGATAGGGATGATGGGGATGATGGGGATGAAGGGAGTGATGAGGATGATGGGGATGATGCAGTGAAGAGGGTGATGACGATGAAGGGAGTGATGAGGATGATGAGGGTGATGAGGACAATGGGGGTAATGGAGGTGATGGAGGCGATGAAGATGAAGGGGAAGATGGGGATGTTGGAGGTGAAGGTGGTGATGGGGAAGATGGAGTTGAAGGTGAGGACGAAGATGAAGGTGATCGGGGTGAAGGTTGTGATGGGGTGATAGGGTTGAAGGTGTTGATGGCGATGATGAGTGTGATGAGGATGAAGGGGATGATGGAGTGATAGGGATGATGGAGAGGATGGGAGTGATGGAGGTGATGGGGACTATGGAGGTGATGAAAGGAATGATGGGAAGGATGGGGGTAATGGGATGAAGGGATTTTGAGGATGATGAGGATGATGGAGATGAAGGAGATGAAGAAAGTGATGAGGGGGATGGGGGCATCAAGCAAATCCTGCCCCCAAGGACATCCCACTGTCCCTCCTTACTGGTTCCTCCCATCCCGGCCACACCCAGCCTGGCTACACCTAAGGTGCCACACCTGGTTTGGCTCAACACACACATACAGGTGTGAGCCATGGATGGATGGATGGATGGATGATGGATGGATGATGATGGATGATGGATGATGGATGGATGATGGATGGATGATGGATGATGGATGATGGATGGATGGATGATGGATGATGGATGATGGATGATGGATGATGGATGATGGATGGATGATGGATGGATGATGGATGGATGATGGATGATGGATGATGGATGATGGATGATGGATGGATGGATGATGGATGATGGATGATGGATGGATGGATGGATGATGGATGATGGATGATGGATGATGGATGATGGATGATGGATGATGGATGGATGATGGATGATGGATGATGGATGATGGATGATGGATGGATGATGGATGATGGATGGATGATGGATGATGGATGATGGATGATGGATGATGGATGGATGATGGATGATGGATGATGGATGATGGATGGATGATGGATGGATGATGGATGATGGATGATGGATGATGGATGATGGATGATGGATGGATGGATGATGGATGATGGATGATGGATGATGGATGATGGATGATGGATGATGGATGATGGATGGATGATGGATGATGGATGGATGGATGGATGATGGATGATGGATGGATGATGGATGATGGATGATGGATGATGGATGAATGATGGATGATGGATGATGGATGATGGATGATGGATGGATGATGGATGATGGATGATGGATGGATGATGGATGATGGATGATGGATGATGGATGATGGATGGATGGATGATGGATGATGGATGATGGATGATGGATGATGGATGATGGATGATGGATGGATGATGGATGATGGATGGATGGATGGATGATGGATGATGGATGGATGATGGATGATGGATGATGGATGATGGATGAATGATGGATGATGGATGATGGATGGATGATGGATGATGGATGGATGATGGATGATGGATGGATGATGGATGATGGATGATGGATGATGGATGGATGATGGATGATGGATGAATGATGGATGATGGATGATGGATGGATGATGGATGATGGATGATGGATGATGGATGATGGATGATGGATGATGGATGGATGACAGATGATGGATGGATGATGGATGATGGATGATGGATGATGGATGATGGATGATGGATGATGGATGATGGATGATGGATGGATGATGGATGATGGATGGATGATGGATGATGGATGATGGATGATGGATGATGGATGATGGATGGATGATGGATGGATGGATGATGGATGATGGATGATGGATGGATGGATGGATGGATGATGGATGATGGATGGATGGATGATGGATGGATGGATGATGGATGGATAGATGGATGGATGGATGATGGATGGATGATGGATGGATGATGGATGATGGATGGATGATGGATGGATGATGGATGGATGGATGATGGATGGATGGATGGATGGATGGATGGATGGATGGATGGATGGATGGGCAGACACATGGGATAGGTGGATGAATGGACAGGTGACATACAGGAGGGGGACAGACAGAAAGGTGACTGGGTGGGAGGACACCTGGCTGGACAGACCAGCACACAGGGCTAGACAGACAGACAGACATGATGACTTTCTTCAGCCAGGAGTCATCAGTGAGGGGACTCTGTCCCTGTGTTTCCCCCTAGAGAGGGGACAGTCCCTTCTGTGACCCCTCGGTGGCACCCAGGGAGGGGAGGGGGACATGGGGCTGTGACCCTGGGGTCAGGTGTGTCCCCTGGGACGATGAGGGGGGTCTTTGGGACACCTATGTGTCTCCCGTCACTGGGGGGCCACCAAGGACCACCCCAACACCTGGGAAGGGCACAGGCCTCAGCCAATCCCCATCTAGGGCTTGTCCTGGCAGCCAATCCCCTGCCAGGGCTGGTGCTGCTGACCAATCACAGCCTTCCCTGGATTTGGTCCCGCCCACCCTGGGTATATAAATCCCCTGCCTGAGCTGTGCCTGGGAGTCCTTGGGGTGTCCTGAGTCCCTTTGGGTCACCCTGGGGTCCCTGTTGTCCTTTCAGGTCCTTCCCCACCACGATGTTCCCATCCTTTCCCCCCATGGATGGACAGGGGCAGGATCCCACCCCCTTGTCCTGGGGGTGCCCCCAGCACCCTCAGCTGTGCCTCGGGGTCCCCATACACGGGGGGACACAACTCAGCGCCACCATCCCTGTCCCCACAAACCTTTCTGGTGTCACCCACTCCTGGGGCACAGCAGTGGCAGAGGGTGGGTCCCCAGCACTCACTGAGTGGGGGGGACATCAGGAATGGGGCCATCCCATCTCTGCTCATGGCCCCGAGGTGCCACCAGCCTCCCCCCCAGCCTGTCTGTCCCCGAGTCCGCACTGGGGAAAGAAATGGGGAAGCAACGGGGAAACTGAGGCACAGGTCACCTGGGGTCACCACAAGGCCAAGGAACAAAGCCACCCCCCATTATAACCCCAAAACCCCACAGGCTGCTCACACCTGGAAAAAAATCCCCCGGCGATGCCCAAAATGGGGGGGATCGGTGGAAAAGGGGGCGCTTGGACCCCTCGGGGGGGCGGCGGGGCGAAGGTCGGGTGAAGGGCGCCGGAGGAGGGGCGGGGGAAGCTGCGGGCGCTCCGTGCCAGCTGTATCCGGAGAAAGGCAAATAATTCAGCGGCACCAACCGGAGAGGAACCAGCCCGCGGAGCCACGTGCCAAAATACCAGCAGTAAAGTAGTTAAATGGATCCAGCGCGGGAGCGAGGAGCTGCGAGAGCGCTTGGGCCCCCATCCAAAGGAGTTAATGTCCCACAGTATGATCGATTAGTTGTCAGACGTGATTTCAAACCAATACAAGATGAATGGCATCATTTTCCTTCCCTCGGTTTCGGCGGAATTAAGAAGCCATTAGCTAACACAAATTTTTGGCAACTTTAATAAAAAAGAAAAAAAAAAAAGAAATAGAAAAGCTCCAGTGTACATTTTGCAACGAGCGCTCCCCAAGGTAACGGGCGGGGTGGAAATGTCACTCCGTGTCGCAGCCGTGGGGGTGGCGGTGACAGTGACCACGGTGGTGGCAGTGCCCACCACCGCAGATGCCAACAGAGGGTTTGCTTCCAAGCAGAGCCACACACCGGCGTGCCCTCGGTTCGCGGCGCTGGTGGCGGTGTCACACGTGTGACGAGCCGGGGGTCGGCGTGGCGATGGCGGGGGGGACACTTTGTGCCGGGGTGGCAGCGCCAGGCAGGGGCGACCACGCGGGGACTCGTCAAGGACAAACGGCGCACAAGCTGCTCCTGCCCGTGTGCCCGCAGGCGCGGGGCCGCCGTGCCAGCCCAGCCGTGGCCATTACGGCTCCGTGCGCCAGCTGCGGCCGCCCGATCCCCCCCGTCCCCGGGGACAACAAGGAGGGGGTTTGGGCACCGTGCCACCGCCCGGGCACCGGGGCAGAGCCACGGCACGCGGCGCCGGAGGGGTGGCGGGGTCAGGCAGGGCGATGGGCAGCGCGATTTTGGTGGCCGAGGGTGGGGACGCCCCCACGGACTCGGATCCCGAGGGGTCACATCATCCCATGGCTCCCCAGGGATCCCACAGAGACCCCCCCAGTTTTGTCACCTCTGTGGTGAAAGGACAACCTGGAGGGCAGAGCTGGGCCACAGCCACCCCCCCCGGCCCCGATTTTCGCTGCTGGATCGCGGGATTTTAGGCACCAAATGGGGTTGAATTAGGATTATTATCACAGCTGCTCTAAATGTAATTAGTTTTGCTCAGAACTTGTTTGCTTTCCCGGGATTACGGCACAATCCTGCCCGGCGCTAACTTTGGGAAGGCTTTAATCACCCTGATAACGCCGATGCCGGGTTAATGTGATGATTCCAAAGGTGTACTTTTCAATTACATTTAACAAAAAGATTTATAGTCGGGTAAAATTTAATGAAGAGCGTGCGGGAGGGCTGGGACAGCCAGGACAGCCGGGACACTGCTCATCACCGATGGCAGGACCTCGGCTCAGACCCTGCTGCTGCCACCGTGCCCAGGTGTGCCCACCTTGATTGTCCTGCCCCATCCTGAAGTGCAGGTGGATGGAAGGGGGGTCCAACGTGATGTGAAGCCACCCATGTGCTGTCCCCAACCGTGCCCGTGTCCCCTCCAGCCCCAGGAAAGGTGTTTTGGTCCCTCCATCCCGGCGCTGCCAACTCGAGGGCATCGGGATGTGCTTCAGGCAGATGGGATCCAGCTGCCAACAGCAGCACGAGGAGCGTGGCCGGGGCCCGAGGGCCACGGGAAGGGGCCGGGGGCTCTCGCTGCCCGGCACAGACTCCGGCGAGCCCAGGCGAGCCAGAGCTGCCAAGAGAAATGGGCAGATTATGGGATGAACGCAGGCCAAGGCAGGGCTGGGATGCAGCCGCCGTAAATCAGCTTTTAAGTAGCAACAAAATGGACATTTCCCATATGAAATGAGGCACCGGCTGCCACGGAGAGGGGGGAGCGGGACCCCTGCCCGGGGGCACCGGGACAAGGTGGGACCCCCAGCCCGAGGCTCCAGAGGGGCTGTGGGGATGGGCTGGAGCCCAGGATGGGGGGCACAGGGAAGGGAAGGGAAGGGAAGGGAAGGGAAGGGAAGGGAAGGGAAGGGAAGGGAAGGGAAGGGAAGGGAAGGGAAGGGAAGGGAAGGGAAGGGAAGGGAAGGGAAGGGAAGGGAAGGGAAGGGAAGGGAAGGGAAGGGAAGGGAAGGGAAGGGAAGGGAAGGGAAGGGAAGGGAAGGGGGTCGCGCTGCTGTGGGGTGCTCAGGTGGGCACCACCTGCTCTCCAGTGCTCCCAGCCAGAGATGGCCTGGTGTCTGATGGATCCAAGCTCCCCCTCTGCCCCTGCTTGGGTTTTGTCCGTTTTCTCTCCCTGAAGCCCAGGAAGGGCCGAGGGGCAGGTTCCCACCTTCCCATCAACCTTGGGGCTGCAGCCCCCGGGCTGGTCACAGAGCCCCGGCCCCCCCAGGTGCCCCCAGCCCTGCCCTTCCCTTGAGTACCGCCTGCCTCCCTTTGCTCTCTCCCGTCCCAGCTCTGCCGGTGTGCCCGTGCCCCACCGGAGTGAAGGGCTCCCTCCTCACCCCCTCCATCTCCCACCACCCCCGTACCCCGTGTGAAGATGGGAGGCAGGGTTCAGTGGGGCACGGGGTAAGTGGTGGCGAAACACGGCTCCCACGGGGCTGCGACTGGAAGGGACACGATGGGGGCAGACACAGGTGGGCACACTGCCCAGCCGGGCCAAGGCCCTCCTGGCCCCGCAGCCCTCGGGGCCGGGCCGGGGCTCCGGGCGGAGCTGCCGGCGGTGCCGCATTCCGGAGAAGCCGCCTCCGCCGGCGGCCGGTGCCAGCAGGCGCTGGCAGGTTCGGAGCTTCGCAGCGATTCCAGGCACAGATGTCCTTGTTTTAACTCCTCTGCGATGGAGCCTGGCAGACCGGGCGGGGGAGGGGGCGGCTCTGCAGCCCCCGGGGCGGCGGGGATCGTTGCCAGCCCGGTCCGCCCCGGCCGCGGCTCCGGGGACCGCCGGGACCCCCCGCTCCTCCACGGGGGACTGCGGCCTGGGCTCCCCGTCGCACAAAAACGGGGACAGCCCCCCCACTACTGACCCCCACATCCCTCCCGGTCCCCCACATCCCTCCCGACCCCCGGGCAGCCCCCGGCCCCCGGAGCGGGGCCGCCTCCGCAGCGCGGCGAGCGCCGGGCGCCGGGAGCCTCCGGTTTTTTATGGTATCTGCAATTTTGGCAGAAATCTGTCTTTAATTTAGCTGTCCATATAAAAATCCGCACTGTATAATAATGAACAGATGCCATGAAATTTAAACTGAAGCAATGACTCCTCCTCCCCCCCCCCGGCTGGCACTCGCCGGTGGCAGCGGCGACCCGGAGCTGGCGCTCGCCCTGCGCCCCCGCCGCGCTCCGCCGGGCCGGGAGAGGGGCCGGGCCAGGGGCACCGGGGGGCACCGCGGGCACCGGGGGTGGCGTGGGGGGGAGACACCCACCCCCATCTCATCCTGTTTTGAAATAGCGGGGCTGCGTCCGGGCGAGCCGCCACCGCCAGGTTCCCTCGGTGCTGGCCGAGTTCCGCTGCCCCCGCTGCAGCCGTGCGGGGTCCCGGCAGATCCCCAGAGCCCCCAACCCACCCGAGGTGAATTTGATCCCACGATCACACGAGATACTCGCAGATCCCGGCAGGGCGGCGGCTCCCGACCTCCCGCTTCCCTCCTCGAGAGCCGCCGGGCACCGGGGCCGCCGGGCTGAAGGGCTGGGCACCAGACCGGGCACCGGAGCCTTATACCGCGGCTGTGTTTCGGAGCCGGGCACCAGGACCGGGCACCGGAACCTTGTACCGCGGCGGGGCAGCGGAGCTTTGCAACGAAACCGTTCACGGGAACCGTGCACCAAAACCTCCCACCGGAGCTTTGCACCGGAGCTGTTCTCCGGGGCTTTGCACCGGGGCCGTGCAGCGAGTACGAGGCCGCATTGCGGGGCCGGGCCTTGCCGGAGCAGCCGGGCGGGTTCCGGCATCTTCAGCGGGGCCGGGCGGGCACCGGGGAAACAAAAATCCCGACAATTGAATATAAACCACGGCTCCGCCAGCGGGACCGGTACCCCCTGGCATAGCCGGCCCCGGGAGCAGATGTCGGCGGCCCCCCCGCAGCCCCCGGCCCCCTCGTCCCCCTCCTCCCCTCCGCAGGGGCATCCGCCCTTCGCCGCCGCTGCTCCGGGCCGCGGCCCCGGTGTCGCTGGTTGCCGATGGCGGCAGAAGGGCCGCGCACCGACAGCCTCGACCCCACGGAGCCTCCGTCCGGCCCCATCGATTGTCCCCGGCTCCTCCCGGGGCTTTTTCCCCAGAGAAACGAGTCCCGGGAGGATGTTCGGACCAGAGCCGTCGGAAGAGGATCCTCTGCTCTGCGGAGAGCGGCGAGTGCCGGGGCCCGACCGGAGGGTCGGGGGCCGCTGCAGCGGCTCGTGGGGCCGTGGCGGATCCGCTCCCCAGCCCAGGCCCGATTCCTCACAGCCGGTGGCTCTGGGACGGGGCCCAGCACGTCGGGGCCGCGCTGGATCCGGCCCCAGTTTGCAGTCACGGCCCGACCCTAAACCGGCCCGGTTTATTCCCAAAAGCCGCGGGGCTGCGGGGCGCGGGTAGCGGACACCTCTCCCGGGAGGAAACCGGTGGCTCCGTTCCCGCAGCCCCTGTGCGGCCCCGGCGCACGATGATCCCGCGGGGAACCGGTGATGACCGGGAGCCCAGTGCTCAGCCCTGCCCGGTGCCCGAGGCCGTCGGGTGGCGATGAGCCCCGGTGGTGCGGACGGTGAATGAACCCACGGCCGTTAAGAGGCCCGGGCGCCCGTTCAGCACCGCCGCAGCGGACAGCTCCGCTCCGGGCACCGACACGGCGCCGCGCTCCCCGGGGCTCCACCGGGCACCGGCACCGGGCGCCGAGAATGGCACCGGACATCGGGTACCGGCATCGCATCGAGAGTCCCGGGGCTCCCATGGGCACGGGCTCCCTGAACCGGCGCGGGAGCTTGCGGGGCTCCAACGGGCGCCAGCGCCGGGAGCCGGCACAAGCATCGCCGCTGGCACCGGCGCTGGCACCGGGCACCGAGCCGAGGCTCCACGGGGAAGCAGCACCGGGAGCCGGCACCAGCTCTGGGCACCGCGCCGGGAGCCGACCGGCTTCCCGGGGCCGCCGCCGAGGAGCCCGGCCTTGGCCACGGCCACCGCGCACCCTTCCCGAGGCCACCGGCACCGCGGCCCGGTGCCAGCCCCGGGCACCAAGCTCCGAGCTCCCGCTCCCAGGGGACCGCAGCGGTGTCACCGCCGGTGGACCGAGCCGGGCCGCCGCTCCGGATCCCGGTGCCTTTATTGGTGAGGGGGGGACACCGCCTCCCCGGTCCCGGGGGGGACACCCGTGGGGCAGAGCCGCGTTATATCAGCGCCGCCGCCCCGCGGGCCGCGCATTCGGGCGCCGGGAGCGGCGGTGACACCGCCGGGGGCGGGCGGGGAGGGCTCGGCCCGGTGCCCCCGGTGCCCCCGGGGCGGAAGGAAAGCGGCGAAAGCGGCGGAGTCAACATTGAATATTTATTAATCGCCGTCGAAGGACGCTCGGTAATTACAGCCTCGCCGCGATCGCACCGGCGGCGGCTCGTCACGGCCGACGAGTCCTGGCGGGGCCGGGACCGGGCGACGAGCGTCCAGCGGGGCCGGGGGGGGGTGCGGCCCCGGGAGGGAGGGAGGGAGGGGAGGGGGCCGGTGCATGCAGAACGGCCGGGCCCCCCGGCCCCGCGCCCCGCGCTCCGCCGCCGCCGCTGAGCAGTGTCCGGGCGGCGGGGACGGGGACCGGGAACCGGGACCGGGGAGCGGGAGCGGCGCCCGGCGCGGGGGGGTCTTGCATATCGTTGGCCATAAATATTTATTAATCGAAATGAAACGGAACGGAAACACGAAAGCACTTCTGGTGTCGGGCAGCGGGTCCCCTTTGCTACAACGGTTTGTGGGTTTTTGTTTCTTTTTCCCTTTTTTTTTTTTTTTTTTTTTTCCCCCGGTTTAGTTTTTTCTCCCAAAACTTTTTTCTTTCCTTTTTTTCCCCCATTTTTTCTTTTTTTTTTTTCTCCTTTTTTTTTTTTTTTTCGTTTTCAAAACATTTCTCAGAAATCCTCCTCCTCTCCTCCTCTCTGGTCTCTAAAAATGCTGGTTTCTCGAAGGTGGTGCGGGCAGGTTCCGACAAAAAAAAATCCCAAAAAACAAAGAAAACCCAACCAAAAAAAAAAAAAAAAAAAAAGAATTATCGGCTTCCCGGCGTCTCCCGGCTGAAGGAATGCGGCAAACCGGGACGGAGACCCCCGGGCCGGGCGCCGCGGGGGGGGCGCAGCCCCGCCAGCCCCCCCGGAGCCCCGCTTGCATAGCTGCGGGCTGCGCTTCCCGGCTCCGCCAGCTCGGGAAAACCAGGGCGGCTCCGCGGGGGGGGGTCTTTTTTTTTTTTTTTCTTTTTTAATTATTATCATGATTTTTTTTTTCCTCTTTTTTTTCTTTTTTCCTTCTTTTTTTTTTTTTTTTTTTTTTTTTCCGTTTCAAGTTTTTAAAACAGGTAAAAAACGTCCTGACACACACGCTGCGAGGAGCTCCCGGGGCGAGGAGCGGGGCCGGGGCCCCCCCAAAGCAAAGTGCATCTCGGAGCGTCCGCCGGGCCGGGCCTCTTGCATAGATAGAAATTGGGGTTCGTTCCTCCCTGCGCCTCTTTATTGCTTCGGAAAGTTTCGCTCCGCGCCGCAGCGCGGGCTCCTCTCGCTCCCACGGGCCGGGGCAGCGGGTGTCCAATGCCGGGGGGGTCCGGGGGGGTCGGGATCAGGGCTGGGGAGAGGAGAAACGGCCCAAAATTGGGATGGGAGGGGGGAGAAAAAATGTAAAAATAAATATATAAAATTTAATTAAAACGAATTAAAAATGAAACGAAGCGGCTCGACCCAGAGGGTCGTGCTGGGTACCGGGGGGGCTCCGGTGGGCTGGATGGGGGGGTCGGCCCGTGCGGGGCGTCTCCCCCTGGAAAATAATAATAATAATAATAATAATAATAATAATAATAATAATAATAATAATAGTCGTTATAATAGCTGAAATAGTTATTATAATAATAGTGACGATAACAGCGATCGTAATAAAAAACCTAAATAAATTTCATTAAATAATCAAGAAAGAGCAATAAATAAGGAAAAATTTTAAAATAACGAAATCGACAATAATAAAAAAAATAAGGAAAAGGGAAAATCCTCCCAAAAAAGCACTTTGTCCCCACGGGGCGCGGGGACCCGCCGCCGGGGCCGGGTCCCCATATTGCACCAAAGCCCACGGCGGAGCCCCGGGGGCCGGTCCGCGGGGCCGCCGCGGGTGGGGGGGGATTGTGGGGGAGTCTCCCCCCCCTCCCCGCCAGCTCGGCGATGGGGAGGGGTGTCGGGGAGGTGGGGGGGGGGGGGTCAGTTGTGGAAGAAGGCGTTGAGCTCCTCGTACATGGGGCCCCGCTCGTGCGGGAGGTGCATGTCGTAGGGGAAGATGTTCTCGGAATGGACCCCCCCGCGCATCCCCGCCGACCCGAAGACCAGGTTGTGAGCGGCGGGGCGGGAGCCGGGCAGCGCCGAGTAGTGCATAGAGTAGTGGTAGCTTTTCTCGTGGTCGGGGGATGAAGAGTCCTGCTTGAGGGAGAAGTTGCCGTTGATGCAGAGCGGGGGGCTGAGCCCCCCGTCGTACTCCGAGCTGTTGTAGTCGGGGGAGGTGTTGCCGTAGAGGCTCTCGTAGGCGGAGGCGCAGTAGCCGTGTGTCCTCAGCCCGTGCGGCCCGGGGCCGGCGGCGGGCGGGCAGGGCGCCGCGGCCAGCCGCGAGCAAGGGTAGGGGTAGGGGTGCACGGCGAAGGAGGCGGCGTTGGGGCCGTGGAACCGACCCCCCTCCTGGCCCTGCTCCGTCAGGAAGTTGCGGGAGTTGAGCTGGAGGCAGCCGGCCACCAGGTTGGTGGTGGGCTGGGACAGCCCCTTGCACAGAGTCTGCACGTAGGAGACCAGGTCGGGCCGCTTGCCCGAGCGCAGGATCTCGGAGAGAGCCCAGATGTAGTTCTTGGCCAAGCGGAGGGTCTCGATTTTGGAGAGTTTTTGGGTTTTGGAGTAGCAAGGAACCACCTTGCGCAGGTTGTCCAGGGCCGCGTTCAGGTCGTGCATCCGGTTCCTCTCCCGGGCGTTCGCCTTCTGCCGCCGCAGCTTGGACCGCTCCAGCCGCGCCTTCGTCATCTTCCTCTTCTTGGGGCCGCGCTTCTTGGGCCGCTCGCCCTCCGCCTCCTCCAGGCCTTCCTCCTCCTCCTCCTCCTCCTCCTCGTCCCCTCCTAGCTCCCCTTCCTCCTTGCTCTCTCCCAGCGAACCCTCGGGCGGCTCCTCGGGGAGGGCGCAGCCCTTCCCCGCCCGCTCCTCCTTCTCGCTCCGGGCATCCTCCTCGCACTCCTCGGCCCAACCGGGGAATTTCGGGACTTCGGGGACCAGGCTGGGCTCGCTGAAAAGTCGCGTCAACATGGTGGCTGCAGCGGGGGGCAAAGAGCCAGGCGTTACCGGCGGCCCCGCCGCCCGCCCCCCCTCCCCGCCCCGCTCCCACCCGCCGGGACCGGCGAAAACGAATTGGGCTCGGGGCCGCCCTCCGCTGCCCCTCGGCCCGGCTGTCCGACCCCGGGGCCACCGGGGCTCTCTCGGGGTGCGGCGATTCCGCCCCAGCCCGACACCCTCCCAGCCCCACCGCGGGGGTCCCCGCGGCCGCCGCCCGCGCCCTCTCCCGCTCCTCTGCACCACCCCCCGCGCCCCCCCAGCTCCCGGCCCGCCCGATGCCCCCCCCACGGTGCCCCGAGGGCCGGGCCCGGTGTCGCCGGTCCCTCTTTGACGCCTCCAACTTTTCCCTGCCGCGGGCGCGGAGCGGCCCCGGTCGCGGCTCCACCACCGCCTTCCCGGGGCCGGAGGGGTCGAGGCGAGACCACCGCCCCCCCCGCATCCCCAGGTACCCCCCCGTACCCCCTCCGGCCCGGTCAGCCGCGCCCGGCTTCCCCTCCCCGCCCCGGGGCTCCCCGCTGCCGCCGGAGCGCGGCCCGTAAAATGCGGCGGCACCAACCGGGGGGCGGCGGGGGCCGGTGGGGGCGGCCGGGGCCCCCCCGGGGGGCGCGGGGGCCGCGGGCGGCGGCGCTGCCGGGGGCGCCCCCGGGGCCGGGCGGTGCGGCGGGGCCGGGGCGGGGGGCACCGCCCGGGGCGAGGGCCGGGGGCGCCGCGGGGGAGCGGGGGGGGCGGCTCCGCCAGGTCGGGCCCCCCCGGGGCGGCGGCGCGGCGGCTCCGCGCTGATTTCGTTGATGCCGCTCGGCCGCCGCTGCCCACTCCGTCCCACCGGGACCGCGGCGCCCCGGGCGTGCCCAGGCTGGGGGGGGGGACCGAGGCCGGCGAAACCCCAACAACCCCCCTTGGGGAGGGCTCCGGCGGGGAGAGAAAACCCCATCAGCGGGGCTCGCGGGGAGTGGGAGAACCGAGGGCCGGGGGAGAACGAAAGATGGGGGGAAAAAAGGGCGAGACGTGGCGGAGAAACAAAATCAACATGGAAGTTGCCTTTTCTCCATTCAAGTTTCCTCCGTTGCCCTCCCAACCCTCCACTTCTTACATAACTCACCTTCGGGCGGACCGCAGGAATTCTTATTTCATTGTTCCCAGCATCTTCTGGGAGCGGGACGCGGCTCCTTGAGGTGCTCCAGCCTCCTGCAGTCCTCTATCCAAAAGGAGGCGAGAGTGGCATCTCTACCCAGCAAAGGGGGTACCAGCTCTGCTGCCAGTGCCATATGGTTGGCACGTCATGCGCGAGAGCTATCACATGAGAGCTAATGATTGACATGCGCTTGCATTCAGGGAGATTTGTCTCTCTGGGGAAGGAGGACTCGCCATCTGTCACTCTGTACTCTAAAAAAAAAAAAAAAAAAAAAAAGAAGAAGAAAAAAAAAAAAAACCTCTTCCAAATCTCCAGCTCTGCCTACACGCTGCAAAATGGGACCCGGGCGAGATGCAGGCGATGGCGGGGCCGGGAGGAACAATGGAGCCAGCGGGAAAACCAACCATCCCGGCTGGGCCAAGCGTGGCGGGGACACAGGCGGGCGCTGGGGTGAGGGGGGAGATGCCACGGGGACCCTCGCTGGGAGCTGGCATCTGCGGCTCGCCGCAAAATGCCGCGGCGGCTCGCCCAGGTCCGTCCCCACCCTCCGCCAGCAGCCGAGCGGCGATGGCTGCGCTGGCGAGGGCCTGGCACGGGCTGGGGGCTGTGGCCGGGCACGGCAGAGGTGGTGGCGGTGCCCAGTTTGGCCACAGCGGTGTTGGCAGAGGGCTGCAGGTGTGGCATGGGCAGGGCTGGTGGCTGCAGGGCCGTGTGTCCCCACGCAGGTGGCACGTGGACACGCTGGCACCCCCATGGCCACACAGCCACGCCAATGTCCCTTCAGCCCGCGGCACGGCCCCACACAGCCTTCGGCACCCCCTGTGCACACACACACCCTCACACACCCCCTTGCACACTCACAGCCTCCCCGATGCACACGGGGGCTGAGCCTCCATGGATGCCAGTCCCACGGTGCTGGTGGCCAAGGCCTGGTCGTGCCATGGTCCAACCAATGAGGCCTTTGTCTGTCGGGCAACTCCTCACTGCACTGTCACCCTCTGGCCCCCAAATCTGTCCCCACTACAGTGTCTATGGACCCAGAAATCACGGCTGCCCTTTTGGTGGGCAGCAGCTGGGTCACGGAACCGAAATGGGCACGCAATGTCCCCAGAAGCCACTTCCCATCACCCGGTGCCCGGGGCTGCATCCACTGAGGCCCTGAATCTCCTCTGTCCCCACAAACCTGGGGGTCAGGACCTGCCTGGCATCAGGGGTGTGGGCAGGGCCTGGGTGCCACACACCAGCATGTGCCAGCCATACACACTAGGTGAGGGTGGCATGGCCATGACATGGACACGGTGACAGTGGTGGCTGTGGCTGTGCCCACACACAGACAAAGGGCTGGCAGTGCCCGGCCACCGGGGCTTTGCCAGGGCCTTCAGCAGCGCCCATTCCCCTGGTGCAGGTGCTGGGGCTGCCACGTAACACAGGAGCTCCACCGGTGGCGAGCATCCCCCCGGCATGGACCCTCCGACTGTCACTCAAGGCTGTGGCCGAGCAGATGGCACCTGGGCTGGAGCTGGCCCGAGGGGAGGCAGGGCCCACCCCATGCCACGCTGGGCACCGATTCCCGGGCATCTTCCTGGCACAACGCGTCCCTTTCCCGCAGCGCCGTTCAGCTCCCTCTGCTGCTGCCATCTTCCTTTTGCCGGTGGGTCACTGTGGGATCACTGTGCGCCAGGAGCCCACCCTCACCTGTACCTGTGGCACATCAGAGCCAGCTCTGGTAAGTCGCCACTCTCCTGCCATCGGTGCCCAGGCCAGGGGACTCGCAGCCCTCGGAGGGTGGCCACACCCCGGGTGTCAGCGCAGTGAAGCCATCGGTGCCCCGGCTCCTGGCACCGGACTTAAAGCCCATGGGGGTCCAATGGCGCCCCTGATTCTGCCTGAGACCGAGAAGATGTCACAGAGTGAGTGGCCAAGCTGGCCCGTGTGGGGACAAGGATGGGGACAGGGATGAGCCACAAGCCCCTGGCCCAGTGTACCCATTTCAGCCTAATTAGCAGCCGGTGAGCGCGAGGGTGGGCGCCGGCGTGAGGCTCATCAGCATGCGCAGTGCTTGGAGGGAGAAGAAAGTGGAGACATGAAACGAGGAGAGGAGATGAAAGGGGAGCAGGGAGATGAAAACCCAAACCGCTGCCTCGTGGCCGGGCGGTGCTGACGGTCCTCAGCCGGATTGTGCCTGGACACGGCCCGCACAGAGGGCAGGAGTGGCGCCCCGGTGTTGTCCCCGTGCTGTCCCTTCCACCATGGCCGGTGATGGCAGAGGGCAGAGCGGGGCAAGGGCAGTCCCATCCCGGTGGCTTTGGGAAGGGGCTTCAGGCAGGGAGGTGAGCAGGGTCCTGGCATCACAGCTCAGGGGCTGGATGAGCAGGATCCATCCCACGGGAATTGGGGCTGTCCTGTGCAGCAAGGGCAGGTGAGGTTGAGGTGAACCCGGGACCAGGCATAGTTTGAGGAGGAGGGGAGGGCTGGGTGCTGCCTTTTTGGGTGTGGGAGCTGGAGGAAATGGCCCAGCCACCCCGGGGCTCTGCTCCCCATCCCACGGATGGTCCTCGTGTGCAGGGACCGGCTGTCCCAGCACTGCCACCTCTGGCCCCTGGCCACGGCCGTTATGTCTCTGGTGGCCTCGGTACCAGGCAGGCACAGCGAGGAGTTTGGCTGAGGCATGAAGTTCTTTCCTCCTCCAAAATTCATCCTCCTCCCTCCAGCAGGAAGGCGATGGATGCAGAGGGGACCCTGCCTGCGGCAGCGATGGCTCCATCCCCGAGGTGCGTGCCAGGGGACGCGTGCCACGGGGAGGGACAGGGTGAGGGCACGGAAACAGGTCGGCACTGGCAGAGCCGGCGCTGGGAGCCGGGTGCTGGGTGGTGCCGGGACGCGGCTGGGAGCCAGCTGGGCCCGTGGCGGCTCCAGGGGCCCCGCGTGGGGCGAGTTTGCCGGGGCTCAGGCGGCTGCCACAGCCCCCAGCGTGCGGCCAGGCCACGCTGGCCCTCCCCGGTGTGGCGCGGGGGTCATCCCAGCTGTCCCCTGTCGCCGGTGGGGTCCCTGCTGCCCCTCAGCGAGGCCGATCCATGCGGGGCCCGAGCGATGGATCCGGCTCCGGCATCTCCCCGCGAGCGGTGGCGGGGGGAGGCGGGGGCCGCTGCCAGATGGAGCCGGCTCTGCACTGCAATATTTCTGGGAGGTGAAGGCTGGGGAGAGATGGATGCGCTAACGTGCGGCGGAGCCACCGCCGGGAATGTCACTGAGGGGAGGAGAGCGGCGGGAGCAGGAGCTGAGCCCATCCCTGTCCCCATCCCTGTCCCCGTCCTTGTCCCCGCTGCCTTCGGGCCGGGTCCCTGGAGCAGCTCCAGCCTCGTAGGACCCATCCCTGGGCATCTTCCAGTCACCGGGTGAGCTGCGGGTGGGGGGCTCTGGGGGATGGGGAGGGGTGGGTGGTGCCCTGCCTGTCCCCGTGTCCCTAAAAGTCCCCGCAGTGGTGACTGCAGGGTCATGGGTGGGGAGCTTGGGAGGAGGAAGCTGATGGAGGAGGGAAACGGAGGGAAGAGAGAGGGGCCCTGGCTGAACTGGCATCAGGGGGGTTTGGGGAACTCCCACATCTTCTGCCAGAGGAGGACGGGGAGATGCTGTGCCAGCCCTGGGGCTGTGCCGTGGCTGCTTCACCCACTGGATCCTGCTCCCAGGGCATCCGAATTCCTGCTCATATCCCCCAGACTGTCCCCCCGGCCTGTCCCCCGCAGTCACACACAGGCCAGAGACTTGACAAGTGCTTTTTAAACCACACGTTGTTAATTAGGAAAATGACACCTGGGAATTGCCCAGTGGGAAACTGCCGGAGGCGCGGCTCCGTGTGGGGCTGGGGACAGATGATCACGGGGTGGGGACACAGGGGACTTGTCGCCCCTGCCCCACGCTCCTTTGTCACCTGATGTGTTCCCCCCTGCTGGGGTCAGATGTCCTTTGGGGACAGTGGGGGGGTTGGAACAGGGAACCCCAACCCAGGCCTGGAGGGAGCTGCCACTGTGCCACCAGCAGAGCTGGCTGCTGCTGAGGCCACAAGGCCACCCTGATGATGTCACAGAAGTCTATGACATCAGAACTGGTCCGTGACGTCACCAGACTGCAGGAGTGGCCACAGCAGCTTCTCCATGGCCACTATGGCGGGTCGGGGGGCACGCGCTGGCAGTGCCACCAGTGCACGTGCAGCTGAGTGGGTGCTGATGGCACAGCCCAGCCCCCCGTGGCAGATGGCCACTGCCCAGGCCCGTTCTGGGGGGCTCCCGGGGCCTGGTGCTGGGGGGATGTGGCACATGGGGGTGGTGGGGGGTGCCTGTAGCCGTGCCCCTCCATCACCCCCTGTCTCACTCGCCTGCCCCCCAAAACCAGGGACAGGCAGCCGGTGACCCTCCTGGAGACGCGCTGAGTGCATCAGGCCTCAGCCAGAGGGTTGGGTACAGGCGAGGGGGCACCTGGGTGGCACCAGGGACAAAGGCCAAGGGCTGGACTCGGAGTTGTGGGGCTGGGGGTGCCAAGAATCATCCTAGGGTGTCTCAGGTCACATCCCCTGGGAGCGGGTCCAGCTCTGCTGCTCGCAGAGCTCAGCTGCTCCCACCAGCCCCCCAGCACAGAGGACCCCAGTGTGGGGCACCCTGGGGTGCTCCCCCCATCCCCGGGTGCTCCAATCCCTGGGGACACCGGGGACCCTCCCTCCCGCCTCCTGGGTGCCTTCGGGGACCCCCCACCCCAAGGAGCAGCACCCCCACCCCAACCCTGAAGTGGGGGGACCCGGCAGGGAGTGGATTTGGGGAGATGGGGAGGGTCTCCATGGCGACAGAGCGCGATGACGACAGTCGCCATGGCGAGGCTGCGTGGCCCGGCCCGTTGCCATGGCGATGCGCCTGGCACAGCGAGTCGCCATGGAGATGGCCGAGGGATGGAGCGGTCCCCATGGCTTGGGGACCGGGGCTGGGATGGGATGGGGGAACGGGGGTGTCCCGGGGGCTGAGCCCCCCAACTCTGGGGCCTCGCCGGTGCCGCCGCCTGCCCGGTGCCGCCTCGTGCCCGGTGCCGCCGCCGCCGCCGCCCGGGATCATTTTCACGAGGCTTTTCCACTCCAGTTCACACTCCCATCTGACAGGCCCAACTTCTCATTTTCAGAGTAATCACTCCACTGCACTAATTGCACATGCAAATATGCAAATTCGTATTAATTAATTACTATACTAATTAGTTCTGTGGTATTTGCGAGTAATAAATCATTCGGAGGGAGCGGGAAGCTGGAGACCTGGCCCATTTACACTTCGCATAAAAATTTAATAGGCGCTCCGGCTGATCCGGGACAGCCGCGCCACCGCGCTTAAAGGCACAGAGCTGGCCTGGCACGGCGTGGGGGGCACCGGCCCCCCCAGCCCGGCCACAGGGAGGGGTTCAGGGCGTGCAGAGTGACAAAAACTGGGGAAAAGCGCCAGGGAGGAGGGATTGGGGTGGTTTAGGGGTGTGTGTTTTGAGGGGGGTGATGGACGTGGTGGTTGTGGTGGTTTCCTCATGGGGAAACTGAGGCAGGGAGGGAAGGTTGGGGGTCCCCACTGCTGCACCACAACGGGGTAGGGGGGGGTGTCTTCCCTCACTTGGTGGTGTCAGGACCCTCCTGGCACCCAAGGATGGGGGTACCCGTGGGGGTCACCCTGCTCGGCAGCTGGGCTGGCTCTCACTGCCCACCGCTGCTACACTGCCACGGTGACTACACTAGATTGGTGACCACGCCAGCACTGCCACCACACTGGCACCGTGACCATGCCAGCATCATGACTACAACCACACTGGCCCAGTGACCCACATGCCACCACATGCCAGCATGGTGACCACGCTGTGACCGTGACCACATTGGCACCATGACCGGGCTGGCACTGCCACCACGCCAGCGCTGTGACCATGCCAGCACAGTGACCATGCTGTCAGGGTGACCACATTGTCACCGCCACCACCAGGCTGGCACTGCCACCACCGCCACCACGCCGGCACTGCGCTCGCGCCAGCCCCGCGCAGCCGCTCCCCGCTGCCACCTTGGGGGATTTTGCGAGCCTTTAATTGTCGTAAGCACAGATTAATTAAGCAGCGATAAACACAAACCCATGCATTATTGATGAATAAGGGTGAGTTCAGGTTGGTGCGATCGGTGTAATTAAATATAAACCTCAAGCTGCCCATTGTTAACGGACAAATTACATTACTATTGTGACACGTGTCGGGGCGCCGCGGCCGGCAAGGGGCTCACGCCCTTGCACCTCCACCCACAGCCTCCAGAGAGGGGATGTGGGGCAGGAATGGGGACCCCCCTGCTCCAGGGCCAGGCTCTTTTCCATCCTGGATCCGTGTGCAGCGAGGATGGTGCTCCACAGGCCCAGGGACACATCAGCAGCCCACGGATCTGTGGGGACAGCAGGAGAGATGGGGTGTCCCCACACGGCCCCACTGGGGTGGATGGCGCGCACACGAACACACACATGGATGCACACGCATGAACATCCCTGGCACACACGTGCAGATGTGCACAGCCCTGGCACACACACGAACACACACGTGCCCGTCCCTGGCGCACACACGCACATCCACACACCCCCAGACTCCTCCCTCCTTGTTCCCTCCTCCCCTACCCAAACACCCCCCTGGCAGCAGGGAACCCCCCGCCCCCACCGTGTCCCCGCATCCCCGACCCCCCTGCATGACCACAGCCCCCCCGTGGGCACCACACTGTCCCCTCCGTCCCTCCGGGATCCCCCCGAGCCAGGCACCGTGGCCGTGTCCTCTCCCCGCAGGCACCGGGCTCTCCCCGTTGAGTCCCCGGGGACACCCCCACACCCCCACGGGGACAAGCGACAATGACCCCGGGGGGCTGCGGGCGAGTGGCGAGCCCGGCTGTGCCCTCCCGGCCCCCCTTGCCCGGCGCGGGGTGGGGGTGCCAGCTGGAAGCTATTTATTAACCAGTCATGGTTAAATTGGTTTATAAATTAACAGATGTTTTAACTTTATTCTTTCTTCTGGGAATGGAGGCAGCAAACTGGTCTGTGCTGGCGGCCGGGACCCCCCCGCGGGGGGTCAGCGATGGGCTGGGGGGAGCGGGGCTGGGAGCCCCCCCTTCAGCCCACCCTGGCAGGGCTCCGTGGGGGCACCAGGATGAGTTTTGGGGTCCCACCTCCGCAGGGAAGGGGGCAGGTGGGGCTTCAGGCTGTAGCGGTCACGTGCTACAGGTGGGTAAACTGAGGCACGTGATGTCCCCCCCTTCACCCCTTCCCTCCTGGGACCCCCCCCCAGACTTTCCCCCCCCCCATTCCCCCTTTATCCTCCCCGTATTCCCCACAAAATTCCCCCCTCTGAGGTTTTACCCGTTCAGCTCCTCCTGGGCCAGGCACACCCTGGTTCTGCGTGCATGAAACCCCCCAAACCAGCACAGCCCCTGCTTGGGGGGGTGCCCACCTTGGGGGTGTTGCCCCAGGACCCCCCAGTGCCCTCAGCCCCCAATCCCACCCCGTGGAGTGGGTGCGAGGCTTGGCGTGGGCCAGTGGCCGGTGCCCGGTGGCTGCCAACCAGGACGGCTCCAGCCGCGGCTCCTCTCCGGCCACCCTGTGCCAAAGCCCTTGAGTCGCTGCCCGGCCCAGGCGGCCGTGCCAGCCCCGGGTGGCCGTGCCAGCCTGGCCATGCCAGTGTCGGGAATGGCATCTTCCACCGCGTGCCGCGGCGCCGACGGGCACACGGGGCTGGTGTGGGCACCGATGGCACCAGGACCGGGCACAGCCCGAGAGGATGAAGCCCCCTGCCCTCCCTGTTGGGGGTTCAGGGATGTGACTCCTCCTCGTCGTGCTGGGGACGCGGCCGTGCCTGTCCTGCCAGGTTTGGGGACACAACGCCCCATCCTGCTGGGAATGCAGGGACACAGCTCCTCCTCATGCCAGCTCTGGAGCCCCCAAACTTTTCCGGGGATAGGAGGTTGCAGACCACCCCACATCATGGTAAAGACATGGGATTGGAGCCCCTCGATCGCGGTGGGTTATAGGGGTGCAGTCCCCCAGTCCTCCCAGCACTGTCAGTGCCTCAGTTTCCCCATCGCTGCCCCAGTGCTGCCCAGTGTCCCTGAGCAGGGCAGTGGGTGCCCCTTCCCCAGCCCCCCATGGACCCCCCATTTAGAGAGGGTCCCTCCCAGGCCTCCTTCCCCTCTGCAGCCCCCCAGGGTGGTCGCTGGGGGTGTTCCCAGCAGCGAAAGAGTTAAGGCCCCTGCACATCACCCCCCCCACCGCCCCCTCGGGCTCCCACGCGTGCTCTGCTCCCACGCGTGTTCCCACTCCCGGCATCTCCTCTGCTCCCAGGGGAGCACCGGCCCCCACTCGCCGCCCCCGCTGCAGCTCCTGGGGGCCGGCTGCGCCCACGGGGGGTCTTGGGGTGCGGGGGGATCCCGGGGGTCTCAGCCCAGGGGGACTTGAGAGGGGACACACGGGAGCGGGGTGAGGGACACTCCCGCAGGGTCGGGCGGGGGGCCCGGAGGGGGACACCGGAACACCGGGGTGAGGGGCACTGAGGGGGGGTCCCGGCACCTCCGCCCCGACCCCCCCCCATCCTGTGACCACGCCCCCTCATTGCACAGGCCCCGCCCCCTGACACTCACCCTTGGATCGTGCGATTGTCCCGGTTTGTTTGTCCCCACGATGCGCTGTCCCCGCAAGGCCCTGTCCATACTCTGTCCTGTCCCAGTAAGGTGCTGTCCCCGTGGCACCCTGTCCCCACAATCCTGCGTCCCTGATGTCCCTCATCAGCACAACACTGTCCCCGGCACACCCTGTCCCCACCACCCTGCATCCATGGGACACGTCGTCCTCATGGGACCCTGTCCCCACCATGCTGCATCCCCAGCACACCTTGTCCCCACCATGCTCCATCCCTGGAGCACTTCGTCCCCGTGGGACCCTGCTGGGCACGATGTTCCAGCCCCAGCACACCGTGTCCCAGTGATGCTCCATCCCCAGCACACTCTGTCCCCGCGGTGCTCCATCCCCGTGGCACCCTGTCCCCGTGGCACCCTGTCCCCACGATGCTCCGTCCCTGGTGTTCCCCACCACCACGACATTCTGTCCCCAGCTCTGTCCTCATCTTGTCCCCAAGACGGTCCATCCCCACACCCTCTGCCCCCGTGACACCGGCTTCGCGGTGGGCACAGGCTCCAACTCCTCGCCGGTGCCCGCTGGCGGGGGGCGAGCGCTTCTTCCCTCAACCTGCTGCTATTTTTACTCTCTCTGCGGGAGGATTCGCTGCTGCGCGGAGCTGCAGCCCCCGCGGCACCGCGGCACGGGCACGGGGACGGGCACGGCACGGGGTGCCCACGGTGCTGTCCCGGCGACGAGCGGGACCATGTGTGTCACACGTGTGCCTGGAAGGTGCCCCCGTGTTCCGGGCCCGGTGCGGGCCCCCCCGCCTCCCCGTGCCACTCTGCAGGTGCCACCCGCGGGTGACGGTGCGTGGGCGCGGGCGCGGGCGGCGCGTGCCGATCCCGGGGGGCTGCGGGTGCTGGCGCTGCCGCAGCGCAGGGAGGGGAGGGGGCCCGGCCACCCCCTCACACGGCGTCTTCGTGGGTGGGAGAAGCGGGAACAGCAGCGGGATGGAGCCCGGGAACCTGTTGCCATAACGACTCAGGTCCCGGGATGGGGACGGTGCTCAAAGCCTGGCGCGGGGACACCCGGCACAGGGCCAGCCCGGGCGCAGGGTGACCGAGGGACCCCTCACCTTGTCCAAAGATTTTGGTCTCCATGAAGACACTGGGCTCTGCTGGCACCTGTCCCTGATTTGTCCCCACCCGGCTGGTCACTGCACTGTGCCACAGGAACAAGTTTGTCACCCAGAGACAGGTTTTGTCACACAGAGCCAAGATTTGTCACGCAGATCCAAGATTTGTCGCCCAGAGCTGGACTTTGTCACCTAGAGCTGGGCTTTGCCACCCAGAGCCGAGATTTGCCACCCAGAGCCGGGCTGTGCCGTGTTTTGCCGAGCTTTGCCGCGTGGTGCCGGGCGGGCGGGAGGCTGGTCCATGGCTCGGTGCCACTCGGGTAAATATTTTGCTGGAGCGGTGGCTGCTGGCCCACGGCCACCCGCAGCCGTTGGAGCACCGGGAGATCCGGGGGACGGAGCCAGTTCCCAGCTCCCCCTTCCTCGTTCCTGCTCAGAGGCGACTTCCATCGACACCGCCCCGGGACATCCCAGGAGGGGACGAGCCACCCGTCCGGCTGCTGGCGACCCCGCTGTCCCCCCGGATGGGGACCCCCTGGTTGTGCCCCTTCGGTGGGGCCGGGAGAAGTGCCCTCGATGTCCCCCTCTCCCTGCCTGGAATGTGCAGCTCTGGTGCCGAGCGTTGCCCTGAGGGATGAGCCCCCGCTTCCCCAGGGGGGAAATTTCGAGTCCCGTGAGATTTTCTATGGGGAAAATCGCCAAAAAGCTGGGGAAGAGCCAGGGCAGGTGGGCACAGCCCTGGGTGAAGACACAGCTCCCCCACCCCCGGCATCCCGGAGGCTGCAGCTGGGGGTGGCACACAGGTGATGGGATGTTTTGGGAGTCCCATGTCCCCATGGATGTCCCCTGTGCATATCCCCAGAGTGGTGTCCTTGTCCCTTGAGGCACAGAGTAGCCGGGTGGGGGGGATTTTGCCTCTGCCCACACGGGGGGTGGGAGCTGCTGTCCCCCTGTCCCCTGCCCCCCCCCACCTCTGTGGAGACTCAGACATAAGGGACAGGGACACACATGGAGCCACCCGTTCCTGTCCCATCCCAACCGGCCACTGCTGGTGGGGTCCCCCATGGCAGGGAAGGGGTTAAGGACCCCCCACAGGTTGGCTGAACCCCCTGGGGGGCTCCCCAAGGGCTCATTATCGCGGCCTCAGCCCCCCTGCCCGGGGAGGGGGGGATGAATAATTCAGCGCCTGGTAGGAAGACGTGTCCTCCCTCCCTCTCCTTCCTCCTCCTCCTCCTCCTCCTCACCGGCTCTGCCTTCCCCACCTCCCGCCACTCTCATTCCTCGCCGTACCGAGCCCCGGGTGCCACCGAACTCCGCTCGGTACCGGTGCCAGAGACCCCCGGGCTCCGGTGACTCCCGGCCAAGGCCATGGACCCCAAGGAGCGCAAGAAGATCCAGTTCTCCGTGCCGGCCCCCCCCAGCAACCTGGACCCCCGCGCCGTGGAGATGGTGAGGGGGGGAGCGAGGAGAGGGGAGAGGGAAGCGGGGAGCGGGACCACCCCGGGGTTCCTCGTCCCTCCCAGGGCAAAGCGCTGCCGGTGACCTCGGGGCAAGGAGGGACCCCCGGAATGACCGTGTGGGACCGGAGGGGGGACACCGGAGAGCCCCAGGGTGCTGGAGGGAGGCGGGGAAGGACGGGGACAGTGGGGACGGGATGGGGACAGAGTAGGACAGGAGGGATGGGATGGGACAAGGGGGATTGGAGGAGACGGGATGGACAGGATGGGATCGGAGAGCAAGGGATCGGAGGGGACAGAGGGGACAAGGCACGGGATGGGACAAGGGGGATTGGAGGGGACAGGAGGATCAGGATGGGACCGGCAGAACAGGACAAGGGGGATCGGACGGGACAGAGGAGACAAGGCACAAGGCAGGGGATGGAAGGGACAGAGTGGACGAGGGGATGCGTTGGGACAGATGGGATGGGACATGGGGGATGCGGTGGGAGGGGACAGAGGGAGGGAGAGGATGGATCCGGGGGGAGATCGGAAGGGACAGAGGGGACAGGAGGGAGAGGATGGGACAGGCAGAGCAGGACAAGGGGGACCGGAGTGGGCAGGACATGGGACGGGCAGACCGGACGGGACTGCGTAGGGGACACAGAAAGGGACAGGATGGGGGAGAGACGGGGACAGGACGAGAGAGCTCCAAGGTCCCCGTGGAAGCCGTGGTCCCGCGCAGGGAGAATTGTGCCAGGGGGACAGGGACAGGACAGGGACAGGGACAGGGACAGGGACAGGGACAGGACAGGGATGGCACAGGAGAGCAGGGAAGGGATGGGACAGGGAGAGCAGAGGATGAGGACAGGGATGGCATGAAGGGGACAGGACACGCTGGGAGTCGGTGCAGCCACCCCCACCGGTTGTCCCTGATCCAAGGGGACGTCCCCAGCACACGCCGGACCCAAAGTCCCCCCGGGGGAGCTGGTGTGGGGCTCTCATGGGGCCGGGACACACTGGGGACACCCCGGGGACCCTGTGCCGGGTGGGTTCGCGGCCCTGCACCCACAAGCGCACACACGCTCACACACGTGCAGACACGTGTCCCTGGGGCGCAGGGCAGGGGACAGGGGACCCGGGGCGTCCCCAGCCGGTGACACCCCGCTGTGCCCCAGATCCGCCGGCGGAGGCCCACGCCGGCCATGCTCTTCCAGCTGTCCGAACACTCCTCCCCTGGTGAGCGGGGCAGGGGTGGGACACGGGGCAGGGGACATCTGGTCCAGGGACCAGAGGTGGTGGCAGGGATGGGATATGGTGTCTGTCATGCACGGTGTGGCATGTCCGGGATGGGACATGGTGGCAGGGAGGGGACGTGGTGGGGGTGGGATGTAGTGTCACCTGTGGAATGGGATGTCTGGAATGGGACACAGCGGCAGGGAGGGGACGGGGTGTCACATAAGGAAGGGGGTGGCAGAGAGGGGACGCGGGTCCCCACGGGCAGGGTAACCCCTGGAGAGGGGTCCGAGGGTGGGCAGGGCCCTGCCCGGCTCCGCTGGGTGCCCGTGTCCCGCTCACCCTTCTCTCCCTGGCGCCGCTGACACAGAGGACGAGAACCTGCCGTACCAGGTGAGTGGGCGCCGGGACCCCCGACACAGCCCCGCTCCCCCGTCCCATGTCCCCTGGGGGGGTTATCGGGGCACAGCCCCGGCGCCTGGAGCTTATCGGCTCCTTCCCAGCACGGGCACACGGCGCCAGCGCCGGGCACGGGGACGCGGGATGGGGACATGGAGCCGAGCCAGGCTGTGGAGCTCGGCCGCGGTGCAAACCAGCGCGTGACCGTCACGGGGTCACCCCCCCAGTGTCCCCAGTACTGTGTCCCCAGCGCCACATCCCCATGGAGGGGTCACTGTCGTGGGGTCCCAAACACAAGGTCTCCATAACAGAGTCACCATCAGGGGTACCCCAAAACCACGTCCCTAAGGCAATGTCCTCATCATAGGCACCCCAATTCCACGTCCTCATGGCAGTGTCCCCATAACGGGGGTCCTCAACATAGGATCCCCATGGCAGGGTCCCCATGGAGGGGTCCTCAGGACGGTGTCCCCAATACCCCATCCCCAATTCAGGGTCCCAGCGCAGGCTCTCCATGGCAGGGTCCCATCATGGTGTCCCCAACACCACGTCCCCAGTGCCACATCCCCTTAGCAGGGTCCGCATTGCCGGGGAGGGATGGGTGTCATCCTTGGGTCCCCATCTCGAGACCCCCATCGCAGTCCCCCCCACCTCGCCGGGGGATTCCCGGTTCTCCCGGGGCCGCGGTGATTCCATGGGGACACCAGGCCCCCCAATCCCGACCCCGCTCTCCCCGCAGCGCTCGGGCGAGGGCTGCCTGCTCAAACCAAAGAGGACCAACCCGTGTGCCTACACCCCGCCCTCGCTCAAAGGTACCGCCCGCGGGGGGAACGGGGGCAATGGAGGGGCTGGGGGGACATCCCAGTGCTCCCAGTGCTCCCAGTGCTCCCAGTGACACCGGCGTCTCCCCAGCGGTGCAGCGCATCGTGCAGTCCCACCTGGAGAGTGGCATGGGCGGGGGTGACAGCTCCGACGGGGAGCCCGATGACGGCTGCGACCCCGACAGTGCCCTCGAGTCTGGTAAGGGGACGGGGGGTCGTGGGGATGGGGCTGCCAGAGCCCAGGGGATGCGGGGACATGGATGCCACAGCCTGGGGGACAAAGGGACATGGGGAGGGGCATTCTGGAGCCCAAGGGATGTGGGGATGGGGCTGCTGGAATCTGGGGGACGGGGACATGGGCCTGCCAGAGCCAAGGGAACAAGGAGCCGTGGGGACACGAGGTCACAGACACAGGGATGCCAGAGCCCTGGGGATGTGGGAACACGGGGGCCAGAAGCCCAGGGTATATGGGAACAGGATTGCTGGAGCTTGGGGGACAGGGGGAGATGGGGACGGGGGCCATCATTCTCTGTAGCCCTCGGGGACAGGGTTGGGACACGGACTGGCTGCTGCCGGTGCTGCCTGTCCTTTCTGCCGGTGCTTCTTGTCTTTGCTGCCCACTCGCCCGCCGGCGAGGCCACCACGTTCCCCCGCCGGGCCTTGTCCCCGTCCCCCGCGGGGCCGGGTGACGCCAGCCGGACCCCCGGCCGCTGCGTGACGCGGCACTGCCCGGCCCCGGCGGTGCCCCGGCGGTGCCCCGGTGCCGCGCGTGCCTCGCCGTGCCCCGGCCTCATCGACCCCCGCCCGGGTAGCCCCGGGGAGCCAGGGCAGAGCCGAGCGCAGCTACTTCCCCGCCGGGCTCAAGGCGCACAAGAGGAAAGGTAACGGGATGGGGACGGGGGGGGACAGGGATGGGGATGGGTGGCGACGGGGATGGTGGGAGGGTGGGGGATGGATGGGGATGGGGGTGACGGGGGCATAGGGATGGCCGGGGGCATGGGGACGGCCAGAACGTGGGGAGAGGAAAGGGGATGGCAGGAGGACAGACATACTGGAGGTGACAGCAGAGAGACAGGGGTGGCGGGAGGATGGGGACACTGAGGGGATGGGCTGGTGGAGGAATGGAGATGCTGGGGGACAAGGATAAGGGGTGGTGGGAGGATTGGGACAGCAGGAGGATGGGGACACAGGGACAATATGGGGACGTGGCTGCTCGCTCGCTTGCTGCATCTCCTCGCCTGGGGATGCCGGGCGGGCACGAGGGCTTGAGGTCGTGTCCCCCCGTGCCTCAGCGGGGTCGCCTCACGCTGTGGGTCCCTGGGGCCACCGTGCTGGCCCCTACAGGCGGGCAGAAGGTGTCCTTCGCCGGCGGCATCGACGAGCGCGAGGAGGACCTGAAATCGCTGACGGTGTCAGAGATCCCCGAGGATCCCGAGGGAGCGGAGGGTGACGAGGAGGAGCCAGGGCAGGAGCAGGACGGTGGCACCGGGGGTACGTGGGGTGTCACGCCCCACCTGCTCTCCCTGCCGTCCTCAGTGCCACCACGCCCGGTGCTGACCCCGTTTCTGTCCCCAGAGCGGCGACACGTCGGCTTCGCCGAGGTGCCCTCGCGTCCCATCGGCACCGAGCGCCACTCGCCCACCTTCCCGCTGGGCACCAGTTAGCTGCCACCGGGCACCGGGCACCGGCCCCCCGGCCCCCCCCGGCCCCCGCAGCTTCGCCTGTGCCCCCCGGCTGCCCCCCGCCCGCTGCCTGCGCTTCGTCTGCCGTGTGCCATGTGCCGTGCGCCATGTGCCGTGTGCCGCGCCATGCTGGGCCACGCCGGGACACGTCGGGACCCCCGGCCACGGCCGCCCCCTCCCCACGGGCCTCGTGCCCCCCCGGCTGCCGGTGCAAGAGCCGGGGATGGGACCCCCGGGCGCTGGCGGGGTCTGGGCCTCCCCTGGCTGCTGCCCCCCGGCCCCAACCGAGCAGAGCCCCCCGCCCGCAATAAACGGCTGTACAGAGGCTGGAGCGTGTTTGGGGGGGTTGGGGCCATCGGGGGCTGGGGGCTCTGATCCCCTTCGTGGGGGACGTCTGGCCCTTGTTGGGGGGCGTGACAGACTGGGGGTGTGGGGCAGGGCATGGGGGGCTGGTGGTCTGCGGGCTGGAGCAGGAGATGTGGGACAGAGCCACGGGGCGCCCCATGAACACCCCTCTCTCGTATGGGGAATGGTCTGTCCTTCGCCCCACTGATTCCCCCCATGTGGGGAATGGTGTCTCCCAGCCCCATGGATACTCCCCCACCATAGAATGGTCTCTTCCAACCCCCCACTGGAGAATGGTCTCTCCCAGACCCACGGGCACACCCCCAAGGGGGGAATGGTCTCTTCCTTGCTCACCCCATAGACAATCCCCCTCCACACGGGGAATGGTCTTGCCCTCACCCCACTGATTCTCCCCCTTTGGAATGGTCTCTCCCAGCCCTACTGATTCCACCTCCCACCAAGAATGGTCCTTCCCAGCTCTATTGATTCCCCGCATAAGAAATGGTCCCTCCCACTTATAGCGATTCCCCCTCCCATGGGTAACGGTCGTTCCCAGCCCCACTGACCCCCCCTCGCTGCGAATGGTCTATCCCAGCCCCACCGATCCCCCCTTCCCGCGGTAAATGGTCTGTCCCTGCTCCCCCCGCGGCCGGCCATGGTCGGTGCCGGCGCAGCCTCGCTCTGGAGTTTCGCTTCCGGGGTCAGAGGCGGCGGCGGGGCCGGAAGCGGCGCCCGGCGGGACCCGGACCCGGCACCGGGAGGTACCGGGGGGGACACGCGGGGTCGGCGGCACCTTGGGGGGCTCAGGTCCATTCCCAGCCCCGTTCCGGGTCTGGGACGGGCGGTGCCGGGCTGTGCGCGGACTGCGGTGGCTCAGCCTCGGTGGGGCCTCGGTGCCGCTTCCGTTCCCGGGAGCGCAGCCGCCGGTGGGAGCGGGACGGGACGGGACAGGGCTGTCACTGGGGGTCCTGGGCTCAGTACCGGACCGCACCACGGGCCCGTTGCCGGCTTCGGGAGGCCTCGGGCCGCCCTCCGGGCCCGGTCCCGTTATACGCCCTGGCCTCGCTTCATGCCCGGAGCCCCTCGGGCGGATCCCGGGGGTCCCGGCAGCGAGACCCCAGCACGGGGAGCCCCGAGCGCGGCCGAGGGGAGAGAATCGCTCCGGTCCGGGCTCCTTTCACCGGTGTCACCTCCGGGAGCCTGCGGGGATCGGGAATCCGGGACTGGGGGGGGCTCCTTGGAGGGCAGAGGGGCGCGGGGGGCCCGAGGGGCTCCCGGGGGTGCCGGCACTGCCGTTCCCTCGATCCCATGGCAAGCTCCGAGCTCTGGGATACCCGCAGGGGTCGGGGGGCTGCAGGGTGGGGGTCCGGGACTGCTCTGTGCTGGGATCCCGGGCTCTTCCCGCTGCTCCGGGGTGTTGGAAAAGCCCCCGGGCTTCATCCCCTGCCCGAGGAAGGACAACGCCGGGACCACCCTGGGGACCCTTTTGCTGGAGGGAGGGGGCAGCGTGAAGCCCCTCCCTGGCTGTGCCCCAGGGTTCCAAATCCCGACCCAAACCCAGCCCCATATCCCAACCCCAATCCCGCTGGGAATGGCCTCTCCCGACCCCCGGGAGCGGGACCGGGGGGTCACAGCACGAAACCCCCAAATGCTGGGCTGTGCCTCTCGCTGCCTTCGGGACACGGCGAGGGGAGCCCTAAGTTTCACCCCAGATCTTTTGGAAATGAGGGGAAATGCGGGATGCTGCAGGATCCCGCGGCTGGCTCCAGGACAAAGCCGCTTTTCCCGAGGCTCTCTGAGTGTCCCCCTCTCTCCCTGCAGTGCCAGGGGCTCCCGGGGGTCTCGGTGTCCCCACTTTGCACTGAACCGAGGCCTCTGCAGAGCTTTGCCAAAACCATTGGGTCCTTCCCAGCTTTTTTTTTGGATGGAGGTTCAGTGTCTGGTTTAATATTGACCTTTTTTTGGTTATTTCAAAGGGAAGCTCTGACACCCCTTAGTGCCCAGTGCAGCAGTCGGGGTCTCCATCCCTCTGGTTCTCCAGATGTTCTCTCACCTGGCAAACTCCACCCTCTGGAATATGCCACAGTGATCCCATGTCCTTTGCCCCTGGGATGGCTCAGGGGACTGCGGGGGTTTCTGGGGGTGTTCCCCACCCTGGTCTGCTCATCCTGGGACAGGGGACAGGAGGAATTGTCACATGAGCCCAGGGGAAGTGTGAGAGGAAGGAGAAGTGGTGTCACGAGGTGGGAGAAGCTCCTGACTGGGAACTGGGTCATTAATGAGCAAACGGGGCTAACGAGGGGCTGGGGTCGGGACAGGAAAGCAGCTCAGGGATGAGGTGACACGGGGCTTTGGGGGGCTGTGGCAGGGTTGGGACATGCCTTGGCACAGCCCCTGGGAATATTTGGGTGGCCAGTGTCCTGCTGGAACTGGGCTGATGGGGTTTTGGGGTGGTGGCACTGGGTTAATGATGGTTTAGGATGGTGGCACTGGGCTGGCAGGGTTTTGGGGTGGTGGCACTGGGCTGATCGGGTGTTGCTGGGTGTTGGTGCTGAATATTGATCAGGATTTCACCACTGCCCCTCCTCCGTGTTTGCTTCCTGCTGGGATCCACAGGATGTGGCATCACCCTTGTCCCTGCAGCCCCTGTCACCTCCTAATCCCCAAACTGGGAGGTTTCCCTAGCAAAAATCCTTCTCCAGAGTCTCAAAATCCCCTTTTTTGATTCACAGAAGCCCAGGTAGGTCCCTGGAGTGTCCCTTGGGCTGTGACCTGTCACATGGGGTGCCCCCCAGGCTATGATTTGTCACCCAGAATGTCCTCTGTGCTGTGATTTGTCGCCCAGGGCGTCCCCCTGGGATGTGATTTATCTGTTGGGATGTCCCCCAGGCTATGATCTGTCACTTGAGGTGTCTCCCAGGCTGTGAGCTGTCATTTGGGGTCTCCCCCAGGCTATGATCTGTCACCCACAATGTCACCTGGGCTCTGATCTGTCACTGAGTGTTGGCCCCTTGCTGGAATGGAATCCTGGAATCGTTTAGGCTGGAAAAGCCCTCCAAGATCATCAAGCCCAACCCTTAACCCAGCACAGCCATGTCACCCCTAACCCACGTCCCCAAGTGCCACATTCCAGGGATGGCAACTCCACCAACACCTGGGCGGCCCCTTCCGATGCCACATTGTCCTTTGAGTGAATAAATCCCCCCTGATGCCCACCCTGACCCTCTCCTGGCACAGCTTGGGGCCTTTCCCTCTCATTCCCTGGGAGCTGAGCCCGACCCCCACCTGACCCCCTCCTTGGCAGCCCCTGGGCTGCTGGAGCAGCATGCGGAGGATGCTGGAATGCATAATGGTGCTCAATAATTCATCTGTCACCCAGGAACAGCCACGTTTCTCCACATCCAGCCCCTGCTCCCAGCTCTCTCAGCAGCTCCAGTGGAGGGGGGGCAGGGGGCTTGTCTGGGATTCAAACATTCCTGCTCTGCCCCACAGTGCGGGTTCTCCCTTGGGAATTGGATGGTTTGGGAGGGGTGTGTGTCCAAAACAGCCTAAACCTCCTTGGGAAAACTGGGATGAATAATGGATGAGCTGCACCAGGGTGCACTGGTGCCGTGTCCTGACTGTCCCCGTGTCCTGCCATGTCCCAACACCCCTTTGTGACCCCGCTTGGCGTCCCTGGAGCCTCTCCGGGTGATTTTAAAGCGCTGTGAAAGTTGGGGAGGGGCTGCCTAAGTGCAAAGTGCTGTTGGGCGGGAGGAGGAGGCGGCGGCAGCCCTGGCAGGGGGGGGATTTATTATTTATCCCTCACAGATGTCCTTAACTTTTGTCACTTCGAGCCGGGCCCGGCGCTTGGAGCTGCTGATCCAAAGTGACAAGAATTCCAGCTCCTTCCCAAGCGCCTCTGAGGGACTAACAGGGATTTGACAGGAGTCCAGCTTTGTTCCCTTTCCAGCCCTGGCACTCCCGGGGGTGGGATGCAAAAACCTCTCAAGCTCAGGGATCCAAACTGCCCCAAATCGGGCTGTACCTCCTTCAGGTGCTCGTGGAACACACCTGGCTTCACATTCTGTGGGATTTTCACTTCCCACACATCAAGGCACAACCTTGTGACCTTTTTCCGTGGACGCTGCAGCCTCCTGGGTGTCACAGTGGGATCTGTGGTGGACAAACCTCCCTGGAATCCCAGCAGGCACAAAACCGCCGGGGCAGGAGCTCACACCACAATCCGAGGGTTTTTTTTTTTTTTTTGGATGCAAAACATCCTTGAGCAGGAGGATTTAGCAGGGAAGGAGTTTGTGGCTGTGCCGTTGCCGTGGGTGACTCAGAGGTGGCGGCGGGGCCAGGGCTGACAGATCCCTGGCCCGACCTGTTCTGGGATCCTCGTTCCGTGTTTGTCCCCCGCGTGTGCTCCCTGCCCACAGGGGCCTCCTTGTGCTGCGCTGACGGAGAGGAAAACATTTCAATACAATGGTTGGCACAGCTGCAGGAAAACAGCCCCGGCTTCCAACACCTCACTCGTGCCGGGATCGTGTGCCCGGCACTGCCAGGCGGGGCTGGGACACGGGGCAGCTCCTTCCTGACACTGGGACATGGGGCAGCTCCTTCCTGACACTGGGACATGGAGCAGCTCCTTCCTGACACTGGGACAGGGAGCAGCTCCTTCCTGACACTGGGACAGGGAGCAGCTCCTTCCTGACACTGGGACATGGAGCAGCTCCTTCCTGACACTGGGACAGGGAGCAGCTCCTTCCTGACACTGGGACACGGGGCAGCTCCTTCCTGACACTGGGACATGGAGCAGCTCCTTCCTGACACTGGCACATGGGGCAGCTCCTTCCTGACACTGGGACAGGGAGCAGCTCCTTCCTGACACTGGGACATGGAGCAGCTCCTTCCTGACACTGGGACACGGGGCAGCTCCTTCCTGACACTGGGACATGGAGCAGCTCCTTCCTGACACTGGGGCATGGAGCAGCTCCTTCCTGACCCTGGGACATGGAGCAGCTCCTTCCTGACACTGGGACATGGAGCAGCTCCTTCCTGACACTGGGACATGGAGCAGCTCCTTCCTGACACTGGGACAGGGAGCAGCTCCTTCTCTGCTCCTGGGACAGGGAGCAGCTCCTTCCTGACACTGGGACACGGAGCAGCTCCTTCCTGACACTGGGAGAGGGAGCAGCTCCTTCCTTGCTCCTGGGACAGGGAGCAGCTCCTTCCTTGCTCCTGGGACATGGAGCAGCTCCTTCCTGACACTGGGACACGGAGCAGCTCCTTCCTGACACTGGGACACGGAGCAGCTCCTTCCATGACACTGGGACAGGGAGCAGCTCCTTCCTGACACTGGGACAGGGAGCAGCTCCTTCCTGACACTGGGACACGGAGCAGCTCCTTCCTGACACTGGGACAGGGAGCAGCTCCTTCCTGACACTGGGACATGGAGCAGCTCCTTCCTGACACTGGGACATGGAGCAGCTCCTTCCTGACACTGGGACAGGGAGCAGCTCCTTCCCTGCTGCTCTGCCTGGCCCAGTTGGGCATCAGGCCCAGGGTTCTCTCCTGGCTGTGCAGGTTGGGATCTGTTCCAATGGAATGCCCAGCTCCCAAGGCTTTGCCTTCCCTGCAGAGGGAAGAGTGGCTCCGTGATTTCAGGGAGTGCTCCCAAAACATCCTCAGACCCCTTTTCCTGTGTCCACGGTGTCTCCATGGGGTTTAGGGCCCCTTTTTCTTCTTCTACAACATTTTCATGGGGTTCGCAGCTCCTTTCTCTGCTGCATTGGCATCTCCATGGGCTTTGGAGCCCCTTTTCCTACTGCCATGGCATTAAAGCTCATCCAGTCCCATCCCCTGCCACAGCAGGGACACCTTCCACTATCCCAGGCTGCTCCCAGCTCTGTCCAGTCCGGCCGTGGACACTTCCAGGGATCCAGGGGCAGCCACAGCTTCTCTGTGTACCCTCTCAGGGAGGAATTTCTCCCTGGGATCTGATTTGCTCCTGGGATGATTTGCCATCAGAGGGGGAGAGGAGCAGGGGTGTGGCCAGGCCTGAGGGTCCCCTGGGTGTGTCCCCGCAGGTGACGCTGTGGCCGATGTCCCCGGAGCCGACCCCGGAGGATGAACAAGCCCACGGACCTGCAGCACGACCTGGAACGAAGCCTCCCAGCCATTGCTTCCATCAGCTCCTCCTTCTCCCAGAGCCAGGGCTTCTCCCCGTATTTCTTCTCCCCCGAGAAGAGAAAAGCCATCTCAGATGTGAGGAGGACCTTCTGCCTCTTCGTCACCTTCGACCTGCTCTTCATCTCCCTGTTGTGGATCATCGAGCTGAATGTGAGTTGGAGGAAGCAAACCCGGGGAATCATTGCCCTTTTTAAGCTCAGTTCCCTCCGTTAATTGCTCTGTTCCAGCACTCCTGGGACAGATCTTTGTTTGCTGTTCCCAGCGCTGGCCAAGGAGCCGCTGTTCTTTAGTGTAAACTAAAGTCCAGCTCGTTTCCTGCCCCGGGGTTTTGTCGGGGCTGTCCAGGGTTGTTAACACCGTCCCTTTGTTGTGCTGTAACAAGATCCAGGGCCTCTGGAATCACCAAGCTGAGCCAAATTCCCCTCCTGCTCCCCTGGCCTGACGCTAAGCTGCTCCCTGGGTTTGCTGCTGCCGTGTTCTCAGAGCATCAGAGGAGCAGGGGAGGATCCTCCAGGGGCTTTGATCCCGAAATTCTGTGCTAATCTCAGCTTTGGGAAGCTGGAGGTGCTGCTCCACCTCCCAAGGGGTTGTTGAGGGGGCCGTGAGTGGTTTGCTTCATTCCAAAGCGACTCACAAGCTGCTGTGTTTGCTCTGTGTTGCAATAACAGGGAAAATCCAGTTTATTTACCTCAGTCCCATGAAGTCCAAATCCCTCCCTGGGCTATATTTTGTTTTTATTTTCCCTGAGCTGGCCCTGGCTGGTTTCAGGTACTCCATGTCCTCCCCTGGAGCAGAGATGAACAGATAGACCCTGGGCTCTGGCCTGCATTTATCAGCACTGGATCCTGCTGCTCCCTCAGCAGCTCTTATCTCTGCCCTCCTTATCTCTGGGTGTCTGCACTTAACAGAGTGTCCAGGCCAGCAGCTCCTCACCCTGCCCAGAGCCCCCTGCTCCCCACCCCCCTTAGGAAAAAGCATCTCCCAGCCAGCATTCCAGCGATGCCGACGCTGTCCTGGCCAAGCCCAGCTTGGACCCCGGCCCCCTGCCCTTGTCCCAATCCTGTCAGGGAGAGCTGCTGGAATTCCAGCCCCCAGGAGATAATCCTGGCTCGGTCACCAGGGTGATGCTGAGCGTGGGTCGTGCAGGTAGCCATTAATGAGTGACTAAGTGCTGATATTTGGGCCCCCGAGCTGAGATGCTGCATATTTAAAGCCATTAGAGCAGCTTATTTGCCTGGTTATGGAGAGCAACGGTTTGATTTCATGATTTCATGACTAATGCCTTTTTTCTTTTTTTTTTTCCTTTTTTTTTTTTTTTATCCAACCGTTTCCTTCCCTTCGAGATAAGCTGAGCAAATTGCCCCTCGTTAAAAGCAAACCATAATTGTGCAGGCTGGGTGCTCTCAGAGCCAGGGAGATGCCTCAGGTGGTTCATCTGCCTGGTGCACAGGCTGTGTTTAAGCTGAAAACATCCCCCAAACCACGACCCAAAGCTTTCCCTGTGTCTCATCCTTCCTGCAGCATCCCATGGAGTTGGGCTGTGGGGATGAAGCTCTCGGTGGCCACTGAGCAAAGCTGGCCCAAGTCCTGTGGCCACAGGTCAGCTGGAGGCACAGCCCAGCTCTGCCCCCCTCTTTTTGCTCCTTTTTTGTATGTTAACCCCATCCCAGACTGGGAGGGATCCCTTCCCAATCCCAGTGGTTGCCTGTGCTGCCCTTGGAGTGCCAGGACACCCTTCTGCCACCACCTCATTCCTCATAGCCCATCCACCAGAAGCACCCCCCAAAAACCATCACCCAAAACTTTCCCTGTGTCTCCTCCTTCCTGCAGCATCCCATGGAGCCAGGGAGAGGGGGAGAGGCTCTTGGTGGCCACTCAGCAAAGCTGGCCTGAGTCCTATGGCCACAGATCAGCTGGAGGCACAGCCCAGCTTCACCCCTCTCTTTTTGCCTCACTCTCCCTGGATTTTAAGCCAGAGCCCTGACCCAGAGGGATCCTTTCCCAGTGGCTGCCCTTGGAGTGCCAGGACACCCTGGCTGCCAAGGACTGGCCCGAGATCCACCAGCCTGTTCCTCACAGCCCATCCAACAGCTGCTGGCTCCACCAGCTCCCAGCCAGCTGGGCCCCATCCAAAGCCATAGCCTAAAGGTGAAACATTTGTTCCAGTTACCTGAGCCCTCCACTTCCTCCCAGACAGCCATTCCAGGCTCTCAGAATTTATGGTGGCCAAAGGACCAGGGCTGTCAGAGCCTGGATTATCTCGGGATGAGTTTTTTCCACACTCCTGTCAATCCCAGAGAGTGTTTTTGCCTCTCTCAGATTCCCTTGCAGCCCGTGGCTGTGCATCCCCCTCTCCTCCCTCTTCCCCTTTGCCAGCACGTTTGATCCTGCTGGTTCCCTTCTTCCATCAGATTTCCTGGAGCACTGCTGTGAGCTGTGGGAAGCCGGATGGAGGGAGAAGGGACCCCTCAGTGCTCTGCAAGAGGAGGATCCTTAAATCCCCCCAGGTCCTCAGTGACACCAAGAGGCCCCACAGGAAGATGTTCAGTGCATTAGTGAAGGTTCCTAAGGAACGTTTTTCTTGTGGTTTTCCATTTTTTCCACGTCTCCTCCCATTCCTCTGGAATCTGCCTCCTGGATGAGGTGGGCAGCAGTGGCAGGTGTCCATCCTGGGGCTCCAGGCTGTGAGGAACTGGTGGCTGCGCTGAGCCAAGGATTTGGGTGTTGGAAATCACCACTTAAAGGTGGTTAATGTCCCTCCTGCCCCACCCATGCTCCTGGGTGTGAATCCCAGGGGGAAATGTGATGTGAATCCAGGCAGGAAACGTGCCATGGGATCCTCCCAGGTCCTGTGGGACCTTTTGTATTCCAGGTGCATTCCCTGACCTGGCCATAACCCCAGGCACTGCTCAGCTCCTTCTCCCATGAGTTTCTTATCAGTGCACTCAAAACTTCCTGCTTCCCTGTTTCCCTCAGACCAAGGTGGGCATCAAGGAGAACCTGAAGGATGAAATCATCAACTACAAATTCAAGAGCTCGTTCTTTGATATCTTTGTGAGTATCTCAGCCTCCTGCAGGGCTCTGGAGCTCAGTGGGGCCGGGAGGGCCTGGGGTCTCCCGTTGGCCTCCTGGTGGAGCCTTGACCCATCTGGCAGCTGGCAGCTGTCCCTGCCCTGCCAGCACCTGGCAGAGGGACAAGGGCAGTGACTGGTGTTGCTGGGTGTTTGTTGTTGCAGCTCTTGGCTCTGTTTCGTTTCGTTGTGCTGCTCTTGGGCTACGCCATCGTCCGCCTGCGCCACTGGTGGGTCATTGCGGTAAGGAGGCACTCCAGCCTTTCCTCTGGGGAGTTCCCCCTCTCCTCCTGGGCTTCTCAGGGATCTCTGAGCTCTGTCCACTTATTTTTCAGGTCACTACACTGGTATCCAGTGCCTTCCTGATTGTGAAGGTCATCCTCTCTGAGGTTGGTTTCCCTGGGCTCGCAGGAAGTTGCTTTGTGATTTCTCAGTGCTGTTTTATTCCCTGTTTGGGTCATTCCCTGTGGTCTCTGCTTCTTTCCACAGCTTCTGACCAAAGGGGCTTTTGGGTATTTACTTCCCATTGTCTCATTTGTCATTGCTTGGCTGGAGACCTGGTTCCTGGATTTTAAAGTCCTAACTCAGGAAGCAGAAGAGGAACGATGTGAGTATTTTTGTTCCTCTCTGGTAGGAGTTGGACAAATCCAACCGTGCCTGGGTTTGCTGCTGCTCTGGCAGCACCTTGATCTGACATTTCTGGAAAAGGGATCTCCAGGCTGGCTGGGATGGGAAGTGCCTGACTCAGTTCTGTTATGGTCAACAAGTCTCTTCAGGGGAAGAAAATACCAGATTATAAAAAGCATCTTTTAATTGAGGGGAGAAAAATGTGCCAGATTTCCCAATGGCTGGATCCTGCAGCCAGACGTGCTGGAGAGAGAGCTTAGCTCTGCATGAGAGAAAGTGTTTGGAAACAGGGAGGCAAATGCCAGGCAGAGTGTTGGACTCCCTGTTCCTGATATCTGTGTTTGGATCTGGCTGGAGCCCTTTTCCCAGGAGGGCTGCTGGAGTCACAGACACATTCTGTGGCACGGGGTGAGTTATGAGGTGTGAAATTCTGCGGCCTGTGGTCTCTGAGGTCACACTGAGCAGGGATTGGGGCTGGCCTAATGCTTCACACATCACCCTGTAACTTCCAGGGTCCTTCTAGGGAGCTGATCTGGTTTGTCCCTCTCCCAGGAGTCACTGTCTGGGAAGTGGCACCAAAGTAAAAAGGGGCATTTGTCAGGCGGGGCTCAGTCAGAAATGCTCTGAGTTGAAAGCACCAGAGGATGTTTGGGTCTTGCAAGGCTTTAAGTTGAAAAATGATCAAGTGTTTAATGCCTCTATTGGATTAGGCTCAGGTTCCAAATTGCTTCCAGGGGAAGCTCTTATTTAATTAGATGCTTAATCGCCTTTGGATTATTTGACGGGCAGAAGAGCCCATTGATCTCCGGGGCAGATAAAACGTCTCAGACAAAAGATGAGGCACCAGGAGCTGAGGCTGGCTGGTGTCAGTGGGAAAAGACATGGGAAAACGTGGGAAAAACAAGAGGGTGTTTGGGCAGGGCTGAGGTCCCAGTACCTGGCAGGTGTTAAATTCTCCTGCTCCCATTCCCAGGGTTCCTGGCAGCCCAGGCTGCAGCCTCGAGGCCACTGCTGTACCCCCGAGCCCTCTCCGAGGGACAGTTCTACTCCCCACCCGAGTCCTTTGCAGGTAAGGTCACCTGTGCTGTCACCTCACTTCCCGTGCTCATCCCACCATGGAATTCCTCACCACCATCATCCCTTCCCTGAGCTCTGCCTCGTTATCCCAACCCTTGGCAGAGCCTCCAAGAATTGACACTGCAAAGCTCTCTCCTCTCTGTGCCTGCACCTGGGCAGGGGTGGCACTGCCACACTCTCCACGTGACACCTTTTTACCAGAGCCACCCTCATCCCTGCGAGCCTGGCTGCAGCTCTGCAGGGAACTGGAGCCTTGTGTGGGCTTGGGATTAAATGCTCTGAGCTGTGTGCTTGGAAAATGCTGCCCTGGGGTGAGGGCACGGGGGTGGGTGGTCACAGGCAGTGAGGATAAGGGCTGGTGGCACGTCAGTGCCCTGTGCCAGCTCTGGAGAGCTCCTGGCGTGGGAGTGGGGACATCTCAGCTGGATTGTCCTGGTGTAGCTGAAACCCAGGCTGAGCTCAACCCTCTGGAGCTTTTGTCCTGGTGTAGCTGAAACTCGGGATGAGCCCAGCTTTCCAGAGCAGTTGTCCCACTGTGGCTGACACCCAAGACAAGCCCAGCCCCCTGAAACACTTTTCCTGGTGTAGCTGGCACCCAGGACAAGCTCAGCCCTCTGGAACACTTTGTCCACTGTAGCTGCCACCCACGCTGAGCCCAGCTCTCTGGAGCAGTTGTCCCAGTGTAGCTGGCACAGGGATGAGCTCAGCCCTCTGGAACACTTTTCCTGGTGTAGCTGAAACCCGGGATGAGCCCAGCTCTGCAGAGCAGTTGTCCCACTGTGGCTGACACCCAGGACAAGCCCAGCACCCTGGAAAACATTTCCTGGTGTAGCTGGCACCTGGAATGAGCCCAGCCCTCTGGAACACTTTTCCTGCTGTAGCTAACATCCAGGACAAGCCCAGCCCCCTGGAAGACTTTTCCTGGTGTAGCTGACACCCAGGGCAAGCTCAGCCCTCTGGAACACTTTGTCCACTGTAGTTGACACCCACACTGAGCCCAGCTCTCTGGAGCAGTTGTCCCAGTGTAGCTGACACAGGGATGAGCTCAGCCCTCTGGAATAGTTGTCCCAGTGTAGCTGACACCCAGGATGAGCCCAGTTCTCCAGAGCAGTTTTTCCAGTGTAGCTGACACCTGGGATGAGCTCAGCCCTTTGGAACACTGTTCCTGGTACAGCTGACACCCAGGATGAGCTCAGCCCTCTGGAGAGCCAAGCAGGTGTTCAGGGAGACAGGGCCAGAGTCATCCTCACTGACAGCCCTTCCTGTTGGATAAGGGACAGGGATCAGACACTGTCCTCCCACGAGAAGGGAGGGAGGTGGTACCAGTGGAGTGTTCATTAACTGTGAGTTAATTGATGCTTCCCCATAGGCTCAGACAACGAGTCTGATGAGGAAGGTGTGGGGAGGAAGGCCTTGACATCTCAGGTAAACAGGGGCTGGCCCTGCCCTCAGCTCCAGGCTGATCTGGGGCTGTGGGAGTCTCCCCAGTCCTGTGGCCCCATTAGGTTCTGCTGCCCCCCCCATTGCAGACCCCTCAGCTCTGGGGACGTGTGGCTGAGCCCTCTCTGTGCCACGGGACTGGTGGCATCGTAGCCACTGCAGGAGGAGTCATCTGAGCCCCCCAGTTTTGTCCCATTCCCCAGAGCTGTGTGCTCTTCCCCGCAGCATCCCACAGGGGTGTGTTCTGGCTCTGCTCCTGCCTGTCCCTCTCCCTTCCCCCTTCCATCCCTGGTCACATTTGGTCACATTCTGGACATCACCTCACCTGTTCCTGTGGTTTGAGGGCTTGACCTCCCCAAAACCTGGCTGGGCACAGGCTTTATGCCATTTTCCAAGAGATCCTGCTCCTGTTCAGCCCCAGTTCTGGCTCCTCCAGGAAGGAAGCTGCACATCCCAGAGCCCTTTGCCTGCTGGAAACCCTCCTGCTAAGGCGGGAGCCGCCGGGAGCAGCTGGTGTGTGGATCCAAGCCAGGGCGGGGAGCGTGACTTGGAGCTCCAAAACGAGGCCTCTGTGACCCAAATTAAGAGATTTCTGATCCCCTTTCCCTCTGCCAGCCCTGGGAGGGGGGGAGCAGCCTCACACACACTCCTCGAGCTTCCTGCACGCCCAGCTAATGAAATCCTCTCTTCTTTCCCAGGAAAAGGAGTATGTCCGACAAGGCAAAGAGGCCATGGAGGTTGTGGACCAAATCCTCGCCCAGGAGGAGAACTGGAAGTTTGAGAAAAACAATGCAAGTGTGGTTTTTCCTCCCCAGCTGGCAGAGGGCATGGATGGCTTAGCAAAAACCGGGACAAACGAGGCTTTGGAAACCTCCTTGCGCCATGAAAAATTAACAAGCGTTACAATTACCTGATTGAATTAGGAATCTATTCCAGTTCAGTTAAATGTAAAATCCCCTCTTATTTAATTAGACGTTTAATTGCCTTGCAGTTTGACAGGAGAGGGCCCTTCCCTCCTCCCTCTGTCCGGAGGCTGGGCAGGGGCAAGCAGCCGGTTCACCTTTGGGATGCAGAGCCATGGGAAGGAGCAGGGGAATGCTGATCCCACAGCTCCAGCCCTGCCCTTGCTCCATGGCCAGGTGCCTTTGAGCCTGCTGGGAGCCCAGACTGGGGTCTTGGCCCATGTGGGGCACTAACTGCTCTTCCCACCCTCAAAGTCACTGATGTCCCCCTTCCCCAGCACCTGGAACCTGGGTGGGTGCTGGGGTGTAAATTTGGGATGTGGCTCTGCGTACTCCAGACTTTTCTGGGGTGCAAAGAGCTCCTCTCTCTCAGAAGAGTGGAGAGAAAGAGAAGGGGTTTGCCCCCCAAGCCCAACCTTGTTTCACAAGGTTGAAACACGACTGGGGGGTGCGAATCCTGCAAACTGCTGTCTCATCTGGTGTTTCAAATTCCCCTGTCAAGTGATCCTTTGTCTGATGCCAAACTAGCTGGGCAGATTGTTTTCTTTTTCCAAAGGGGGATGGATTTAAATAGACTAATCAGAGTTTAACACAGGGCTAACGATGAAAGGTTTTCATCTGCCCATCCCTGGCCCCTCCGGGGAGGCTCCTCTCAGCCGTAGGTAACACCAGCAGCGCTGGCAGCGAACCCCCTTCGCACCCCGGTGCTGCTACAAAGAGAATGTGACCTTGACGTGGGGTTTGCAGCCTGGCACGGGCTGGATTCTTTTTCTGTCTCATCCCTGCTGCCTCTCTGGATATTGTTTTGTTGATGGAAATTTAGGCATGGCCAACTGAAATGTGCTCGGGGCGGTTTCTGTGCTGAGGTCGCAGCCTGGTGTGGGGGGTAGGGGGTGATTAGGGGCTGCAGGGGGTGACAGGAGCCTCGGAGTTTTAGCAAACTTCACCCTAAATAGAAACAATCCCTTTTTGCTGATAAAAAACACAACTCTCTCATCTCTTGCACAGGACTTTGGTGATGTTGTTTACACTTTTGAAATCCCGTTCCACGGCAAGACCTTTATTTTAAAGGTAAGAACATCCTTGGGCCGATTCCTTGGTCTCTTTGGCACGGGGAAAGAACCAAGGCTCAGCTTTCAGGACAGGTCAGGCTGCAGAACACCCTCCCTGTGCTTGAGACAGACGAACAGCACTAGGGAATCTCTCCAGGAAAACCCCTTGGCCAGCAGACAAACTCCCCAGTAAACATCCAAGGCTCCAGACTCCGCTGGTAGAGTCGGGAGCAGGTGACTGCAAGACTCGCTTCCAACCTCAGCATCTCGGACTAATCTGACCAAGGAGGCTAATTGGAACTAATTGCCAGCAAGGCCAGGGCTGAGTGTGCGTCTGCTGCTGCCTGGCACGGGGCAGAGCTGCTCGGAAGTGCCTTGCTCTGTGCCCTCTCCCAAGCTGGAGTGGCTTGGCTGGGAACCACGCTTTAATGAAGCGTCGGTGCTGCCGTGGCTTTTCTTTGTTCCAGTGCATATGTTGCCTCGCTGGCAGGAGCTGCCAGTGGAGCAGCTCTGTGTTCACCAGCAAAAGCTGGATGGTCCCACTTTACTGCATTAACTGTTTGCCTCCGAAGATCCCCGCTCCCGTGGGGACTGGGGGGGGACTGGAATGGATGCTGTGTGTGCTGGAGCTTGGAATGGCTTGGGGGGAAAAAAAAACCGAAACAGTCAAAAATGCAACTTCCCCAAGCAATGGTGCATGGGGAACTGCTGAGGGTGGGAGAGGGGCAGGGAGAGCTCAAATCCTGAGGTCTGTGTGTGCTCCCTGACCCCATGTGTGCCCTGGGAGCACTGGGACAGAGGGGTGACAGCCGTGGCTTTGCATGCAGGGGACCCAGGCCAGCCTTACCCCTCCCCTCCCCTCCCCTGTGATCCCACTTGTCCTTTGTGTTGTGCCCTGTTTTCCTTAAAAATAATCTCCCCCAAGGGGAGCAGAGGGGCTGGCTGAGTGCTCTGGCTCTGTCCTCAGGCTTTCCTGCAGTGCTCTCCTGAAATGGTTTACCAGGAGGTGATTCTGCAGCCCGAGAAGATGATCCTGTGGAACAGAACAGTGGCAGCTTGCCAGGTGAGCGTGCCGGACAAAGATGGCTTAATCACAGGAGCTCCTTGGAGCGGAGAGCTGCAGCTTCCCTGTCCAACACAGGCTGCTGGCAGTGCTGGGGCCGAGCTGGATCCCAGTCACCGAGGCGTTAAATCTCCGCCGCTCATCCGTGCGCTCCGCGCGCTCCGCGGCAGCCGGCTGCACGCCTGTGCCCGGCCAAGAGCCCGAGAGGTGGGCAGGGACAGGGGCCAGGCCTGAGCCAAACCTGCCTCTGCCTGGTGGGAGGGTCTGGACCTCCCGGAGGGGAGCTGGAGGTGACACCTGTGCCCTCCAGAAAGTCAGGAGACGAGCCCGTGCGCGCACCGCACATCTCCCTCCGCCCCAAAAGACCCCCTGGTCTGATCCCGGTGCTGATTTGGGGGAGAGGCTGTATCCTCTTGGCACGTGCAGGCTTGGAGGTGCAATCTGAGCAAATCTCCCTTCTTTTTATTGATTGCCCTGCCCTTCCCCAGATCTTGCAGCGGGTTGAGGACAACACAATCGTGTCGTACGACGTGGCGGCCGGAGCTGCCGGCGGGGTGGTGTCCCCAAGGTCAGTTCATCCCATGAACATCCCCCAAACCACAGGGAGACGCCCCATGGGGCACTGGGACTGCTCTGGGCTGCTGGGACCTCTGGTAGGGCTGGTTGTCTCTGCAGTAACACTTCCAAGGGCGAGCAGCCCCTAAAATTTCCTCCAGACACTCCTGGCAGGATTCTCAGAGCTCCAAACCTCGGTCAGTCGGGCTCCCGGATCTCAGTGCTTGGCTGTGCTTTGTCCCTTGTGTTGACACAGCCCTGCCACAGCCTCTCCCAGCAGTCCAGAGAGCGGGATCTGCCCCCTCCACATCCCAGGTGTGTTTTTAAGCCCTTTCTTTGCACAGGGATTTCGTGAACGTGCGTCGGATCGAGAGGAGGAGAGACAGGTACGTTTCCTCAGGGATGTCGACCACGCACAGCCTGAAGCCTCCGCTCTCCAAGTATGTCAGGTGAGAGGCAGGTGCTGTTTTTTCAGCTGGGATCATGCACTTCTGCAGAGCTTCAAGGCAAAGAGCCACTTAACTGCAAGCCCTGCTGCCTTCCTGGCAGGATTTGCAGGAAGCTGAGCTATTTGTGGAGCTGAACCTCGCTTCCCTTGTTCGTCTCCCTTTGTTCAAGAAACTCTCGGTGCTGTCAGCGGTGCTGGGGCGTTTCCCAGCTCGGGGGAGTGGAGGTGCTGACCAGTAACAGCACGAGCCCCATCCCAGTCCCACATCCTGTTTATGTAACAGTTAATTCCCAAACAGGAATTTCTGAGGGGCAGTAAACAGCTGGCTGTGGCTCCGAGCCTCTCACATGCCTTTGTGCTCCTCGTAAACTGCTCACTCACCAAATTTGAGGCACCGAGGGGTGAAACGAGGATGGAGCAGCTCCCAAAGTCTCAGCAGGGCTTTGGCCTCTCCCCTTCTGAAGGGACAGGCTGGTGATGGATCCCGGGCTCATCAGACAAGGACTCCTTGTTCCTGCCGGGGCCCAGCTGTGCCGCCGCGCTCCGATTTTGGTTTTCTCAATAATCTGGTTAAAGTAATTGACATTTTATCTCAGAGCTGTTGGAGCTGCCTCAGTCTATTTAGGAACTGGGGACTTCAGGGCCTGGAAAAATCCTGTAACGAAGGCACACAGCAAAAATAGCGTGTTCTGAAGAGGGAAGGGAAATCTGTATTTGGGCTGTGTGTGCACAGCTCCCGTCTCAGAGACAGATCAGATGGTGCTGGGAAGGATCTGGGGGCTGGAGTGACAAGTGCTGAGCCTGTCCTGAGCACACAGAGTTTCCTGGGGCCTCTTGTTTGCACCCAGGGTTGTGCCTGGGAAAGCTTCCCGTGGGGAGCAGCTGGCACAATCCAGAGGCAGAGCTGCTGCTCCACCAGCAGCCCTGGCGCTGGTGCTGCCAAGGCACCTGTGGGAAAGCTGCCCTGCCGTGCTGTCTCATGTACCTGGAGCCAAGGCACACACCTTCCCAGGCTCCCAGCATCTGCTCCTGCCCCACTGGGCCCTGGCCTTCACTGCCAGGCTCAGCTCTATGCAGTGCATCCCAGAGAATCCCAGCCAGAATTCCAGCCTGGCTCTGCCTCACCCTCTTGGCTTCCTTCCACAGGGGTGAGAATGGACCTGGAGGATTCATCGTCCTGAAATGTCCCAGCAATGCCAAGGTCTGCACCTTTATCTGGATTCTCAACACGGATCTGAAGGTAAAGGCAGCTCCTGGGTGAGGTGGCTGTGTCCCATCCCCAGCACAGCTCTCCCCTCTCCCCGGGGACCCAGCAGCCCAAAATCCTGCTCCAGGATCCCAGCAGCCATGGAAGTGCCCCCTTAGCAAGCACTGCCCTGAGGGACTCGGGTTTGGCAAGTGGGGGTTAAACTATTCCAAAATCCCCCTCCTTTCCCAGGGAGAGTTTGGGAAGCTCTTCCTTACCTGGAAGCTCTTCCTTATTTAAGATCTCACTTAGGGGTTTCACCTCTGAGTGCAGGTAGGAGGTTTTTATCCTCTTTGGTGACCAAAACCAGTTCGAGGCATGGCAAGTTTTGTGCCACGGGACCACTCCAGAGGAGCAAACCCTGCTCCCAAACCCCTTGGCACGACCACAACCACCCAAAATCCACCCCCGGGAGAGCGAGCTGCCCCGGGTCCGGAGTTATTTGTGGAGCTGCTTGTCCTTGCCGGTGTCCCGGACAAAAGGCAGCGCACGGAGGGACCGGGATGGGGCGGATGCGGGAGCGGAGTTGGCCCCGTTCCTTCCTCCGCGGAAGGTTGACGTGGTAACGGCGCTGCCGCAGCAGCACAAAGGCTCCATTCATCCCTCGGCTGTGCTGCAGCGCTGCTGCGGCCCCCTCCTCTCTCCTCCCCTCCCCTCCCCTCCCACGGCCCCCTCCCCTCCCCCAGAGCCCAGCGGCTCCTGCCTGTCTTGCCAAACGCTTCGGGAAAGCTTTGGGGAAGCGCCGAGAGCAGGCAGGAGCAGAGCGTGCCCTTCCCACCCCGTTGTGCCAGGGATGTGTTTTCCTGCCACGGATCTGGCGCCCATCACGGGCAGGTTTTTTTACGGGGGTAACAAACCCCCACCCGCCCCCAAACGTGGTGGGGCTCGGAAAGAAAAGAAATTCCTTGTGCTTGCCGGGCCGAGCGCTCCCAGCGCCGCCTCTGCCGTGGAAGGAATGCCGAGCTATTAATAAGCTATTAATAACCCCCAAGTGCTCCCAGCGCCTTCCCCAGGGGCTCTGCCAGCGCCCAGAGCTCTCCACAGCTCCTCGCTCTTCCCTTTGGCCCTACACGAGTATTTATAGCCCATGGCTCATCCCTTCCTGCTCCTTGGGGGAGGGAGGGAGGGAGGATTCCGCACGTGTGTGTGTGTTTGGGTCCGGAGCTCCTGTCGGGAGCAGCGGCCTCGCACTTTTCCTGCCCCCTGCGCCCGAGGGAAAACCTGCTCCAGGAAAAGATCTGTGCCGGACCACCCCAATCCCGGGGGAGGGGAATGTCCTGTGCCTGCCTGACCCTCGGGATAGTTGCCCACTCCTCCCTCCGTGCCCCTGGAGCAGTTCCCAGCCCTGCCTCAGCTCCCTCCTCCCCAGAGACAAGGATTATTATTTTTTTCATGGATCTCCCACCACGGAGCTGAGGCCGAGGCGGTGGGGGGGTGAGTCGTGCAGGGCTTTTTTAGAGAAATCCAACCACGTTGCAGTTCCTCCCCCGGATCGGAGCTCCCTGAGAGCCGCAGCTCCGCACAGCGGTGCTCCTGCATCCCTGGATCCCTCTGGGGTGGGGTGGGACGGGGGCAGACCCCAGCCTTCATTTATGGCTCCTGCATCCCTGGATCCCTCTGGGGTGGGGTGGGATGGGATGTTCAGTCCCCAGCCCAGCCCTCACTTCTGTCCCTGGAGCACTCCAGGGCAGGTTGGGTGTAGCTCCCAGCCCCAAATCCTCACGTCCCCTGGAACACACTGGAGTGGGATGGGACCAACCCCCCAGCCCTCGTTCATGGCTCTGTGTCCCTGGAACCCTCCAGAGTGGGATGGGGGCAGCCTCAAACCCTGTCCCTGTGTCCCTGTCCTTGGAGGATCCCGGGGTGGGATGGGGGCAGTCCCCAGCCCCCAATCGTCCCTCACAGCCCCGTGTCCCTGTCCTGTGTCTGCAGGGTCGCCTGCCCCGGTACCTGATCCACCAGAGCCTGGCTGCCACCATGTTCGAGTTCGCCTTCCACCTGCGCCAGCGCGTGGCCGAGCTCTGCTCCAAGCCCTGAGGACATTCCAGTGCCCTCTCTGCTCTGTGGGGACAGGGACAGGACCCTGCACCCCCCCAGGGAGGGGTCCCCCCATTACCACGGGGGCTCAGCCCTTTCTCCCACCACGGCTGCCCCCAGTCGGGGCCCTGGACCCGACTGTTCCGTGCCAAATCCCTGCCCTGCCCCCCTAGAGGGCTGGAATGGCCTCTCCTCCCCACAAACAGGTTGGGGGCTCAGCTGGCACCCCCAGATTCCTGTCACTGCACCCCAGTTTCGTGAGAGAGAGGGGACAGAGGTGGTGGCCACGTCGGTGAGGACTCAGCCCTGTGCTGGGCTCTGCCCCTCCACCAGTGAGTGAAGGCACAGTTTGTGTCCCCCCACACCCACCATAACCCCGGGGCTGTGCCCCCCACATTGGGGACAGCACTGGGGACCCCCCCCAAACCTCCCCTTGGCGCTGGCCAAGCCCCCTCCTTCCCAAACCTGCAGCTCCTGGCGGAGCCAGCGCGGGATTTGCCTTAAGCAGAGACTTTGATCCTTTTTGGGGGTGCGGGGGGGGGGGTGTTGGGGGTGGGGGTGCGGGGGCGACTGCGTTTCTCTACCTGTGAGCGCCGTGTGCTGCTCTAAAAACAGCAGCGGCAGCGGCAGCAGCGCGGGGCCGCCCGCACACGGGGGCTGCGCTGAGGGAGGGGGGCACCCACAGCCCCCCCCCCGGGCTCTCTGCACCCCCCGGGGGTCTGGGGGGTCCGGGGAGCGGGGGGGGGTCCGGGGGACCCCCAGTCTGTGAGGGCTGAATTAAAGCCTTGCACTGTTTGCAGCCCCGTGTCACCCGTGTGCTCTTTGTCACCCAGTGAATCAAAGGGGTGCAGATGTGGGGTGGGGTCACCCTGAAGTCCCCCCCCAGCAGCAAAGGGTGGGGTCTGCAGGCTCCCTGGGTTACTGGCCGTGGGTGGCCCTGGCCGTGGGTGGCACTGTCCCCCACCCCGTGGTGGCACCGGCGGCTCCATCGACCTGGAGCATTTCTGAGCTGTCCCCAGTGCCCCTCCAACCCTGGGTTCATCCCTGGGGTGGGACCCCCACTCCTGGGGGCAGCTGGGGGGGCTGGAACCCCTCGTCTTCTCTGTCACCAGCCACATCCACGTGAGCCCTGGCTCACTGGCACCCAACTGTTGGCCCTACAAACAGCTCATTTGGGGGTCCCTACAGCCCCAAACCCCTGTCCTGGGGAGTGGACACACACTGGGAGGGACCCCAGTGCCCCTCTGGGGTCACTGTGGGTGGCACTGGGATGGCACAGAGGTGGCACGTGGCACCCCAGGGCTGTGGGGGGCACAGGCAAAGGCCAGACGTGCCCTGGGCAGGTGCCAGGGCGGGTCCCTCCGGTGCCATCACGTTGCTGGCAGGGTCTGCCCCGCGTCCCCATGGCGGGGAGGGGGGGGGATACACCCGTGGGTGCCACACACGTGTCCGAGGTGCCACCGCCCCCGCTCGCCCCCCCTTGGCAGCGCCCGGTGCCAGCGGCGCGTCCCAAAATAGCCCCAGCGGGGCCATAAAAGCGGAGCGGGCACGGAGAGGGGGGGAAAGCGACACCATGGTGGGTCCTGGCGTGGTGGGGGGCTCCAAGGGGCTCCTGTCGGCCCGTCTGGGCTGCCGAGTCCAAGAGGAGGATGTGGGGCGGAAAGAGACGTTCAGTGCTGAGTGGCTGGACCTGGAGCTCAAGTCCCGGCCCGAGGACGGGTGAGGGGCGCGGCCAGAGGGGTGCCAGGGGTGCCAGGGGCGCTGGGGACACGGGGGGCACTGGGTGCTGGAGGACTGGGGGATTTTGTGGGAGATTGTTGTTGTGGGAGGGCTCCGAGGGTTCTGAAATGTGAGGTTTCCACGGGGTTGTGGAGGGCTCCAAGTGTCTGAAATTGTGGGATCTCCATAGGGTACTGGGGGGCTACAAGGGTCCCAAAATATGGGGTTCCCATGGCTTTCTGGGGTGTTTCCAAGGGGTCCAAAATTGGGGGTTTCCATGGGGGTCTGGGGCTGTGGGAGACTCCAAGAGTGCCGATGGGGGTGGGGCAGCCCAAGGGTCCCAAACTTGGGTGTTTCTATGGGGTTTTTGGGATATGAGTGGGCTCCAAGTGTCCCAAATTATGAGGTTTCCAGGGGGTTTTGGGGCTTTTGGGGTTTCTGAGGGTCCCTATGGGATCAGGGTGGTGGGCTGTCCAGGAAGGTTTGTGGGGTTCCTGTGAGGAAATTGGGGTTTTGATGGGGCTGAGGAAAGCCGGGATTCCACAGGGCAGGGTCTCCAGAGGTTCCCATGGGGTGGTCCCCGTGGGGCTGAGCGGGTCCATGGGACATGGGGAGAGGGTCTCCCATGCAGTGGGACGGGACATGGGGGTCTGCAGGGGTCCTGGCGGGGTGGGGTGACCCCAAAGGGTCAGAGCAGGCCACGGGGGTGTCGCTCGCACCCCCACGAGTGCCCCGTGCCCAGGTGGTGCCGGCGGGAGGTGGACACGCAGCGCCGGGAGACGCTGGAGCAGCGCGGGGCCGTGCGGGTCTTGGAGCAGCGCTCGCCCTGGGGGCTGCTGCGAGTGGGGGTCTTGGGGCAGCCCCTGACCCAGCACCTCCTGCCCTACGCCCGAACCTTCCCCGTGCCCCTCTTCACCCCCTCAGACCTCCGCGGAGCCAAGGGGGGCATTCCCCGCAGCCTCTCCCGCTCCCTCTCCCACGAGGCCCAGCGGGGCTGAGCGTGGCAGAGGGGCCGGGGGAGGTCGGGGGGATGGGGGGGTCAGGGGGTGATGTTGGGGGGCTGGGGGGACCCACACGCCTGGGTCTGCTCAGCCACCCCGAAGAGGCAGCACAGGAAGGCGGGGGCAGGTGGGGGTGGGCTCCCATTCAGCTGGGACCCCACCCCGCTGCGGGCGTGGTGGAGGCCGGTGGGGATGAGGACCCCGCGGGTCGGGGGGCTCCCGCCCTTCGGGGGGCTCCCGGCAGCTCCGGCGTGCCTCAGTGTCCCTGGCGAAAAGAAGGGAATGCGAGGAAGAGGAACGCTAAAACCCTGGGGGGGCTGGAGGGGGGTGGGGGGCTGCGGTGGGGTTGTACAGACCATGGTCTTTGTACGGCAATAAAACGCCTACCTTGGCACGGCAGTGGCTTTTTTGGTGGGGGGGTACAAGGGTGGGAGGCGAGATTTAGGGGGAGAGGGACCGTTTGTGGGATGGGGGAAGGGAGGAACGGGGGAAACTGAGGCACAGCAGCTGGAGGGACCCGGTGTCTTCTGGGACTGGGGGGGTCTGGGGGAGGGGGGCTGTGATTATATAACCCCCCCCGCATCGCCCACCCGGTGCCAGGATCCGCAGTGCCCAGATTAGCTGTTCCCACTCTGGATCCCGTTGTCCCTGGTCCCCCGCCAGGCCCTGTCCCCTCCCTGTGCTCGGCCCCGTCCCCTCCCTGTGCTCGGCCCCATCCCGGTCCTTCCTCTCAGGAGCCGCCTGTCCCTCACCTTCACCCCCCTACAGCTCCGGCACAGGCGGGGTTTGGGTTCTTTTAACCCCCCCGAGACCCCTTAGTGGGTCCCACCCTGCTCCTTATCCCGAGGTGCTGGGAGCACTGGGAGCACTGGGAGCACTGGGAGATGGCAGAGGTGGTGCCGGCTCCTGCCAGAGCTGGGCTGAGGTCCAGCACACTCAGCTCACCAGTGATGGGGAGTTTAGATGGGCCCCATGCCAAACCCTTCCCATCCCCATCCCAAACCCCACATCATTCCAATGCCTTTCCATCCCAATCCCCATGTCGTTCTAATCCCTTCCCATTCTCATCCCCATCCCATTCCACCCCAATCCCTCCACATTTCCGTCCCCATCCCATTATAATCTTTCCCACACCCCTCCACATCATTCCAGTCCCATCCCATTTTTGCCCGTCTCCCAAACCCTCTTCATCCTCACCCTATCCCAATCCCTCTCCATCCTTACCCCCATCCCAAACCCTCTCCACCCTCACCCCACGGGACACTCATGAGCAGGGCTGGGGCAGCACAGAGGGGTCACAGCCACATCTCGGGGTGAGGAGAACAAAACCTCCCGGGCACAGGGACAGGATTCCTGGATCCCCCGAGCCCGGGAAGGGCGGCGGAGCCGTTATCAGCTCCGGGATGGATCCGGCCGCGGCCCCGGGGCGCTGGCGCTAACCGGGTTAGGTGGGATGGATGATGGATGGAGGGATGCGGGCTGGATGGATGGGGCTGTCGCGGCTCCCCGCGGCCCCCCCGGGGCCGGGCAGGGATAAAAAGGCGGCGGCGGGGCCGGAGCCGCAGCCCCTCGCCATGAGCAGCCCGGCCGAGCTCCGCGAGGGCTACGAGCACTTCGACCCCCGCGCGTACCTGCGCAACAATTACCTCCCGCCCCGCGCCGACTTCTCCTCCGAGGAGTTCGTGGTGCCCTGGAAGCTGCGATGCCTGGCCGAGACCTTCGCCAGTGGTGAGGGGAAGGCTGCGAGGACCCCCCCAAGCCTCGCGGTGGGGTGGGGAAACTGAGGCACAGAGCACCCGCGGCACCCGGGGACAGCTCCTCTGGTCCTTTCTGGTTTTCCCGGCTCCCCGCATCGGTGTGGGGATCCCCCCAACATGTCCTGTCCCCTTCCCAGGTGAGATCCGGGGGCGGACGTTGATCGATGTGGGCTCGGGCCCCACCATCTACCAACTGCTGAGCGCCTGCGACCACTTCGAGGAGATCGTGGCCACCGATTACCTGGCGGTGAACCGGGAGGAGCTGGGCCGGTGGGCGCGGGGCGAGCCCGGAGCCTTCGACTGGAGCCCCTTCATCCAGCACGTCTGCAAGATCGAGGGGCGCGGGTAGGGGGGCGCAGGGGGCTACGGGGGGGCTGTGGGACCCCAGGAGGAAGGTGGTGCTGGGGTGGTCCCTGCTGGATTATGTCCCCAAAATCCACGGGATCAGAGATCCAGGTTCTCACAGATCCTGGGCTGATCCCTGTAGAATGATGTCCCGAATCCCATGGGATCACAGCCACATTTTCCTAAAGATGCTGAGGTGATCCCTACAGAATCATGTCACCAAAATCCCATGGCATCACGGCCCTACATCCTTACAGGCACTGTTCCTAAATCCCATGGGTTCACAGCCCCGTGTCCCTGCAGATGCTGGGTTGATCCCTGCAGGATCCCAGCCTCACATATCCGTGGAATGCTGTCCCTAGCCCTGTGGATGGAGGGTTGATCCCCATAGGAACCTGTCCGAATGTCCTTGTGGATGTCCCGTTGATCCTGTTCCCATGTCCCTGTGGCTCTTGGGTCAATCCTTCCTGGATCCCATCCCCACATCCCTATAGCCCTGCAGCTACAGTTTTGATCCCCAGGAGATTCTATCCTTTTGTCCCTGTGGATGTTGGGTTTGCTCCTGTGCAATCCTATTCCTGGGTCCCTATAGGTTCTGGAATCAGCATCCCACCCCACATCCCTGCAGGATCCTGTCCTCATATCGCTGTGTGTGCTGGATTGATCCCATCCTCACACACCTGTGTGTCCCAGGTCAATGCCCACCCAATCCCTATTTCCCTGCACAATCCCACCCCATATCCCTGCAGAATTCCATCCTCACCGCCCTTTGTGTGCTGGGTTGATCCCCTCCCCACACCCTTCCATGTGACAAGTTCTTCCTGTCCCCACATCCCTCCGTGTGCTGGATTGATCCCATTCCCACATCCTTGCGTGTGCTGAATCCATCCTATCCCCACACTCCCATGAGTGCCAGGTTAATCCCATCCCTTTATCCCTGTGGATACCGGATTGATCCCACCCCCACATGCCTGTAGGTTCTGGATTGATCCCATTCTCACATCCCTGTGTGTGCCAAATCCATCCCATCCCCGCGCTCTCCTTGGGTGCCAGGTTAATCCCATCCCTCTATAACTGTGGATACCGGATTGGTCCCACCCTCTCACGCCTGTAGGTTCTGAATTGACCCCATTTCCATATCCCTGTGTGTGCCGGATTGATCCCATCCCCACATCCCTGTATGTACCAAATCCATCCCATCCCCACATCCCTGTATGTACCAAATCCATCCCATCTCCACATCCCTGCGTTTGCTGGGTCCATCCCCTCCCCACATCCCTATGTGTGCTGGATTGATCCCATTCCCACATCCCCGTGTGCGCCAAATCCATCCTATCTCCACATCCCTGCGTTTGCCGGGTCAATCCCATCCCCACATCCCTGTAGGTTCTGGATTGATCCCATCCCTTCATCCTCGTGTGTGCCAGATTGGTCCCATCCCCACAACCCTGTAGGTTCTGGATTGATCCCATCCCCACATTCCTGCGTTTACCGGGTCAGTCCCATCCCCACATCCCTGTGTGTGCCGCATTGACCCCATCCCCACATCCCTGTAGGTTCTGGATTGATCCCATTCCCACAGCCCCGTGTGTGCCGGATTGGTCCCATCCCCACATCCCTGCGTTTACCGGGTCAATCCCCTCCCCACACCCCCCGGGCTCCATCCCACTCCCCACCTCCCCTTTCCCCTGTTCCCCCCGCCCCTCAGGGAGCCGTGGCAGGACAAGGAGCGGCGTCTCCGGCAGCGTCTCCGGCGGATCCTGCCCATCGACGTGCACCGCCCGGAGCCTCTGGGGGCCCCGCTGCGCCCCCCGGCCGATGCGCTGCTCTCCGCCTTCTGCCTGGAAGCCGTGAGCCCCGACCGCGCCGCTTTCGTGCGGGCGCTGGCCCACGTGGGCAACCTGCTGCGGCCCGGGGGCCACGCTCTGCTGCTGGGAGCCCTGGGCGAGTCTTTCTACCTGGCTGGCCCCGCTCGCTTGCCCGTGGTGCCGCTGCAGGAGTCGGACGTGCGGGAGGCGCTGGCGGCCGCCGGTTTCGCGCTGCGGGAGCTGCGGAGTTACGCGATGCCCCCCGCGCTCCGCACCGGCGTGGATGATGTGGACGGGGTGTTCTTCGCCCACGCGCAGAAACCCCTGGAAGCCTGAAGGGAATCCCCGGGAAATTCCCCGAAATCCCACCCTGCCCGGCAGCCCAAAAGTTGGGTGGGGTGGGCTGGAATCGCCTCCAGCTCCCCGGCTGTTTTGGGGGATGATGACAATAAAGGCTGAGATTGTGGCAGAGGATGGAGGAGTGTGGGGAAGGGGCGCATGGAGATCGGGGGGGGGTCAGGTATCCTTGGGTGGGGGGAAAGGGAAAGGGGAATGGGGTGAGAGCAGGGTGGGAAATGGGGAGCAGGGCAGGGGGAGGATGGGATGGGCGGGTGGGTTCAGAGTAGGGGGGATATGGGGCACAAATGGAGGTGCAGAGGGCAAGAACAGGGTGGGAAAGGGGGTGCAGGACAGGGCAGGCATGGGGTGGGTAAGGGGTGCAAGATGGGGGATATGGGGTATGCTGAGGGGAACACTGAGGGGGTTTGGGGCACATGGAGGGAATTTTGGGGCACATGGGGTGGGATAGAGTGAAAGCACGATGGGAAATGGGGTGCAGGATGGGTATGGGGTGAGTGGGGGAATTCAGGATGCGGGGATATGGGGTACACGGAGGGGGATGTTGGGGCACACAGGGTGAAAACAGGGTGGGAAATGCGGTGCAGGATGGTGGGTATGGGGTGACAGCAGAAAGGATTGGGGTACACTGAGGGGTGGGGGAGAGCAGATATGGGGGCTGGGTGTGGCAGGGGGGCACAAGATACCCTTGGGGTAGGGAGGGGACACAGGGAAGGGACAAGAACCCAGCATAGCACAGATTAAACTCAGCTTTATTCACATCCCACAACACACCCGGGGAGGGGGAATGGGGGGGCGGGGCACAGCCCCTCTGGGCCGGGAGAGGGGCACACCCAGCCCCAAGGCACCCACACAACACCCCCCACCCCAGAAACACCCGGCAGGTCGCCCCACATGCACACAGACCCCCCCCAATCACCCACCTGAGCCCCAGCAGCCACTGTCACCTTGTGGGGGTCCCCAGCTCAGCACGGGGAGGGTTTTGGGGGGGCTCAGCTGTCCTTGTCCCCTCTGTGCCCAGCAGTGGGGGCTTCCCACCCCCCTGTGGAGTTTGGGGGTCAGGGGAGAAAAACAAACCTCAGAAGGCAACCGGGGGGTCAGGAGGCTGTGGCCAGGGGGGGCCGGGGGGGTCACTTGGCACAGGGCAGGGCACGGCCCTGGGGGGGCACGAGGGGTTTTGCCCCCCTCATCTTTCCCCCCCTGGCTGCTCTAGTCCACTTTGAAGAGGTCGGAGTTGGCCTTCAGGAGGTAGAGGCTGTCGTCCACCAGGAAACTGGGGGGACAAGGTGGAGCTGAGGGGGAGGCTCGGCTCATGTTGGGTGGGAAGGGGGGGGGATTTAGGGGGGCCTTGAACCCAACATTGAGCACAGCAACCCCGGGGACCCTCCAGCACCCCAGTTTCAAGAGGATGGGGGGGTCTGTGCCTGCTGTGGGCAAGAGAGGGACCAAACATCCCATGGGAAACTGAGGGGGTGCTGAGCATCCCAGTTTCAACACTGGGGCTCACAGCACCCACAGTGGGGTCCCCAACACCTCAGTTTCAAGGCTGGGACTCCAAGCACCCCTGGAAAACTGCAGGAACCTTGAGCTTCCCAATGTCAAGAGGAAGATGCTGAGAACTCCAGACCCCCCAGGCCCATGGTGGGCCCTGAGCACCCCAATTTCAGGAGGGCTCCCCCAGCACTCCAGCAGGGTGCCGAACACCCCATTCCTCCCTCCCAGCACCCCCAGGATAGAGCAGAGCCACCCAAACCCCGGGGGGAAGCTCTGCACTCCTTGGGGAACACGGGGAGCCCCTCACCCCTATTTTAAATTTGGGGAAGGGGGGGTCACTGACCTGTAGAAGAGCACGTTGAGGGGGATGGTCCCGATGTGCCAGAGCGCGTGGGCGTCCAGCACCCAGAGCAGGGGCGGGAAGTCGAGGAGCTCGAGCAGCGCCAGCGCCTGGAGCAGCAGCACCGCGGCCGCGCATTTCCACACGTGCGGGAGGCGCCGGCCCTGCCGCAGGCACCACCGCAGCCACCACGCCACCGTCAGCATTCCTGGGAAAACCGCACCGGGGGGTCAGGGCTGCCCGCAGGACAACCAAACCCCACTCAGGATTGCTGGGAAAACAGGGAGGGATCGGGGATAGGGGGGTGGCCAAACTCTGTTAGCATTCGTGGGGAAACAGAATGCAGGGATGGGGGGTATCCAGACTGTTGTCAGCATTACTGGGAAAATGGGGAGCTCAGGGATAGGGGGATACCCAATTCCCTGGTCAGCATTCCTGGGAAAATGGGGGTTCAGAGACAGGGGGATAACCAAACCCCTGGTCAGCATTCCTGGGAAAATGGGGCTCAGGGATAGGGGGTACTCAGACCATGGTCAGGATTCCTGGGAAAACAGGGGGCTCAGGGATGGGGAGGGCAGCGACTGAGCCTTGACACAGCCCCAGTCCAGCCCAGTGGCTCCCAGTCCAGCCCAGTGGCTCCCAGTCCAGCCCAGTGGCTCCCAGCTCACCAGCAGCGGCGTTGGCCACCAGGTTGTAGCCGTAGTCAAAGCGCACGAGGCTCAGGTAGGAGATATGGCCAGCGAGGAAGAGCAGGAGGAAGGCCCTGAAGATGCTGATTAAGGCCGGGCGCTGCAGCCCCAGCGTCCTGTGGACAGGGGGGATAGTCAGGGTCCTCCCAGTACGGCCCAGGGTCCTCCCAGTACGGCCCAGGGTCCTCCCAGATGCTTCAGTGATGCCCAAACTGGCTCAACAGAGGCCAGCACCTTCCCCAGCAAAGTCCAGTGGCCCCCAGTACAGCCCAGTAGTCCCCCAGCATGGCCCAGCATCTCCCAGTTTGGACCAAAAATAGGCCAATGGCCACCAGCATGGCCCAGAGTCACCAGTATAGTCTGAGTGACCCTTAACACAGCCCCAGCACAGCCCAGTAGTCTCCAGTACAGAACCAGCATGGCCCAGTGGCTGCCAGTATAGAAATGGTAAGGTCCAGTGATCCCTCCCAGCATGACCCAGTACCTCCCAGTACAGCCCAGTACCTCCCAGTACACTCCCCAGTCTAGTGTAGCCATCCCCAGTTCCTCCTAGTCTGGTCCCAGTGTGGTCCTGCAGCCTCCAGCCAAGTCTCAGGACAGCCCAGTGCCCCCCAGTCCGTGCCCAGTGGCCCCCAGTCCGTGCCCAGTGGCCCCCAGTCCAGCCCTGGTGCTCACCTGACACAGCACAGGTACACGGAGTGCAGGACGACGGCCGAAGCACAGAAATAATCCAGTTTCTGTGGGATTTGGGATGGCTGAGCCGTGCTGGCAGTGTGAGAAATGGGGAGGGGGGGTTCTGGTACCCCACAGGTGGGGCTGGAACAGGAACCCCAAGGGCTTGGGGACACTCTGGGGGTGCCACTCCCTCACCTCCGTCAGCGCCGTGTCCCTCGTGTGGAATACAGTGGACCAGAACCAGGCGTTTAAGGAGACCTGGGAAAGAGAGAAATTTGGGATTTGGGGGGGTCAGAGACCCACCCCACCCCTCCCTCATCTGAGGGCTCTGAGATGGGGGTGGAGCAGCTGGGTCAGGTGGTTATGGGGAAGATCTGGGAGATTTGGGGGAAGAAGGAAGGAAAATGAGGAGGGGAAAGGAAAGGGGAAGAGAGTGGGAAAGGAAAGGGGAAGAGAAAAAGGAAGGAGAAAAGAGGGAGAAGGAAGAGAAGGGAGGGAGAAAGAGACCAAAGAAGAAAAAGAGAAGGAAAGGACGGGAAAAGGGGGGGAAAGGAAAGGAAAAGGGACGAGAAAAGAACGGGAAAAGGGACGAGAAAAGGGACGAGAAAAGGGACGAGAAAAGGGACGAGAAAAGGGACGAGAAAAGGGCAGGCAGGGCTCACCCAGGCGAAGGCGACGCAGGTGGGGTAGGTGGGGGCGGCGGGGGGCACGGCCGCCCGGTAGCGCAGCAGCATGACCAGGCTGGCCAGGCCGTTGAGGAAGGAGGCAAAGGCGGAGGCCGGCTCCTGGAAAAACAGGAACCGGGAGAAGGGCCACTGGGAGGGGACGGGGGGGGTCAGCGGGCACGGGGGGACGACCCCCACCCCCCCAGGACCCCCCTCTCACCTTTCCATGGAACTGGGGCACGCGGTGGCCGCCCTGCTGGTACAGCCGCACCGTCAGCCACATGCACTCGTACTTGCACTCATCCCGGCACGTCCAGCCTGCACGACACACCAGTGCCTCCCAGTATGCACCAGTGGGCAACGGGAGTGCCAGGGCTCAGCTTAGAGCAAGGGGAGCGGGCGGGGTTCACCCCGTGGCACCAGGGACCCCCCCCAAGCCTCACTGAGCATCACTGAACAATCTCGGAGGACACCCAGCCGTCCCCATGGTGACCAGCAGCACAGCCCAGTAGCTCCCAGTATGGCCCAGTATCTCTCCAGACAGTTCAGGTATTCCCAAATTGGCCCAATACCTGCCCCGGCAAAGTCCAGTGTCCCTACAAGATGGTCCAGTGACCCACTTCATAGTCCAGCACCTCCCAGTATAGACCCAAAACAGGCCAGTAGCCACCAGCATGACCCAGTGACAACCAGCATAGGCCAAGTGACCAAGTGTCACGTGATAAGACAACCAAGTGACCCCCAGCATAGAATCAGCACGGTCCAGTGACCCCCCCAGCATCACCCAGGGCTTCCCAGTCCAGCCCCAGTCTGGCCAAACAGCCTCAGGCCAGCCTGGACCTCCCCAGCACTTCCCAGTCCGACCCCAGTGCCTCCCAGTAACCCCCAAAGCCCGGCGAGGGGGGGTGGCTTTAAAAGGGGGCGTGGCCTCAAAGGGGAGCGGTCTCCCGAGGGGGCGTGCCCTTGGGGTCCGCCAACCAATGGGCGCGGGGGGGCGGTACCTGTCAGGCCCATGTAGAGCGGCTGCCGGGCGCGGAAGTGCCGTAGTGCCGCCCCCGAGCAGTTCTGCCGCTCGCAGCGGCTCAGGCACTCCCGGTACAGCGGTTCCCGGTCCCCCTGCGAGCCCCGGGCCGGGCCCGGTGCCGCCGCCGCCATGAGAAGCAGCAGCAGCAGCGCGGCCCGCGCCGCCATCGCCGCCCGGCCCGGCCGCTTCCGGCCCGCCCCGGAGATTGGGCAGGCGCGAGGCACTATGGGATATACCGCCCCCGCTGGCCGCGGGAGATGATGGGATACAGTCTCCAGAGCGGGAGCATCATGGGATATATTCCCCCGTGTGCTTGCTGCAGAGGCTCACGGGATATATCCCCTCGGTAACTCTCTGCGGAGATTCATGGGATATATCCCCCCATGGAGCCCGGGGGTCCCGAGGCATTGCGGGGACCCTCCAGTGCCCTGCGGGCCTCGGTGCCAGTTCAGGGCCCGGGTACAGCGCGGCCTGAGGACCTGAGTGGTCCCGGCCATGCGAGACCTCCCGCAGCGGCCGCGGGATGAGGTCCCGGTGGCGGCCTGGCCTGAGGTGACAGTGATGTGCTGCATACCCATTCCTGCCTCCTTGGCAGGCAGGACCGCAACGCCGGGAGTCTCCCTCTCCGGGGCCTCTTCGTTCGTGGCAGCCTCGGTGTCACATGTGGAAGCACGGGCTAGGGTGACACAAGGGTACATGGGGGGCAGAACATGCGGGGTCACGTCCTGCACCCCCATACCGGCTGGTCCTGGTGCAATGCCTGACTCTGCCCGGCCGGGGGGGTCCCCATGTGTATGGGTGCCCACCTGTGGAGGACCCCACGTCCCTCTGTGTGCCCAGGGCAGCAGGTGAAGGTGGAACAGGTGAGGGACAGGTGCCAGCTCTTGGTCACCTCATCGGGGACCCGTTAGATGCTGCTGGACTGTCCCTGTCACAGGACACTCCCCAACCCCCTGCACCATTGCCAGGATTGTCCCTATCCTCCAGGACAGTCCCGAACCCCCTGCACCATTCCTGGGTGACAGATCTGTCCCCCCATCTCCTGGGACTGGCCCCTCCCAGACCCATGAGTGATATTTCTGTCCCCCCTCCCACACATGGGTGACAGTCACAGTCCCAGTGAGGCAGATGAGGGGACAGGGATGGAGGCTGTGTCCTCTCCCCCCATTCAGGTGACTCCCGCACCCCAGAATCGCAGCAGGACCCCAGGACAGGAGAGCTCCGGAGCTGGGGAGTCCTTGGTGCTCCCCAGGGAATGGGGATGGGAGACACCGGGATGGGAAGACCCCAGTCCTCCGTGTTTTGGGGGGGATGGACTGGAGGGAGGGGGTCCGAGGTGAGGGGTTCCTGGTGCTCCGAGGGGCTGGAAAGTGGGATCAGAGCCAGGGGGTCCCAAGTGCTCCCAGGTAGGACGGGGGGGCTGGGGCGGGGGGCACCCGCTGGTCCCGGGGATGGGAAGGGGGAACGGGGGTCCCCGGTGCTCCCAGGGGATGGACGGCGGTGATTCCCGGTGCTACGGAGGACGGGAAAGGGGAGTGCGGGGCGGGAGGAGCCCGGTGTTGCGGGAGGTTGGACGGGGGGTCTGTCCTGGTCCGGGCCGGCGGGAGCGCGCGGGGGCGGCGGGAGCGCGCGGCGCGCCCTCGCCCGGGGCCGGGACCGGGATCGGGATCGCGAGGCGGAGCCCGGGAGCGGCGGCAGGCGGCGGCTCCGGCTCCGCAAACTTTCCCGGAGCGGCGGCGGGGCCATGGGCCGCGGCCCGCGCTGAGCACCATGATCGCGGCCGGGGGCTGCCTCGGCGCCGGGCTGCTGCTGCTGGCCGCCCTCTGCCCCCCCGCCGCCGCTGAAGGTGGGTCCCACCGGGGAGCTCCGGGGGCACAGGGGACACCGGGAATCGGGGGGACTCCGGGCCGCGGGAGCGTCCCCCGCGCCGCGACTTCGTGCAAAGTTTTGCACGGGACCGACCGGGACCGGGGGGGCACCGAGAGGGGGAACCGGGAAAGGGAGGGGGGGACACGGGGCGTGACCGAGAGGGCACGGGGGGGACATCGGGGGTGGGACCGAGTGGTGGAAAACAGAGGGGGCCCAGAGCTGGGAACGAGGGGGCACCGGGCGTAGGACCGGGCAGCTCTGGGAGTGGGTCGGGGGAGCACCGAGCCACGGGGTCCGGTATGCCCGGGGGCTGCACGGTTGGAAGTGACGGGACCACCTCCCCCGGTCCTTCCCTAGTCCCCCCGCTGCCCCTTCGGTGTCTCCGGTTCTCCCCGCCGCGGGCAGCGCGACCCCGGTGTCCCCATGCCGCGACTGCCCTCCAGGACTGGGGGCCGAACTGGTGTGTACTGGGAGGCGCTGGGAAGGGGGAGGCCCTGCCCGCTGCGCCCTGGCCCCCCCCAAGCGAAACGACCCCGATGCCGCTTTCCCGGGAGGAATTTTAGGGTCTCCGGTACAGCCCGAAGCGGAGACCCCTCCCCATGCTGCAGCCGGTCCCAGGGCTCCGGTACCGCCGGGAGAAGTGGGAAGGGGGGCCCCCAACTTGTTGGGGTTCCCTTCTCGTGGGCATCGGGAGGCTTCGGGGTGCGGGGCAGGCGCGGTGCCCCACGGAGCGGCTGGGTGGGTGGGTGGGTGCGTCCCCGTCGCTCCCATCCACATTCTCGACGTGCCGCACCCAGCCCAGCCCCGGGGGGTGCGGGGAGCCCGGCCCGTCAGCCCCCGGGCCTCGGCCAGGCACCGCGGCGGGGCTGGCAGGAACGGGGCCAGCAGGGGATGGGGCTGGTGGCCCCAAAATGGGCACCAACAGCCCAAAAAAATGGACCCTGCTTGCTCCCTTTTGGGGGGTAGCTCCAGCACCGGGTGTTTGGAAAGTGAATGCCTGGTGGGACTGGTGTGGGGTGGTGAGACATGGACGTGGGAACATACCGGGTGGTCTCCACTCCTATCACCTCACAGCTCACTCTGCTTGGAGGGTCTGTGTGGGGCGAGCTCATGGTTAGGGACACCCCGGTGTCTCCCCGTCCTTGGGGCCGGTTCGTGTCCCGCAGCCCCGTGGGCACGTGGCCGACGGGCTTTGCCGGACACCCGTGGGCAGCCGAGGTGCTTCGTGGTGGCACCGCCCGCTGGAGTGAGCCAGGCAGGATGGATCAGTCACTGCCCTTCCCGGTGCCCAGCCAGGGACCTGGGCAAGTAGACAAGGCAAAATGGCAGGGCATGGAGCCGGGATCCCACCGGGATCCTGCTGCTGCTCACTTGTCCCACCTGCCCTTTGCCCCGGGGAAGCCCCAGCACCTCGTGCCTGTGCCACAGCAGGTGTGGGCAGAGACCTTGAGCTTTGACCGCCCAAGACAACGGCACGTTCCCTTCCGGGGTCCCCCTTGTTGTACAGCCGGTCGGGTGGGAGAGAGCTGAACCCCATATTCTGGGGCCTTCCTCCTTCCTGGCCGTATATTCCCTGGCTCAGAAGCCTCGGAGCAGGCGGGGGAGGCGAGTGCCAGCCGTGTCCCCTGGACACGGGACCGCGCCAGCAGCTGCCCAGCACCGGGGGCTGTCACTCAGCCACAGAGCAGCCGGGGACCGGCACACCGAACCCCCGCCTGACCCGCGTGTGCCCCCCTGCCCCGTGCTGGGATGGCAGTGGCTCAGGGCTGGTGGCTCTGGAAGTGACACTGTGGTGGCGGCAGGGTCAGCGCCGGGCTCGGTGTCGGAGCGGACCTGGGGTCTGGCGTGGGGGCTCTCCCCGGTGAGGTGTTGGGGCGCCGGGGGCCGCGGGCGCGCCAGGGCTGGGCCGTGCCCGCCAGCCCTGCGTCACCGCTGCTCCCCAAACACGCCCGACCTGAAAAGGCAGTTCCAGCCGGGAGCGGGCGGCCGGGGCCCTGTGCCACCCGCGCCCGTGACTCACTCGCCCGGGGCCTGGCACCCAGGGCGGGCTCCCGCTCCCCCACCCCGCCTGGACGCCGCGGGGATGCTCGCCCGGCCAGCAGCCCCCAGCAACCACAACGGGGCCGGCCGGGCCCCGCAGCCGTCGCCGGTCAACAATCGGGTCTTGTCTCGGCGCGGCCGCCCCGGCGGCGTGGGCAGCGCATTCCTGCCCGCGGCCCCCGCTCCGGCCCCGCGGCTCTGGGGGTCCCAGCCCAGTCCCCAGCAGTCCCCGGCCCCCGCTGCGAGCACGGGGCGACACCGGTCCCCGTTGTCCCTCGAGCGGGGCCCGGTGCCAGAGCGGGAGCAGCTTTGCCGCGTGCCGGGGTGGGAGCCGGGGGAGCCACGGTCCAGGAAACCCATCGGAAGCTGTTGGGAGCAGCCCCGGAGATAAACGGCGGCCGCCACATCCGCGGCGTTTCCTGCGGGGGCCGGAGCTCGATGTCCCACGGGGGAGAGGAGGGGTCGGGGACCCGCTGAGCCCCCGCTGTCCCCACAGTCTGCACCGGCACCGACATGAAGCTGCTGCGTCCCTCCAGCCCCGAGAGTCACTACGAGACCCTGCGGCACCTCTATCAGGGCTGCCAGGTGGTCCAGGGCAACCTGGAGCTCACCTACTTGCCCGCCGACGCCGACACCTCCTTCCTCAAGGTGCGCAGCGGGAAAACGCCCCGAGGTGGGGAAAGGGGAAGGATGGGGGTCGGGCAGGCCCCTCACCCGTGTCCTCCTATCCCAGGACATCAAGGAGGTGCAGGGCTATGTGCTGATCGCGGAGAACCAAGTGAGCGGGCTGGAGCTGCAGAGCCTGCGCATCATCCGCGGCACGCAGCTCTTCCAGGACCGCTACGCCCTGGCCGTGGTGGGCAACGCTGGCCCCGCCGGGGCGCCGGGGCTGCGCCAGCTCGGCATGAGGCACCTCACAGGTGGGCAAACCCCCGCCTGGGGCTGGCACGGGGTGCTCGGGGTTGCTGCTCCTGCAGTTGGGAGCTGCCAGCTCGGGTTTGGGGTGGGTGGTCCTGTGGTGTGGTGGGTCCCTGTCCAGGTCTGGGTGTCCCCATAGGGGCTCCCCACCCAGGATTGGGTGTTCCCATGGAGTGGCAGGTCCCTTCCAAGGACTGGGAGTCCTCACGGGGCTGCAAAACTCCCCTGTGCCCAGGCTGACCCCCCTACCTGTCCCCCCCGCCAGAGATCCTGAAGGGAGGGGTGCGCATCGAGAGGAACCCCGAGCTCTGCTTCCAGGAGACCATCCTGTGGAGCGACATCTTCCACCGGCACAACGAGTTCCGTGGAGAGATCCAGGTGGAGACCACCCGCACCCGCAGCTGTGAGTGCCCCGGAGGGGGTTGTGGTACCAGGGATGGGTCTGGGGGTTCCAGACTTCCTGGCACACCTTGCTCACACTTCCCCCTGTGCAGGTCCCGACTGCCGGGCGCTCTGTGCCGAGGGGCACTGCTGGGGCGAAAGCAAATGGGACTGCCAGACACGTGAGTGTGGGGCCCACAGAGGCTCTGACCCCCCCTCAGGGACCCCCAAAGCCCCTGGGAACCCCTTTCCTTCCCTCCATATGCCCCTGCTCCACTGATCCTCACTTGGCACCCGAATCTCTGTCCCAGAGACTCCCTGGACTTCTGCTTGCACTCCCAAATTGTTGCCCTTCTGAGCCCTACTTGCCACCTAAATCCTGTTCTCAGAGACCCTCTGGACCTTCTATTTGGCCCCCCCCAATCTCTGTCCCACTGACCCCTATTTGCCACCTAAATCTTGCCCCCAGAAGCACGCTAGCTTTCTGTTTAGCCCCCAAATCCTTGTTCCACTGAGCCCTACATGACACCCAAATCCTGGCCCCAGACATCCTCTAAAATCCCTGCTCTGGGAGCCTCCCCTTACACCTTAAATCCCTGCCCTGTGGACCTCAGCTTACACCCCAAATCCCAGCCCTGGGAACCCCTGCTTCATTCCCCAGATTCCTGCCCCACTGCCGTCATTTAGCACCTGAATTCCCACCACCCAGATTTTTGCCCTGGGAGCCTACCTACCCTCCAGCCCCTCATCCTGGGGACTCCCCCATTGCCTGAAGGGGGAGGATCCACAGGGGTCCCTGTCCCCAGCGTGTCCCTCTGTGCCCCCACAGTGACCAACAGCATCTGCCACGGTTGCCCACGCTGCAAGGGCACGAAGCCCACGGACTGTTGCCACGAGCAGTGCGCCGCTGGCTGCACCGGCCCCAAGCACTCCGACTGCCTGGTGCGCACGGGATGGGGACACCGGGGGTCCTGGGGGGGTATAGGGGTCTCACATGGCTGTGTCCCCCCCCAGGCATGCCTGAACTTCAATCGGAGTGGGATCTGTGAGCTGCATTGTCCCCCACTCGTCATCTATAACTCGGACACCTTCGAGTCAATGCCCAATCCTGACGGTCGCTACACCTTTGGTGCCAGCTGTGTCAGCCAGTGTCCCTGTGAGTGACACCCTGGGGGGGTGCAGGGGCAGCCAGCATGGCCCTGACCGCCTCTCCTGCCCCCTCCAGACAATTACCTCGCCACAGAGGTGGGATCCTGTACCCTCGTGTGCCCCCAGAACAGCCAGGAGGTCACGGTCAACAACGTCCAGAAGTGTGAGAAGTGCAGCAAACCCTGCCCAGAGGGTGAGAAACCCCTCTGGGGTCTGGGGAGGTCTGGGTGCTCTGAGGATGTGGGTGAGCAGCCCCCAGGGGTTGGGGAGAGGGGTCTGGAGGCTGCAGGATTGTGGATGGGCAGCTCCTCAATGTCCTGGGTGGCTCGTGGGGCTCCCAAGGTTGTGGGTGAGCAGACCCACAGTATCTGGACAGGTCTGGGGATTCCAGGGGTGCAGGTGAGCAGCCCCCCAGAGTGGCTCGGGGGACCCCAGGGATTTCCCCTGGGGGCTGGGAGTATTCTGGGGGTACCCAAGGGTGTGAGTAAGCAGCCACCCCAAGTCTTGGGGGGCTCTGGGGACCCCAGGGATGTGGGTGATCAGTCCCCAGTGCAGCTCTGGGGACCCCAAGGCTGTGTGGGGGTGCTGCTATGCACTGTGGGGGTACCTCCGTGGCTGGTGGGGCAGTGTTTTCGGGGGCTCAGGAGTCCTGGCAGAGCACCCCAGCCCTGCTGTGCCCTCCCAGTGTGCTACGGGCTGGGAGTGGATTTCCTGAAGGGCGTCCGTGCTGTGAATGCCTCCAACATCCAGCACTTCTCCGGCTGCACCAAGATTTTTGGGAGCCTGGCCTTCCTGCCCGAGACCTTTGATGGGTGAGTGTCTGATTCCCCTCCCTGAGCCCACCAGGACTCCCAGCGGGACCCCCCCAACCTCCCTCTCATCCTTGGCAGGGACCCCAGCACCAACACCCCACCCCTGGACCCCAAACTGCTGCGGATCTTCGAGAGCCTGGAGGAGCTGACGGGTGAGAGCTGGGGGAGCTGAGGGTGGGGTTTAAGGGCTCCGAGTTTGGGGGGGACATGGGGTGATGACACTGAGCTCCCCACAGGCTTCCTCTACATTGCGGCCTGGCCTCCCGACATGAAGGACCTGGGGGTGTTCCAAAACCTGCGGGTGATCCGGGGCCGAGTGCTGCACAAGTGAGCAGGGATGGGGATGTGGGGGGACACGGGGGCACAGGGGGACGTGGAGGGATGCAGGGAGTCACAGAGGGGACACAGGGACACGGGGTGACATGGAAACATGGGGAGATGTTGGGGCACAGGGGTACATGGGGGGACACGGAGGGACTTGGGGGGTGCAGGGGGTTGTGGGAACACATGGGGAGACATGAGGACATGGGAGGACATTGCAGGATGAGGGGGATGACAGGACACAAGGGGACTTGGGTGAGATGCGGGGGGTGCAGGGGGACACGGGGACATGAAGGGACACACAGGGGGTGCAGGGGGACAGGGGAAGGACATGGAGGATGTGCGGGGACACTCGTGTCTCACCCGTGGGTGTCTCGGCAGTGGCGCCTACTCGCTGACGCTGCAGGACCTGGCGGTGCAGGCGCTGGGGCTCCGGGCCCTGCAGGAGATCAGCAGTGGGATGGTGCTCGTGCACCACAACCCCCAGCTCTGCTTCCTCCAGAAGGTGCCCTGGCACAGCATCTTCCGCAACCCCCGCCAGCGCCTCTTCCAGACCCACAACAAACCCCCTGAGCAGTGCGGTAAGGGGGGGGCCCTTGGGGGTGGGGGGAGATGGTGAACCCCCCCTATTGCTGACAAACCCCCTGGTGCTGATGGTGCCCCCCCCGCAGAGAGCGAGGGGCTGGTTTGCTTCCACCTCTGTGCCCAGGGGCACTGCTGGGGCCCCGGCCCCACCCAGTGCGTGGCCTGCGAGCGGTTCCTGCGTGGCCAGGAGTGCGTGGCCTCCTGCAACCTCCTGGATGGGTGAGTGGAGACCCTCGGGAGTGGCAAACAGAGTCCCCACAAACACTGCAGGTGAGGCCAGGACCCCATCCCTGCCCCTTTGCCCTGCAGAGCCGTCCGGGAACACGCCAACGGGACACGGTGCCTGCCGTGCCACCCCGAGTGCCAACCCCAGAACGGAACCGAGACCTGCTTCGGATCGGTGAGGATAAGGCCACACACTGGGTGGGGTCGGGGTGCCCCCAGACATCTGGGTCCCTCAACCTGCCCCAATTCCTGCAGGATCCAGACCAGTGCGTGGCCTGTGCCCACTACAAGGACGCCCAGCAGTGTGTGCGGCGCTGCCCCAGTGGCGTCAAGGCTGACGCCTCCTTTGTGCCTGTCTGGAAATACCCGGATGAATTCGGCGTGTGCCAGCTCTGCCCCACCAACTGCACCCACTCGTGAGTTGGGGATCCCTAGCTGAGAAGGGGGTGCCCAGGGGGTGCTGGCAGCTGTAGGGGACTGCTGACAGCGGGGGGCTGCACCTTGTGTCCCCAGGTGCACGATCCGGGATGAGGATGGATGTCCCGTGGACCAGAAGCCAAGGTAGGAGTGTGTGCATGTGTTGTGCCACCACCACTCTGGATGCTGGGGTCCCCCCACACTGATGGCCTCTTGCCATGCAGCCAGGTGACATCCATCATTGCTGGCGTGGTGGGGGCTCTGCTGGTCATTGTCCTGCTCCTCATCACCGTCATCTGTGTCAAGCGCCGGCGGCAGCAGGAGCGCAAGCACACGATGCGGCGGCTGCTGCAAGAGACCGAGGTGGGGAATCTCCTGGGGGGCAGGAGTGGACCCTCAGTGCCTGGGAGGGATCAGGAGCCTGGCCCCACTCACCCCTCCATGCCCCACAGCTGGTGGAGCCACTGACGCCCAGCGGGGCCCTCCCCAACCAAGCCCAGATGAGGATCCTCAAGGAGACGGAGCTCAAGAAAGTGAAAGTTTTGGGTTCTGGTGCTTTTGGCACAGTCTATAAGGTGAGGGGGTGGGACAGCACAGTGGGACGTGACCCCCCCCCCCCGATCTGCACCCTTTCACCTGCTTGTCCCCACCTCAGGGCATCTGGATCCCCGATGGAGAGAGCGTGAAGATCCCAGTGGCCATCAAAGTGTTGCGGGAGAACACGTCACCCAAAGCCAACAAGGAGATCCTGGACGTGAGTGTGGCCATGGCACTGGTGGGGAATGGGGCTGGCAGCGGCCCCTGCCCACCCTGACCCCCACCCTGACTCCCCTCCTGCCCACAGGAGGCCTATGTGATGGCAGGGGTGGGCAGCCCCTACGTGTCCCGGCTGCTGGGCATCTGCCTGACCTCCACGGTGCAGCTGGTGACGCAGCTGATGCCCTACGGCTGCCTCTTGGACTACGTGCGGGAGAACAAGGACCACATCGGCTCCCAGGACCTGCTCAACTGGTGTGTGCAGATCGCCAAGGTAGGACAGGGGACCTGGGCTGCTCTGGGGGTCCTGGGGGAGACCAGGGACAGCTGGACATGTGCCATCTCCAGGGGATGAGTTACCTGGAGGAGGTGAGGCTGGTGCACCGGGACTTGGCTGCTCGCAACGTTCTTGTCAAGAGCCCCAACCACGTCAAGATCACCGACTTTGGGCTGGCCCGGCTGCTCGACATCGACGAGACAGAGTACCACGCTGATGGCGGCAAGGTAGGGCTTGGGGACTCAGGGACAGTGGTACTCCCCTCGGTGACAGCCACCCTCCAGTCCTGCTCACCTCTCCCTCTGCCCTGTCCCAGGTTCCCATCAAGTGGATGGCGCTGGAGTCCATCCTCCGCCGGCGCTTCACGCACCAGAGCGATGTCTGGAGTTACGGTGCGTCAGGGTGTCCCCACCCCAGGGGATTTGGGGGGTCCCAGGGCACTGCTCACTCCCACATCCATCCCCTCCAGGTGTCACCGTGTGGGAGCTGATGACATTTGGAGCAAAGCCGTACGATGGGATCCCTGCCCGGGAGATCCCAGACCTGCTGGAAAAGGGCGAGCGGCTGCCACAGCCGCCCATCTGCACCATCGACGTCTACATGATCATGGTGAAATGTACGGGGAGGCTACACAGGGACAGGGAGGGGACAGGCCATGGTGTCACCCTGCTCCCAGCCCTGATGGTGCCCTGCTCTGCTCCAGGCTGGATGATTGACTCCGAGTGCCGGCCCAAGTTCCGGGAGTTGGTCACCGAGTTCTCCCGCATGGCCCGTGACCCCCAGCGCTTCGTGGTCATCCAGGTATGCAGGTCCCTGAGAGTCCCATCCCCTCACCAGTGCCCTGGGGCGAGCACTGACTGGTGTGACCCCCCCCAGAATGACCTGGTGGGGCTGCCTGGCTCCATGGACAGCACCTTCTACCGAGCACTGCTGGATGAGGAGGACATGGATGACCTGGTGGATGCTGAGGAGTACCTGGTGCCTCACCACGGCTTCTTCAGCACCGACACCTCCACCACCTACCGCAGCCGCATCTCCTCCATGCGGGTACACGGGGAGGGCTGGCAGGGAGCTCCCAGGCCTGGCACAGGCATGGGGGTGACGCTGTGCCATGTCTGTGAGGGGCAAAGGACTGGGAGGGTCCTCGGGGTGGGCTCAAGTGCCCAACTCCGTGTCCTCTCTCACACCCAGAGCACGGCAGAGTCTCCAGCCAAGGTGGAAGAGGGCGAGGGCTTGGCCTCCTTCCCCTTCCCTGCCCAAGGCCTGGCAGAGGGGCCAGAGGGCCCTGTCCCAGAGGTGCCAGATGGGGACAAGGTGGCCCTGCAGAGCCCCCCGGGGCGGGAGCCTGGGACCCTGCCCCGGTACAGCGAGGATCCCACCGGGCTGGTGGCCAAGGATGGAGAGGACCCTGATGGCTTCACTGTCCCGGCCCCCCACAGCACCATGCCAGGTAGGGAGGCCACAGCCAGACTCTTGGGGAGGTGATGGGGGATGTCTCCCTGCCCCATGACACTTGGGGAGGGGGTCCCTAACGTGTCACTCACCCTGCAGAGTACGTGAACCAGGCTGAAGAACATTCACCCCACACTCCCCCATCCCCACTGGACAAGCCCAAGGGACACCAAGGGAAGAATGGGCTCATCAAGGACCCCAAGAACTCCTTCTCCTTCGGCCACGCCGTGGAGAACCCCGAGTACCTGGCACCCCACGGCCCACCTGGCCCCTTCAGCCAGGCCTTTGACAACCCCTACTACTGGAACCAGGACTCCACTAAGGGTGGGGGCCCCGATGGTGGCCCCGGAACGACGCCCACGGCCGAGAACCCCGAGTACCTCGGCCTGGCCGGCCCCGACGCCACGGCTGTGTAGGAGAGACCCCCCCAACTTCACCAAGGCAGCTCAGGGAGGGATGACTAGGGGTCCATCCCCTCTGCCCAGGGGTGGCACCCGCCACGGAGGGCTGGGAGAGCCCAGGACACTGTGGGACAGCGTGGAGCAAAGCCTGGGGACAGAGGGGTCACCCTCAGTGGCACTGGGGGCCCACAAGCTGGGTGGTGCCTTGAGCAGCCCAGGCAGCTCGGACCCAGCACGGCCCAGAGAAGGACAGACCCTCTGCCATCCCCCCCATTCCAGGGCTGTCCCAGTGCCTGGGACACGTGGACTTGCACTGAGGGCAGCTGGACTGAGAGCAGCCCCGGCTGCTCTGGGATTCTTTGGAAGCACCGGGATGTATATTTGATAATTGTACATTGGTTGTTTTTTCTACTCGTGGTCTCTTTGGTTTCCCTTTCTCCATTGGATCCAGCTCTGTCTCCAGAGGACCAACATGTCATATCCCTTCCCTTTTCCCTTCTTTTTTCCCCCTTTTTCTTTTCCCTTTACCCTTATTTTTTCCCCCTTTTCCCTTTTTCCTCTCCCTTTACCATTTTTCTTTTTTCCCTCTTTTTCCTTCCCCTTTTTCCCTTATTTTTCCCCCTTTCCCATTCCTTTTTCTGTTTCCTTTTCCCCTACTCCTTTCCCGTTTCCCCTCTCCATTGCCTTTTCCCTCTCCCACTCCTCCCTCTTTCCCTTTCACTTCCTCTCCCCTCTCACCCCCCACCACTTGTCTGAAAGATAAAATTCCGGATCCCAGGCAGGATCAAGGACGTGTCCCACCCCCCACTCCCAAGGGACACCAGAGGAGCCACATTCTCCATCCTTTATTCCACCCAGGCCCCAGGCCGTCGGGTTTATACACAGTATAGAATAAATAGGGGGGCCCCCCGCCCCGAGGCCAAGGGCAGGGTCATTCCAGGCAGGAAGCAGGAGCTGGGAGCCTGGGAATGAGGAGGGGGGATGTGAACACACCTCTGGCTATGGGGCCAGGCCGGGCTTCCCATGGCCGGCCCCAGCCCCGGATTAAACAGTGCCAGAGGGACTTTAATCATTAACAAATCCGGTGGATTCCCCTTGGAATGAACCTGCTGGGAGCTGCTCCAACACCCAGCCTGGCTCCCCATTCATGGGAGACCCCCAGATTCCCAGGGGGTGAGGGAGGGGAAGAGGCCAGCACAGAGAAATGGAGGTGCCATGGGGACCCCCTGTGCCCCCCCAGGGAGGTGCAGCTGATGAAGGGGGAAGGCAAAGGCAGGTGGGAGACCCCCCAAAGCCACGGCTACACCCCACAGCAGGTCGGGCAGGGGACAGAATGATGCCCAGTGCCACCATAGGGGTCCCCAGGAGGCTCCTGAATTCCCCCAATGTCCCCGGTCCCCCCAGTGCCCCCCAGTCGGCAGGGATTTAAGGAAGGCAGCGATGGGCAGGGTGGGGGGACCCTGCTGTCCCTGGGGGGCTACAGGATGACGCAGGGGGGGCGGCTGTTGGTGATTTTCTCCAGGGGCTCCCCATTGCGGGCTCTGCGGATTGCCTCGATCAGCTGGGGAGACACAGCAGGGGAGGGGTCACAGGCAGGGCTTGGGAGCACCCAGACACATGGAGGTGACAGGGACAAATCCCAGCCACAGAGAGGAACTGCCCCTCTCTCCCAGCAGGACCTGCAGTGCGTCCTGGCAGGGTGGCAGGAAGGGGAACAACTCCAGAGAGTGACAAAACAGGGACCCCATAGACAGATCCCATCACAGGAGGGGCTCACTGCAAACCAGACGCCCCCAGCCCAGCCTGGCTGACCCCAGGACCCCCAGGCAGGTACTCACATCCTTCTCATAAGGAAAGCCCCCGTTCTCCAGCTTGGAGAAGACGAGCTGTCCGTTGATCTCGATCTCGAAGGCACCTGAGGGCACATACAAGGCCCAGCCCTGAGCTGCATCCCACCCAAACCCCTCACGGCATCCCCAGCCTGTGCCCCCCCACAGCAGCACCGGGCTGGCCGAGCACTCAGAGCACCGCCAGGGGCTCCTGCAGACCCCCAGCTCTGCCTCCAAACTGACCCTGCTGCTGAGGGGCAGCAACCAGCACGACCCCCCTGGGCTTCCCCAGCCCCTCCCAAACCCCCTGCACGGCAGTGGGGGTGGCCTGGGGTGTTCCCCCCGAGGCTGCTGTGGGGTCTCACCGGTGCCTCCCAGCCGTGACTCGATCTCGATGTCGGGGTACTCGTCCCGCACGGCGCTCGCCAGCTCCTGGTACGTGGCCTCGAAGCCACAGGGCTCGCTGGGGAGGGGGGACCGGCTCAGGAGGGGTCGAGGCACGGGGACCTCCCCAAACTAAGGAGCACCCCCACAACAGCTCTGCTGCCTCCTGCAACAGGGAGGCAATTCCCTCCCTTTCCCTCCCTTTCTCTCCCTAATTCCCAATGCCCCGCTCAGAAGCCCTCCCCAAAACCCCCTGCACGCCCCTTCCCCCCAGCCCCCACACTCTCAACTCCCCATACCCCATAACCCTATGGCCCCTCGTTACCTCCTCAGCCCCCCACCCTGCAGAGCCCCCCAAATCCTCTATAACCCTTCACCCTTCCTCAGCTCCAAAATTCCCCTATAACCCCCCTCAGCGCCCCAATTCTCCCACCCTGCAGAGACCCTCCTCAGTCCCCCAACCCCTCTATACCCTCCTCAGCCCCCCCTTTTCCCCCCAGTCCCCTCCGTGCCTGAACCCGCCGCATGCCTCATCCCAGCTCCCCCAGTTTCTGCTCCCGACGTCCCAGTATCTCTGTGGGCCTCGCTCCCACCCCCGAAGGCCCCGGGGTCCCCTCGGTTCATGCGCCCCCGGGGCTCCCCGCGGCCGCGGCGCTCACCAGTACTCCACCACGATGCGGACCCGCCGCTCGGCCCCACTCTCGGCCCCGTTCCCGTCCCCGGTCGCGTCCTCAGCCCCGCTGCTCATGGCCTCCGGTCCCACCGCGCTGCCGCTTCCGGGTGCTGTCACGTGACGCGACACTTCCGGCCGCTCTGCACCGCGGCCTTGCTCGTCTTGTCTGCTCCGAGACCTCCGGGAGACCCGCCGGGACCCCAGTGACCCCCGGGAGGCCAAAAATGACCTTCAGTGACCCCCGTGAGACACCCAGTGACCCAAAGTGACTCCCAGGACAGCTCTAGTGACCTAAAGTGACGCCCAGGGGACCCAAACTCACCTGTGTGTCACCTGCAGAGACCCCCCGAGACCCGCAGGGGACCCGCAACCCCCCTGGTGAGAATCACAATGACCTCAGTGACACCCGTGTCACCCGTGTCACCCACACCCACCCCCATGGGGCCCAAGGTGACCTCCGGGGGACCCACACGGAACCCGTGAGACCTGAAATGACCCTCACGGGAGCCATGGGTACTCCCACTGCCCCATGGGACCCACACCTAAAACCCCTGTGGGGGTTCTATAGGGCCTTGTAGCCCCACCACAGACCAATAGGACCCCATGGAACCCTCAGCACCCCCCACAGGGACCCCATAACCCCTCCATGGGGACACCTCTAGGGACTCTGACCCCGTGGCACCCCAAGTCCCCAGTGGGGACCCCCAGACCCTGTATGGGGACACCCACAAGGGACCCCGCAGGACACACACAGAGCCCCTGAGGGACCCCACGTCCCACTGCGTTCCCATATCCCAAATACCCCCCACCCCCCAACCCTCCTGGAAGGGCCCCTGACCTGCATGAGACCTCCATGACCCCCTCCCACCCCCCCCCACCCCGTGCTCCTACCTGGCAGGGGTCCCTTAGGGGACAATGGGGACATCCCCCTCCTGCCATGCGACCCTTCCAGCCCCCTACTTTGGGGGTGCCAGGGGAGCCTTAACCCAAACCCTACACCCTGGGGTTGGGGACTCCCAGAGCATGGGCTGGGGGTCTGTGAGATCTGCACCCCCAGGACATCCCAGGGGACCGAAGCCCTGTGTCCCCCATGGCCAGGCTGCTCCAGGGGTCACCCCAGTGCATTGTGGGAAACTCCCCATCACCACCTCAGAGGGGTCTTGGGAAGTGGGTTTGGGGGGTCCAGCCCCCCGGAGCTGGGCTGGGGCCAGTCTGGACACCCCCCCTGGGGGCTGGGGAGACTGAGGGGCTCCCCCTGGGTCTTGGTGGGGGCCGGTGCCGGGCAGCAGGCCCGGGGCATCGTGATGTCAGGCGGGGGCGGGAGCTGGCGCAGGTAGATAAAGCCGGGGAGAACAGGAATCCCTGGTCCGGCGGGAGGTGCCGGGACGCGGCGGGAGCTGCAGGTAGGAGCGGGGGCCGGGCTGGGGGCTCCTGGGGCCGGGGGGATCGCTGCTCATCCCGGGATGTTGGTCCCATCCCGCCAGGACCGACCCCAGACCTCTCACTGCGCCTGCAACCCTTCCCTCCCTCCTTCCCGCCTTCCTCCCGGCTCTTCCTCCTCCCCTGCCATCCCGCCGTGCCTCCCCTGCTGCCTCTGTGCCCCTGGGGAGCCCTGTCCCCCCAACCTCGGCACCCACCGGGACCCCCACCCACAGCTGGGACTCTGTTCCTTAATCCTGGTGGTCCCGGCATCCTGTCCCTTATCCTGGTGACCCTGTGATTCCATTCCTTGTGTCCCTGGAGTCCCATCCCCTAATCCGGGTGGCTCTGGGATCCTGTCCCTCAGCCCTGTTGCCCTGGGACACCATCCCCTCAATCCAGCGGCCCTGGACCCCCTGCTCTATAGCCCTGATGGTCCTGGGGCTGATCCCAGTGGTCCTGACCCCCTCCAGTCCCCCACCCTATAACCCTGATGGCCCCTGTGCCTTTGCCCAAAGCCCTGTGTCCCTCTGTTTGTCCCACCCTGTGTGTCCCCACCCTGCTGGAGCCCTGCCACGGCCACCAGGACAGGGCTCACACCTGGGGTGACCTGAGGCCATGGGTTGGGCTGCGGGTTGGTGCCAGGGCAGTGTCCTGGTCCCAGGGCCCTGTCTGCCACATCCCCCTCGTGTCCCCTGCTGTCCCCCCCACCAGCAGCATCACCCTACCTGACCCCTGACTGTCCCTGTGTCCCCACATCACCCCGGGGTCTGGCCAGGGACGGAGGACCCGGCCTGGCACAGCCAGGGCAGGGAGCAGGGATGGAGCAGAGGGTCCTGGTGGGATGCTGGGATGGAGACAGGGACACAACAGGGACAGGGATGGAATGAGGACGACATCAGTCCTGCCCAGCCATGGACTTGGACCCCGAGAGTGGCAGGAGGTGGGGACAGGAACCGGCAGCGTGTGAATGATTAACGTGGGTGTCCTGGGACCGCCGGGTCCAGCACCTGTGGCCACCGAGTGCCACCGAGGATGCCACGTGTGTGTTACGTGTGCCACGTGCTGGCGGGGCCGTGGCACATCCCCGGTCAGTCCCGAGCTGGTGCCGGAGCGTGGCTGTGTCCGAGCACGACCAGTGCCTGAGCACGGTGGCACTGCGTGGGCGCTGGCACCAGGTGTGGGTGGGGACACGGGGGGGCTGTGCCAGCCGGGGGGAGGGGGCTGGCGGCGGTTCCCACGGCGGCTCCCTCGCCCCCGGCTCCCGGCGCGGCCGCCCGGGCTCGGATGCCAGGGCGGTGAGGTGGAGCTGGGAGCGGCCGCCAGAACTGGTTTGGCCGGACCCGAGGAGGTGTTTGGGCTGAGTCGCCGCCGCCACGCTCGGCTTCCTGCTCCCCACGGCGCCGGCACGGCTCGGCCTGGCAAAGCTCAGCCTGGCAAAGCTTGTCCTGGCAAAGCTCAGCCCGGCACAGCTCAGCCAGCATCTCCCAGTGCCCCCAGACCCTCAGTGCTGATGTGGGGCTACTGGTGAGGGTCCCACGTGGGATGTGGGGGATTCTTGGGGGTCTCATAACGGGTTGTGCTCGCCAGCAGTGTAACGCTCCAGCCCCCAGCTCCTGGATGGGACTGCGGGGACTGGGACACCTTTGGCGGCCACCTGGGATCAGCCAGACCCCCAGGGTTGGGGTCCTGCTTGTCTGGGCACGTGGGTGGGTGCCAGGGGTGGGAGCCCACACGGAGCCCAGTGTGGTGTCGTGTGGGGGCTGCCCACACCTGGCCATGGCCCCCTAAATGTGGCCGTGGCCCCCTCAAGGCAACCAGGACCAACACACGGTGCCAGACCCCCTCTCTCCCCACAGATAATGCCATGGAGGGGGGGGCTCAGCAGAGCAGCCTCTGGGAGCCCCCCGAGCAGGATGGGAGTCCTGGTGAGCGGGATGGGGGTGAGGGGCCGCCCGACGTCAAGCGCTCCCAGCCCCTCCTCATCCAAGGCAGCAGGTGGGTGTGAGACCTGGGGGGGAGAGGTCGGGGAGGTTAAGGGGGGGTCAGGGGGTGCTCAGGGGGGGTCACAGGGTGTTTAGAGCTCACCCCCCCTGTGCCTGCAGCCGGCAGCCGCTACAGGAGGAGCCACGAGCGTCGTCGCTGCCCAGCATCCCCAACCCCTTCCCTGAGCTCTGCAGCCCCTCCAACTCACCCATCCTGAGCAGCCCGGCCCTGGGACAGGCACCCCCCCGCGAGGGCACCTCCCATGTGAGTCAGGGGCAGAGGGCTGGGGAGGGGGACTGGGGTCTGGGACAGGAACACTCCTGCTGGGGAGGGGATTCTTGGTCTTGGGGCAGAGACCTCTCCCATGAGGGCACCTCCCATGGGAAGTGGGAGTCAGGGGGCTGGGGAGAGGAGAGGGTCTCAGCTCTGGGGAAGGAACCTCCTCCCATGTGGGTTGAGGGTCTGGGAAGGGCTCTCAGCCTTTGCACAGGGACCCCTCTACGGAGGCGTGAGCCCTCCTGAGACAGGGGGCCAAGGGGTTGGGAAGGGGGACTTTAACCCTGGGGAGGGGACCACCTCCCACATGAGCCAAGGGGCTGGGAAGGGAGGATCCCATCCCTGGAACAGGGACCACCTCCCAAATGAATTGAGGAGCAGGAGGTGGGGGGGGTGGTCTCACCTGTGGTTCTGCAGGGTCCTCTCGTGCTGGGGGGGCCCTGACACCCCCTGTCCCACCTCCCAGGTGGTGAAGGTGTTCGGTGAGGACGGCGCCTGCCGCTCTCTGGAGGCGTCGGCTGCGACCACGGCGCGGCAGCTCTGCGAGACCCTGGTGCGCAGGACACGGGCGCTGCACGACCACAGCTGGGCCCTGGTGGAGCTGCACCAGCACCTGGCCCTGGGTGAGCGGCCGTGGGGGCACAGCGGGGCACAGCCCAAGTGACCCCCGACCCTGCTGACCCCCCCGCCCCCCCAGAGCGCTGCCTGGAGGACCACGAGTCGGTGGTGGAGGTGCAGAGCTCCTGGGCCCCGGGTGCCGACAGCCGCTTCGTGTTCCGCAAGAACTTCGCCAAGTACGAGCTCTTCAAGAGCAACGCGGTAGGTGGGCACCTCTGTACCCCCCCGTGGGGACCCTGAGCACCCCAAGGGTCTCTGCTCACCCTCTGTCCCCCAGCAGTCGCTGTTCCCCGAGGTGATGGTGTCCAGCTGCCTGGAGGCCAACAAGAGCATGGCACACTCCGAGCTCATCCAGGTACCATGCCCGGCTGTGCCCTGGGGACCCTGCCGCGCCCCGGGGACCCCGCCGTGCCCCTCAGCCCTCATGTTCCCCCAGAACTTCCTCAACTCTGGGAGCTGCCCTGAGGTCCAGGGCTTCCTGCAGCTGCGGGAGGCCGGGCGCAAGGTCTGGAAGCGTTTCCACTTCTCCCTGCGCCGCTCGGGGCTCTACTACTCCACCAAGGGCACCTCCAAGGTGAGGGCAGGGGGTCCTGGGGGAAGAGGGCACGTCCAGGGGGTGCAGTGGGGCCAGCCCTGACACCCCCCACCCTCCAGGACCCCCGGCACCTCCAGTACTTCGCTGACCTCACCGAGTCCAACATCTACTACGTGACGCAGGGCAAGAAGCTCTACGGGACGCCCACCGAATTTGGCTTCTGCATCAAGGTGGGGATGTCCCTGCCTGTGGCAGGGTCATTCCCTGCTCCTCCCCCGGCCAAGGGCTCTCTGTCCCCTCAGAGCCACCCGGGGCTGCCCCGTGACGGCTCCGGCCTCTCCCGCAGCCCCACAAGGTGCGGAGTGGTGTGAAGGGTCTGAAGCTGCTCTGCAGCGAGGATGAGCAGAGCCGCAGCTGCTGGATGGCCGCGTTCCGGCTCTTCAAGGTCAGCCCCGATGGGCCCCACGCTGGGGGGACACTGGGATGATGGAGAGATGCTGGGAGGGACACAGGAGGGGATTTGGAGGGATAAAGGGGGGATTCTGGAGGAATACTGGGGTAGTGCTGGAGGGATGCTGGGGGGATGCTTGGGGAATACTGGAGGGATGCTGGGAAGATGCTGGAGAGATACAAGGCAGGGAATGTGGAAGAGTTCTAGAGGGATGCTGGAGGGATGACCCCATCCCAGTGAAAATGTTTCAGGGTGGGGTGTCCCTGTGTCCTTGTGGAGTGCATGCAGAGGTCCCCACCCCTGCCTGCACTGGGTGGCTGTGGAGGTTCCTGGGTGTCCCTGGGGGCTCCCCCACCCTGCAGCAGGGCCCCCCAGCTGACAGGGCTGTTCCCTCAGTACGGGATGCAGCTCTACCGCAACTACCAGCAAGCACAGGCACGACTGAGCCAACCCCCCTGGATCGGCCCCACCCCCCTGGTGAGTGTCCCCTGTCCACTGCAGCCCCTGGCCCGTGGGGACCCTCCAATGACCCCCCCCTGTCCCCCACAGCGAAGCGTCTCGGACAATGCACTGGTGGCCATGGACTTCTCAGGGTGCACGGGCCGGGTGATTGAGAACCCCAATGAGGTGCTGACTGCAGCCCTGGAGGAGGCACAGGCCTGGAGGGTGAGTTGGGGTGTTGGGGAGTGAGGGGGAGCCCCTCTGAGCCCACCCTAACATCCCCTCCTCTCTCTGTGTGCCCAGAAGAAGACGACTCACCGGTACAGCCTGCCTGCAGCCTGCCACAGCTCCCCGCTCAGTGCCGGTGAGACGTGGGGTCAGTGCCCAGTGGGGGTCCCTGCCCCGGGCAGGGGGTCCCCCCAGACCTGACACCCCTGTCCCCACAGCCATCCACCGCACCCAGCCCTGGTTCCACGGGCGCATCTCCCGGGAGGACACCCAGCAGCTCATCGGCCGCCAGGGCTTGGTGGACGGGTACGGGACCCGGGGGTGGGGGCTCGGGGTCCCTGGGGCTCCTGGGGGGGACATGGAATTCCAGGGAGGTACAGGAGCCCAAGGGTTACAGGGTCCTGCAGCTCCTGGGGGAGATACAGGACATGTATGGGGGTGGGGAGAGTGATCCCAGGGGAGTTGTGACTCCCAGGATTTTGCAGGGTTTGGGACCCTGGGGTTTGAGGGACACACAGGCTCCTGGGGGGACACAGAGACTCCCAGGGATACCAGTACTGGGCTACTCCCAGGTGTTCATATTGTGTTTGTGGGACCCCATGGGTGACACTGGGAGGGCAGAGGAGACCTGGGGCCAGCAGTGACACCCCTGGAGCTCACAGGGTCTTCCTGGTGCGGGAGAGCCAACGGAACCCCAAGGGCTTCGTGCTGTCCCTGTGCCACCTGCAGCGCATCAAACACTACCTCATCCTGCCGGTGAGTGCCAGCGTGGGGCTGGGGGGGCGGGGAGGGGCCGAGGCGGGGGGTCCTGACCTGCAGACCCCGGCAGAGCGAGGAGGAGGGTCGGCTCTACTTCACCATGGACGACGGGCAGACGCGCTTCGCCGACCTCATCCAGCTCGTGGAGTTCCACCAGATCAACCGCGGCATCCTGCCCTGCAAGCTGCGGCACTACTGCACCTGCGTGGCCCTCTGAGCCACGGCGTGGCACCACCGGGAGGGTTTGGCACAGCCTGGCACCACCAGCGTGGCAGGGTTTGGCTCAGTCTGGCGCTGCCAGCGTGGCTTGGCGCAGTCTGGCACTGCTGGCATTCTTTGGCTCAGTCTCACTGCCGATGTAGCACGGCTTGATACAGCCCAGCACTACCAGCATGGAATGGTTTGGCACAGCCTGCCACCACTGGGATTGTTTGGCACAGCCTGGCCCTGCTGATGCAGCATGGCTTGGCACAGCCCAGCACCACCAGTACAGTTTGGCACAGCTGGGCACCACCGACATGGCACAGCTCAGCACAGTCTGGCACTGCTGGCACCACTTGACACAGCCTGGAACCAGTGGGATGATTTGGCACAGCCCAGCACCACCAGCATGGCACAGTTTGGCACAGTCTGGCACAGTTGGGTGGTTTGGCACAGCCTGGCACCGCCAACATGGCACAGCTCAGCACAGCCCACCACCAGGACCCCCACACTCAAGCACTTTCTCCCCTCGACCCTGCAGCACCAGCCCCGAGTATCCCTGCGGTGGCCTGGCACTCCTTGCCTCCACACCAGAGGGGTTTTGGGGTCCCCATCAGCGGGATCCCGGGGTGTGGGGGTGAGGGGGGCACCCATCACTGTGTCCCCCTTGTCTCCACAAGGCCAGTTGAACTGGGACGTGTTTTATACCAGTGATAATAAAGGTTATTTTTGCAGAGCTCCTGCCTTGTTCCTTCCCATCCCTGGAGCCCCCCAGTGCTGCTGGCACACGGCTGGCAGTGTCCCCATCTCCCACAGTGTCCCCATGTCTGGCAGTGTCCTCATATCCCTCTGTGTCCCCACAGTGCCCCGGGTCCCACACAAAGGCCCCTCTGTGCTCCCCGGGCACCACGTGCGGCTCAGCCACGCGGCCGCCGCAAATCCCCGGGAGGGGGGATTATCCAGGGGGGATTAAGGGCCCGGATCTGGGGGGGCTGGGGCTGGGGCAGCTGCTATAAAAGCGGGGGGCTGGGGCGCGGGGGAGAGGCCGTGCCATGGCTCCCAAGACGGTGCTGATCACCGGCTGCTCCTCCGGCATCGGGCTGGCGCTGGCCGTGCGGCTGGCACGGGACAAGCAGCGGCGCTTCCGAGGTGAGCGGGGTGGAGGGACCCCCCCAGCCCCCGGGGAGAGCCCGCGGGGGCTGAGCCGCCTGTGCCCGCAGTCATCGCCACCATGAGGAACGTGAGCAGGAGCGGGGCGCTGGCGGCGGCGGCGGGGCCGGCGCTGGGCCGGACGCTGGAGATCAAACAGCTGGACGTGTGTGACGAGGGCTCCATCCGCGCCTGCCTCGACAGCATCCCCGGGCGCCACGTCGATATCCTGGGTGAGCCCCGGGATTGCCCTCCCACCGTGACCCTGGTGTGGGGACCCTCTATGATGGGGACCCCTGTACTTGGCTGTCCAGCCAAGCTTGTCCCATGCCAGGGACCATTTGTGCTCCCAGCACTGGGACCCTCCCTGTCAGGGACACCTCATGAGCCTGACCCAGTACACCAGGGACTGTCCATGCCAGGGACCCCCTGAACCAGGGACCCTTTGTGCTGGCGCATTCCCTGCACCAGGGACCCTCCAAACTCAGGACATCCCATTCTGGGGACACTTCGAGTACTGGGGACCCTCTGTACCAGGAGCCCCTCACCCCACACACAAGTGACTCTCTATGCTAGGGACACCCTGCACCAGGGACCCTCCACACCCAGGACATCCCATGCTGGGGACACTCCAAGAACCAGGGACTCCCCATGCCCAGGGTGCAGGATCCCCCTGCCCAGCACTCACCCCACTGATGCCCCCTGCCCACAGTCAGCAACGCCGGGGTGGGCATGGCAGGACCCCTGGAGTGCCAGAGCCTGGCAGCCATGCAGAGCCTCATGGACACCAACTTCTTCGGCCTCGTCCGCCTGGTCAAGGAGGTGCTGCCCGACATGAAGCGGCGCCGCGGGGGCCACATCGTCGTTATCAGCAGCATCATGGGCCTGCAGGGTAGGGGAAAATGGGGTGCCCTGGGGGAACCAGCCCCCACCCAGCCCTGACTGCGACTCCTCAACCATCCAGGCATTGTCTTCAATGACATCTACTCGGCCTCCAAGTTTGCGGTGGAGGGTTTCTGCGAGAGCCTGGTGGTGCAGGCGCTGCGCTTCAACGTGGCGTGAGTGAGGGGGCAGGTGGCCGTGCAGCCGCTGGGGCCAGGGGTCCTGGGGTGCCCAGTGCCCAGTGCCCCATCCCTGAGCAGGATCAGCCTGGTGGAGCCGGGGCCGGTGATGACAGAATTCGAGACAAAGTTGTATGAGGAAGCCGAACGCGCTGACTACTCACGGACTGACCCCGAGACAGCTGAAATCTTCACCAAGCTCTACCTGAGGAACTCCAGGGATGTGTTCACCAGCCTGGGCCAGACCCCCGAGGACATCGCAGAGGTGACAGGAGGGCAGGGGGCCCCAGAGGGCTTTGGGGTGCCCTGCTGGGTTGGGCTGGAATGGACAGAGGTGTCAGTTAGCCCTAACAATGAACAGCAATGCCCAGCCAGCAGTGGAGTAACTCGCACCCAGACAGCTCCATCCTGATGGGGCTGAACCTGGCTGGGAATGGAAATAGGAATGGTGATGGGATGGGAATGGGGATGGGGATGAGGATGGGAATGGGAATGGGGATGGGGATGGGGATGGGAATGGGAATGGGAATGGGAATGGGGATGGGAATGGGAATGGGATGGGATAGGATGGGATGGGAATAAAATGGGAAGGAACTGAGGATGGAGATGGGAGGGAGATGGAATGGGAATGAGAAGGGATGGAGATGGGGGTAGGATGGGATGGGGTGGGATAGGATAAAGATAAGGATACGATGGGAAGGAGTTAGGGATGGGATAGGAATGGTGAGGGGTGAGGTGGGACGGATTAGAGATAAGGATAGATGGAAAGGCCTTGGTATGGGGATAGGAAGTGAATGAGAAGGAGTTGGGATGAGAATGAGGATAGGAGGGGAATGGGAAGGAAGGGGATGGGAATGTGAATGAGGATGAAGGTGCAGATGGGGATGGGATGCAGACGGGGTTGAAAGGGGATGGGAATGGTGATGGGCTGGGGTGGGACAGGAAGGGGACAGTGCCATGCCCACATACAGCACACCCTGCGGGTGATCGAGGCGGCGCGGCCACCGTTCCGGCACCAGACCAACGTGGCGTACACGCCGATGGCCGCGCTCAAACACGCCGACCCCAGCGGCGCCCTCATCACCGACGCCTTCTACAAGCTGGTGTTCAAGTACGACGCGGTGCTGCGGTTCGGCCTCCGCGCCATCCGCCTTCTCCGCTGGAAGGCACAGAAGGTCAAGGCGGGCGCGCGGCTCCTGGGCTTCAAATAAGCCCTTGTGGCCCCTGGGCACTGCCCAGCCCATCCCGGGGGCGGGGGCGAGGGACCGGGACCCGGGCAGGGTTTCGCTTCCCGTTCCCGGCCCGAAATAGCTCCAGCCGCCGCCGCATTAAAATGGGGACGGTATTTATAACCAGTGCCGGGTGAGCAACGCAGAGCAGCTTCCTCCTGGAGTGCAGCGGCCGTGACGGGGCTGGGAAGGGCTGGCAGCTGCCCCCTGCCTGCCTCCTGCTCCCCTGGGACATCTGTACCTCCGACCCGCGGGCATGTGACACCCAGAGGACCTCACCCCGTCACCCCCTGGTGCTGCATCCTCCTTCCTCCAGGCGCTGCTGTGGGGTCGGGAATGTCCCACGGTGGGGTGTCCTGTGTCGCCCCTGTCTGGCACTGAGCCCTGGGGCACTGAGGCAGCACAGGGGGTGCAGGAAGTGCTGGGAGGGTGGAGAGCAGAATGTGAGGGGTGTGTGGTGTGCTCAGAGGGGCACTGGGGGGGCATTTCGGGTGCAAAGGGAGTGCAGGGACCGGTGCAGAGTGGGGGTGGGATGTATGGCAAAGACTGGGTGCAGGGTGGGTGCAGGGGATCCCAGCAGCTCACGCTGCCCCAGGGGCTGCCCTCCAGCTCCCGCTGGGTGACGGCGGGTTCACCCTGGGCGCTGGCGTGTGGGCGCTTGGCGTGACAGCGCCGGGAGGTGAGCGCAGAGGGAAACCGCAGGAGGCCCGGCATGAATCAGCCCCGCTGCTCAGAAACCTTCCTGGCTCCCCCTGCACTCCCCGGCGCAGCCCCCGGAGCTCTGGAGGGACCCCCAGCCCCACGTGAGAGGGCTGGATGGCAGCGGCCGCAGCATCGTGTGCCTCGCACGTGGCCTCTCCGAGCCCCGCCGGCTCCAGGGTCCGTGGGGACAGGATGGAGGTGGGGAAGGAAATATTTTTGCATTATCCCCCCTTCTCGCACGAGTTGATGGCAAAGCGGCGGTGGGACCGTGGCCCCGGGGTGATGGCAGCACCTGTGGGACGTGCAGGGGTGACATCAAAGCGGTGACAGCGTCGCTGCCTCCCCCCGTTGCGGTTTCTGCAGATTTGACTAACTTTCTCCGTTTGGGGGGCAGGATGGGGGGGGAGGCGTGACTCTACCCAGCCCCGGGGAGCAACAGGGGGGGCCCCTGGCACAAAGCCACAGCTGTGGGAAACGGGGTTGAGGGAGGACAGAACCCCTCTCATATACCCCCAGCACCACAGTGCTCCCGCAGCGTTCAGGGGAGCAGCAATGGTACTGGGGGAACTGGGGGAGCCCCAGATCTCAGTGCGGGTGGGGGGCAGTGGGGTCTGGGGGGAGCAGTGGCAGCCCCAGCCTCACTCCCGGCCTTGCTCACGGAGGTCCTGGGCAGAGAGAGGAGGGAACGGGGAGCTGCAGTAGGAGAGGGAATCCCCAAGGGATGGGGGACACCTGGGTTGTGTTTGAGGCTGAGGAGCATCACCTCCCACCTGGAGCATCCTCTGTGGCCACGGAGCACCACCTCGAGCCCAGCACTAGGACCCCCATCCCACCATCGCCGCAGCCCCGAGGGTGCCGGGGTGGAGGCGCTGCCGCAGGGGCTGGAGCCGTGCAGGTTGGAAGTAGATTCTTCTAAAAACAATCGTCTGCTGGGACTTTCCTGTCGCCGGCGTGTGACAATTGCCAGCCGCTCCCCGTGTCCTCGATCCCCCGAGGATTTCGCTGCCAGGTGCCGACTCGCTGCCATGCAAATGTAGCGCCCGATATAACCCGGCTGGAGGGGCTGGAGGGGCCGGTTCGGCTGCTCCCCGGGGGCTTCACTTCCCTCCCGGCGCAGCGAGGGGGGCGTCAGGCGTGACACAAACCTGCTGCCCCCATCGTGGTGACCCGGTGACAGTCACAGCCCTGTCCCGGCTTGTGCTGCACCCGCGTGTTCCGGTGGGAGCCTCGGGGCTGCAGAGCTCCCCCCGTGGCGGTGCCAGAGCTGGGGGCACTTCCAACGACCCTTCCCGCTGTCGCTCAGCACAGAGGTGGCTCTGCTCACCCCCCGTCCCCCACATTTGGGAACCCGACCCACGCCAGGGTGGGAAAGCGCCGCCAGGTCCCCGCCGGGCCGGCGCGGGGAGCATGACTCAGTGCACGGCTGGGGAATTGGGACACGGAGAAGGTGGTGGCAGTGACTCAATCCTCCCTGTCCCCTCCCGGCACCGTCGCGTTTTTGGGTGCTGGACCGCTCCCCGTGGGAGAAGGAGCCGGCCGGGATGCTCCAAGGATGCAGACCAGCACCAGGAAGTTTTATGGGATTTTTTGTGCGTTAGGAAGCGTGTTTCAACACGACGACAGGAGAAACGAGTTCCTCTGTGCTCTATCACGATTACAGCTATCAGCAGATAAGAATCTCTCTGTCACAACACCAACTGAAAGTTTCTGTAAGCCTTTAAAGGGGTTTGGCTCCAGTAAGGAGAAGGCTGAGGAGTTTTGGATCAAACCAACTGCTATTAAGGGACAAAGCAGCATGGGAAGATGCCGTGGGACTCGCTGTCCCCAGCCCCGAGCCCCCTCAGTCTCACCCAACCCTCGGAGTCTCCCGGTAGCAGCAGGAGGAAGGATCCCTCAGGGCTTGAGTCGAGCCCGAGCTGGGAAGGAAGTGAAGGGAAAAGAAAAAAAGGATCCTCTGACTTTCTTCTCGTTTTTTTTCGCCTCTGTTTCTCAAGCGTGTCCTACTCTTGCGGCAGAAGGTGTCAGGGGGGAATGAAACAAGCGCGAACAACGTCAGCCTGGTAAAGCAGGTGCTAAAAGGGCCGGGGGGTTGGTGTGAGCCTCCACCCTCCGCCGCAGGGATGTTTCCATCTGGCTGACACAGCCCCGGCACCCCCGGGAACCACGAGCCCACCCCACAGCCCAAGCGTGGGGCTGAGCTGCCTCCACCCCACAGCTCTGGGGTTAAATCGTTCCTCTTAACCAAAACTGTGTCCAACACCATTTTCCAGCAGTCAGAGGAGCAGAGGATGTTATTTTACACCTCTGACTGTATCAGTTACTCCATTGAGTAACAGGTTCTGCTGAGCACAGCCTGCACCACGGCTCGGTCACAGGTGTGCTGCTCACAGGTTCCATCACACCTGTGGGATTTACAAGTCCCAGAGGTGATGGAACCAGCAGCTCCAGTCCCAGCACTCATTCCCACTCCTCAGCCAGCTCTGCTGGTCACTTCCCAGCTCTGTTTTCATGGCTGACAGAGTGGACATTTATTTACTGACATTTTTAAACCTTTAGGCACCAGAGGCTCATTTCTTGGTGCCAAAAGCTCCTTATCTGAGCCTCTCCTGCCCACTCTTGGGTATAATTCATCAGTAAATGAAGAATCAAGTGAGATGGACACACCAAGGCACTGGAGAATGCTCCAAACCTGTTCCAGACCAAAATAACTAAGCCAAGAGTAGAATAAATCAGGCTCCCAACCTGTACCAGTGGTTTTCCTGTCTGTTTTCCCAGACGACGTTGTCTCCAGAGCTCCCCCAAGCTCAGAGACCTGCCCTGGACCAACACAGCCCCTCAACATCCAGACAGGGCCCAGTGGGATTCCCATCTCCCAAGTCAGTGGCTCTAGGGCAGCACTGTGGGACAGGGGTGAAAGATGGAGTGTGAAGGGACAATCTTACATGAATCTATTACCCAACTCACTTATGGAAAATAAGATTTTTGGATGGCTCCAGGAGGCATCTCTCCTTTAAGAACCTGCCTTTGCCTGCCCTCAAGTCAGGACATCATCATTATTTAAATATTTTATTCATTTATTGACAATTCTTTGGTCTTGAAAACTAAGCCATTGAAAAGCAAGCTTGTAACAAAATTAGAAATTGATAAAGACAACCACAATGTCCTAAAAATGTCGGACTTAAAAATGTCAGGGCAACCTTCTCTTTGTTCTCTGGGAATTCTCTCACTCCCTTTCCCGCCTTTCCATCTCTTTTGTGGACCCAAAAGCTTGGCCCCTGGGGCTGATCCTTGGTGGAGCTGCAGCCTCCCTCACAGGAGGAGCATTGGTCATATTGTGACATGGATGTTCACTGGGGGAGAGCCAGTGTGCACCTTTGTCATGATGGGGCTCTGGGAAACATCCTGAACCTGCTTTACAGCTCCACACATAACAGCAAGAAGTTCTCCTCAACCCCAGGGTTAGCAGGATTAGCATTAGGAAATGCTGGATTAGCACTTCCACAGCACTCTGGATACTCAGGCACACTGCAGGCTGATTTATCCCTCTCCAGACCCACCCTCAGTGGGAAAAATTAATATAAATTTCTTATTTTGTACCTTAAAATTCGGGGAGGGAATAACTGAGCCAAAAGAATTCAGAGGGAGGGACGAATTTCAGTACTTCTTGACCCTCAGTTCTCCAGCCTTCCCTCAGGGAAGTGTTTGAATCACCAGGGATAACACAAAAGCAACACAGCTCTCAAACCACACTAGGGATGCAGAAAGTCCATCAGAACACTCCTAACTATGAAATACAAAAATACTTTGCAAAGACTAAACCTTCACTCAGCAAAGCCGTTACCAAACCCCTCTCCAGCACAGGGACACCGACACAGCTGTGGGGCCATGGAGAGACTCAAAGAACTGTTGTAAAAACCAGCTTCAAAGGGATGGCACCTGCTCAGGGTGTGGAGCTGCACCTCCTGACGGCTGTCCTGGTGTGGGTGTGGCTCTCACACACCTGCCTGAGGTCTCATCTGTCCACAGCCAGCCAGGGCCACCCCGTGGGGACACAGATGACACGACCACATGTCCTGCTGTGGGAGCAAGGCAGAGGCACAACACACAGCACAGCTTCATCCTCGTTCTAGGCACCCATCAGAGAGAAGGAGTTTCCAGCAATGAAAATTGGGATTTCCTCCAGGCCACATGGATGAGCCAACCAGTGACCTCACTGGGTATCCCAAAAATACATACTGTTAAAAAATCCCAGCCCCAAATAAGTCTAATTTCTTATTTTCCTCTTACTAATTTTGAAGAAAGTCAGCAGTGGGGTAAGAAAAATGAAAGTGTGCCACACTCTCATTAGGGCTTAGGCAAAAAGCTTTAAGGTGGAATTAATAATCCCTCCCCTTTCCTGCCCTCATTTTCCTTGTTTTGGTGATGAGCCACTGGGAGGCCATTGGGATTATAACTAGGAAAAGCTCCTCCAACACACATCTGACTATACACCTGAATGAGCAGGGGAATTGGCATGAAAATCTTTTGTGCTGACTTAAAGCAAACTCTATAAAAACAAACACAAGTTAAAAATTGAAAACATCGTAAATGGCTCTGAAGTTTCACAAAAATAAAGTTCATATCAAAACCAGTCTCTGCTCCTGGTGTTCCCACAGTCCCACTCACCACAGCAGCCAGGCAGAGATGCTACAGAACACTGAATAATCGAGAAAGACAAATTGAAAAAGTTGTCACCTCTTTGTGACACACTTAAAACCGGCCTAGAAAAATACTCACGAAATTTCATTACACTAATTAAAACCCCAACCAACCAAGCCTCCCCTCTGATGGGAAACCTTTGACCTTGGAGAACCGGTCCCTTTCACTTGAGCACAACTCTGTGCTCTCCCCGAGCTATGTGTGAGGAGAACTCGTAGCGGTCGTGGCTCCGGTAGCCGCAGACGTTGCACTCGAAGGGGTCGCGGAAGCCGTGGCAGCCCATGTGGATGGTGAACATCACGTAATCCAGGAAGAGCACGCGGCAGTGGTCGCAGCGGTACACCCCGATGGCCTCCCCTTCCTTGTTGATGACCTTGAAGGCGTCGCGCGGGCAGATGGCCGGCGGCTTGATGATGTCGTACGGCCTCGGGAAATCCTTCAGGGCCTGGAGGCCGTTGCGGGTGGGAGCCGTGATCACCTGGCTCTGGTGGAAGGTGGGGTTGGGCCTCTCCTCGTGGTTGCTGTCAGTGTCTGTGGAGTCGTGGCCGCTGTTGTTCGGGGAAAGGCCCCTGTCGGAGGACAGGCTCTTGTCCCTGAGGTGGCCGTGGCTCTTGTCGGCCTCTGGCGCGGAGCCGTTGGGGACGTCGGCGCGGGGCAGTGGCAGCGGGTACAGGCTGCTGATGACCGGCACCATCTCGGCCGTGGGCGCCGGCGGGGTCTGCACGAGCGGGCGCAGAGCCTCGGCCCCCAGGTAGGTGATGGCGTTGTTGATGGCCTGGTCCATCATGCGCCCGTGCATCATCTCGCTCTCCTTTTCGTACAGGAAGCTGGAGTTATAATTGATATCGAAGTTGGGTCGTTTCTCACCTGCAAGAGACAAGAGGTGATAATTACCTGGGTGGGTAAAGAACTGTTTAAACCCTGTGATGACTTTTCTAAAGGGCAGAAATCTCTGGGGATGGGGCATGATATGTTCTCTGCTGAAAGAGGCTGTTCTTAGAGACAAGCAGTTTTTGGGTTGGGTTTTTAACCTCAGGCTTAGAAACAAGCCAGTAATAGAGGAGGTGGTGAAGATACTTTCTGAGAGATTCATCTTTGACAAGTCCTTCGACACTGAAGTCAGTTTTCCCCACTGTCCTTTGACAACTAGAGCTTCCTCTGCACCACACCTGGCTTCTTGGACCTCTACACAGGTATTCAAGTAATCTAATACTCACATAAATATAGATATAAACCTCTCACAGTTAGGGTCACTTGATATGGGGTTAGTGGAAAAAAAATGTTTTCCTTTGGGTGTGTTGGGGCTTGGAAAGCTCTGGACTGGACAGAAGTGGAGGAGAGCACACCTGAAATTCTGCCCACACCTCTCTGGGCACACAGTGCAACTTCTGTTCTCTGTGCCAACTGCAAGGAGGAAATAAACTGCACCCCAAAAGCACTAAAGGCATTTTGGAGGTGAATGTCTAGAAATAAGTAACTGAATTCTGTGGTTACTAAAAGCATAAACTTGTTCACAGCTTAAAAAAATACAAAAAAAGACCAGATGAAAGGTTTCACATGCAAGTGACTCGCAAACATTAGATCCACGAATCTCTTAGTTACGGTAACTCGACTGGTGCAGATGTTTATCAGTCACCTGTCAACACCGTGACTCAATGTGTATGAAACTCGTGGAGTTTCACTGCAGAGGCAGAAAACCAGGAGCTCACGTTTCTCTTCTAAAACACTCCAAAAGGTTAACGAACCACAAGAGTGTAACTGCTTCCAGCCCGCAGCACCGCTCGCCGGCCAGCTTCACATGGAAGGAAACAAAATGCTGCAGTACTTTTTGGGTGACTCATAAAACTAGCTCCAGGCAAGTGAAAGATGTGAATAAATTGGAAATTTAAAAAGAAAAAAAAAAAAAAGGCAGCAAAAGTAAAAATAGACAGGACTCCCTAGAAATTTTGGTGTTAAGATTCACTGTTGTAAAGTAAGATAAGAAAACACGATGTATGATCATAGGATTGTGGAATATCCTGAGTTGGAAGTGACACACCAGGGAACTCCTGAATGATCACTGAGGGTCTCACAGTGCTCTGGGATTCCACTGTCCCGGTGGATTTTAAGATTCCCCAGGAAAAGGCTCTGAAGAGGGGCCTGGTGCAGAGGTGAAGAGTCAAGTGCAGGGTCTGGTGGTCCCTGCCCTTGTGTAGGACTTGTACTGGTGCATACGAGGCAGCTACTGGGGATGGAGATGTGAAAAATAAAGTGGGAGAGACTTCTGGTGCTTGTCTGAATCTCTGCAGAGCCCTCCAATTATAATAAAGGGGTTTTTCTTCCAATCAATAGACTTCATTCAGAGAAACGAGCCAAACAAAGATGCCTTGTTAGTGTATATCCCTGTCCCTGCTTCCTGACTAAATGAGACATCAGCACTCATTCCCAGATTTCCCAAAGAATCCCTGTGCTGGCCTGGCAGATCTGAGCTCTGACAGGGACAGGTCAGAATGGCACAGGAGTCAGACCAAGGTCGGAGTGCCTGCTCCTGAAAACATCCTTCCCTGGGATACAAAGGACTGAGGGGGAAATGTTTCCACATACAATTTAACAAGAAAAATCACAGAAGTCCTAGAAAAACAGTAAGTTTCAAAAATTAGTTATTTTGTGCCTTTAGGTGATCTGTGATGAGTTCTCCAGCTTCTCCATACAATCACCTGTGTGTGCAGTGTCAGTTCATGACATCCAGCACTAGCACAAATCCCAGAGGATCTGGGCCACACAGGAACTCATTGGCTCACAGAGGAAACCCCAAACCCACTAGTTCTTCACGTTAGGCTTATGCTGAGGGGGTGCATCCTGCTGCAGACGTGTTTAATAAAATACATAAAGGTCAAACTAGTGGTGATTGCACAATGAGAGAGCTGAAAAAATGCTAAAATAGAAGAACCTAAAGGATTACAAACCCATTTGCATCAGTATTGCTTTTTGAACCACAGCAAGGCATGTAAAGGCCGAGCCCGTTTCAATCCTGAGCACCAAAGGCACTCAGGTGGAGTGTGCTGGTGTGGCTGTGCAGGGAGGCAACCTTTAGAAAGCTACACTAATGTCAAATAAATAAATAAATGAGACCAGTTTTCCTAGATGAAAGCCCAGTGCTACCCACCAAACCCCCTAAGAGCTCCATTACCTTCAAAAACAGAGTTGGTTTCCTGTGTGGATGGATCCAGCTGCACACCTGTACCTGGCTGGATCCAGCTGCACAGCTTTACCTGGCATGGATCTGGCTACACAGCTTTACCTGGATGGATCTGGCTCCACACCTTTATCTGGGATGGATCCAGCTGCACAGCTTTACCTGGATGGATCCAGCTGCACACTTTTATCTGGGATGGATCCAGCTGCTCACATTTACCTGGATAGATCCAGCTGCTCACCTTTACCTGGATCTGGACCTTGTGCACCCCATGCCAGGGCTTTGGCTGCAGCATCTGTGAGAGCCCTGCCTGCCCTCCCAGCCCACATCTCTGCCACATGGGCCCCATTCTGAGGGTGAACTTTATATTGAGCCATTAAAAAAAAAAAAACAACCAAAGCACTTGTTACCTTATATAACCCTTCAAAGTGCACAAATAAGGCTTCATCAGCACCAATATTATATAACTGCTGACTAAGGGTTTTCCTTAGGACACAGGATTGGTTGTATTTTATTTTCTTTAAAGGCAGGTTGATGAAATAAGACTGGCCAAGAGGGTCAGGTGTTCGTTGAAACCCAGAACCTGCCCAACTAGTATTTAAGATCCCCAACATGCAAAACTCTGATCATGTACAATTAAATGCAAAGAAAATACTATGGAAACATCTGCTTGCTTAAATTACCACAAGAAAGGATTTGATATTTTTTAATCATAGACAAATTTAGGAGGATGACTAAGAGAAATCCAATACTTTTCTGCCTTTAGGCCTTATTCCACACATGAATCCTGCAGGAATCTTCAGCTCCTGCTGAGAAAACATTAACCTTTGTTCTTTGCCTGTTTTACATCCTAGCAGAGAACATTTCAGATACATAGGTACAGAAGTGGCAAGTGGAAACTCATAAAATGTATTTACAAATCACCTACATAAAGATACAAGGCACAACAGTAGCTTCCACCCAGTTTAAGCAGCCAACACAATAAATTCTTTTTATTTTAATCAACCCCTTACACCAAATCACTAAAACCTCATCACAAAATTCAGTGCTACTTTATTCTTTTGTATTAGATGTTAAGCTTGAGCAGGATATTTAAAAGAAGCAGAGGCATTGTACTGTTTGTAACCGACCCACACGTATTTAACTGTTCAGATGAAAAGGGGTTTTGTTCTTACCAATAAATTTCTGAGGCATTGAGCTTTTTCTCTTTGCCACGTTGCTCGCTAGCCTGTCCAGCACAAGGGCTCTTTCAGTCCCCATCTCTGCCTTGATGTGCCTTGCCTCCACGCTGGCTAGGTTGGAAAATGTGAAAAGGAAAGGAAAAAAGAGAAAAAAAAAACCACAACATGGTGAAAAGGAAAAAAAAAGAAAGATAAAAAAAAGGAAGATCTGACTGGTTTAATCTCCAATCAGCCTCATAACTGGAGGAAACAGTTTGGAGATATAATGCAAAGATGATTTTGCTTTTTCTATCATTCCTGCTCTCCGGGCACCCACTGTGGTCAGTGGCAGCACAGCCCTGAGCTCACTCAGGGGGGAGCACAAACCAGAACTGTCACCAGCGAGAGGAAGTAAATGAACTGGCTGGAAGGCTGGGTAAATTGCAGACGGAGAGAGAAGCTCTGCTGGCCTTTCTTTTTTATTCTGAGTAAGGCTGGGTGACACCTGCACACTCAGTATTTCGAGCTGCAGGAGGAGACACTCAGTGCTCTTGCTTAAGTTTTCAGATATCAGTCATAGATGTCTTAACGAATCACTAAGAAACTTGTATGATATGTATCAATGTTCCAGTAAAATAAAAGCAATAAAACTTTTCAAAATTCAAAATTTCTATTTCTTTATTTCCTCAGGTGTTACTGTTGCTTACTATTTTCTCCTAAATGCTACAGCTAAAACTAACTATGAATGTTTCCCCTGTTTTTTAAAGCTTGTTAAAACCTCCCAGATTTCTAATTTTTGGAAAAGTACCTGTGCCCTGTGATGACTCCCTTGGGATTGGGTCAATTAAGGTTTTTCCAGTTTTCCAGAGCTCTCCTCAGCTGTGCTAAGCAGTGCCCAGCACTGCACAGAAGCTGGGCTCGCTCTCAGCTCCTGGAGGCTGCAGAGCTGGAGAGCTGCCACCTCATATCGCTACTACCACACTAATACTGATCGTAACTGCTGTGGCTTCCCCCCAAACCCTGCTCACACCTCAACACCACCCATCTGGACTGGTACTTGTATGTCAAAAATTATAATAATGAGTAAATTCATCGCTAAGTGACAGGGCAGGGCAGGGATCACTGTGCTGAGAACTGGACACATCTTCATGGATTGCCCGAGTCTGTAGGAGCTGGGATCTACGAGCTGAGGACAGTGAGGGGTGATTTACTTTCCCAAGGTGGTACAAAAGTTTGGATCTCACTGTGAAAGAGTCCTGGTTGCTGTGTTGCTGTACATACACCAACATATCTAAATATAGAATCATGGAAACATGGAATGATTTGAGTTGGAAAGGACCTTGAAGATCATCCAGTGCCACCCCCTACCAGGCAGGGACACCTTCCACCAGCCCAGGTTGCTCCAAGCCCCATCCAACCTGGCCTTGGACATTTCCAGGGATGAGACAGTCACAGCCTCTCTGGGCAACCTGTGCCAGGGCCTCACCACCCTCCCAGGGAAGAATTTCTTCCTAACATCCCATCCAACCCTGCCCTCTGGCAGTCTAATACTATTATCCCTTCCCCTGTCACTCTCTGCCTGTATAAAAAAATCCTTCTGCCTCCTTTTTAGAAACCCCTTAAGGCACTGGTAGGCCAAAATGAGGTCTCCCTGAGTATATGAAGCATAACTTAAATAAGAGACAAGCAGTGCCAGAGGAAAGCAATAGGAGTACTTTGGTATCTCTTCAGTCCTGCTAAATGCAGATTTATTGAGTGTCAGACTCAAATTTCTGTTTGCCCAGTAGAGCAAGTGCTGAAAGTGCAGCTTCATCCTTCCCAGCTCTGTGCAGCCTTTCCCTGAGCGTTTCAGTCTGTCCTCTGTACCTGTTTGCTAGTGCTGCTCCTGATAACACGAGTTTCAGTCAGCACAAACCATGACTCACCAAACCTCAGCCAGAACTATTTGTTCATGTTTGTTCAGCAGTTTGAAAACGTAAAGTGTTTCAGAGGTACTTGGTGCCACAAACACCAGCTACAAATGTGAGTCAGGGAGGATGGGATAACAGGGCCTGGCTCCTCTAGGTCACAGTCCTGGAACCTTGGGATGTACGTGACAGCCAGCCCTGTGCAGGGCATGAGGTGCCTTGAAGGTAATAACACATTGCTCTTCTAGTCTCAGTTTTATTCCAAATTAAATTTGGAGATTCCCATAAATATATTCATCCCTGCTCCCAGCATGAAATACCCAGACAGGATGTAAGAGCTGCATAAAGTGAGACAAAACACCAGGTTCAGGTGACACTCTGAGGGGAAGGGAGGGGGGTAGAGTGTAATCACCTGCTTGGGCTTGGGCCAGAAGCTCTAGTTTGGTCCTGAAAATTATAGGGTTTTTAATTTCAGGACTTCAGTATAATTCTTATGCTCCAAAGCCTGGAATATGCATCGTTATATTACCTTTAAATTACTGTAGTCCAAAGTTTGAACTATCTCCAAGCCCGAAGCCTCATAATCTTGGCTGGATCATTGCACAAGTCATTAACAACAGTAATCTAAATTTTAAAAACCCGAACCACCCTGAACAAAATAATACAAATGGTGCTGTGTACTCAAAAATGTATTTTTTTTTCTTTGTAAAGAAAAAAGAAAGAAAACACAATTTGCCCATGTCATAAAAGCAGCTCCCTGCTCCCTACCAGGGACCTACCCTACCAGTTCTCTGTTTTTCTGATTTTGTTGTTCTAGTTCTTCTTTTTCTCAGTCTTTACCTCCAGGAGTTGCACTCTGAGGACCCATGGGTTGCTCTAATAAAGCTTTAATTCCACATTTTCAGAGTCTTTTTCCCTATCCTGACAGGACTCAGTGCAGAGCTGCTGTCAGCCCTCTCAGCCCCAGGAGCACACTGGAAGCTGCACGTAGCACATCAGGGATGACTTGTCAACATTATTTATGTGCCACCAAGGGAACTTAAATTGTTAAATTAATGTCAGGAGGGCAGATGAGGGCTTCCTGCAGGGATAACAGAGTCTTTCCTCAGAGGAGATCTGCAGAGACAGTAACTATCGACCTACATAGCATCTTCTGGGATTTCTGTAGAATCAATCCTGCAGCTTCATGGTTCTCTGCCCTTTTATTCTAATGCTGAGGGTCTTTGCTTTCACATTAAGATTTTTTGGCTCCTTGCTACTGGCTATCTTTTTCAAAACAAAAAAAAATAATCTGTATTTATGGGCCACAAAAGGTCTTTGATGACATTTTCACAACCCAGCCTTAGGGAAACAATGTCTGCTCCCAGTAAGATGAAGGTGGTTATACAGGTTCTCACCCACAACACTGCTCTCTGTACCCAGAAACTAACTGGAAGTTATCTCATCCAACTTTTTCTTCTGAATCACATATTAAACAATCCAAGAATAATATTTAGCATTTAGGAAACAGTTTTTTATTCACTCCAACTTCTCTAAAGATTTCTCTATATTTGAGAAGTAATCTGTGTTCCTCTTCAATTATCCTCTCTCTGGATGATTCCACTGCACATGGTGATTGAAATAACCAATTTTCTCACTATAATAGATATCTAAAAATAAAATTTAGGCTGGACTAACAGAAATTATCAGGTGCTTTGCTCAAAATTACACTGAGAAAAAAACAAATACAGAAAATCTAGACCTCCAAAGCACTGACCATACAGCAGCCTGGCATCTTGGGTTATCTTGCAAGCTCAGGGCTCTGATGGCTAAGCTTCAGGGGCAGAAAGCAAAAAAACCCTCTGAAGACGCTGAAAGAAACTCTGCAGCTCAAATAAATCCTCTTGTCCTTCTTGGTCAAATCTGATCAGTGACTCTGGAATTACATGGGAAGTTGAGCTCCTAAGCATGGAATTTTATACGATATAAAGATGGGGTTGATCTCACCACGTTTAAAGCTGGGTGCCCCTCTCCTGCTCAGCCAGCACCGGGCCTGAGGATGGTTTTCCCTGATCCCCCTGAGAGGTCTCTGTGCTGCTCCCTGTGCTGCTGCCTGTCCCAGTGTACATTCCAGGTGTAATCCTGCCTGGATAAAACACTTCCAGAGGACCATTTTCCTGCCATTGTGAATTATCTGTTATGAAGGACTCTTTATGTTGTCTTGTGAGTGCTGGGTGAGGAGCCACCTCTCCAAACATTGCTGTCCCCTGGCCATCAAGGAATCACTGAAAGATTTGGGTTGAGAGGGACCTTAAGGATCACCATGTACCACCCCCTGCCGTGGGCAGGGACACTTTCCTCTAGCCCAGGTTGTTCCAAGCTCTGTCCAACCTTGAACACTTCCAGAGATGAGACATCCATCTCTGGGTCACCCTGTCACCCTGTAGCTGGAGAGAGAGTGGCTGCTGTCTCAGCCCCAAGCACACACCAGCACCCACCCTGCACTGAGCTGTTCCCATAGTGTGGTTTCTGCCACACCAACCAATGTGAGCAGAATTTTTAGAATGTGCAGATATTGTTAGCAAAGCCCTCAAGTACAAAGCTGAAACTAGAGGCATTGCTTCCTGTAGCATCTCTGTGTGGTCACTCAAGAAGGGAGAATGGAACAGAGCTGGGTGATTGTGCAATGAGAACAATGTGAGAGAGATGGTTATCAGGGACAATGCTTCAACTTCATTGTTACATGAAACTTCTCTTTTAGAAATATTTCCCCATTTGGAAATATTTCCACATTTGGAACATGCAAGCATGGCACTAAAAAAGCAACTAGAATGGTTGCTACAGTCCTGATGCTTTTAAATATTTTAATCAGTTAGGAATGATGGCATGTAGAGCACTTTTGTGTCTAAAGATGGCTCCATGTGAGAATCATGTGAGAATTGTGGAATGGTTTGAGTTGGAAGGGACCTTAAAGTTCATCCAGTTCGTCCCTCTTGCCATGGACAGGAACACTTTCCCCAGACCTGGTTGAGAAGTTTGAGGAGAATTGGGAAAAACACCAAAATTCACAGTGATGCAGAGAAGTAGGGAAAGGGTGAGCAACAGAGAGAGGATGTTTACTAAGCACAAATGCAAAGTGCTACACTTAGGAAAAAAATAAATGGAATGTAGTAAATGACCTCCTGAGAGGTCATTTCCAGCTTTCCCTCTCCCTGTTGCTGTCACCCAACATCCTGTTGATACCAGGGAATTAGATGGGAATGCCCCAGGAGTTCCCATTTTTCATAAAATTTCCTACTTCTCTAACAACACTGCAATATGTGTAAGGGTGTGAAGGTCTCCAAGGCAGGGGAGCAGCCACCTCTGGGCACACTGGGAATTTACATTCCCTGTGACCAGTTGAGGCTCCCTGCAGTGCTGCAGCAAGGACTGCACAGCATGCTTGGGATAAGGGGGGAAATGTTGCTATTCTAAAATGCATCTAAACCATAAGAAGTTTCAAAGCAGAAACCTGCAGCAGGTCTCATGCTTTCCAATTTCAGTGGTGGACATGTTGGGTGATTGCAGTGGTGTGAGCATGTTCTGTAACACAAACCACAGTTACAATGTGTAAGGGTTCTCAGGAAACAAAACTTGCTGATGAGCTAATAACCAGTTACTTTTACTAATGCTCCGAGAAATATGTCACTTGCTGACTAGAACAGAGCTCCCCTCCAAAACTATAAAACTATTAAAAGCTTCCATTAAACGCTTTGTTAAATAGTGGTTCTCTGGGAGGCTTCCTGAGTGTGTCACAAAGTCTGAAACACCAACCTACTCACTCTGCACAGCGTAGGGATTCCTGTACCCAAGGTTTTCATCACATACCAATGGCTCTTCACAATGATTTTCAGGCCTGGCTTGTGATGATTCCTGCAGAATCTTGTCCTTATTGTTGATGATAGAGTTATTAGGAGGAAATTCCTCCCAGTGAGGGTGGTGAGGCCCTGGCACAGGTTGCTCAGAGAAGCTGTGGCTGCTCCATCCCAGGAAGTATCCAAAGCCAGGTTGAATGAGGCTTGGAGCAACCTGGGATAGTGGAAAGTGTCCCTGCCCATGGCAAGGGGGGGACACTGGATGATCTTCAAGGTCCTTTCCAACCCAAACCCTCTGAGATTCCATGTTTCCATTGTTTGGTGTTTTTTCAAGGCTGCACAGCAAAAGATGAGAGCCTGAGTTCTGAAACTATAGCCTGAGCTCTGCTTTGGGAGGTCACTGCCACTCCCTGACTCTGAATTGCAAGAGCAATTTTTTCCTGACTTATTGGTGTGTTGTGAGATTCAAATCACACAGTTCATTTTAGGATTTGAACAGTTCAGGTGAAGCAGGGACAAAGATTATGGTGATTATTTTCACCAAAGTATTTTGAAACTCTAGCACTGAGACTGCAAAATGGAAAATAAGAAAAACCACGTTTTGATACATTTCATCTTTTCCAAAGGCAGCTGTACACTTAAAGGAGCCTTTTACCTCTCACTCCCCCTAAGCTGATCTGTTGGTGATTTTTGGGATACCACTCCTTTTTCATGCCCTGGATCCAGGCCACTAAATCTGCTGCAAATTCTAACAGTTCTTATTCTAAAGAAAACTAACCATCAAACACACCGAGACAGGAACAACAGCTGTCAACAACTCATCCTGTAAAATGAGCCACATAACAGCATTAATGGAGGAATAATTTAACTCACTGAGCATCACCTCCAGAAATGTTGGGTACAAGGTGTTTTAGATGTTTTACATCAAGTAATTGTTAAAGAAAGAATTATTAAAATAAAAACACTCTCTAACTGCCTGCCTGAGGGCTACGATGAACCAGCCCCTTTAGAATGTTATAGCCCCTCAGGTTACTGAAAAGGAGTGTAGGAAAAGCTGTTCTCAGGCTGTGGGTTAACAGCTCACCAGATGCCCTTTTATAAGCCCTGTAATGTACTGAAACCCCAAAACCACTGTAATGTGATAAACTCACCAGCCTCACACATGCCAGCGTTCTGCAGGTAAGTCCGGCACCGCTCCTTGTGCTCCTCTAACGAGCTCCTCTGCTTGTAGCTCCTTCCACAAAACTCACATTTGTAAGGCTTCTCCACTAGAAAAAGAAACAATAAAAGAATTTAAATAACCACAAGAGACCACTAAAACACTGTCTTGCTTGAAGCGTGATGGTTATAGCATTGTGTTGGTGGGGGACAGCACCACACTGCTGGTCTTGATTAAATCAGAATCTTATTTATCCTTGGCAGATAAGCTCATTTTTGACTTTGTGAGGTTGAACTTTTTTTCTGTACAGTGCAGTGCAGAGATAACATCTATCATTTACAATCAAGGTTTTCTTTCTGAGCCCATGTAGAACACAGGATACAGACAAATTCAAGGGCAAGAACAACCTGGCTCCTGCAGAACAGGGGCAGCTAAGATCGAGTTATACCTGGCATGTTATTCAAGTCACCTTAGCTCTGTGCCTCCATTTTCCCATGTGTAAAATGGACAGAACACCCTACCAGGCTTGAGAAGGAACATCTGTTGAGCATTTTAAGAGATTCAGATGAAAGGCACTACACCACAGTGAGGTGGCAATAGAGTCATCTGCCTGGGATTGTGCTCCTGCAGCTTTCCTCACAGCTCGGAATGGGATGGGAGGAAGTCCCAGCAAAGCATGTCTCACACTCTCCTCAAGTTCAGAGCTTGCTGGCACAGCCAGCTCCACTCGTATGAAAATGAGCTGACAAGGTGGTGATGGGTCAAAGGTTGGACTTGATGATCTTGGAGGTCTTTTCCAACCAAAATGATTCTGTGATTCTGTGAAAATACCATGGAGTTATTTGTGCAAGCAGGTTTGTGGGCTGTGGCATGGATTCTCATGGCCACTCTCTCTGCACCAAGAGCAGAGCCAGTCCCGAGCTGGCTCCAGGAACAACAGTGAGCGGTCACTGCTCTGCGTTGAGCCTTTCACAGGCTGAGCAAACCTTGCTGACTGTCTTTTCCACACCGAGTGTCCCAGTGACACACATCCAAAACACATGGAGTGCCTGTGAAGTCACTTACCAGAATGTGTCCTTAAGTGACCCGTAAGCGCATCCCTCCTTTGGCAGGCATAACTGCACAGGTGACACTTAAAAGGTTTTTCCCCTGTGTGTAGTTTAATGTGGCGGAGGAGGTTTCCCTTCTGAGTAAAGGAAGCTCCGCACTGATTACACTGGAATGGCCGTTCACCTTAAAATGACATACAGAAAAGGACATTTAATGGTTACGTGGGTATCATGCTGTCCTCTGCCTTTTTGGAAGAGGAAAGAATGAGATATTGGATTGATTTCTTTCTATAGAAACACACAGAGTGTGACTTCAGTGGGAGGGAGGTGCAGCTCTGGTGTCAGAGCTGCTTGTAGCATATGTAGGACTATGGAAAACACTGCACAGTTCTTCCATGGAAAGAAGTGCTCCGGAGGAGGCTGATTCCAACAAGCCGGCAATTTTTAGAAGGAAAAAAGTCTTATCTTACTGCAGGCTGAAACTTAAGATGCTCATTGGTTTGTTGCCAAAGTATGGCACAGAGAGAAATTTATACACAGACTGAAAATGGCAGCACAAAACCAAATTAACTTTTGCTTTGTGCCAGAAATACTGCATTACATAGTGCCTTTCATCCAAAATTCTCAAAATGCCTCACCAATTTGCTTTTAATAATATTCAAGCTCGATAAGAAGAAAGGTGGGTAAAGTGAGGCACAGAACAGTGAGTAACTTGATAAAGATCACATGTGGTGTCAAGGACAGAACAAGGAAACCCTGACTTTGGTATCCTTTTTTAAAATAACTTATCTAGATTTAAAATTAAAATCTTTTCAGTACTCCAGCTCTTACAAGAACAACAGAGGGATATTTACCAGTGTGGCTACGCTTATGAACCATCAAGACATTGAGGCTAATGCAGGCTAATCCACAGATATCACAATTCATCTTTCCACTAGCTGGCCTGACGTTGTCATATGAACCCGAGTGTCTTTCCAGTTTAATGCTCTCATATTCGTTATATTCTCTGGGATATGTGTAAGGCAGTTCGGATTCCTCCAGGTTTTCCATAGGCTCGGAATTTAAAGCACTCTCCTCTCTTTCACTGTATTCACCTTTCACTTTAATCACATCATCTGCAGGTAAAACAAAGCACAGGAGTGAATAAAAGGCTAATCTTATGCACAGTGAAGTACCTTAGGAACAAAAACGCACTAAAAATTATGTAAAACAACAGTATCAACCTTCCTAAAAGTTTTACTGAAATATACAGATGAAGAAATGAAGTTGAGGCGTAAAACTTCACTGGTCATGGACACTTAGTGATACTCACAGTGAGATAACCCTTGAAAGCAATTAACCTTCCTGGTAATTATCTTTAATGGAGAATTTCCTTCTACAGATTATGAAAGTACAGTACAGTACAAACGTCTCCTGAAATTACTAGCCAGGATTCAAAAGAAAACACTTGTTCACACCACTCACAATTATTATTTTGATAGAAATCAGCATTTCACATTGCTTCTGCGAATTGGAAACACATAAAGACACAACTTAAAAAGAGTAATTATATCTTATAACTTATAGATACCTTGTGGAACCTCTGGTGCTTGGAACAAGCCTAGGAAATATGTCTGATCGGTGTAGGACTCCCAGTTCTCCCATGGGACAGATTCTCACTAGTTAAGCCTAATCAATAATCCTAATTTTCATTTGCAAATCACTGTTTTCATCCATAGCTCTCAGATGTGTGAGGAGCAGCTGATAATCTTGATTTACTATGTGAATAAAACTAGCAGAGGCAGGGTAGGAGTTTCCTGATAAAAAGATGTATCCCAGAAATGCCAAAAGTTTTGCCTGAAGTAATTTTGTGAGGATGTGGCAAAGAATTTTTTGTCTCCTGAAGATGAGCATCCATGGCCTTCAAGCAGGTTCCTGGACCTCTAGTCAGTCCAGAGGAATCCAAAGGCATTGCCTAAATGAATGCAGCTCTGTGGTAAAGGTGGGTGTAACAGGCAGCTAATGATTTACTAACAGAGTAAAAATGCAAGCAAATTGGTCACACTATATAAACAGCTGATGATTCCCAACTTAGGGTGCTGAATTTCCTTTCCACAATTAACTCCAACACTACCAGCACTTCCATTAAAATCCTTAATAATTGCCAGGACAGCTTTTTTTCTGCTTAAAGCTGGCTGAGAAATGTGGGGCTGCTCAGCCTGGAGAAGTGAAGGTTGTGTGGAGACCTCATAGCCCCTTCCAGTGTCTGAAGGGGTCACAGGGGAGCCAGAGAGAGACAATTCATCATGAGCTGGAGTGACAGGACAAGAGGCAATGGCTTTAAGATGAAAGAGGAGAAATTGAGGTTGAGTATATGGAAGAAAGTCCTCCCTGTGAGGGCGGGGAGGTCCTGGCACAGGTTGCCCAGAGAAGCTGTGGCTGCCCTTGGATCCCTGGAAGTGTCCAAGGCCAGGTGGGAAGAGGCTTGGACCAACCTGGGATAGTGGAGGGTGTCCCTGCCCAGGGCAGAGGATGGGACTGGGTGAGCTTTAAGGTCCTTTCAAGCCAAGCCATTCCAAAGTTGAAACTCAAATTGTGCCTCAAGCTACCGAGTGAAGACGAGCACCACGAGATGCACCACACAGCTTCCTGTTTGAAAGTCTTGCTCTCTGGCCACCTGCTCCTCCCTCCAGCAGAGGGTTAGACAGCTCAATCTGGCACTGAATCACTGTCCTTTCTCCAAAGTACAGAACATGAACGACTGAATATGTATTAGCTCTGGTTCTGAATAATAAACCACATCAAATGTCGAGAACAAACAATGGGTGGCAGTGAAAATGAGGTGGCAACATAAAAGCAACGATGAAAAAGAAAGATCTGGCAACCTAAACTTTCATGAAATCAAAATTTTCAGCTACATTTTAGGGCAAAAACCACTCCTCTGTCCTAATTGATTGTATTAAGCCCTGCCAATCTTTCTAACTTTGGGTTGAGCTGAGGGAAATAGGTGGGTGATGGTTTCTTTGTGCTACACAAGACCCCACAGTAGTGTGGAAAACTCTGAGATCCCTCTTGTGCTCTCCTTGGATGGAGATATTGATGGAAGAATGGAGTTTTCTCCCATACTGTGTGTTTTTAATCCCCTGTCCTGGAAAATATTTAGATTCTGCTGTTGGGACTTTCTGCTCCAGTCCTGGATGAGCGCAAGTGGGTTTAGGTGTTTGTTCAGAGAATCACAGGGAGCTCCAGATTCACCCAAAAATGGGCTCTTTTTCTTTGTAAATCCTTCAGTACCAGCTGTGCTTCACATCCCATGGATTCCTGCTTCCACAGAAACAGGGCTTCCTCTGCAGTTGCCTTCTGCTGCCAACTACATGTCCGAGGGTGTGAAGGTGATCTTGCTATCAAGACTCCTTCAAAATTAGTTTATACAACCATTTTCATCATTCCAAGGAAAAACTATTGCCAGTTGCTGAAAGCAGATTTCAACACCCATCCCTTTCCCAGAAAAAAAAAAAAAAAAAGAAGCTTTTTCGGTTGGTTGGCTGGTTGGTTGGTTGGTTGTTTTTTTCCCTCTCAAAAGGAGGCCGTTCCAAAATAATTTGCTACATCCTGCCCAGCCTGGTAAAAGGAAGTACCCGGTGCAGCTGCACCTTGTTGGTGCTTTCAGAAACAATTTCAATTCCCACTTTCTACTTAACGTCTCACCTTTCATCTGCATCACACGCGGTTGTTGAGCAGTGGAGGCCAAGCTGTGACCTCCAATGGAGGCTTCTGTGCCATTTGCTGCTCTTTCTCACCACAGTTCTTGGCTCACAGCTCCAGAGCTGTGCCAGGGTCTGTGTGGTACAGTGTGAGCACTGGTTTGAGCCCCCCATGGCACATCCTTGGGGACTGGGGCAAACTGGGTAAATCTTCTTATGATCCCACCATGGAAAAGAATCACCATACTGCACATAAAGCTTGTGTTTCCTTGTAGTAATAGAGGAGGATGCACCTGAATTTTGATCAAGGCTTTTCCATCACTGCCTCTGCAAAAAGCAGGGGCTGTTTCAGCTGTCCATGGCATCCAAAGTTCGAGTGTTTTCCTGGAGGTATTTGAAGGACTTCCACAGAAAAATTCACTTTCTGATGACTGGGACCAAGAGAAGCCACAAGGGAAGAGGCTTTTTAAACACAAATATAAATCAGAAGAGTTGGGATTTTTTCACCTGTTGTGGTTTAGAGCCTACTTCACCTCCTGACAGCCAGACAGGAGACAGCTTTGGTACAAAGCAGTCTGAGGAAAAGATGGCTTGGTATAGGTTGGACTAACATTAACCAAGTCATTGTAGAGTCTGGAGCCACCAGATTACTTTTTCAGCCCAGACTTTTCTCTGTACTGACATGCACAGGGAATACCATGTGATCAGGAGATTGGCAGCTGTGTGGAAGGTTTGTATCTGTCACTTAAAAATCATATCAACATATTTTATTAGATCAGGGAGTTTCCAGGCTGGTCTGCCTTAATCAAGAGGAAGGAAGCTGTGACTTCATGTAGAATAGGGAAATTTAACTGAGGAAAAACACAATTATCCCTAAAAACACTAATAAAGTTCCCACAGTGGAAAAAGTAAGTGCTATCATGTCTTCTATTAGGCAAGTAAAGAGGTTGTAAGAGAAAAAAAAGCATTCATGGAGTCCAAGCCAGGGAACTATTTTTCTTGAGGCAGTTCATGGAGTTAATATACACTGAGAAAAAAAAGCTGCAGCTTTTACAGAACAAAGTGCTGGTATGATGCGTTAAGGCTGATGCACATGGTTTCATTTCCTGGGGAGATGATTACAAGATGAAAGACATACTCCAGAGTAATATTTTTGTTTCACCTGAAACACTGTAAAAACAATGGGTTCTGGAAAAAATCCAAAATAAAGCTGCGGTGGCAACTTCAGACTGAGTCACCACCCAAACAGTGCTTGTGTGTGCTCTATAAAATGATAGAATCACAAAGGGTTTGTGTTGGAATAACATTAAAGCTCATTCAGTCCCACCCCCTGCCCTGGGCAGGGACATCTTCCACTCTTCCAGGTTGGTCCAAGCCCCCTCCAGCCTGGCCTTGGACACTCCCAGGGATGGGGCAGCCACAGCTTCTCTGTGCCAGGGCCTCCCCACCCTCACAGGGAGGGATTTCTCCCATGTATCCAACAGGAATTTCCTCTTTTTCAGCTTAAAGCCTTTCCCTCTAATGCTGTCACTCCTGTTCCTGAAGCAGAGCCCCTCTGTGCTTTCTTTTAGCTCCCTTCAGATACTGGATGGCTGCTCTGACATCTCCATACAACCTCTCTTCTCCAGGCTGAAAATGCAGAAATAAAAAAGTTGAGAGAGCCAAATAATTAGGTCAAGTAGGAAGGTTTCTGAAACTTAGCTGTTTTCTCTAGGAGGAAGTTTCAGAAGGAAAACCCCCCAAAATCTCCATTTGATCTGAGACTCTGGCATCAAATATAGAGGAGAGAACATAAGTTTTGTCCTGTTGTTAAGCAAAGTTTACCAGGAGCGATCGGAAAAGCACAAGGAATTAAACCCAGAAGCCATTAAAGACAACGGCAGGAAAGGGTGATGTAGCTCAAGTGTTTTACAAGGAGTGGGGTCATAATCGTGAAATCCTCAGCACATGCAAAAAGTCAACTGGGTAACAAAGAAACTTAATCATCTTAATGTGGCATTTTAATGATGCTGCTGATTTGCTGTGCCAATTCAGAGATAATGAGCCCCTAATGCTACAGATGTTCAGCCAGACTAAAGGAAAAAAAAAAGGAAAAAGGAAAGCTTTTCTTGTATGCCATTTCCTAACTATCCAATTAAACAAATTGTGAAAGCATATAAATAGTTTACCAGGTTTTGACAGCTGTTAATGGGATTCAGATGCCGAGGAACAAGAAGGGAGTCGATACGGGGCATATTGGAGGCTTCTTGTGACTACCTGGGTTTGACAGGTATTAACTGATGATTCATCACCGTTATCCCCACAAAACCCTACAGACACATGCCAGAGCTGCTCCCCTCCCAGAATGAGACACTCCTGTACCTAACCCAGCCTGAGACAGAGTGGTGAAGCTGAAAAAGTCAGTGGAGTTTCCAAATTCAAGGCAGAATCCTGCATGTTTGTGAGAAACACCTCAGCAGTGGAATCAACACACTGAAGGCAAAGAAAAGTCATGAATAAAAATTTTCCATGTTCTTTAGTGAATAAAGAGAGTAGTACATCCCATAAAAATTATAAACCAGGGGAAAACAATTAAAATAAACAATGCTATGCCGAAGTTTTTTTTTCCCTCAAACAACAAGAAGAAAACAATAACATGTATGTACTGAGAATTTGGAGACTGTAACAAATGGGGAATTATAAAATGTGAAGTGACACAATAGCAACACGAGATTTTTCTTTTTTATGAGACAACACTATCAGAGTTAAGACAACTTTTCTCCATGTTTTTCTTCTACCCCACTTCAGGTATCCATCTAGGCAAGGGAAAGGATTTCAAGCATTTTTGGCCCACCCTGGTTTGTTTTCCCTCTGACTCCAGCCTGGGCTCCTTTTTTCCTAACAGCTTTTATGAGATCATTGTTTGCCAACAAAAAAGAGCAATCACCTCACAGCAGAATTAACTTCCAGCCAGACAGCAGAGACAACCACCCCAACCAGGACATGGTGACACCCTGCAGGGTGCAGACACTGGGTCTGTCCCATCCCTCGGGTCCTTTTTTGTGTCACTACAGGCCAAGGCAGAGGCTCCTGCACTAAAAGTCCCAAATATTACATTTATTAGCTGGACATATTGGCTTTGGGTTTATTTTATCTTTGTGCCTTTTGGTATTTTCTTAGTACTGTTCTTCAATGCTCGTTTTTATACAAACACCTAGTAATTATTTTGTTTAGATACTTTGTAAAGCAGACGTGAGTGGTAATTCCTAAATGACCCAGTGCAGAATGCACCTGGTGGAAATTTTACTTCTAAATATAGGAGAGAAACTTTCATCATCCCCCTTTGTGGAGTGCAGGCTCAATGGTAATGAGTCTCCTTGGTTTTATTGTGACTTGAAACAAAAATAGAAACAAATCAAATTGAAATGCAGCGCTGAGAATTGGAAAGAAAATAAAAAAAAATCAGCCAGGCATCATTTTCCAAGTGCTCAGATGTGTATTTTCTACTTCATTAATACCAGTGCCTCTCTATCATTAAAGCATAGTGTAATTTATCTGGTTGTACAATTAATTGCAAAATAACACCAACCAAACAACACACATCGTTTCCAAGCTCATGTGGGTCAGGAAACTTGAATTATGTAACTGGTTCTTCAAGCATCTTACTTAAAACAATGATTTATAAGAAAATAAAGATTAATATTCCTGTGGAAATCTATGATTTCACACACAGTGTTTCCCTTCTATTATCGTTTTCTGCCTAATCATATTCTAGTGTTTTTCTAGGATTTTCATTCAAAAGGTTTCCAAATCACGTTGAAGTTATACTAACAGAAATAGGGCCAAAGGAGAAATGTTCCCCAAAACTGAGCATTCCCAAAGCTGGAATAAAACAGGACAAACTGCACAGCAACACTGTGCAGTGCTGGGTTTAGAGAAGGAAACGGAATTTAACTTCATTTAACTGCATTTAAATGCTCTTAACTGAAACTACAAACAGAATTTGGGAAAGCAGAATGACCTTCCCTGGGACAAATTGGACTAGGGGCTGGAAAGCTATGGCTACTGTATGCTGAAACTACCATGGGATTTTATTTTGGTTGTTTAATTTTTAAAGCAGACAATAATTTGCCATTTTTTACTCAACTTTCTACACCTCCAGTGGAGGGGAGCACAGAGTGAATGCCATCCCACATCCTCAGGCCTGCAGGGCCCAGATTTTCCAACCTGTCCCAGATGAAATTTGTTTTAGTTTTGACACCTGTTAACGTTATCCTTTCAGATTTGAATATCTTTAAAGTCTCCTTCTTACAAAAAAACACAGCAAAAGATGAAACTGCATGAGCTCTTCCCTTCCTTTGCCGTTAAGATATCATCACCCAGAGAAAACATTTCTAAAATTACAATTCCTGAAGTCCAGCAAGGCAGATACAGTCACAACCGTTAAATCAGACTTCAATGAGACAGTTAATCAGAGAACATCTGGACCCAACAGTCAGACTGAGAAAGGCCACATGTTAAATTCAGATAATCGCTGGCATTACTTATATCAAGGGACCAATCACTAATGTGACCACTCAGGCACGGTCGACTCTGGTCAACTGTGCTTCAAATGAACTTCAAACCTGAGAAATTCAAAGTATAATTTCATTTAATCTTTGTACATTCATCTCCCAGGAGCCTTCCTGACAGTGCAATATATTATTGTAAGAAAAATTAAATATAGAGAGAAAATAAGATAAAATAATATGAAGAACAGGGAAATCTGTGATAAATATCTGAGGAATTTTAACATATATTGGCTGAAGGCAGAAGCTTGGTTCAAATCTTCTTGAAAGCCTTGAGCAGTGCACTGATTTGATTAAACTATAAAAGAATTCCAGTAGTAAATAATCTTGACTTGAATTTTAGATTACACCTGTGTCATCTATTTGAGGTTCTTTAATCAAATATCTGTAGTTCACTTTTAGCATAGCCTTCTAGAGGAGCGAGTGCATCCGCTCTGTGTTCCCTTAGGAACTCTGATCTTACAGCTCTTTCCCGGCCTAAACGCACCCGGGAGTCTGCGATTCAGACCTGCACACCAAACCCAACCCTCCCTGGAAGACCGGGATTACTCAAAGCGCCGCTCCGGGAGCACCTGCAGCTCCCAGAGGCGCTCCTGGAGGTGGAGCTCCTGCACCAGGAGAGCAGGAGGGGAGCGCGGCTGGCACGCACGGCAGGTGAGCGCAGCCACACGCTGCTCCGCGGGAGTACAGCGAGTCCAGCTCCGAATTTACAAAGTTCCTAACGCTGCTGCAGAGCAGGAGAAGGAAATAAAGCCGGAACAAGAACTGGAGAGAATGCAGCCTGATGGGGACGGCAACGCGTGCCCGGGTAGCCCCGGGTGAAACAGGCACCGAGCACCCGGTGCAAACTCTGCATGGTTCAGTTAAAAGTCAGTCAGGAACGAGACACAAGAGCCATTAATTCCAATGCTCAGGGAACTATTTGTACATGTTTTAGCAAAGGTTTGACTCTTGTGGATCTGTTTCCCTCTCCCGATACTTTTCCAGCAGCATAAACAGTGAACCTGTCCCTTCAGCTCCCATTTCGTGCCAAGTGAACAGCCTGGTTTGGGGGCAAAATGTGACTCATCCCCATTAACTGATTTCCTTTTCACCAATCTGTATTTCCAAAAACTGATTATTTCCTAAAACATGTGATTTGAGTTCTCAGGGCCGTTTTCTACATCTTCACTTATTTTCTGCTGGGGCGAGTAGGGAGGGATCACAACTCATCTGTCTTGGACTAGATTTAATTTCGATGCTCAAAGGAATAAATATTTCTCTCATCTGTAATTTCAGGGAATTATTTTGTATGGATCCAAGATACACATTTTAGAACAAGTGAAAAAAAGAGGAGTTTTAAAAGTTATGGACCGAAGCCTATAATCTATTGAATAACTCTGTGCATCCATCCTCTTTCCAGCCCTTGCTCTGTCTGAGAGCTTCCACTGGGAGTCAGGATATCTCAAAAATAAATTCTATTTTCTAATCACTATAATGGGTTAATTAGAATGAGAAATAGCTGCACTTTCTGATTATCTCCAGGCAATCAGAGTATCCGAGTGTCTGTGTCAGTGCTGAGTGCTCAGGATAGTCCAGCTGATGTCAATCATTTACAGGCTGAGTGACACCACCGCCCCGTTGATGTCACCGAGCGTGCCTGGCAGCATTCCTGCCGCTGACGGCACAGTCTGAAGAGTTCAAACAAAGTCAAGAGGATCGTTTGTTGATAAGGAAAACGCGGCTTTCAGTCCCAGTAGAGCCCCCAGAGAAGCCTGACCCGTTCAGCACAGGCTCCTTGTTGGGTTTAACACTACAGAAATCCCCTTGCAGTGAACTTCTGCAGATGTTGTGAGATAACCCCGAGTCCCATGAGCGCCGGGGCTCGAGCTGGGCTTGGGAGATGTAATATTCTGATAAAAAACGGCACTTCCTTTCCAGGCAGATAAGTGCATGTTCTTGCAGCACCGCTGGAACCTCGCTGAGCGCCCCAGCGAGGCTCTGTCACCTCTCCTGCCTCACTCCAGCCTTTCAACCGCCCCCCTCACTCACCTCAGTGCAGCAGCAATTAACATCCATAAACCACAAATGTGGCTTTTATCTCTTTTTAGCTCGCAACCATGAAAGCCCGCTGACATTCATAACACCCCAAAAGTTGTCTGCCTCAACAGCTGAGAGAATTAAGACATAATTAAACATTCGTGCTTGACTGCGACTCCCGGAGGAAGGAACGTGGCTTTTTTAATTTAATTTTTAAATTAAAGATGTGTCAACTTTGGCCACCAAAGGTAACAGTGTTGGTGGCACATAAAGAAACAGGGGAAATCAAGCGCTTCCCCCCCGCTCTCATTGCTTGTCTCTTTTCAGACTAGACACAGGAAGCACCATGGGAACGGTGTATTTTTATGGTTGCAGGCGAGCATACACCATGTGCACCACAGCGTGCAGCTTCCAGTCCCTTGAGGCAAGAAAAGGGGGTTTTGTTTCTTTTTTTTCCTTCTTCCCCATCAAGCTTTTAATTACCATTTTACTATAGCCTGCTGCCTAATTGTTTGCCCGATACTTAGCGCTGATCATCATGGAAGCCTGTTTAACAGGGGGGTGGAATAAGACAAGTTGAGTTGTTTCCCTGGAATGGCATCTCACCTGTGTCAGGACACAAGTAAAAAACACCATAAGCTGGTGTGTTTGCACAGGCTCAGAGAAGTACAAATACAGAACTGTTTGCTGGAAAAGTGGAATTTTTTAATACCAAATGAGCCCCAGTGATGGTGTCACAGCCCTATGCGTTAATTTAATGCTTTTATGAACTGTCTGTAAGCTTTTAAAAGGATCCCAGAACCACTTTTAGCATAAAAAGCTCCACCAAACCAAGTCAGACAACATCTAGATTTAAGCAGGTCCAGCTTCTGCTCAAAGCCTCAGAATAATTCCCCACAACATACTCACAGTGTCACCCATGAATAATGCAAGAGTCACAAAAACATGCAGTCCAAGAAACGGGAAGATTCCTACTCACTACGGATGGCTGACAAGACATGGAAAAACCAGCCATGATTGTGCTGGAGAAAAACATGTTACAGACATGGTAAGGCAGTGGAAAGCAGGTTATCGAAGGCCTGATCTCTCTCCATGAGTCAGTGGCCTCGTGTTCCCATGATGGCCTTCAGCAGATGGAACAAACCCCGGGGGCACGGATCATGCGGGGGTTCAGGAGAGAAACAGGAGAGGTTTCTGTGTCGCAGGCTGTCACCAGCCATGAATTGGGAAGGTGCTGGAGTGGAATTGCTCACTCACAAACATGATTAACATTTATGAGAAGCACATAAAAATTTTTCATTATTTCTATTTAAATTTGATATAAAATGAGGGGATTAGTGCTCGTATCAAAGTGCCAAAAAAAGAAATTGAGCTTTTTTTTATTATTAACCAATAGGTTTTCCAGGTGTAGGTAGGACATAATCTTTTTCCCGAAAGCCATCACCAATACTGATGATATTTCTATTCTGTGATCCTGGAGAATATTATATATTCATTTTTACCAGGGTTAGTGATCCCCAAAAGATAATCCTCCCACCAAGACAGCACTGTCAGAATGTGGTTTCATTTATAGAAGTCAGACAGTAGTTACTGACCCACGAGGACTGCTCAAGGACTAACAGAGATGCTGCTATTTTATAGAGGGCATGACATGAAAGCTGAGATTATTTGTGAATTTCGGTCTCCAACAGCAACTGAACTGGTGTTGTTGGGAGGAAATTTAAGTGCACCTACTGATCATTGCATGGCCTGGAGTACCAGCACAGCATGCTTAAATATTTAAGATTTTTTTGTGCTTCCGGTATCAGAATGACTACAGAGAACATTGTGTGAAGCACTGAAGCAAACACAATGTATATTTTATTTTGTGCCATTTTACATGGAGATGCTGGAGGTACCCTTTTTTGTGCATTTGAAGCAGCTTTCTCCTTACAGTCGTGGCTTTATTCCTACAGTGAGCAGCAAGCAATGAGGCACTGTGGTACTGAAGGTTCATACTCACTTTATAATGAATGAGCTCTAATGGTAAGGGAGCTGCTAGAGGGAAATGATGTTTTATTGATATTTATAGCATTGTCTTTGAGATGTAAATTTTCAGTGTTTGCATTCCAGAACAAATGGTAAAGAGACTTTTAGAGATCAGCAGGAATATAAAATATGAATGGTAAGAGCAGTACCAACACAGTCTCTCACGTGTACAAGTTGTTCCTGACTTAAATGTATGCAAAAGAGGGTGAGAAATGGTCCTGCAGGCACAGGGCATCCAGAGAACAGGAAAAGGACTTGCTTCATGCCTTTATATAGGAGCAGTATGGACATGGCTCCAGGAAGAAGCTACAGCAGCTCCTCTCAGGTGGTCAGTACTGAGGGGTTTGGGAAAGAAACCCTGTCCTGGCTTCCTGTACCCGCAGCTCAGTGAGCAGGAGGAGTGAAGGGAAAGCACAGGGAGAAGTGAGCTAGTGAGAGTGGAATTGGTGCAAGAGGTGGACAAACAGCTGGAGCATGGCTGCGAATATTTTATGTCCTGTGGGATCTGAGAGATCAGCTGCCTTGGATGCAGAAAATGCTCAAGTCTTCCATATTCTGTCTATTCTGTTAAACTTCTGTATTTAGAGTAAGCAGAGCAGAACTCACCTGCCCAAGGCAGGCTCTATACTGCAGACCTCTATAATGAGCTAATCTCGACTGCAGAATCCTGCTAAGCAGCAGCTGCTCTGGGGACATGAGGCTTTTCATCCTAATCCAGACACACAAATTTGGTCAGAAAACCTGGGTGATGTCTGTCCATAAATTGCCCAGAAAGGCCAGACCCCAGCAGAGTTCCAGATCCTGGCACTCTAGATCCTTGAGTGAGATTCATCTCACCACTCCCTGGAGTGTTTTATGTTTGCTTGCAATTTGTTAACCAATAAAAACATTTAGTCTTTATTAACGCAAAAGTATAACCTCTGAAAAATAATCACATTAATGATAGAAGGAAAAACCAAACCTACTTGCACAGCCCAAACACACAATTCTTTCATGATTTACTTGATTCATGTGATACAAACTCTACCTCAAACTCCTACCCAAAGCCACAGCCGTAATTTCCCTTGGCTGCTGCACTGCCATGGACCAGTGGCACTGAAAGGCTCTGTGAAGCTGGTACCACCATGTGTGCTGTCCCCAGGACACGTGCCCCACATCCTCCACCAGGCACACTCCTCACTGGTTGTGGCTGAGGCCCCTGGCACGGATGAACACTCTCAGATCATGGGCAGGAACTGTTGTTAATGCTGAGATTTCAGTTTAGGAGCTTCTACAGCACGGAAGAAACCCAACATCTATGTCATAGACACATGTAAACCCCTGAGCTCTGTAAGATTGCCAAGTTTCAGGAGCTGCTGCTGTTATCTTCTATCTATAAATGAAGAGGGTCTGCTAGTTTTTAAAGGCAGTACATGTTAGTTTACTATTTTAATTAATCCCTATGTTTTCTCTCAGACCTGTATGAAGGGTATTTTCTTCAACAATAAACGTGGAAAACTGACCAACCTCCCCTTCACCCACAGTTTAAAGTACAGCATTGCTGCTACAGTTTTAAATTTTACAGGTCTGAGTGGTCCTGTGAATTTGAAGCAACTTGTTCTTTCTTTCAAAAAAAAAAAAAAAAGAACAAATTATCAAGTTATTTTTTAGATATGAAAGGACTTAGCAACATTAATAAAAATTGCAGTCCTAAACTGGATTTGCCTATGCAAACTGCTCTTAGGAATTTGTTACCACACACATTAAAGGCTCACCAGATGCACTTGCTCTTTTATCTTCCCATCCATATTTCACAGATCCTGTAAAACTGACCTTGGTAGAACGTGATGGAAAAGTATCACTCTTCTTTAAAGTGTGTTGAAATGCTCCAAATGAATTTTATTGCTATCTTTTTAAAGACATGCTCTCATAGCGTAATCAGATGAATAAAAAGACAAAATAGAGCTATTATTTATCAGAATTCCAACTCTACTTTACCTCCTGCTTCTTCATTAGACTGACTGTGCTCCTTCATATCTTCCACATTATCCATGCTTTCCATTTCCTGGGATTTGTTCAGATTACAGTCTGTCAAATCCTCTTGTTCTTCTGGAAAAAAAAAAAAAAGCAAAAACCAATTAACTATTTACTCTCCAAGAATATTTCCAGGTGATTCCCTCAAAGAAAGCACCTGCACACTCCCACCACTGCTGACAGTACCCACAATGTTATTTCTACAAATGCACTGATTGCATTTTGGGGAATGATTTTACTTCCCAAAATCTTGCACAAACTTTCACACATACCTGGAACCATTTTCAGCTTTTGCTCAGATCTAAATATTCTGGAGGTTGTTCTAAATGACAGCAGGAATAAAGTCCAGTATATCTAACTCTATCACAGGTGCTCTGACAAGTGGTGTGAGCAGGGATGGAGCTCATTGGAGCAAGGCAAAGGAATCACAGATCCACTTTGTTCTTTTGGGCAAAATATGAATCATTCTGGCCCTAGGCCAGGAAACTGCTCAAGCACATGTAATCAAGGCCTCTTATCAAGGCCTCTTTGAACCCACTTGCACTTCTCTGCTTATTCCACGCGTGTGTTTTTAAATATCAACATTATCATGCAGATCAGATTCCCAGAGATCCCAGCCTCTCTCCTCAGAAATAAAGACACATTTTTAACTGAAATTTATTCTGGTGAAGTATTTCAAATAAAGCCTCTTTCATTAACCCCGTGATGCAAACTAACTCCATATTATGTGTACTTCTGTAAATTTCCGATCAATATTTCATTAGAAAAACAGTATTTTCTTTCCAACATTATGGGAATTTTTAAAATTTATAGTAATACTGTGAAATTGCTGGTAAATTCTTTAACCTACTGACAGCTGGATGGTAACACCCTCGATCCTTCTCAAGCTAAATATTACATTGGAGCTGAAAAGAGGCTCAACTTTTTGATTAACAAGAAAGTGAAATACTTGTCAAACTTACTCAGGAGGTTTGTTTTCATATTTTCAGAAATGCAGTCAACCAAAAGAATTGTATTATTCTTGCTTCCCTAATCAAAATTTCCAGCTTTCTCCTGAAAATACTTCCTTTCCTTCTATACAGTCTTTTTTTCCCCATTCACTATAATTTTCCAATATTATATTTCACTTCCATGCTTTTATTTAATTTATTTAATCTCTAAATTTTTTTTTTTTTTGCCTTTGATACCCCTTTAATACTTCTGACTCTGTTATTCAGTGTCTTGGGATCCTAAACAAGCTGCAATTCGTGTCTTTTTCTCCATTTAAATGTAAAGTTGTCAAGAAAAGGTGGAAGAACACAACTGAACAGCACCATACCTGCAGCTATGGGCTGCTCCTGAGGGTTACTGAGGTCCATCCCGGGCTGTGAATCTGCAAAAGACAGAAAAGCAGCCTGAGGTTGATATTTGTATTATATTATGAATATTAAGAACAGTTCACGACACGGTTGTTACAATCTTATAAATTCCTGTTTTCTTGGCTGAAAGTAAAATTGAAAAAGAAAACGTTTCAAAGAAATAAAAACCAAATTACTACCATGCTTCTCTTCTTTATATCCTGAGCACTGGTCTGTGCCCAGAAAAGAGATTAAGTATGATTTTCTAACTTCAAAAATTATAGGACACAGTACCTTATGCTTTTGATTTATTCATTGAGTACCCTGTGAGCACAGTGCAGCTGTAGTAACTCTGTAGGAAGTTAATTTCTCTAAAGCACAAAGATATTTTTACATTCCTTTTCCAATACAAAGGGAAACCCCCATTATCTACACAAGATCTACTCGGTTTTCATGGGAATGCAAGTCTAATTCCCACGGAGAAATTCCAAAAGGGATCAATTGCTAGGAATTTTAAACATTTTTCAGAGGACTACCCCGTGCAGCCTGGTTTCCCAGCATGCTGGGGGCTCAGCAGAGCTCTGAAGCCAACACAAGCTGCAGGTATTCCCATTGCCCACTCCAGTGCCCAAAGTTCAGCTGTTGAGTTGAACTAGAGGCAGAGACCTGATCTGTCCCTTAATATCTTTACTTAAGGCCTCCCTGCCTTAAGATTTCATTGTTAGGAGGCTGAATTCTTAATATTGACACAGTTACCTGCTTCCTTCCTCCTTTCTTTCCTGTAGCTTTTCCCCTCTCTTTATTTTTTACATGCCATAACATCTTTAATCAGCTTTGAACCTAAAAAATAATAGTTTCTGGACCAGGAAAATTTCTTCCTGGCAGTTACATAACAGAAACACCCAGGCAGCGGGCATGAGGTGTTAACCACGGGTGACATTTACCCCATAATTATCTGTCTTTACCTCCTCTGCATATGGAACTTTTTTGTGGTCTCTGCAACGTTAAAATATAAAGCTCTGGTAACACTCCAACGAGGCAGCCTGGTAGCAGAAGAGGTACTCCAAAAAAACTGCATGAATAAAGGGGGGGATAATGTGTACAACAAAATAAAGGCCTTGCATCATAAAGATAGTCATAGAATTAAATGACAAAAAGTTCAGATATTTACTGAATTAATATTTTGAAATAAATAAGAAAGATCAAGGACCTACATAGTTACAGCCCTTAATTTCTCATTTTCATTTTATTATGCCAGGAAAATTGAGGTACAAAGAAGCAAACAGACCAATTAATACAGTAAATAATGATGAGAAAACATCAGCAAATTCTGGGTAAATGAACAAAATTTTCTCTAATATTGATTTTAACTTTACACCACTAAGTTGTCCAGAGAAGCTGTGGCTGCCCCATCCCTGGACGTGTTCAAGGCCAGGCTGGATGGGCCTTGGAGCAACCTGAGAGAGGAGAAGGTGTCCCTGCACATGGCAGGAGATGGAACTGGATGAGCTTTAATGCTCTTCCATCCTAAAAGATTCTGTGATTCCATGAATACAGACACTTAAATTACACAAATCCTTGTGATTCTGCACATAATTAAATGAAATCTCCCTTATTTTGCAACACTTGATTTTAGTTTTAATTGCATTCAGAATCCCTGCACAGTTGCTCTATCTGGGTGATGGGGGTCAAAGCCCCAGGCTGAAGCCCCAAGCCTTGGCAGCAATTCTGCATTCCCCTGAGCTCCCAGAAGGTCAGGGAAGAAAAAACTAGAACCCGTACACGACTGCTTGAAGTCCAATAATTCTACATATATTCCTGAATAACTATGTATTTTTAGAAACCATTGGATTCCTCAGGTTTCCCTGGCAGCTGCAGGAAAACTTGCTGGAGAACTGCTCTGCTCGAACCCCATGAGAGCCAAGCAGGACCTGCTCAGCCTCCTCAGACCCTCATCTCCTCCCTGCTGAGATGGAGTCTGTGAATTTATTCATATTTTGCTGAACACAAAACATGGGTTTCATGCCCGTGATGGCTGCTAGGCAGGACAACCCTTCAGAAGAGATAAGAGCAATGACACACCATAGAATGTTTCTCTTCTTGCCTGAGAAACATCCTGGTCTTTGTCTCACTTTCAAGCCTCCAACCTCCCCTCACCAGCGCCTGGTTTCTTTACAGCACCAGTCTCCACCAGCTTCTTAGAGCCTTAGTGGTCTCTTAATATTTAATCTCAGGTCTCTTTCCTGACTTTGCTAAGATCCTTCATGGTGACAGGAGAACATGTGGGTAGATTCCACCCCTGATTCTGTACCAACAAGGTCACTTTTCTACCAAATGCTCAGAAAAACACAAGGCAGGAAATCACTTACAGAACACTTTCTTCTTCCCAAGCTTCAAAGAGCTCCACTGGCAGGGGTGCATGGGAAGAGGACGCCCGCCTCTGTGTGCTGCAGCCGAGGCACAATGTGCATTTACAAAGCAGAAGTAAAATTCATGTGCTTTCGAAACCAATCCTTGGCCATCCTGTGTTCTACACCAATAGGCAAAGGGAGTCAAACTATTCAAATAGCTTGCTAAAAAAGTGCTGTGGTATTTTAGTATTCGTATTCTATCCTGGTATTTGACCAGAACAGCCAACCAGAAATTTAACTCCCCTAAAATGGATATTTTTCAAATCACTGATGACACGGATTCCTTTTTTTTCGTTAATACAGAATGGGAGGCATTTCTTAAATTATTATAATTTCACCTGTTTGTCCCCAAAATGAAACCAGAATGCTGCCTTTTTCCTGCCAGCTGCACTTTTCAGTCCAACAGCACAGGGAAGGGGACACCTTTGAAAATCCCATCTGCTTTTAGTCTTTTCATCACAGTATATGGAGCAGAAACAGCCAGTTTCCTTGTTTGAAGTCAGTGCCTACACTACATACACCACTCAGCCTCTTCCACCCCAACATGTTTTTCACCATCAACCCACACTGGGCCATTAAGGAGAGAAATTCTAGCTGATGTCTCCACTGAATATACTTCTCCTGCATCCACAGCCTCCATGGCCTTCTGAAGAAGGCACCTGGGCCGAGTAAACTCTTTGTTGGGTTTCTGATACTTTACTGCTGTTAAGCACCATGCAATGTGTAAAACGTCACAGGCATTTTAAATGCACCTGTCATTTTGGGAAGAAATCCTGATCAGAAGTGTCTAACTAAGGAGATTTTTCTCATATTAGTGCATACGACCTTCTAAACCCAGCAGAATAATTCAGTGATTCAGTATAGGATATCCTGCATCATAGAATATCCTGGGTCAGAAGAGACCCACTAAGATCATCAAAGTCCAGCTCCTGATCCAACCTGTTGGTCCCAGCCCAGAACCTGGAGCTGACATCTCCAGCTTGACAGTTCTTTTGGTAGTCACAAAACCAAACCAGTCATTGAGAAATTCAATCAAGTTAACAACAAATTTTGATTCAAACACCCACTCTTTCCAGGGCCTGTCTGCTGCACTGCGACCCTACCAAACCTCTACACACTGGGCATGGAAAATCCAAGTCAGCCATGTTATTTCTTGGGCGATTGTCCAAGGCCCACAGAAACACTTCTGGAAGTTACTGTATCCAGGGATAACACATTACAACACTGTTGCAATAACTTCATCCCCCCCAATGCAACAACTGCAGGCACGTTCATGGATCCTCATCAGCTTCAGGTACAGACCCAAAACCTGAAGGACCGTTTCCATGTTCACTTTGCACGAATAAGAAATAAAAACACCAAAGAAAGGACTTCTTAGATAACTTCAGTTATTTTGAACCTCTGTTATCTCCTAATTTCAGGCTATTCCAACACACCTCACAAACTTTCCTCTCCCAAAAAGTCAGTGATCCCAACTCGATCGAGAAAATGAAGCTGCGTTTTTAAGTGCCAAAGTGCCCATAAACCAAATCCTTCAAATCCTTAGTTATTTCTCTCAAACAGCAACATTCTTGATTCAGTCAGATTATTTACAGATAAACAGTTAAAAAACCTTCAGCAAAGGAAAATGCATTTTTAAATAGGCATCTGCAGCTGACTTAGAATAACCAAAAGCCTCAAGTCATTGAGACAGACCAGAATCTAAACTGGAGCCCTTAAAGCGCTGAGTTGAAGTAAGAATCTCCAGCTTTGAAATAAGAAACCAAGTGATGCTGTGCAAAGCTTCTTTGCCAAGATTGTTAAAAACACCAGAAATAATGCTTTTCTATAACGGGTAATTATTCCAGAACCCAATATTAACTCCCAGACTGGTTTTTGCTGGCTCTGAATATTATGGGCGCGTTTTACAGGTGAAAAGACAGAAGACATCCTTGAATTCGTTAAACCCCAGAATACGAACAGCAGATAAAGCGTGCTCTAAACCCTGGCTTTATCACGCGCTTTGTGATATCTCTGAAATTAAACAGAGAGGGGGCAAAAAGCCCCGTTCGTTTCCCGTTTAATTGCTGCACGCGATTCGATTTCTTTTCCAGAGTCTGCGATCTGTTTGCAGCAAGCGCTGAAGAAGCGGCTGAAAGCCCCCGGGCGATGGAGCCGCTGCGGACCCCGGCGGGGCAGAGGGTCCTGGGGAAGAGCGGGGTCTTTTCTCACCTTCCATGCTCCGTTCGCGGGTCTCAGCTCCACCTGCCCGCCCGGGCTCGGTTCTGCCAGCGGAGCGCACCGGCCTCGCCTCCCGCCCGCCACCGTGACATCCGGCTCGGCGCTCGGCGGGCGGAGAGCGGCGCCGGGTGGCGGGGAGAGGAGCAGACCCGGTCCCGGTCCCGGCTCCGGACTCGCCGGCCTCGGAGCCGCTGCTGGTGCTGCTCGCCGGGGACTCCCGTTCCTCGGGAGGGCCAGCGGCGGGGCAGGGGGCTGAGGGCACAGCGCCTGTTTTGGGGGATTGGGGGAGCCCTCAGTCGCTTTTGTCCCCAGAACGGGCACATCTTGGACTGTGTGTTAAAGTTAAATGGCTAAGATAATAGTGAACAGAACTTAGGTTGAGGTGGTTTTCTTAAGAAAACAATGTTGCTATTTAGCAGAAAATCAAACCACACAAGTCTTCAATAAAATAAAACAGATAAGAATTTCAAAGTCCTCTAGTACAGACTCCAAAGAGAGGCTCATTCCACACCGGGCCTGAACAGGGCTTTGAGAGACCTGACCAGGTGCATAATACTCCTGCTGAGGCAGAGGGTAGCAGCAGGTGACATTCAGAGGTCCCTTCAGGCCCAAAACCAGTTAATGAAGTGAGAAGTGAAATTGGGATCTGAGCTCATCACTTGGATCTAAACCCAAAGGCAGCAAGCCGAATTACCATAGATCAGGAGCAGGATAACAACATGGAAACATGATTCTCCTACTCACTTCCTGTGTGGTGCCAACGGCTCCTTCTTACACTGTTGCTTTTCCATTGCTTGGGAAAAGATTCTAGAAATAAAATGTTAAAAAAAAAAAAAAAGAAAGAAAGAAAAAAAAAAAAAAAAAAAAAGAAAAGCAATTCTTGACTATTCCAGACAATCTCTGTAACCCTCTTCCAGAATCATTTAATAATTAGGCAGGTTTCCTGGTTCTACACATTTTAAGGAAGCTCTGGGATTGCTGTGCAGCAATCAGAAACCTCTGGTTTCCATCCCAGCATTATCCACAGCCATTTTCTCTTACTGCCAGATTTGTTCTCTGATTTAAATCTCTACTTTCCCTCATACAATTGTTTCTCTCTTCACACAAACAATTGTATCTTCACTCTGTTTTTAAGGGCACAGATCAAATAAACCTGGTTTTCCCAGCCTATAAAAATATCCCTTTGCCAGTTGTGACCCTCCTTTATGTGATCCCACCTTTGGATCACTCACCTGAAAGATCAGAGACAGAACTTGTGGTCTGCAGCCTCTCCAAAACCCTGCAACAGGTCCTTCACCTGACTGCACTCATGGAAATCTCTCTACATATTTCCTAGGATAAAATATTCACCCTTTTAATATCTACTCACTCCGTGATCAAGTTTAAAACTGCAGATTTTTGTCCTCTTCTATCATTTCCTACTGATACTCTGTTAACCAAAAAAACAAGCAAACAAACAAACAAAAATACACACCAAAAAAAACCCCAAAAGTAAAAAACAACACCAACACCACCAAAAAAACCTGACAAAAAATAAAACCCAGTAATCCAGGTTTTAAACACAAATACAAATACCTGAATTCACATTTTGTTCTATTAAATCTTGCCTGCAACACTTCCTGTTCTTAAAAACAACTCATTCCCCCTCTTCCCCCACCCCCACCCCCCAAATCTTACAAAGCTATAATGACAATTTACCAGTCTGGGACTCAGAAATATCATAGCGTTGAAAATAAATGAGTCATTTGGCTAAAGACACTGACTATGAGTTTATAAAGAACCAAAACTGCAGCCAAAGCTTTATTGTAGAGATACTATTTCATAATAATTAGCAACCTGGGGACTGATGGGCTGTGCAGGACCTGAAATGAGCTATAAACATTCTTAGGAACTGAGGCTGCTCAGGCTGAAATATGACTCGTTTATAGCAGACACGTTACAAACTGAATCATTTTGCCTGCACAGTGTCAGCATGAAATGTTCACTTTGAGTAAAACTGAAAACATTCAGCACATGGGAACATGGGATCTTCTGAGGTGGTCCCGGTTCTGACCTGCTCAGCAGCTCAAGGACGTTAAAAACGAAAACTCTGACACAATTCTTACACCTTAACTGACCACTTGAGTTAATGTGTTGGTCTAAGGAAGAAGAATGCTTAGGTAGAAAGTAGAAGACTATTTTCCATCAATAACTTGATACCTCTTTTTTCACACTTTTATTTTTGCATTTTTACCAATTTTTTCTTTTCTTTATTAAAGGAAACTCATAACTTAAGTGCTCTTTTTACATAGAAGCGCTAAAACATTCACAGCTCTCTCTAAAAATAACTCTTATTCCTATGTTGGTTGGTTCCATATTTGTTATGCAAATACTGTGACATCATTTTTGGACACTAGCATGGTCTGGAGTGATAAATATGATCTAGGTAGGTAGGATAAATACTATTTTACTAATTTCCAGAGGCTTGACCACGGTTCTGGTCTTGAGTGTGTCGGAGTGCGCTTTGTGGTCAAATGCAAGGACCCTCCTTTCCCCGGCCGCAGCTTCCGGAGTGTTTTTGTATCACCTGCTCTAGAAACAAAATAGTTACATGTTTAAAAGTTTCAAAGACATAGCAAGTTTTCCAAAACATGTAACTGACTTGGAAGTTACTTGCAGTGATACTGTGGCATTTGGCTTCATTGTCGAGCCAACACAGCACTTGCCTGGTGCTTAATTTCGGTCACAGCAAGCGGCAGAATCATGGAATCCCAGGGGAGTTTGGGTTGGAAGGGACTTTAAAAACCATCCAGTTCCACCCCTGCCATGGCATGGACACCTCCCACTATCCCAGGTTGCTCCAAGCCCCGTCCAACCTGGCCTTGGACACTTCCAAGGTCAACTTCCCTGGTAAATCCATTCCAGGGCCTCACCACCCTCACAGAGAAGAATCTCTTCCCAATATACAATTTGAATCTCCTGTTTTTAGTTGAAGCCATTTCCCTTGCCCCATCACTCCAGACCCTTGTACAAAATCCCTTTCCAGCTCTCATGGAGACCTTTTAGGTACTGGAAGGCATGGTTTTTGCTTTTAAGTGGAAAAAACCGTGTTCTGTAATGACTTTCTCTAGAAACCTGCAGCTGGAGAACACCCAGCCTTCACAGCCCCTCAGGAGGAAAAGCCACAGGATGTGCCCAGCTATTGCTTTCAGTCTTTCTCACAGCAAGTGACAAAAACACAGAATGGTTTGGGTTGGAAGGGACCTTAAAGAGCATCCAGTTCCCCTCCTTCCCCCCTGCCATGGGCAGGGACACCTTCCATAGCCCAGGGCAGGTTCAGCACTGACAGACACAGCCATGACGGAGCCTCTTCCCCCCTTGTCCCCCTGTACTTCCCTCTCCTTGTCCCACAGCCAGAAAAACCACTTTAGAGTCAAAAACAGCTCACTGCGCACTGTGGAGGAGCGATGTGGGGCTGAAGTGCGACAACGGGCGCGGAGGGGGAGGCCGGGGCCGTCCTTCGCTGCCAAGCGCCTCAGGGACCTGAAAGCGAGGAAAAAAAAACTACCAAAAACCTCCCCACAGCAAAATACTGCTTAAAAAGCTAAATGGAGTGCTTAGGAAGCAGAACGTTTTAAAAACAGTGTAAAAAGCACCGGGTGTGGGCGAGGGAGCGGAGAAGAAGCGAGGGACCCCGGCGGGGACACCTCACCCTTCCCGCCCTCAGCCCTGAGGGGAGGAAAAAGGGCGGGAAGCGCCGTGCGCGCGCGGGGATGGAGGTGGGGGGAGGGGGGGGCCGTTAGCGCCCCCTCGCGCCCGCGGCGGCCGTTGTGAGGGGCGGCGGGAGCATGGCGGGGGGCGGCGGGCGGCCCCGCTGCCCCCCGGGCGCTCTCCTGGCCGTGGCGGCCGTGGTGGTGGCGGCAGGATGGGGTGAGCGCGGCTAGGGGTGGGAAGTAGCTGCAGGGTTGTGTTGGTGTGAGGCCGGTTCGCTCTGAGGGTGGTAGAGCAGATCGGAGCTCGTCGGCGGCTCTGCTGAGCGGGGTGGGGAATCCCTGAAGAACCTTTCCTCAGAGTGGCAGATTGAAGCCCCGTTAAAGGTGACAGAGTGAGCTCCAGCAGCACCACATCGGTAGATACCTCTACACTGTGGGAGACAAATGTCCCCAAAAACCCTTCTCTCCGACTGGGAGATGTCCCCTTTAGAGGGGACAGGTGGGCTCCATTGACACCCCATTGGTGAGTACTGCTCCCCTGAGAGGGACAAATGTCCCCAGAAAACCTTCCCTCAGAGTGGGAGATGAAGCTCCGTTAGAGGGGACGGGGGGGCTCCATTGACACCCCATTGGTGGGTACTGCTCCACTCTAGGGGACAGAAGTCCCCAAAAAACCTTCAGAGTGAGGGATTAAAGCCTCATTAGAGAGGACAGAGTGAGCTCCTGCGACACCACATTGGAGAATGCTGCTCCACTATGAGGGATAAATGTCCCTGAAAATCTCTTCCCTCCAAGTGGGAGATGAAGCCCTGTTAGAGGGGACAGAGTGAGCCCCATTGACAATCCATTGGTGGGTAGCTCTCCACTGTAGGGGACAAATGTCCCCAAAACCCCTTCCCTCAGAGTGGATAATGAAACCCCTTAAGAGGAGACAGGGAGCTAAAGCCCCTTAAGAGGGGTTGTCATAGGTTCCAGTGACACCTCACTGTCCCCCAGGCTCAACTCTGGGACACAACAATCAGGCAGTATCAACCCAATGTGTCCATGACCTGAAAATAAAACCCGATTTCCAATAACTTTCACCTCTCCTGGAGATTCTTGTCACAGATTCTTCATGCCTGACACCAGTCTGCTGTTTTGCAGAAAAGGAAAGGGCTGAGAGATTCCTACCCTGTGTCGTCTCAGGGTCACACTACAGAGCCTTTTACTTTACAGTCAGATTTTATAACTATTTTAACTGTTATAACTATAACTATTTTAGTGTCTTTTGTAAAGAGGAAGGTTCATCTGGTCTGGAACCTGGTACATCCAGGCAGGTTTGCAACATGGGCACTAAAACAACTAAAAAGTGGCAGGTCAAAAACATGGACTCCTGCTTGTTGCTGAGGAAAAAACATAGGGAAAAAGGAAAAGTAAGACAAAAGAAACAAAATGAGGCAAAACCCAGGGTGAAATAAAAGATTAACAATCATACATTTAGATTGATCTCTAATATTCCAATTACTTTTCCCTGCAGTGAGAGCAGAACCAAAGGCAGAGCAATCTATTGATTTAATTGGAAAGAATGAAGTTTACGGTGACACTAGGCATGAAGGTAAATTTGTCCTTTTTTCTATCTATATCTAATTTTTACTGGAATTTGGGGTTTTAAGCCCAGGGATCATTATGTAGCATCAGTATACATGGAACTTTGTCTGCACAGGAACAAGATAAAGGAATATATTTGTCAATATATACAAGAAATGTATTTGTCCCATAGTGCTGCTGGAAGCACTGATGAAAATTTAACAACTAAATGAGGATTTCAGTGAAAAATCTGGTGCTTTTTTTTTGCCTGCACCACAGTTTGTGTGTGGGATGTGAGTGTCTCCCTCTAACAGTCAGCACCAGCCACACTGTGGACAGTTCCAGGATATTAATTAAGTACAAATGGAGATTAATCTTTAATATTACACTTTGCAAGTCCAAAACTGAAAAATACATTTGAAACACAATTCTCAGTGAGGAGGTTTTTTTGTGATTTCATTCAATATCAGCATTTCACATAATTTATGTGATTCTCTATTGCAGTGAGTGTGTATGTTAAGGTGTTCACAAACAGCCCATTACTGGTCTGTATGGATTTGGCTCTTTCTCAAGAAAGAATAATAGATCCCAACTATTTGTGGATTGGTCCAGATGGATCAGATTTACAAGGTTAGTTCAGACTAAAAATATCACACATTTTCCTTGTTTCTACTCATAGCACGCCCGCCCCGTGGTTCCAAATAGTTCCTTGGCCCTTTGGCAGATATTTCCACAAGTTCCGACATTAAACTACATTTTTCTTCTCCCTCTAAAAGTTCCAAATACTTGAGCTGAAAGGAAATTTGTAGTAAACCCTAAAAGTATAAATCTTAGATCATTTCTGGCTAACATGAACCAGCATCATTATGCACAGGAGCAAGATTTTATCTTCAAATATCAGAAAGTGGACATTTTTGGTAATCCAATGTTTCTGTTTCAGGGCAAGGATATGTGAATCTGACAGAGACAGGGAAGCTGATGGTGATGGGTTTCAGGGTGTGGATGTCTGGTGCCTACACTTGTACTCTCTCCCATAAAGTCATCGAAACTACAACACAGGAAGAAATAGAAATGGTTGAGGCCTATAAATTCATGGTTTATGGTAAGATTGCTAAGTTAGGAGTAAGCACATGGCCTTTGCAGATTGGTGGGTTTGTGAACTCTGTGATTATTACAAGGCTTGATTTAAAAACAAAACAAAACAAAACAAAACGAAAAAAAACAAAAAACAAATTTAAATGTTATCCCAGTCTGGAAAACAATTTTTTTTTACTTATACACACACATGCACCCTCTCATGCTTTTGGAAAAAGTTTAATATTACTGCTCCCAAGGATGCATGGCAATTAAATCATCTCTACCCTTAGGTACAGAATTAACTGCAAGAATTCCAGAGTTATCTGAGATCTGCACTCCAGCCCCTTCCACCTCTTGTAACCACTCTTCACCAACATCACTTCCCACCCACAACATAACAACCCAAAAACACTTGAGAAACTCCAACTTTTAAAATAATAATAAAATTACTCCTACACTGTAATTGCATAGAATTGGCACCAATCTGTTTCAGACACATGGCTTTGCAGACATGCTGGTTCTTTGCCATTTTACTATTTACCTCCTTTTTTTTGTTTTTATTATTTAGGAACAGAGTGTCCACTAAGCATATAAATTCCTGTATACTTCAAATTAAATGTCTTTTACTATTGAGTCAGATCTGGCAAGGACTAACATATTGTGGTATAATTAATGACTGTGATTTATTTATTTATTTACTTTTGAATAAAAGCCCATATTTCAGATACAAAGAACTGATAATCCCTCTGAGATGGGATCTGTGATTACACCCCAGATTCACACCCAAACTATTTCCTCCCAGCCTACAGAGAAGCTGACCATGCCTATCAGATATCTGTTCGCTTTAGCACAACGCATTGCAGGCTGAAAAAACACCGTTTGTTTGTCGAGATGTTGAACAAAATCCTCAACAGCACCATCTCCCACCTCACCTGCCACATCACAGGGTCGTCCTACAAGTGCCACTCCATCAGGACACCAAAGAACGGCCTCCAGCATGAGCTGTTTGTTAACTTTCTAGGTAATCCATTTCAGTGCTTGTTTGGGAGGGATCGTTTATTGTTATGAACAACTTGTGAGTGCTCGTGAAAAACAGCAGAGTCAAGAGCACCTTCGAAAGTTGTTCCGGGTTTGTTTCGTTTTTTTTGGAGTCCCTGTATTTTTTTTTGTTGCCCACAGATGGAGCTAAAACGCAGTTTTTATGTGAAATTTAGCATTCAACTTTTTACAATCCTAGCGAGAGCAGTTATTACCAAGGTTAGAGAGGCTTGTCAGAAGGAGACAGCCCATAATAATGTCACTGTCATATTTAGGTTTTCAGTATTTGACATTTAGTAAGTCTGCTTTTAGAATCATAGAATGGTTTGGGTAGGAAGGGACCTTAAAGCTCATTCAGTTGCCCCCCTGCCATAGGCAAGGACACCTTCCACTGGACCAAGTGGAAAGTCTCATCCAGCCCAGCCTTGAATTTTTTTGCTTGATTCTAGGAAACTGCACAGAGCTAAAGCAAGAGCCTGAGAGCTCCCTCAGGGTAATACTGAGGTGGTTTAACCTCACAAACAAGTCAAATCAATCCTGATGCTGCTTTGAGTTATCACTGAGGGAAGGGAGTTATTCTTTAATTCTCTGGCCACATTCACTCCTGTATCTGTTCTCACACTCACCAAGAGAGAGCATCCAAAGGTTATGGAACACTTTTGTGGATATTTTCCCCTAAGTAAAGTCAAGAACCTTTAATGACCCAAAGACTTTTTAATTTTACACAAAACTTCAGCCCTTTTAGGACCCTGAGGTTGTTATGTGAGACGTTAGTTCCATTCTCTCAGCTGAGTGTATTGCCCCCCTCTCCCCCCAATTTTATATTGCTTGACCTCTGACTCTTACTAAACAAAGGAAGGCACTGGAAACCACAAGGACATAATCTATCTTTTTTTTCCCCTTTTTCATGGATCTTTTTCCTCCCATCCACAGTCAGTCCATTTGCACCAGGATGGGAAGAAATTTGCCACAAGGTTCCATATGACTGTGAAGATGTGACAAACAGGAGAGTCCGACAGGTTCTGTGTCAGTCACCTCTTGAACACCCACCTCTGCCTTAGCTCCTGTACATATAACTGGTAGTAATCCATCTTTACCCAGATTTTGTGGGATTAATGTTGTAAATGATGATTCATGGATTTAAAATAATTCCATTCAGGAAGAAAAATGGGTTTAGAAGTTAAATTGATATAAATAGCTTTAAAAAAAAAAAAAACTGTTAAAAAATCAGGCTCATTACTTGCTTTGCATTTGCTTCTAATAGTAAAGAATGATAAACATTATTATTTATATTGAACTTCCAGTCATCTAAATGATTTTTTTTAATTTATGATTTGATGAATGGAATGCAATTTAAAGTAAGTCTACTGTAGCCAATTTCTAAAATCTGTTCATTCTACCTTCTAAATATTAAATCCTGGGATCAGCTCATATCCTAGGTTTGATTCCAAGCCTCTTGAAGCCAAGAAACGCTCCCAATAAAGGTGACAAGTCAGCGTATGGAAATCAGGACTAGAAGATATTTCCTGATATTTTTAAATCAACAAAAATCACCGACTATGTTTTTATTCTCTCAATACGTCTGAATTTTAGGCAGCAGAGCGAATTGGGAAGTTTTTCCATCAGCTGAAGCATGTTTTGAAGTATGAGTTTCACACTGTTCCTACAATACAGTACGTGGACAACAGCTTCTCCATGACTCCCATCGACAGCTGTCGGCCAGGTTTTGGGAAAAACCACCACAGCCACCAGAACTGCGCCAGCTGCTGCGGTAAATATAAAATACATCCATTTAAATATAGCTCCTTGATTTAAATATAGCTGATTAGAGCTGGGCACAGAGCCCTGGGGAGGATTAGGGAAATATTGGGGTCAAAAGCATGGATATTTCTGTTCATCCTTTGGGAAGTCATTCACATTGTAGATATAAAGTAATGATAGGAAATGAGCCAGTGGAGCATGTCAGTGCACTCACAGGTGTAGCTGCATTTCCATGCAAAGTGGAAGCAGTGCAGTGGGCTTTTTTCCTTCCAGGTCACTGGTGAGTGAAAATCCTCAGAATCCAGAGACCATAAGAAACAATTCCCTTCATGGAAGTCCTGCTAACAAATTCTCTGCTGATTTTTCAAGTTCTTTTGCAGCACCTGCTGCAGGCTGTGGAGTTGGGGGGGATTTAGCCAGAGGCTCAGGGAGCTCTGGAAGGGCAGGAACTCCCATAGGGCACTGGGAAGGCTCATAGGGATGTCTGATGGTCCCCCCGAGGTGGGGGAAAGTGGCTGGAACCCCAGCTCTGTTCTTTTCACAGTGGTTTGTGGTCCTGGAACTTACAGTCCCAACAATGAGGTGACGTGTCGGACCTGTGCCAGCCCTCGAGCCAGAATGTATGGAGCAGAATCCTGCTATTAAACTGGCAGAGACTGGAAAACCAGAGAGCATCTGGGAAAGAATTCTTGGTGCTGTGGTGTTCTTTCCATTTTAGCTGTCAATCCTGGAATCCTCGGTTCCCTGTGGAACAAAACATCCTCATTCATACACCCCTAGGTTTTCCTGTGTTCAGAGACCCCTTAGTCTGGAAAAAGCACTGCTTAAAAATACAGTGTTCATGCAAGGAAAAGTAATTAAATGGGAAAAAAAGGAAGTTTTTCACGTGGCTGAGTGCAGAGTCTGTTTCTTAGTGGTGACACCAGACACGCCACAGCTTTGTGCTGCTCAGAGAACACAAAGGAGCTACAAACAATTCCAGGCAGGATGGCAGGTGGCTCTGATGGAGTTATGTGCCAGACTGGCATATGCCAAAACCTCTGTGAGGAATTTCTAGCAGACACTAACAGAAGTATTTGATCTTTTGAGATTTAAAAGCATTACATTCCCCCCATTTTTTTTCCCACATTTCTTTCACTGTTTCTGAAATGTTCCAGCCTGGACATGAGGAGAAAGGAAAATCAGGTCTCCAAGACAAAAGAGGGTGAGTAACAGATTACACAACCCAGCATTCAGGAGGATTAAGGACCCAAGTTATGGTTCTCTCCTTGTCCCCAGAATATAGAGGGAACATTCCAGAGGGAAGCAGAGTCTGCAGAGCCTCTTCCCCTTCAGCTGCACCAGAGCCTCGTGCAGGGCCCGGCTGGCCCCAGGTGCTGCAGGAACAGACGATCCTCTTACACCAGCTGTGAATTCCTGACCAGTTCACCGGATGATACAAATTGCCAAAGCACTGAGCTAATGGGAACGTTTTCTTCCCAGAGAAACCTCACCCCGACCCACTTTGGAAGGTTAGCTGCTGGATCTGCAGCAATCCATCACCTTGCTCACAGAGTGAGTAAAGATTATTTGACCACTATCAAGAGCATCATGTGTAACTCCAACTGCTCCCCAGCCCCAGCTGAGCCTCCCATGGAACAGGGGCTTTCAGAGCATCTTTCTAAGCTGTTCTCTGTGGGAGTTTCTACCTTCCCGACTCACTTTGGTGAGGGACATCAGAGAACTCAGTTTCTACACACACACTGAGCCGCGGAAAGCAGTGCCCAGCTTTCCTCCTTTTTTTCACAAAGCAAAACTAAGTCAAGCAAAAGAAGCATCTCCCACTCAACAACCCCAACTTCTTGCAACGTCTCGAAATTCCTTGGTGGGTATTCATCCAAAAATCGACCCGATTCAACCCAGTTTAACTTATCCATGGTGACAGGAACACAGCAGGAGACAGCACGGGCACAGACCCCGCTCCGAGCTTTTCAGAGTCATTACTTATTAAATACTGAGGAATAAAGTGTGCTGTAATGAGCATTTCCACTGCCCTTGGGCTGATTATCCTTGCTGCCAACTGGACACTGTGCACTGCTCAGGCTGAGACAGATGAAGCAGCCCGGGCTCTGCAATGCTGCCTGGTTCTCTTGGCCTATTTCAGCAGGAGGAAATGCCACATGCATCAATTATGAGGGAAAAAAGCCCTAAGTACATACTAAGAGCCATGGAGAGTCACAAATGAACTGTACTCGCTCCTAAAAGCTTTTACAGCATCTCCACTTCTTCAGTGGGCCTCAAACTTTGTGGGACAATTTTAGTTGGATACACAGAGGAAACTCTTCCCTGTGAGGGTGGTGAGGCCCTGGTACAGGTTGCTCTGGATCCCTGGAAGTGTCCAAGGCCAGATTGGGCAGAGCTTGGAGCACCCTGGGATAGTGGAAAGTGTCCTTGCCCTGAGAGGGGGTGCAGCTGATGAGTTTTAATGTTCTTTCCAACCCAAACCATCCTGGAATTCTATGATTCTAAAAGTAGAAAAATAGCTCAAATTTTGAAGTATCACATTGCAGAGTAGTTTGTGTCAGTAATTCTGTGGAGAGTCATAAAAATCTGACAGGAAGTGACTTCTCTCTGACCTTTCCTGTGTGAAAGTCGTCTGCATCCAGCAGAGCTGGGTGCCTGGGGCAGCAGCTGAGCTTTTCGTTTCTGACACCATCCCTCACACCTCTCTTCTCTGTCACACCTGGGGATATACAAATACCTGTGATCAGCTCTCACCTCAGCTGTTCTCATCCCTCTTTACCTCCTACAGCTGCAACAGCTCATGAGGAACTGCAAGATCCCTCCTCACTGCTTTAAACCCTTCTCAAATTCTCCTCTTCTGCTTGGCTCTGGTTTTACTGGAGGAATCATGGAAACCTGATGCTCTTGGTGAGGTGGGGCAGCTCCATCACCCCTGCAGGCTCAGCCCTTTGAACCCCCACCTTGACCTGCCCTGGTCCCACAGCTCTGACCTCACTCTGTGCCAAGGACCACCACAACATCTTGACAACACTGAGGAGTCCTCACAAATAATAAATTTAGAACTTCAAACTTCCTGTCCTCTTCTCCACACAGACCTCCCAGATCTCAGCATGTACTGACAGCACACGAGAGCTTTGAAACATCCACAAATGGCAAAAATAACAGGAATAATCTGCCAGCTGGAAGCTGCAGCCCATTGTTTTCCCATCAGAGCTGCCTGGAACAACCCACTTGAGAAACACTTAAGGAACATGTGTTCAAACATTCACTGCAGAGCTGCAAGCAGTGACGAGACTCGTCCATCAGGCGACAGTGACACTTCTGCTCTGGTGGGAAAGTTGTCTTGTAACTCCCTGCAGCAGCTTCATTAACCTACAATCAAGATTTTCCTTTAAATTTAAGCCAAGAGGAGTTGAAGGAGCCACAGACCTGCCCAGGACACAACTCATGGCCCCCACTGATAAGGTGATAAGGGGAGGGCGTGTGGGAAGCAGGCAGAGCAGGGTTGGCACATCCCAGGTACTGATCACACCTGCCCTGGGTGTGGTGCAGCCCTGGCTAATCCATCTCCAGGAATTCTTCCAAGGACACATCCAGGAGCAGTTTCAGTGGAAAGTTGCTTGAAAAGAAACCTTGACCAAGAGTTGAGTGTGTTCCAAGAGTGCCCAGGTGAGACTGAAGGTGCCACAGACACAGGTACCTGGTGCTTCCACAGGAGGATGAACCTGAGCCCCACACCATGGAGGCTGATGGTCTGAGTCTTCTGAGACAGGAAAAATACCTGGAAATACAGCATTTCCCTCTGAGAGGGAAAACTTTGAGAGTCACACAATTTCATTAATTGATATATAACTTCATCCTAAAAGAACAGCTGTTGGAAAATGATCCCTGATCTCAGCCATGCCTGCCTTGGACGAGTGATGAGAGAGAAAATCACCAAGGAGTTTGGAGGGGAGTGTCAGCCAGCTGAACTGCTGAGCTCTCAAACACAGGCACAGGAAGTGCTATTGTGATTTTTAGATCTGCTTTGTTTTCCTACCCACTGAAATTTAATTTTCTCCTGCCCAAGCCCAGTGACCACACGATGTGCCTAGCAGCCTTCCTAGAACCACTGGCATCATTGGATTAATGAGTCCTGTGCAGGCAGTGAACAAGGATGATTCATTATTGGCAACAATGCAGCTCTACATGGATTGTTTTGGGGTGAAAAGAAATAAATAAGGTCCCTAACTGAAAGGCGGGTGATGAAGTGTAGCCTGGCTTTAATCCCAGTGTAATCGCTGCCATCATTCCTAATTATTGATAAATATTTTTCTAATTGTGGAAATTTAACAATTAGACATCCTTCCTTCCCTCCTGGAAATCTAATCAGTCTAAAGTTCAGGATGCAGTCTGGGGCCACTGCTGCAGAACATGCTTCACTTGTGGGCTGAGGAAAACAGAACTTCTCCCAAAACCTTCTCCCAAAGCCCCCCAAAGCCCCCCTGCCACCAGCCATGCTGCTGGGAGCACGGACCCACGGGCAGGGAGTCCCCTGGCATTGGATATCCTGGGGGTTTCCCAGGAGCACTCCTCCATCCCTGTGTTCCCAAAGGATTCCAGGGCCAAGTAGGCAAAGAGTCATCCCTGCAAAAGAGGATTCAGGACGTAGATCTTGCCCCAGTGACATATTTTCCTCCATCCTGGAGAGGAGAACAGGCTGGTTAATGACCAGGCAGGCAGAGTTCCTTGGAAGTTAATAACAGAGATTTACCGGCGTGCTGGAACGCACCGAAGGAGGTCACGCTGTTAATTCTCCTGCTGCTGATCCCTGTGGATAAATCTACATCAGGAAACGAATTACCCAGGGAAGGGTATTAAAAGGGATGATTCTAATTCCTTGCTGAAGGAGAAGTGTTGCCTTTAACACTGAGCCCTTCGTACCCACTGTGCCAAGTGCCAGCTCCCTCTCCCAGCAGGATCTGGCCCACAGCACTGCACAACTGGAAAGAATGGGATGAGAAAAATCCCTCCTTGAGGTTTAAGCCACCTGGCAGATTGTGTCCCCCTGCTCCCGAGAGCCCAAGTTGGCCAGAGCACCCCCAGGAAATACCCCTATATACCCATTTTTCCATTCTTCCCCGTTCCCTGTCACACACTGATCTGACAGTACTGATAGCCTAAGTCCAGCACAATTCCATCCATCCCAGACCAAGTTACTTTCCCAAATATTATTGCAATTTTTTATTAGACTTCACATATATTTTATCCCCCTGTACACCCACACAGGCCGGTGGCTGTTCCACATCCAGACAAATCCCTGGAATCACTTCCTTTCCTGTGTTCTCATCAGTGTGGGCTGCAATGAGCCTGATGGTTTCCATCCAAGTAATACCAAGACAGGATCCAGAGCAGGGCTGACCCCGGGGGACTCAGCATTATCCAGCCCCGTGAGAGGGACACCGGCAGGATTCCAGGGAGCCACGGCCCCACGGACAGGGTGGCAGCTGGGGCCACGTGTCCTGCGTGTCCCCCAGCCCTCCCCAGCTGCTCCGGGAGCCGCGGGAGGAGGATCCCCAGGGAGTGACCGGAGTGGGGGACGGCAGCCATCTGCTCCAGAGCCCGGGGTCTGTGTCTGGAGACAGCCGAGTGACAAACAAGGTTAATGTCCCACGAGCGGGAACTGTCACTCTGCGTTAGGGCCCGGGTTTCACCTTCCATGGCACAAGACTCCAGCGCGGATCGCGCGGGGAGAGGCGCCGGCAAACCCGGACGGGGCTGTGACCGGAGAGGCCTCTTGTGGGGACCGGTGAGACCGTGGTGTTGGAAGGGTTTGTCCCTCCCGGCCGTCATGATCCTGCCTGTGTGCCACGCGATGCCGGAGGCTGCTCCGGTGGGGACGGGAGGGCAGGGAGCGGAGCAGAGCCCTGGGAAACCGTTCCACGGGGTCCTGGGTGTCGCGGGGACAGGCACCGTGCCAGCGACCTGAGCCGGGCCGCGGGTGTTCATTATTGAAGGCTGGGGCAGGGTTACCGGAGGGACAGGTGTCCTGTTTCTGCAAGCGCCTGCCCACAAAGACATCGGCTGTCGCGGGCACCTCCGTCCTTCCTTTGCAGCCACAACGTCACCAAGGTCCGGTGATCCACAGACACGCACACACACACCAGCACACGCCGGCCACCGGCTCCGAAGTAATAGCCAACTTTATTGTAGTATAAAGTAAGAACTAAAATGTCCCTTAACCCAAACACGGATGGGTCGAGTGGTTCCAGCATCCCCCATGCTGCGGTGGCCTGGGGGGAGCAGCCTGGGGGGGTTCAGTCGGGTCCCCCCAGCCCCTTTTCTCCTCAGCCGGTTCTGGAGGGGGAAGGATCTGCCTTGGGGCTGCGGGGACGCCCGGATGGGAGCTGGGGCTGAGGTGCTTGTGCGTTGCAGAGCTCCTGCTCTGTGCTGGGATCAGGCACTTGTGGAAGGGCGCGGGCCCTGCTCCTGGCCGGCTCAGTTCCCACGGCTCCCACCGGCACCGGGGCACGAGGGCACAGGCAGCTGCCGGGACCAGAGCCCTGCCTGCACTGAAACGTGCTGCCCACACCAGGGGCTGAGGCTGGGCCTGGCAACAAGGCAGGTCTGGCCCGGTACAGAGGAGGTTCCAGCAGCTTTGGTCGGTGCTCTTGGTGAGTTAAGGCAATTTAGCATTGGTTGGTTTAAAAAAAGGCCGAAACCAGCAAAACCAGATGTCCCAGAGGCCCGACAGGCAGGTGGAAGAGTCTGGGGCTGCTCTGGCTTTGCTCTGAGTTGCCACTTGGACCCTGCATGCCCAAAAGTGGGCACTGAGCCCTGCCTGTGCCAGCTCTGTGCTCAGCATCACCTCCACCACCACCACCAGGAACCTGCAGCCCAATACTGGAAGAGTCAAGAAGGGACTTTGGGATATTTTAGAGGAGATTCAGGCTCCTGACAGCAGTGCGGGAGTGGGGAGAGGACGGAGGAGCTGTGGCAGCTCCCTCCATCCTGTTTCCCATCACAGTGACCGGTCAGCAGCTTGTGAGGTGGGAGCTCCGCTCTGGCAGTGACATGAGCAGATGGTCAAGGGTGCTGCAAACACCCTCCCACGTGGTCCCCAAGAGCACTGAGGGGAAACCTGCTCCCCCAACATCCCAGCAGGGCTGGACCCACTGCCAGGACCCCAGCAGCTGCCTCTCCATCAGCACCCACATCCTTTGGCAGCCCCAAAGGGCTCTGCCCCAGGGAGCTCATTCCATGTTTAGTTCTCTTTCCCCACACTCTGAGGAGAAAGGCCCTGGGTTTGCCCATCAGTGACCCTATGTCTGAGTGGGGACCCACATACCCCTTGTCCCACCTGGCCTGAGAGTGCTGGGAAAGGGGCAGGGAGATGAAATGAAAGATGAGGTGGCACCAACCAGTGTGTCCCCACGCCCTGCCCCACCTCTTGGTCACGCTGGCTGCGGTCAAAGCCTGTGACCCTCCAGGGCCAATGGCCTGGCAGGGCACTGGCCGTGCACCTGTACTGCTCCTCTCCACTGCCCTCCCAGCAGGGACCCAGGCCCTGGCTGCCCTGGGCTGCTGGACCATCCCTTGGGCAACCAAGGGGGAGCCAAGGAGAGATGAAAACACCAATTCCATTAATGCCCCAGGGGATTTCTGCAAAGGAAATAGAAAAAGTTTTAGATGAAGTCCAAATGTCCAGATCAGTCAGAGCAATGGCCGCACACCAGGGGGATGCTCTGGGTTGCTCCAGTCCTTCACAACTTGGGAGAATGCTGCGGATCCTCCATGCTCATGGCTGATATCCATCCCTGACCTCAGCCACCAGAGCCAGGGACTCATCAGCTGTGGCTGCTGCTGCCAGGAGGAGAACAGAACAAATCCATGAGTATCTCTGTGCGATGCCAGTGGCTGGTGACAGCTCCTGCAGCCGTGGCGAGCCCCTGGAGTGGCCGGTCCTCATCTCCACACGTCCCTATGTCCTGCAGGTTGCTGGTGCTCACACCACGGTGCTGATGGTGGACGACTCCTCCGATCGCCGCTGCTTGCTGGGCAGTGACTTGAGATACTCCAGGTGCCGCCGGGCGTCCTCCTGGTTCTGCCTCACGTAGTAGACCAGGTAGGAAATCACCATGGCGAACCAGCCAAACATGGTGACCAGCATGGCGATGTCCGTGGTCTTCTTGTACACGTTGCAGAAGTCCGTGTCGGCAATGACCTGCAGGAAAGCTTTTCCCACGTGCTCCTCCTGCGTGGAGGAGTCACACACGATGCCCCCTGAGGAGTCGGCCGCCAGCTCCACTGCGCGGATCAGCTCCTGCAGCCGACAGTCACACAGCCATGGGTTGCTGGACAGGTTCACCTTGGCTTTCAGGTTGCTAAAGGCGTCTTTGCTGACTGACACCAGCCTGTTGGAAGACAAGTCCAGAGAGTGCAAGTGCTCTGCCAGGCCCTGAAAAGCCCCACTTTCGATTCTGGTGATGGCATTGTGGGACAGATCCAGCTCCAGCAGGAGTGGCAGGTCCCGGAAGGCATCGCGAGGCAGGAAGGAGATTTGGTTGAAGTCCAGGTAGAGCTTGTTGGTGTCATTGGGGATGTCTCTGGGGACCTCAGTCAGCTGAGCATTGCTGCAGCGAAAGGTCTTCAGCCCCTCCTCTTCGGAGGGGTAACAGCCCTTGGAGAAGGCAGCAGCTGGGTGGAGGCAGGAGCCCAGGAGGAGGAAGAGGCTCTGCAGGAACAGTCCCATGGTGATGGGGTGGAGGAGAAGCCCCCGTGCTGCAGTCATGGTGCTGCACTGCCTTCCTCACAGCCACAGTGGCTTCAGCTGGACTTGGCACATCTGAGACAGGGACAACAAGGGGACAGTGTCAGGCTAGGGGAGACAGGGGCAGAACTGTCACTGCACTGGCTGTGAGCACCACATCTGACCCTAGCCACGAAGCAGGGACAAGGACGGGGACCGGGACAGCCGTCATGGCTCACGCTTTCCCCCATGCCCGGCCATCATCTCGCTCTAGGCTCCTGCGTGGCAGGATCAGGCCCCAGGGGCTGGGCACGTCTCCTGCGCCGGCAGCTGGGTTATAACAACCGGAGACGCTCGGGCTGAGGCAGAGGCGGGGTGAGCTCCCGCCCTGCCAAGGTCACGGCGCCGCGATCGCTGCTCGCAGGAGGCCGATGCATCCTGCGGCGGCCGGAGGACGAACCAGCGCGAGCCCCGGCTCCGGGCGAGCAGCCGCTGCAGGCAGCCCCCGGGGAATGCCACGGAAAACATGTGCAGGCAGCCGCTCAGAAGGTTCCTGCTCCCGGTTCCACTCTCCGGGAGCGCTCGGGGCACACGCGGACACGGGGCGGGTTTTCTCCTTCCGAGGGGACCGGCACAGGTGGGTGCTGGGTGCTGCTGTGCTCTGCCCACTGCCACCCCACCGTGGGGTCGGGCTGCTCACACCACCCGGTAACCATGGGCCTCATCCAGCCCTTGATTCCGGAGGGGAAAAGCGTCAGCAGGAAAGAAACAAAAACAGAAAAAGGAAATTCACTGGAGCTGAGCGTGCATCCAGTTCCCAGGGTGGTGGCAGCAGATAAGGGCAGTTTCTGAGCGCTCCGAGCGCTGCCCGGCTCTCCCAGCCCTGGGTCCCACCACGTCCAGGGGTCCCAGCTTGCCCCTGTGCCGGCCGTGGCAGCGGAGCTCTGGAGGTACTATCGAGGTGTTCTCCCTCCACCACCTCACAATCAAAGCCACTGGCGCTAACACGCGCCTGTGTCAGCCGGTCAGGCAGAGCTCAGTGCTGCGGGAGCCCCGAGCTACGCCACCAGCAAAGCTGCCTGCTGATCCCACTGCTCCCCTGAGCACCCCAGCACCGGCAAACCCGCTTTGGGATGCTAATCGGGGCTCCTCGGTGTGGTGTAGAGGTGGCCACCCAAGGGTGGTCCCCACAGCACAGGCAGGTGAGCACAGGTTGGGCACTGTCACACAGCCCTGCCACGCCGGCACACCCCAAGGTCACACCTGTGCAGAGCTGACCCCTGCACTGCCGGAGTCCCGGGATCCAGGAGGGTCCTGAGAGGGAACCAGAGCTCAGAGTACACAAAGGGAACACGGACTCCAGAGCCCCACATTGCACCAGCCCCTCAAGCCTTCCAGAGGTAACCTGGGACAAACACAGCCCCTCGGTACCCTCTTCCAGATGCCCACCGGGGAAACCACCGGGATGAGCCGGGACCCGGTGTCCCGGGAGGGGGCTGCTTCGTCCACGGAATCGGGACACCTCTGCGGGTGGGATGCGGACCAGGCACGGCAGAGACGACAGACAGGCGTTCTTTGCCCCACCGCGGGTTTCCCAGCCCGCAGCCGGGCGCGGGGATTCCCAGCCCGACCCCGGGGGTGGCCGCCAGCCTCAGGTAATGCGGTTGAGGAGCCGGGCCAGTGCGGATGCCGGGATTCTCCGTGAGCCCGGGGATGCCCGGGAATCCCCCCGGCCCCGCTCGACACCGGGGGCGTCGCAGGCGAGGGAAGCCCCGGTGCTTCCCCGGGGGAAGCTCCGCTCAGCGCGGCGCTGCCGGCCCTCCCCTCCCCTCCTCCAGCCCCGCCGGAGGTCCCGTTGCGGACTCACCTGTCTGTGCAGTCCCCGGCGGCGGAGCGGCCCCGCGCCCCGGGCCGGAGCGGCCGCGCCCCGCGCAGCGCGGCGGCCCCGGAGCCGGCGGCGGCGGCGGGGCCGGTGGGCGGGATCCTCCGCCCGGGCCTCCCCGGGGCTCCCCGCCCCCGGCCCGCCCCGCCTGGGGGGGCCGTGCAGCGCCGAGCACCCTCGGCCCCGCTCTCGAAGCATTCCCAGCTCCTCGCCCCACTGGGAAGCGCTGCCCGGGGTGCTCAGACCGGGAAGGGCGGGAAGACACCGGAGAGACCCAGTGAGGAGCTGCCGAGACCCCCGAGCCAAGGGCAGCTACTGCAGGGGCGTCCCGGGACATTCCATTGCTTCCACCCCGCCGCGTCCCCGCCGAGCTCCAGTGGGAGCCCGCTCGGCTCCGCCCGGCTTCCCGGACCCTCTGCGCCCCCCGGCGCTGCCCCCACAACCCCCTAGGAATCCACTCATGCCCTCCCCTGATCTTCGGGGCGACCAGGACCCCAGTTCTCCCACTCCGGCGGGGTCACGGTGCCCCCCCGCCCTGCACCGGCATCATTTACTCGGGGAAACCCGACCCGCAGCGGTGGCACCGGGCGGGGCGAGATCCAGGGGAACCGGAGTGGGTCCCCAGCTCAGCCCCCAGCTTTCTGGGGCGGTGGCCGCCGGGCTGGGCCGTATCTCGGGGTCCCGCCGCACCGGGGCACCGGCGAGGCTGGCTCAGGACCATGGAGAGCGGCCGCCGTTACCGGGCCGGGGCCGCCCGTAGGGACGCCGTTCCCGCTGCCCCGGTCCTGGATCTCCGCGGTGGGACAGCCCGGCCCCGGGCACTGACGTTCTCCTGCTGCTGCGGGAGGATAAACTGTCTAGGAGGCGCCTGGCCTGAATCTCGCCTCAATTAGGAAAAGGGAACCTGACGGCAGCCAGACACGGCAGCGGACAGATCCTCCCCAGAGACCCCCGCACTCCCCGGAGCCCCCTGCGCTCCGCCGGGAGCAGGCCACTGCTGGGTCTGGCACCCTGAAAGTGTTCAATAAACGTGTGGATGTGGTACTTGGGGACACAGTTTAATGGTGAAGATGACAGTGCTTGGTTATTGGATGGAGTCGATGATCTTAGTGGTTTTTGATGTTTCCATGCCCGTAGGCAAGCCCGACGCTGGACCGGTGCTGGGCTCACTGGGCAGGGCTGTCCCGGGACACTGCCGGGATCCCGGCAGGCAGCAGCTGGCAGCCACAATTGGTTCTCTTGAGCACTTCTCTGGAATCTCCCCGTTTGGGAGCAGCCCCGTGCTGCCCATCACCATTTCCCGAGCAGCCAGGAGCTCTGCACGAAGCGGGAGCAGAGATGGGCATGTTGGGATGTGGCGGCTCCGGTGACACAGCCACCTGCCGCGGGACGGTGGTGGACACCGAAGGGCCAAGGTGACAGGCAGGTGAATGGGGACACTGAGCTGGGACCCGAAGAGGCGGTGGGTGATCCCGGCAGCGGGCACAGACCCGGGAGCGGGAGCAGCCCCAGGGCTGCACCCCACGGGAGTCCCACGTGGAGGACACGGAACCCACCAGCACAAAACCTGCAGTGCAGCACGACCCACAGGGACCCTTCCCATTGCAAGATGGCTAAAAATAGCTGGCACCGGCTTCTCGCTGCCACCACGGAGCTAAATATAACCAGCATCGACAGGGCAGGGGGACCGGCAGCCGGCAGAGCGGGAGTTGAGCACGGCCCGGCACCGGCTGGGGCTGGGAGCGAGCGAGGCCTAGGAATCCACAAGGGAACGGCCCCCCTGAGCACGGGGGGAACGCGGGTGCGGCTGCTGGTGAGCGGATGGGGCCGGATCCCCCCAGGGAACTCCCCGCCCCCGGTGCCGGTGTTCCCTGGGCGGGTGAACGCGGTGTGGGGAGCCCAGAGAGCGGGTCGGGTCCCCCCCGCGCTCCACCGGCAGCGGCGGCTGCTGCATCAGGGAGAGCGATGAATATTGATGGGCGTTTAAAAATAGCTGCTGCATTGTGCTTCCCCCTCACGTGCGGAGCCAGCGGGGTGCGGGGAAGCTGCTAAATTAGATGTCACCGCGCAGAGAGCTGCTCAGTCAGGCAGGAGCAGGATAAAAATAGAGCCTGCTGTGCGTGCGTGGATCTCCTGCAAAGCAGGACCGGATCCCGTGGGATCCCCCGCCTCCGCACGCCGGCATCCCCGCACCTCGCCCTGCCAAGAGAGCACCGCAGAGGAGCCGGGCAGGGACAACGCGGTTCTACAGGGTGGCAATCAGTGGCCTTTCATCTGCTTTAGCCCATATGTGAGTCTCTCCGTGCCCAAAGCCCTCTGGAGGCAGACATTGCTGAGCTCTGGCTCCGGCAAGTGACTCCGTGCCCTGCCAGCAACATGGTGCCAGCGTGTGAGACTCAGGCAGCCCCGGCCCTGGCAGCCCGTGGGGTCTGCATCTTCTCGCCGTGCCCTGTAAGGATCTGCGGCTGGAGCAGAGGCCGGATGGATTCAGACAGGGTCAGGACAGCTCAGCGTGGAGGCACAGGGGGACTCAGGGAACCTCGATGTCGCTGTGACTCCACCTGGGCCAACATCAAAACCCACAGTGGGGTGTGCCGAGCGAAGTGTCTGTGCCAGCTCGGGGGGCTGCGAGCGGCACCGGCAGAGCCACACGTGCCCCGCGGGCAGGCGGGAGCGCCGCGCTCAGGCTCCGCACACTGCCAGGGGCTCTGCTCGGCTCCGGGCAGGGGGTTTGCAGCCCAAAGCGGCTCCGGCGCTGCCCCTCGGCTGCCGGAAGAGCCGGCAGCAGGCACACACGGAGCCCTGCACAGATGGCTGCGGCACCCGTGGGCCGTGCCAGTCCCACGCGTCGAGCTTTGATGGTTGTGCAAACAAAAGCGGAGCCAGATGGTCTCCCCCCGCGCTCCAGCGCTGGAATCCTGCGCTCGCTCCCAGCGCCGACCTTGGCCGGGTATCCTGCAGCGCTGCCGGCCTGCCCGGGCTGTCTGCACGATGCTGCTGCTGGGATTTTCACGGCGTCACGGAATCGGAGTGGTTCGGGTGGGAAGAGACTTTAAAAACCACCCAGTCCTACCCCCTGCCACGGGCAGGGACACATTTCAGTATCCCAGCCCCGTTCAACCCGGCCTCGAACACTACCAAGGATAGGGCAGCCACAGCTCCTTCGGGAAGCTGCCCCAGTGTTCCGCCGCCCTCGGATTTCCCGTGGGAAGAGCGGTGGGGGAGGCAGCCCACCCTCCTCGAGCAGGCTGAACGCACCCAGCCGGGTCTGGGGCCTCCTGTGAGCGGAGCGGGGGTCGGTGCAGTCCCCGATGCCCGTCTCGGAGCCGCTCCTGCCGGTTCCCATGGCGGCTCCGCCTCCCCCGCTGCTGCCGGACTACAGCTCCCGGCGTGCCGCGGCGGGGCGGGCCAAGGGGCCGCCGGGAGCGCACCGGGAGAGCACCGGGAGCGCGGCGGAGCGAGCGCCGGCCCCGCCAAGCCGAGCCGGGCCGGACCGGACGGGAGCGGTGAGTGCGGGCCGGGGGCGCGGGGCGGGACCGGGGGGCTCAGCCCTCCCCGGGGGCGGCGGCGGCCGAGCCCCGCGGCGGGGCCGGGGGAAGGTGGCTCGCATGGGCCCGGCCCGAAAGGGAAACACCCCAAAAGAGAGAAGCGGGTGCTGAGATAGAGCTGGGAAGCGGTGGGGTGGGAGTGGGGGGTCCCAGTTAGGCAGTGCGGGTCCCCGCGGTGGGGTCGCGCTGTGCAGAGCCCGGCAGGGAGCGGGTCCTGCCCCGGCCTCCCGGGGCACCGTCCCGTCCCGGGGAAACGGGGAGGAAAGTGGAGTCTGGGACCCCACGTGAGCCCTGAGGAGCCCAACCCCGGTCTTCTCTTCGTGTCCAAGATCTCCCGTTAAATCCACTAGGAAAGGCCGAGGGGGCAGGATCCCCACCCTCAGCCGGGGCGGCTCACGCGTGTCCTCGTCCCCGTGTTCCCCGTGTCCCCTGCGGGGCTCTGGCAGCCTCCGGCCCCCCGAGGAGGAACCGGGCAGCGCTGGGGTTTATTAGACATGTCTAACACGGCCTCGGGCTGAAGGGGCACTGCGCGTTGTGTTCCCAGTCTCACCTCTCACCCAGCAGCCGCCTCCCAGCACGGCCCAGTTCACCAGCGTCCCCCATGTCCTCCATGCTCTGGTTCATCCGTTGCCAGCGGCAAAGGGTTTAAAGGATTTGTTTGGGAGATGACAGCTGTTGCTGCTAGAGATTGGGATCTGTGATCCGTGGGATCATCATCGCCTGCAGTCTGGGAACACTCGAGATCAAGATAAGCACCTGAGCCCTCCTTCCCTCACTAGAGCTGTGAAGATCCTGCAGCAGGGTGCCAGGATCAGAGCATGATCCTTAAATCCCTGGGTGAAGGGTAACAACACTGCCAAATCATAGATCATTTTTTTAGGATGGAAAAGACCTTTAAGATCATCAAGTCCAAGCATTAAGCAAGGGATCAGGAACAAATGGTGGTCACACTCCTCTGGGGACAAAGGTGAGGAAGGAGCTGCCCGTGGATAGGGAGCAGGACAGGCAGGATGAGGCAGAGGGAGGGCTCAGCTCCACCGCCACATTGTGCCCTTTGGCACTGACCACAGCTCCGACTTTTCCCCTTCTTGGATGGCCACTGTCCAATGTCAGCACAGCCCTGACCTTCACCCTCAGCCTGGTGCAACATCCAGGCTTTTCTGTCAGAAAAAGGAGTGGGAAAGCAGAGCCTGGCAGCAGCTGCTCTAGGAAGGGGGGGCTGGAGTCCTTCCCATGGTGGGCTGTGCCTTGTCCTGCAGGTGAACAAATCCTGGTGTGGAATTGGAAAGCAAACATGGCATGTGGGATGGGGGTAGGGACAGAGCTGTGGGAGCTCATGTGTCCTCACCAGGCTTGTGCAATATGAAATTTGGGAGAGCTGGGCCAAGGGCTGCAGAGCCCAGGGCAGAGCTGGTGAAATATTTAAGGTGGGGAAGAACAGAGTTGGAGACGTGGAATCACCCTCATTGCAGCAGTGAGTGCTTGGTGTGTCTGTATCTCCTGCAAGAATGAATTAATCTCTCGTGTATTCTAGCATTCCACCCCTCTAATCCTTAATTTTACAAGGAAGGGAAACTGAGGCACATGAAGGAGAATTGCTTCACATACAGCTTCCATGCTTGGCCCTTTCCCACCCAGGGTCTGCAACTGCCCTCATTTGCAGAGGAGAATAAGTCCAAGCTTTTCCTTAGTTTTTGGAAGTTACACTCATGGTTGGAAATTCCACAGTACCAGCCATGTGCACCTCTGGCCACAGGGAGCTTCCACAGCCCTTGGATAAGAGTATCAGGAAAGACTCAGGAGAGACTTCTGGAGAGAAGCTTTTTAACTGTTGATGAAACTAAGGCTTCCAGCAAGAGCATGGATCCCTTTCTGTGGGCAGTCCCTTCCCACATCCCTCCTCCTACACCCCTGAGTTGCTCCAAGACCCAGCCATGTGGTTCCTGCTGTTGCACAGCTGGAATCCCACAGACACAGCTCTCTGTGGAGCATCCGACTGTTCCTCACGCCTGTCTCCAGCATCCTCCAGACTAAACAAACCCGTTTCCTTCCAGCTGTCCTTGCAGGTCATGTTTTTCCTACACCTCTGCTCATTTTCTCCAGCTCCTCCCAGGACTGGACAGTGTTCACCCAACATCCAGGAGAACTATTTCCCATGTCTGGCACTCAGCACTCCTGTTTACACATTCCATAAGATGTTTTGCTTTTTGTTGTTGTAACAATCTGACTCTTTTTGACTCATTTGTGCTTCACCCCCAACTCCCAGTCTTCCTTCTGAGAGCCCTTGGGAAATGCAGCAGGTTTAGGACAGAGCTGCTCCTTCTGCCAGGGGTGAAGTGCTGAACTCTGGCTCCCAGTCGTGTTTGCAAACCAAACTTTGGGTTTTTCTCTGGAATTTCTATAAGCTGGTGAGCTGGAAGGTGGGCAACAAGGGAGTGAGCACCCCGGAGACCTGCAACCTCTTTCCTGGAAACAAAATCCTTCTCCTGGTATGATAGAGTGAGGTGAGGATCTGCAGCCACAGCTGCCTGTGTCCATGGAAGAGGCTTGGGAGTTACTTGGAGCATTCCAAGAGCTGTGGAGTGGAGGCTGGCTGTGAGTCCCAGCCCTGGGCAGGAGCTGAGTGCCAGCTCCTGAGACAAGGCAGGCCCAGCACTCCACGAGGGAGCTGGGAACAGCTGGCAGTGAGGAGAATGTGATGTTGGATCTGGCTCAGGCTCGCCTCCAGAGAGCTGAGGGAACAGCAACACAGCTTCCAGCTGTGGGAAACAACAGCAAAGCCACGAGGCCAGACATCAGGAAACAGCCTTCACTGTGGGGTGCTGTAGCCAAGGAGGATGAACTGGATCATCTCATCAAACTCCCCTTCCTTGGGACACAAAGATGATTTTACATAAGAATTTCCCTGATCTTGGTGTGAAGACATTCAGCTTTACAGTGAGTTTCGTTTGTGCTATAATCCCTGGGTACCAGTGAGCTAGAGCTCTCTTGCTGCCACTGGCACTCTGTCAGTCCAGAAAGCCACTTGATACCTTCACTGTCTCAAGGGCACCACTCCAAGGACTTGCTTTGAGAGTGACACTCTCTTGCTTCCTCTCCTTCCTGACATTGTCCAGAAAACCATCCTTGTGCTCCTCCTACATGGCAGTTGTTCTTTCCAGGTAGGGGAAGGGCTAACTCCTCCACAGCTCTTCCTCCTGAAAGATCCTCCCAAGGCACTTTGTGCTGTTATCTCTCCCTTTTTACTTTTTACATTCCACAAGAAGAATCTCATTCCTTCCCTGGGGGGCAATTTTTTTATTCCTCTTTTTTTCCACTCTGTATATCTTAAATCTGAAGGCAAAACACGTGAACCAGAGTGGGAGACCAGCAAACCTCCTGAGCTGTGCAGAACCCTGTTAATTTAGTTAAATTAATTAGGAGATCTGTTGATACAGAGCCTTTCCTCTGCAACTACTCTGTTCTCTTCCCAAGTTTAAAGGCATGCTTAACAACTCCATAAACATGCAGGAAGCTTCCTGTGCTGTGTGTTTCCATGATTAACACTGTGTTAAGAATTTTAAAGTGCATAAAAGTATTGGTTTGAGTTTTGTCAGGCAATCGTGGGATTGAACCTCAACACCTCGGCTTCAGGAAAACATCTCAAATCACAAGAAGCTTCTGTCACAGACAAGCTTCCCACACATAATTCCCAGATCTCAACCACTCCTGGAGTCAGCGACGTCAGCTCTAAGAATGGCAATAACGAGGGGCAGAGGAGGGAACTGACTCGGGATTTTTATAGCAAACAGCAGATTTTGGGTTTGCTTGACAACCAGCCGGTGCTCAGCCCCACTGAGCAGTTTGGATCCAGGCTCTGACTTCAGTGTTTCTGTTCCAGGGGCTCCCGTCAGCCACGAGAGCCAGGATGAACGTGGGAACGGCGCACAGTGAGGTGAACCCCAACACCAGGGTCATGAACAGCCGTGGCATCTGGCTGTCCTACGTGCTGGGCATCGGGCTGCTGCACGTCGTGCTCCTGAGCATCCCCTTCTTCAGCGTCCCCGTGGTCTGGACTCTCACCAACATCATCCACAACCTGGTAAGGGAGCGGCGTGGCCAGGGGCACACGGGGAGCCTTGCCACAGCTGTTGCTCTGAGCAGTCTGCTGAGATTCCTGTTGAAACAATTCCTTTGTGTTTCCAAAGATGCTGGGTGTGTTGCTCAACTTCCAGCCCTCAGCCTGTACTGGTGCCTCTGGGTCATGGATTTAAATCCAGCCCGGGTACAGGTGAGGAAGCAACACCTGGTGAGGCTGCTCAGAGGGGATGTGGATTCATTTCCTGTAGGACAAGTCCTTTGTTGTGTCCCCTTCCCAAAGCGGTCTGTGGCAGGCTCTAGACAGTGGCAAGACATAACTGGGGTTGGTAAAACCTGAATTTGCTTCGTGAGAGTTAAGAAAAAACAAGATTAACCCCGAGATTTTGCTCCATTTAAAGTAAAAGATTAGTCCAGGAACTGATTTGTCCTTCTGAAGATCAAGTCCCCAGATAGGTCTCCTTGGGCAGAGGGGACAAAAAACTTCAGGGATGGAGCAACTGATTGTGGATCTTTTATTTTAAATAATATCTCAGCCTGGGAATATTCCAGAGACAGAAATGACAGGGATTGAGGACCCTCACGATAAGTTATTACTAGTGAGGGATAGAAACCTCCACAAACGCCCAAACTGGAGCTGCTCAGGGGATAAAAACAACCGCAAACCCCCAAACTGCAGCTGCTCAGCACTCAGCTCACAAGCTGCTGGCTTCTCATCCATCTTCCCTGGCAGCTTTAGGTTCTAGCGACAAAAAGGAATTTAAAGGCCAGGGTGGCTGTGGTGTAGCTGGAATGTTTATGACCTGTGTTCCCCTGGTAATCAGGGGGTGACAGACCTTCTCCCAGCACGTTTTCGGGGAGCCTTCAGCAGCAGGCAGGCGCTAATCTCCCGATCGCAGAGATCCCAGGGCTGTAATCTTGCCACCGCCTCCTTGGCTCACACCCAGGAGGCGAGCGAGAGGTTTGACGTGGAGCAGCCGAGCTGCCCCGGCCTTTCCCAACTCTCCTTTCCCAGCTTCCGTGGCCGCTCCGAGTTTTCCAGCAGCTCCACATCCCTCTAGTGGAACGGCTCGGGGGTGCAGGCGCCCACATCAGCTGCCCTGCACCTGGGGTTTTGGGGATGCAGGGCCCGTGTGCCTCACGCTGTGTGTCCTGCAGAGCATGTACATCTTCCTGCACACCGTGAAGGGAACCCCCTTCGAGACCCCGGACCAGGGCAAGGCCCGGCTGCTCACACACTGGGAGCAGATGGATTATGGAGTCCAGTTCACTGCTTCCCGCAAGTTCCTCACCATCATGCCCATCGTCCTGTGAGTATTCTGGGGTGGCTGAGCTGCCTCGTGTCCCAGTACCCATCAGTGTTCTGTCCTGGGAGACAAACACACGGCATGCCACAGCTCAGTTTAAACTCTCCCTCTGTTCCCACCCTCCCTTTCCAGGTATTTTCTAACCAGCTTTTACACCAAGTACGACCGGATACACTTCATCATCAACACCATCTCCCTCATGAGCGTCCTGATCCCCAAACTGCCTCAGTTCCACGGAGTCCGGATCTTTGGGATCAACAAGTACTGAGCAGCGTGGCCAGAGCGGATGGCGGAGGAGTGGGGCAAAGGAGGGGTTCCTTCTCTCCAGCCCCATTTCCTCCCCCCACACAGACTGGGATGTGGTTTTGCAGCAGCTGTTTAAAGCAGATCCCAACAGACACATTCCGCATGCTGGATCCTCGTGCCCAATAAATCCAAGCCAGCTCCAGAGTAGAGTTTAGTGCGGAGCAGGATGTGCGACACCGGATTTCTCTTATCCCAGGGTCATCAATAGATGCAAAACCACTGAGACTTTGAGGTACAACAAGGATGAATTCTGGGAAGAGTCTCATCTATTCCAGACATGGAATGTCAAGGATAGGGATGAGGGGAAAAGCTTTTAGTGCTGGTACTATTGCTGTGGTAAATGCACTTTAAAATACATTTCCCTTCCTGAAGCTGGGTGCTTTGAGCAGAACGTGAGGGAAATCCAAAGGGATACAGCCAGACTTTCCCAGGACTGGATTGTTTTGGGGTCTGATTTCCAGTTTTAGGTGGGAAGTGGGAGGGGGAAGTGAATGACAGATTTTTACTTTGCAGTTGTTGACACCACTGAGAGGGAAAGTTCTTTTCCTAAAACCAGCACAGGAAGGAATGACCTGCAGTTTAACAAACCTCTTGGTTTCCTACTGCACCATCCATGTGTTCCAGGGGAAAGGTGGATAGATCCCAAATCATGCTTGTTATTTTCAGATTATACCCAAATCTGCCCAGGTAACTCCTCACCCCAAACTGCTGTTTTTCAGTGCACAGGGGCTCAGTGGGCATTTGGATCAAGGGCTGGGGGCAGGTGATTTAATGACTGACTACAAATGCCATGGAGCTCCTTGGAACATGGACATGGACAGGTGTGGGAGAGGCTGACAATGGGCAGGTACAGGAGGAGGGCTGATTGCTCTAATCAAGCACGCAGCCATCCCTGACTTGGAATTCTTCTCCTCACTTCAGCATGTAAATGGTATTTGCCATTTCTCCATGGACTCAAGGGTTGGATTTCTGGCTTACCTGGAAATCTGTCCCTCAGCTCCATGCCCAAGGGCTGTGTGAGCAGCAGCACCAGCAGCAAATGAATTGACCAGCAGAAGGAGTCAATTGGTCACTGATAATAGATCCTTTCACACAGGAACAAAATCAAGCCTTTTTCCTCTAAAATTACCACCTAAATAAAGCAGGCTTAGGTTTCCTGGCTGGGACAGCTTTTACTGTTTTACTGAAAATCAGAATGACCTGATTTTCCTTTGGGTTGTATCCCAGATGGAATGTGTTTTCCCTCACTCTTCCCCTGTAACCCCACGAATACCTGTATTTTTGTTGTCTTAGTGCTTATATTGTCTCACTTTTTCTGACAATGGTATAAATCTTTTAAATCTGCTTTTTTTTTTTTTTTGTCCCTGCAGTAGCAAATCCAGCTTTAGAGGCCATGGTGGAGAGTGTTGAGGTTTTGGATGGTCTGAGCATAGGACATGGAAGGGGGAATTTCAGATCTATTACTACTTCATGCATAATTTTAGGCAAGTTGCTTCACTTCTCACTCAGACTTCCTATGGGACTGCTACAGGGAAGGAAAAATATGGAATGTACCTCAGAGGGCTGCTGGAATGCAGGGAGAATCATTCCCTAATGTATTTGAAAAGTGTAAATCCAAGTGAAAAGAAAGTTTTCAAGCAGGTAGAAGGAGAAGAGTGTCTGGCTGGAGACCCCAGGGTATTGACAGATGTGCAATTTCCTTGATGGGCAGTTTAAACCTTCAAACCTAGGATAGAAGAGCTGCTGCTTTAGCTAAGGTACTCTCTACCCTAATCGGCTCTTTAAGCTACTAGACAATGATAATTGTGATAAAAATAGAGATATTTCATCAATCAGCTGGGAAATAGACAGACATGAGCAGTATTCCTGCAGAAAAGGCAGCTCCAAGGACGGGCAGGTCCTGGCAGGGCAGCTGAGGCTGGACCTGAAGTGCTAATTGTGGTGCTGAGCAGAACTGAGTGTCTGCCCAGACACCACTTCCATCTCCAGGGGAAACGAAAGAAAACTAATTATTGTCATAGAAAACATGGGAAAAAACATCATTTTTTGCAACAGAAACAGCCTCTAGATGCTTTCAAACGTGACTCCTCACAGACAGACATATGCTGGGTATTTCTAAGTATATGCACATCACAGATTTGTAAATTTAGAATAATTATGAATTGAAAGGATTGGGTTTTTTTTATGAAATACAGCAATTCCCAGAGTCTCCTTGAAGGCACTGACACAGCTGTGGGCTTGAACACTTGTATGGTCACTGACACTATGGACATGTGACCCTGTTTCCTTAAATTAAAGACCAACTGAATGGGATTATAAACTTATCAAACAAGCAGATTCTAAAGCCTAAATCCCCAAACTTGTAATTAAGACTCTGCCTAGCAATAAAAGTAAACAGTTTTTTGATTTCTCTGCTTCACACAAATGATCAAAACAGCCAATGCCAGATTCACGTGACACTCTTTACAACACAGGTGTGGCATTTTTCCATGGAATAACTGAGATTAACTTGGACTCAGTTAATCCAATCAAGGGAAACAAATGGAAACAGGAGAAATATTGATGGAAGCAAGTTGAAAAAAGATTTCATGTTCTGTTGTGGTGAGTTAAGTACCTATATATGATGAATAAGTATTTGAATAATTACACTTCGTGTAGCATCTTCCTTAAGATCCAAATTTAAGGGTAGGTGTCAGGATCAATCAAAAATAAAAAGCAGGAAGTTAATTGTAATTAAACCACCGTTCTTGGGTGTACCTGATGCAGTCTGAAGTGAAGGAACAGCATGAGCAGGCTGAGGGATGGTCAGACGTGTCTTGGCAGGAGAGAGATCAGAGGTGAAGCCACGTTGTGGGAGGAGAAACCAAAAGTGAGCAGAACTTTTTTGAGTGGAGTTTTCCCCAGGTGCCTGCATGGAGGAGGTAATTGTTACTGATTGTAAATGGGATTCTGATCACACTTGACAGATTTCCTCTCACACTTGTGCTGTATCATGATCAGGACAAGTTCCTACCTGGAGAGATCAACTCTCCTGTGATGGAGAAACAAACCCTGCTAAGAAGGTATTTTCTGTTTTGTTCTGCAATGAAAGAGAAAATCTTTTGAAAGGTTGGAAGCTTTCTCAGGAACTGGCAGCAGCCTGTCCCATCTTGTACTTGGCAAAGCCTCCTCAGCCACTGTCAGCACCACGCACGAATCCACGGCGTACGGCCGTCCCTGCTCCAGGACACTCAGAAAACCAGCACGTCCTCCCAGCCTGGTGCTCCTCAATCAGGGATCCTGACCTGGGACTTGTTCCACAGAGCTACCAGCCTGGCAAACAGTCCAAACCTTTGCAGGAAAAAGCCTCTAAAATAAACTAAATGGAGGGCTACTTATTCTCATGTACTTTTCTGTTTGAATCACTGTTCAATTTTGGGTTGTTTTTAGAAGCTCGGTACTGGCCCTCGAGGAGGGAACAGCAGTGGGTTCACACATTAATATTCCTCCTTGTGACTTCGGTTGCTTTAGCATTACCTAGAATATCTTTTAAGCATGTGAGTGTTGGTGTGTCCATATCCTCCTTGGATCAGTTAAATCAGCTGAATTAGTTGGGAGGGTTTTTTAAAGGAATGTTCTGTACAAAGTTTTAGGGCTTTTTCCCATAGCCTTGTTTTTGCTGTGGATACAGGAGTCTCATGTAGAGAACTTTCTAAAATAAAGTGTGAATATTTTTATTACTCCTTTGTACAGTATTCTAAGAGAGACTAATAAAAGTGAAGTATTCAGGTAAAAAGTTGCACTTGCCTCCTGGAATTTTCACATGGATGCCTTTTGCTGTCATACAAGCATGGCAGTAACTGGAAACATGGAATGCCTTGTGCTGGAAGGCACCCTGAGGATCTTCCATTCCTGTCTCTGCCATGGGCAGGGACACCTTCCACTCTCCCTCTGGGTAAACAGTGCCAGGGCCTGACCAGTCCCACAGGGAGAAATTCCTTGTCAACATCCCCTCCTGAGTCCATTTTTCCATCTGTCAAAGAACAGCAGCATTACCTGGCTCTATAAAGTTGAATCATGCAATGATGGAATGCTTTGGGTTGAAGAAACTTCAAGCCCATCCAGCCCCATCTGCTGCCAGAGGAAGGAAGACTTTCCTGTCCAGTCTGATGTTGGATACTTCCAGGCATGGGCTTACATCTCCTACATCTATAGAATTTCAAGTTATCCAAAGTCCACATAATAAACTCTGCTCAAGGAGGAGTTACACAAGTAACGGCCGTTTGGAGGCAACTAAACACTGGGGAGGAGGATGGTAAATAAAAAAAGTTGGGAATAACTCTGGGCAATAATAAAAGTGGTGTGAACAGCCAGGATCTGCCAGCAAGGATCAGGTCTAACACTGCCCCTGCCCAGGTGTTGCTTTGGGGAGCCTACTGTTAGCAAGATAAGAAAAATCAATTTACTCTTTTCCCTGGGTTTGTGGATGTGCCAGCTTCTTGTCCAACTCACCACTCCCATACTTAGCAAAGACTGCCACCCCCTTGGCAGAGAGCCAGAGAACTTCTCCCAGTCCTGCTGCTCTCTAGAGCCCGCATCACCTCAGCAGCTCCGTGGTCTGCTCTGCACACCCACTGCCCCCAAAAAACAGGCAAGTGAATTATCCCAGAGCCTTGGGTATGGGAGAGGGTTGGTGGGAGCTCTCTTGTTAAATGCTCTTGTTTAGTTTTCCTCTCTTCTTGGAGACTTCCAAGAGGAAGAACCCGGAAGTGCTACTAACACTGAGCACACAAAGTGTTTGTCTTTGGAATGATTCAAACGGAAAGAAAGTAGAGGTAGATGGGATGTTGGAAAGAAATTCCTCTGTGTGAGGGTGCTCAGCCACTGGCACGGGCCAGCTCACATCCCTGGCAGTGTCCAAGTCCAGGTTGGAAGGGGCTTGAAGCGATCTGGGATAGTGGAAGGTGTCCCTCGCCATGTTAGGGAAAGGAATGGAATGAGCTTTAAGGTCACTTCCCACCCAAACCATTCTAGATTGCTCAATTTCCCCAGCCTAACTCCATCCTGTAAAACATCTGAAAAATTCAACTGAAATTTTTGATTAAAACAAGCTGAGTCAGAAAAGAAACAGGGATTTCTTTCTGACACTCAATCACCCGTTCTCCCCTGCAGACAAACAGGGTCTCTCCGAGGAGCTGGACTGGGCTGATTTCTCTCTATTTTGGGGCACATTTCTCCCTAAAATAAGCATCCTCAGAGTGTGCTAGCTGTGTTCTCTCTGCACCATAACTGGAGCTCACCAGCAAAGGAGGACAAGGCCAAAAAATCCACAGCCCCTGCTGCTTCGTCTCCAAACACTCCCTGTGAAACCTGTGTCCCTGAGTAATACTATTTTGAAAACTACTTAATAATTAAAGTAACACTTTGTTACAACGTCCTCCTTAAGCTGCACAAGGGGGAATTTAGCACAAACATCAGGAAAAAGTTCTTCACTAAAAGAGTAATTGGTCACTGGAATTGTCTCCACCACCAGAGAGGTGGTGGAGGAATCATCCCTGCACATGTTTTAAAAAAGTGAGGAGGTGGCTCTCAGCGCCATGATTTAGTTGATGAGGAAGTGTCATATCATAGGTTGGAGTAGATGATCTCAAAGGCCTTTTCCAACCTACTTCATTCTGTGATTCTGTGCTATTATTTTAAGCAATTCGGCTTAATTGTGTTGCCTCTTTCCCAAGGCACAAATCCACGTGGCTTTGCTTCAAAACCTCAGCCACTGCAGAATGTTCAAAAAACTCACCAAATTCATCGTAAATCAAATGGATCCATACAAAGAACTGGTCCCTGTCGAGAGCATTGCCGACAATGAGCACTTCAGGCCTCTCTGTCTACTGAAAAAAAAGAGAAAATCAAAAACCATATTCCACCCAGCTCCCTACTACCAGCAGACAGGGTTCACACTGCATGATGTGCTGCTGCCTGGAGAAGATGGTAAAAGCACAGGTAAAGCCCAAATTTATCAATCTGAATTTATGAAATGCCATAGATAATATTTTTGAACCATTTGTTTCTAAACAGTACCAGCTTTCCTATGTGTGATGTACTTCCAGTGCTGAGTCTGTGTAATCCTGCTTAAGATAACAAATGGAATTATTTCAGAGTCCCTCCTTCAAGATTCCAGCCAATTTCCTCTCAGAAAAACCTGCACAGACCAAGCTGATGGAGGTCTCAGCATTTCATTTGACCCTGCAAGTGTAGATCTGCAAGGAGGTGGCTCCTTGGCCAAGGCAATTGCTATCAAGCCACAGAAGAAGAGCATATCACTGCAATCACTGGAAGCACTGAAAAAAGAAAGGTAAGGAATGATAAAGGGAGCACACACACTCCAGTCAGCCTCTTCCAGCCTCCAGCACCAGGTTAACAATGGGTTTTCAAAAGCCTAAAACCAAGATTAAGACCTTAGGGCATGAATTTCCCCTAACTAGGCCAGGGTAGACAGAGAATGGAGTGACAAGATCCCTCCTGACTCTCCTCTTCTGCAGGCTTATCCCGGTTGTGGTTTGACCCTGACCAAATGCCAGGCACTGACAAAAGTCACTCACAGCTGGGCAGAAGAGAAAAAATTATAGGAAGGGTTCATGAGTTGAGAAAACACTCAAGGGGCAAAACAGGCTCAACTTAGAGCTACAAAATGAGTTTATTCCTAACAAAATGAGAGGAGGATAACGAGAAATGAACTAAGCCTTTAAAAACACGTTTTTGCACCCCAATCCCTCCCTCCTTCCCACCACCAGTGCCAGGGAAAGGGGATGGGGGTTTTGGTCAGTTTGTCATCCATGGTTTTCTTCTGCTGTTCAGGGAGGGGAGTCCTTCCCCTGCTAAGCTGTGGGGGTCCCTTCCCATGGGAGACAGCTCTCCGTGAACTCCTCCAGTGTAGTTCTAAATCTCACGAGCAGCAGTCCTGCCAAAATTACTGCAAGAGGAGTCCTTCCCATGGGCAACAGTCCTCTCAAAACTGCTGTGGTGTGGGTCACTTTCCCAGTCCTCCAAGTGGTGGAGTCCTGCACCCCACCACGGGGTGCAGTCCTCCAAGGAGAGGCTGTTCCAGCTTGGGAGCAGGGACCCCCTCCACTGGATCTCCCACTGGATCACAGCCTCATCCAGGCATCCAGCTGCTCTGGCATGGGCAACTCCCCCAGGGCTGTGAGTGGATCTCTGCATCTCCCATGGATCCCCAGGGGCTGTGGGTGGATCTCTGCATCTCCCATGGATCCCCAGGGGCTGTGGGTGGATCTCTGCATCTCCCATGGATCCCCAGGGGCTGTGGGTGGATCTCTGCATCTCCCATGGATCCCCAGGGGCTGTGGGTGGATCTCTGCATCCCCCATAGATCCCCAGGGGCTGTGGGTGGATCTCTGCATCTCCCATGGATCCCCAGGGGCTGTGGGTGGATCTCTGCATCTCCCATGGATCCCCAGGGGCTGTGGGTGGGATCCTCATGGATCCCCATGGGCTGCAGGGGCACAGCTGCTTCACTGTGGGATTCACCACAGCCTGCACAGGAATCTTGGCTCTGGTGCCTGGAGCACCTCCTGCCCCTCCTTCTCCACTGGCCTTGGTGTCTCCATGTTGTTTCTTTCACACGTTCTCACCACCTCCTCTTCTCTGGCTAGGAAAAAACTGTGTCCAAATTTGTTTTGATTTTCTTCATTAAGTATTTTATCACAGAGGTGTTACCAACATCTCTAGTTAGCCCAGGCTTGGCCAGCAGCATGTCCATCTTCAGAGCCATCAGGGACTGGCTCTGCCAGACATGGTGGAAGCTTCTGGCAGCTTCTCACCACAGCCACCTCTGTGGCCTCCTGCTACCAAAAACCAGCCATGGAAAACCAACACATCCCTCCAGCTGCATCAGCCACTCCTGGTGCTCCAGAACATTCCTAAACTTTTTCTCTTTTAGACAAATCAACATGGATCATTCCTTCATCCGACAACTACAGAGAACTGACATCGATCTATATGTGGTCACTGAAATCCTCGAAACCTCAGAGGAGACTGTCTACAAGGAATCCACCAAGGCATATGGGGGCTTCCAGGCCAGATTTTATGCCATATTCTCTGCAAAGGTTTGGCTTTTCCTTCCTTCCTTCCTTCCTTCCTTCCTTCCTTCCTTCCTTCCTTCCTTCCTTCCTTCCTTCCTTCCTTCCTTCCTTCCTTCCTTCCTTCCTTCCTTCCTTCCTTCCTTCCTTCCTTCCTTCCTTCCTTCCTTCCTTCCTTCCTTCCTTCCTTCCTTCCTTCCTTCCTTCCTTCCTTCCTTCCTTCCTTCCTTCCTTCCTTCCTTCCTTCCTTCCTTCCTTCCTTCCTTCCTTCCTTCCTTCCTTCCCCCCCCAACACCTGCACCCAGGTGTTCTCACTGCTTGTTTTCCTTCACCAGGGCACCAGAGAGAAGAACCAAGACATAGTCATTCCCAAGGGCTGCACCCTGGCCTTCAGGACCATCCCGCTACTCATTGGAGATGGAAAATGGGGTAAGTAACTTCCAGAAATGACCAATTCCTCCTTTCCAGAAACAGTGCAGAAGAGGAAGAACATTTTAGAAAGTATCACTCAACCCTACTCTGCCCTCAGCTGGTGTGCAAGGAGATGAGGAAGTGTGAGGGACAGAAATCAACTGAGGGAGGTCAGATAACCCATGCGAGGTCAAAGAGCTACAGGGGAAAGATGCTCTTTAAGGAGGGGTCAGTTGAGAAAGGAAAGAAGGAAGCCTCAGGTCTGTATTTCAGGAGCTGCAGAATTCCCATTCATAAATAACACAGAGAGCAGAGTTTGGTTTCTTTCTTTTCTCTGTTTTTTTCTCTCTTCTTTGCTCATTTTCTTTCTTTTCTTTTTCAGATGAAAAGAGACAAGGAGAAAAGAGGGTGGGTGACCAACACTGGAAAGGCTGGTATACAATACCAGCTGGTATACAACACCATAAATTGTCATTTTTTTGTTCTCTTTCAGATGTGGGTTATTTCTTCACAACAAGAACGAAAATAGAAACTGTAGGAGGTGATCATAAGTAATGTATTTTAGAGCTTTCACTTGCAGAACTTTTACCTGCTTTGGGTAAGATGGAATCACCCAGTATAAAACAAATCACCTGCAGTGATTTGCCTCTGCTCTAAGATATCACAACTGTCCAAATTCCATATCACTTCAAAAACACTCATACAAGTGTTTCAATCTCTGAGTTTAGAGCTGCTAATGAACTCCTAGAACTCAAGTGACAGATTTGGTCTCATTCTGGTTTGCAGATGAATCAATGGTAAGATTAGCAGAAGTCATGGGTGAAGTGGAATCCCGCTGTCAGATTTTCTCCAAGTTGTCTCCTGACCTGCTGCTCATTATCTTCAACACCATCAAAGCTGTGATGACAGACAAGAACCTCCTTCAAGAGCTCAGACAGAAAGTAAGTGAAGCTTTTCTTACTGCCACGATTTATAGATACAGACACAACCAGGACCACGCCTCTTGCCCCACGACTCACCTGTCCTGTGCCACAACTGTCCATCCAAAATTCCCTCACTCACCACATCTCTCTGTACTGGACAAGCAGCAGCCTCAGCCCTCAGATCCTGACATTTCTTTCCCTTGTTCCCACAGATGGAAGAAATTCTTGAGCAAAATGATGGTTATGAGCTGCAAACTGAGAGCCCAGACTTAAAAGACCTGTTCAGAAACTTACAGCATTCTCCAAGAGATTGTCTCCTTCCACTGGCAAAAGGAATCACCTACATCCTTGATGCTTTGCATGGTGAGGCTTTGGGACTTCAGGAGGGAAATCAAGGCAGGGTTGACTCCCAGACCTGCCATTCTCTTCCACCTTCCACTCTCACTCCTTTTCCTCCTCAAGTGGAATCAACATCCAAGTCCCATGGAGGGGAGAGGAGAGAAATCCCCTCCACACCCACCCAGGGCTCCCTGCTCCCTCAAAGTGCAGTCACAGCTTCTGCCCAAGGGCCAGCTCCAATCTCTGCTCTGGTGACCATGGACAGGACACAAGCAAATGGCTGGAGCTGTGTCTGGGAGGGTCATGTTGGATATCAGGGAAAGGTTCTTATCCCAGAGGGTGCTCAGGCACTGAACAGACTCCCAGGAAATGGTCACAGCCCCAAGGCTGACAGAGTTCCAGGAGTGTTTGGACAACTGTCTCAGGCACACAGTGGGATTGTTGGGGTTGTCCTGTGTAGGGACAGGAGCTGGACTTCAATTATCCTTGTAGGTCCCTTCCAAATCCAAATTCTATGATTCTGTGAGTTACAGCCAGATCACTCTCACAGTGGAGCTATACAAATCAGTTCCATTAAAACATCCAAAGAACCTTTGACCAAACAAGCATTTCCTACAAGAAATGATCACCCTTCCCATCCTCTTTACTCTCTCCCATCCTGCTCACCAGTCCCATCCCATCACCAACATTGGCAGGAAGTTTTGTATCCAAACCCAGTTTATTTCTGCAGAGTTAATGGACGATCAGCTGCTGCTGTTGCTGGAATCCTTGGAAAGGAAGATTCTGTACCAACAGCTGAACCTGGTGAGAGCACACATCACACTTGGCTACTTTCAAGGGGGCACAGACTATTTTAATTCTAGCAGCATCACCACAGTGATGTCACAACTTGACAACTGATTGACATCCTGATTTTGCTTTTTTATTGTTGTTCAAAGGTTGCAGAGCTACTGAAACATGACCTGGAGGATAAGATGTGTAATTTCCATGTGGATGCCAGGCTGCTCTCCTTCCCACACAAGGAGGAACAGATGTTAACCATAGAACTGGTGGAGCTGAGTGGAGTGCAGCTCCAGGAAGATGGATCAGCTGTCCCTAGGGATCAACCCTTCGAGGCCCTGGCAGCCCTGTTTGTGGCCCTGTACTTCCTGAATGGCTTGAATATGATGTACCTCGCCCTGTCCAGGGAAAGGCTGGATAAAGCAGCAGGAAATCTCTGCTGACCAACCAGGTTTCTCTCCCAGCATTATCCCTGTTCATGCTCAAGGCTGCTTTGGCTGGTGAAAGCAAATTTAAGGCTGAAAAATTAATTAGTGATGCTATGATAGGCTGGATATCAAAGTGGGTTTGTCTGTCAGTCTCCCCAAGAATACTGAGCTGCAACAGGAAAATCCACAAGCTCACAGAATCCCAGGCCTGCCACTGGTGCCTCATGCAATCCTGCTTCCCTCAAAATGCTGCTACTGCTTCTGCAATCAATAAATGGGAAAGGGAAGGGTAAAGGGAATGGGAAGGGTAGGGGAATGCAAAGGAAAGGAGGAAAGGCAAAGGAAACGAAAGCCAAAGGAAAACATGAGCAGTGATTCACTTACCCTGCTTCCTCTTGGCTTCAGTGGGGATTCCATGAACTGCTGGTCCCAGGAAGGTGGGGAAATCCCAGAGGTTTCACTGACACCTCCTGGTCCCACCTCCCTGAGTTGCTTGAGGGTCATGGGCAGCCCTTCAGAGCAACACTACAAATACTCTCATGATCACTTTATAAATAAAGAGCAGCTTCTTGCTAAGCAATTGGGTGCTTTCAAAGGCAATTTCTTATTTTCATGTTTTTCGTCCCATGGCACAACTGACAAACTCAGGATTGAAGCTGTACCAGAAATAAGGGCCCTTGATGTGGACACAGCAGTCTCATGTAGAGAACTTTCTAAAATAAAGTGTGAATTTTTTTATTACTCCTTTGTACAATAGTCTAAGACAGACTAATGAAAGTGAAGTATTCAGGTAAAAAATTGCACTTATCTCCTGGAACCATCACATAGATGCTTTTTGCTGTCATACAAGCATGTCAATAACTGGAAACATGGAATGCCTTGTGCTGGAATGCACCTTAAGGATCATCCATTCCTGCCTCTGCCATGGGCAGGGACACCTTCCACTCTCCCTCTGGGTAAACAGTGCCAGGGCCTGACCAGCCCCACAGGGAGCAATTCCTTGTCAACATCCCCTCCTGAGTCCATTTCTCCATTTTTAAAAGAGGAGCAACATTACCTGGCTCTGTCAAGTTGAATCATGCAATGATGGAATAGTTTGGCTTGAAGAAACTTCAAGCCCATCCACTCCCACCTGCAGCCAGAGGCAGGAACATGTTTCTGTCCTGTCTGGTCTGGGAGGCTTCCAGCAATGGCCTTACATCTTCCACATCAGTAGAATTTTGCGTTATGCAAATTCCATGTAATAAACTCTGCTCAAGGAAGAATTATGCATACAACGGCCATTTGGAGGCAACTAAACACTGGGGAGGAGGATGGTAAATAAAAAAAGTTGGGAATAACTCTGGGCAATAATAAAAGTGGTGTGAACAGCCAGGATCTGCCAGCAAGGATCAGGTCTAACACTGCCCCTGCAAAGGTGTTGCTTCGGGGAGCCTATTGTCAGCAAGATAAGAGAAATCAATTTACTCTTTTCCCTGGGTTTGTGGATGTGCCAGCTTCTTGTCAAACTCGCCACTCCCATACTTAGCAAAGACTGCCACCCCTTTGGCAGAGAGCCAGAGAACTTCTCCCAGTCCTGCTGCTCTCTAGAGCCCGCATCACCTCAGCAGCTCCGTGGTCTGCTCTGCACACCCACTGCCCAAAAAAACCAGGCAAGTGCATTATCCCAGAGCCTTGGGTATGGGAGAGGGTTGGTGGGAGCTCTCTTGTTAAATGCTCTTGTTTAGTTTTCTTCTCTTCTTGGAGACTTCCAAGGGAAGGAACCAGGAAGTGCTACTGTGCTGGTTTTACCTGTGGAGGACAGACCCAGAGAGAGGTTTTTTCTATGAGAACTTCTTTTGTGAGTTGATGGGACTAATTGAAGGCTGGTTTGGTTATTGACAGCCTTAGGAACTAATTGGAAATAGTTTGCTCTCTGAACACACATTTTGAAGGAGGTAACCCGGAAAAGAGCTTCCTTTCTTTTCCGGCAGCAGTGCAGGTCACAGGGCCCGGCCTGGCTGCACTGCGGGCCTGGCAGAGGGGCAGGGCCGGGCCCCTGTCTGGGGAGCTGGCATGGCCCGGCAGGGAGGAGGGGTGGCCATGGCAGTGACTGCTCCTGCTGAGCCTAGGGAGGCTGGTTGAGATTTTAGCTGCTCCCCTTCTTTCTCATTTCTAGCGCGGCCTGAGGTTTTCGAGATCCTGGCACAGCTCCAGCACTGCAGCCTTGCTTTTTCCATGTAAAATTTTAACTCTTTTAATGCTCAGATAAGATTTGTAGAATTTTCAATCTTTTCCGGAGTGAGAAGGAAAAAAATAAAAGCTAAGTTTCCTTAGATGGAAGTAGAATGAGGAGATGCTGTGAAGATGGCTGAAAATTCTTTTGTAAGATTGTAAAGTAAACTGATATTACACTGAATATTTCTATAAACCATAGAAAAAGACATGAGGGATTGGAGATATTTCATTTGATAGATCGTTAATTAAAAGCATCTGTGTTAAGAATCTTTGACCCCGAGGAGAAAAGGGGATCTCTATTTCTGGAGATGAATCATAAACAGAGAGAAAGAAAGAAAAAGAGAATTTTTGGTTTGGAACAGTTCATTCTTAAAAGTAAATACTTCATGAGTTTAACATGGCCTATAAGCACAGCTTTGGGAAAGCTGTGAAAATAGGAGTTTCACAATTTATAAGTTCTTTTTCCGGGCGGATGCGAATCTTGAAAAGTGAAGCCACGAGAGAACTGGTTTTACTTCCTTCCTTGTGGAGAAATCCCTATGGCCTGACAAGAGAAAACTTCTCTCTCTGAAGTGAACTGAAAAAGGACTAGTAGTTTTTTGTATTTTTCTTGTTGTTACGAAATTTGGGAAAAAAGAGAAAGAAGTGGTCTAAAAATTTTATTCTGAACTTGCTTTTCTTTCTCTTTCTTTGTGTAGTTAATAAACTTTTTCATACCCTTTTAACTTTTAAGCCTGCCTTGATCTTTTACTTCTGGTTCTGTCTCACAACAAAAAAATAAGTATATTTAAATTGGGAAATCAAAACCAAGACATTATTTAGTGCATTGACCAGGAAATTCAAATTAAACCAAGACAGCTACTAGTTGAGCACATAAAGTATTTGTCTTTGGAATTATTCGAATGGAAAGAAAATAGGGTTAGATTGGATACTGGGAAGAAATTCCTCTGTGTGAGAGTGCTCAGGCATTGGCACTGGATGGCCCATATCCCTGGCAGTGTCCAAGACCAGGATGGACAGGGTTTGGAGCAACATAGGACAGTGGAAGGTGTCCCTCACCATGTTAGGGAGAGCAATGGGATGAGCCTTATGGACCCTTCCCACCCAAACCATTCTGGATTGCTCAGTTTACCCTCCCCAGCTCTATCCTGTAAAACACCAGAAAAATTAAACTGAAACTTTTTGATAAAAACAAGCTGTGTCAGAAAAGAAACAGATTTCTTTCTGACCCTCAAACACCAGCTCTCCTCTTCAGACAAACAGGGTCTGTCCAAGGAGCTGGACTGGGCTGATTTCTCCATATTCTGCTGGACATTTGGCCCTAACATTTGCATCCTCAGAGTGTGCTAGCTGTGTTCTCTCTGCACCATAACTGGAGCTCACCAGCAAAGGAGGACGAGGCCAAACAAACCACAGCCCCTGCTGTTTCCTCTCCAAACAATCCCTGTAACAACCCCGTGAAACTTGTGTCCCTAGGTAATATTATTTTGAAAACTTCTTAATAATTAAATTAAGACTTTGTTACAACGTCCTGCTTAAGCTGTGCAAGGGGAAGTTTCACACAGGCATCAGGAGAAAATGCTTCACTGAAAGAGTAATTGGTCACTGGAATTGTCTCCACCACCAGAGAGGTGGTGGAGGAATCATCTCTGGATGTTTTTTAAAAAAGACAGCACATGGCACTCAGCGCCATGATTTAGTTGATGAGGAATGTTAGGTCACAGGTTGGAGTAGATGATCTCAAAGGCCTTTTCCAACCTACTTCATTCTGTGATTTGGTGCTATTATTTTAAACAATTTGGCTTAGTTTGTGCTGCATCTTTCCCAAGGCACAAATCCACTTGGCTTTGCTTCAAAACCTCAGCCACTGCAGAATGTTCAAAAAACTCACCAAATTCATCGCAAAGCAAATGGATCCACGCAAAGAATTGGTCCCTGTCGAGAGCATTGCATACAATGAGCACTTCAGGCCTCTCTGTCTACTGAAAAAAAAGAGAAAATCAAAAACCATATTCCACCCAGCTCCCTACTACCAGCAGACAGGGTTCACACTGCATGATGTGCTGCTGCCTGGAGAAGATGGTAAAAGCACAGGTAAAGCCCAAATTTATCAATCTGAATTTATGAAATGCCATAGATAATATTTTTGAACCATTTGTTTCTAAACAGTACCAGCTTTCCTATGTGTGATGTAGTTCCAGTGCTCAGTCTGTGTAATCCTGCTTAAGATAACAAATGGAATTATTTCAGAGTCCCTCCTTCAAGATTCCAGCCATTTTACTCTCACAAAAACCAGCGCTGACCAAACTGATGGAGGTCTCAGCATTTCATTTGACCCTGCAAGTGTAGATCTGCAAGGAGGTGCCTCCTTGGCCAAGGCAATTGCTATCAAGCCACAGAAGAAGAGTGTATCACTGGAATCTCTGGAGGCACTGAGAAGAGAAAGGTAAGGAATGACCAAGGGAGCACACCTGCTTCAGTCATCCCCCTCTAGCTCATGCCAGGTTAACAATGGGTTTTCAACAGCCAAAAATCCAGATTAGACCTTAGGGCATGAATTTCCCCTAACTAGACCAGGTTAGACAGGGAATGGAGTAACAATATCCCTCCTGACCCTACTCTTCTACATGCTTATCCCCCACAGCTGCCTCAGCTGCTCCTTGTGATCCAGAACCTTCCTAAACTTTTCCTCTTTTAGACAAATCAACATGGATCATTCCTTCATCCAACAAGTACAGGAAAGAGCCATCGATCTATACGTGGTGACTGAAATCCTCGAAGCCTCAGAGGAGACTGTCTACAGGCAATCCACAAAGGCAGATGGGGCCTTTAATGTCATGTGTCACATTACAGTCGGTGCCAAGGTTTGTCTTCTCTCTCCTTCCTTCCCCCACACCTGCACCCAGTTATTCTAACAGGTTATTTTCCTTCACCAGGGCACCAGGGAGGACAAACAAACCATAGTCATTCCCAAGGGCTGCACCCTGGCCTTCAGGACCATGCGGCTACGCATTAGAAATGGAGCATGGGGTAAGTAACTTCCAGAAATTCTTTCATTCCAGAAAAGTTGCACAAGAGAAATAACATTTCGGGAAGTATCACTGCACCTCAGGTTGTCTGAAACAAGGTGGAGGCAGTGTGAGGGATAGAAATCACCTTGGAAAGGTCAGATAACCCATGCAAGGCCAAAGATACTCTTTCGGTGTGGGGAGGTTCAGTAAAGAAAGAAAAGAAGGATGTCTCAGATCTACATTTCAGGAGCTGCAGAGCTCCTGTTGATAAATGGCACACAGAGAAGAATTTTGGTGTTTCTTTTCCTTTCCTACTCAGAAGAGAAGAGCCAGGGAGAAAACAGGGTGGGTGACCACCACTGGGAAAGCTGGAATAGAGAATCATAACTGTCCTTTCTATCCTTCTGCAGATCTCGATTACTTCCCAATAAAATCACAAGGTTCATTAGATGTGCAAGATCAAGGTCCTGTACCTGTGAGAAGGCAAGGCTATGTAGCTGATGGAAACTATTGTATTTTAGAGCATCAAATTGCACAACTTTCAGCTGCTTTAGGTAAGATGGAATCTTCCAGTGTAAGACAAATCATCTGCAGTGATTTGCCACTTCTCTGATATAACATAACCACCCAAATTCCATTTAACTTCAAAAACACTAATAGAGGTGATTCAAACTCAGGGTTTAGAGCTGCTAATGAACTCCTAGAACTCAAGTGACAGATTAGGACACCTTTTGATTTACAGGTTCCTCACAAGGAAAATTAGGAGTAGTGGTGAGTGAAGTCAAATACTCCTGCAGAATTTTGCCCAAATTGTCTCCTGACCTGCTGCTCGTTGTCTTCAACACCATCAAAGCTGTGATGACAGACAAGAACCTCCTTCAAATGCTCAGACAGAAAGTAAGTGAAGCTTTTTGTACTACCACGATTTATAAATACAGACACAATCAGGATCACACTTCTTGCCCCACTACTCACCTGTGCCACAACTGCCCATCCAAAATTCCCTCACTCACCACATCTCTCTGTACTGGACAAGCAGCAGCCTCAGCCCTCAGATCCTGACATTTCTTTCCCTTGTTCCCACAGATGGAAGAAATTCTTGAGCAAAATGACGGTTATGAGCTGCAAACTGAGAGCCCAGACTTAAAAGACCTGTTCAGTGTTTTACATCAAATTTCAAGAGATTCAAGAGACTGGCTCCTTCAACTGGCAGAAGGAATCACCTACATCCTTGATGCTTTGCATGGTGAGGCTTTGGGACTTCAGGAGGGAAATCAAGGCAGGGATGACTGTCCTGCCATTCTCGCCCGCCTTCCTCTCTGTCTCACTCCTTTTCCTCCTCAAGTGGAATCAACATCCATGTCCCGTGGAGGGGAGAGGAGAGAAATCCCCTCCACACCCACCCAGGGCTCCCTGCTCCCTCAAAGTGCAGTCACAGCTTCTGCCCAAGGGCCAGCTCCAATCTCTGCTCTGGTGACCATGGACAGGACACAAGCAAATGGCTGGAGCTGTGTCTGGGAGGGTCAGGTTGGATATCAGGGAAAAGTTCTTATCCCAGAGGGTGCTCAGGCACTGAACAGACTCCCAGGAAATGGTCACAGCCCCAAGGCTGACAGAGCTCCAGGAGTGTTTGGACAACTGTCTCAGGCACACAGTGGGATTGTTGGGGTTGTCCTGTGTAGGGACAGGAGCTGGACTTCAATTATCCTTGTAGGTCCCTTCCAAATCCATATTCTATGATTCTGTGAGTTACAGCCAGATCACTCTCACAGTGGAGCTATACAAATCAGTTCCATTAAAACATCCAAACAACTTCCAAACAAATGGGCACTTTTTACGAGAAATGATCACCCTTCCCATCCTCTTTACTCCCTCCCATCCTGCTCACCAGTCCCATCCCACCACTAACTTTGGCAGGATGTTTTGGATCCAAACCCAGTTTATTTCTGCAGAGTTAATGGACGATCAGCTGCTGCTGTTGCTGGAATCCTTGGAAAGGAAGATTCTGTATCAACAGCTGAAACTGGTGAGAACACACATCACACTTGGCTACTTTCAAGGGGGCACAGACTATTTTAATTCTAGCAGCATCACCATAGTGATGTCACAACTTGACAACTGATTGACATCCTGATTTTGCTTTTTTATTGTTGTTTAAAGGTTGCAGAGCTACTGAAACATGACATGGAGGATAAGATGTGTAATTTCCATGTGGATGCCAGGCTGCTCTCCTTCCCACACAAGGAGGAACAGATGTTAACCATAGAACTGGTGGAGCTGAGTGGAGTGCAGCTCCAGGAAGATGGATCAGCTGTCCCTAGGGATCAACCCTTCGAGGCCCTGGCAGCCCTGTTTGTGGCCCTGTACTTCCTGAATGGCTTGAATATGATGTACCTCGCCCTGTCCAGGGAAAGGCTGGATAAAGCAGCAGGAAATCTCTGCTGACCAACCAGGTTTCTCTCCCAGTATTATCCCTGTTCATGCTCAAGGCTGCTTTGGCTGGTGAAAGCAAATTTAAGGCTGAAAAATTAATTAGTGATGCTATGATAGGCTGGATATCAAAGTGGGTTTGTCTGTCAGTCTCCCCAAGAATACTGAGCTGCAACAGGAAAATCCACAAGCTCACAGAATCCCAGGCCTGCCACTGGTGCCTCATGCAATCCTGCTTCCCTCAAAATGCTGCTACTGCTTCTGCAATCGATAAATGGGAAAGGGAAGGGTAAAGGGGTATGCAACGGTAGGGGAATGCAAAGGAAAGGAGGAAATGAAAAAGAAACGAAAGCCAAAGGAAAACATGAGCAGTGATTCACTTACCCTGCTTCCTCTTGGCTTCAGTGGGGATTCCATGAACTGCTGGTCCCAGGAAGGTGGGGAAATCCCAGAGGTTTCACTGACACCTCCTGGTCCCACCTCCCTGAGTTGCTTGAGGGACCCGGGCTGCACTTCAGAGCAACACTACAAATACTCTCATGATCACTTTATAAATAAAGAGCAGCTTCTTGCTAAGCAATTGGGTGCTTTCAAAGGCAATTTCTTATTTTCGTGTTTTTCGTCCCATGGCACAACTGACAAACTCAGGATTGAAGCTGTACCAGAAATAAGGGCCCTTGATGTGGACACAGCAGTCTCATGTAGAGAACTTTCTAAATTAAAGTGTGAATATTTTCATTACTCCTTTGTACAGTATTCTAGGAGAAACGAATAAAAGTGAAATATTCCGGTAAAAAATTGCACTTGCTTCCTGGAATCTTCACATATGGCTTCTGATGTCATACAAGCAAAGCAATGTATCCAGGAAACATGGAGTGGCTCGGGTTGGAACCTTAAGGCTCATCCACTTCCAGCCCCTGTCATGGGCAGGGACACCTTCCTCTGTCCCAGGTTGCTCCAAGCCCCATGCAACCTGCCCTTGGACACTCCCAGGACAGCCACAGCTTCTCCGTGTAACCAGTGCCAGGGCCCGACCAGCCTCACTGAGAGGAATTTCCATGCAATATCCCCCCCGAGTCCATTTCTCCAAATGTCAAAAAAGAGCAGAATTACCAGGCTCTATAAAGTTGGAACATGCAATGATGAATGGTTTGGGTTGAAGAAACATCAAGCCCTTCCACTCCCACCTGCTGCTACGGGCAGAGACACCTTCCTGTCCTGTCTGGTCTGGGAGACTTCCAGCAATGGACTTACAGCTCCTACCTCTGTAGAAGTCACAGTTATCCACAGCCCCTGTAACAGACTCTGCACAATGACCAAAAAGGAAGTGTTACACAAGCAACAGCAAATTTGTGGGAACAGAAGACTGGTAATGAGGATGTAAATATGCTGAAGTGACGTCACAGCTGAGAACAACTCCTGATAAGCTGCTTGCAACAGCCAGATATCTTCTAGCAAGGAGCAGGTCTAACACTGCCCCTGCCCAGGAGTTGCTTCGGGGACCCTACTGTCAGCAAGGTAAGAGAAATCAATTTACTCTTTGCTCTGGGTTTCTTGTGGTACAAGCTTCCTGTGCAACCGAGGAAGCTCCTGTATATCATAAACACTTCCACACCTCTGAGCAGAAGGGAAGCCAGAGAACTTCTCCCCAGTCCTGCTGCTCTCTAGAGCCCACATCACCTCAGCAGCCCCGTGGTCTTCTCTGCACACCCACCGCCCCACAAACAGGCAAGTACATTATCCCAGAGCTTTGGGTACAGGGCAGGGGTGGTGGGAGCTCTCTGTTAAGTGCTCTTGTTTGGTTTTTCTTCTCCTCCTGGAGAAGGGCTACTAATCATGAACCTATTTGTTTTTGGAATAGTTTAAAGTCAAAGAGGGCAAGGTTAGATGTAATTTGGGGAAGAAATCCTCCCTCTGGGGGTGCTGAGGCCCCAGAACTGCTTGTCCAGACAAGCTGTGGCTGCTCCATCTGTGAAAGTGTCAGGTTGTACAGGGCTTGGAGCAGACTGGGAGACTGGAAGCTGCACCTGACCAGAGCAGAGAGAGAAATGGGATGAGCCTTAAGGTCCATTGCCACCAGGGAAACCAGTTTTCCAAAACCAGCCAGGATTGTCCAATTTCTCTCCCCAGCTCTATCTCATAAAACACCACAAAAGTGAAACTGAAATATTTGATAAAAACAAGCTGTGTCAGAAAACAAACAGCAATTTCTTTCTGACCCTCAAACACTAGCTCTCACCTGAAGACAAAAAGGGCCTGCCAAAAGAAATGGGCCTGGGCTGATTTCTCTCTATGTTGGGGCACATTTGCCCCTAAAATCAGCATCCTCAGATTGTGCCAGCTGTGTTCTCTCTGCACCATAACTGGGGTTCTCCAGGAAAGGAGGACAAGGCAAAACAACCCACAGCCCCTGCTGCTTCCTCTCCAAACATTCCGTGTAACAACCCTGTGAAACCTATGTCCTTTGACAGTGAGGGCAATTTCGAGTCATTATTTCAAATTTTAAAGTCACGCCTTGTTACAATGTCCTTCTATTATGTCAAGTAATTTGCCTTAGCTTGTGTTTCCTCTTTCCCAAGGCATAAATCCACTTGGCTTTGCTTCAAAACCTCAGCCACTGCAGAATGTTCAAAAAACTCACCAAATTCATCGTAAATCAAATGGATCCACGCAAAGAATTGGTCCCTGTCGAGAGCATTGCATACAATGAGCACTTCAGGCCTCTCTATCTACTGAAAAAAAAGAGAAAATCAAAATCCATGTTCCATCCAGCTCCCTACTACCAGCAGACAGGGTTCACACTGCATGATGTGCTGCTGCCTGGAGAAGATGGTAAAAGCACAGGTAAAGCCCAGATTTATCAATCTGAATTTAAGAAATGACATAGATAATATTTTTGAACCATTTGTTTCTTAACAGTACCAGCTTTCCTATGTGTGATGTAGTTCCAGTGCTGAGTCCGTGTAATCCTGCTTAAGATAACAAATGAAATTATTTCAGAGTCCCTCCTTCAAGATTCCAGCCATATTACTCTCACAAAAACCAGTGCTGACCAAACTGATGGAGGTCTCAGCATTTCATTTGACCCTGCAAGTGTAGATCTGCAAGGAGGTGCCTCCTTGGCCAAAGAGTTTTCCATTACACCACAGAAGAAGAGCATATCACCGCAATCACTGGAAGCACTGAAAAAAGAAAGGTAAGGAATGATAAAGGGAGCACACACACTCCAGTCAGCCTCTTCCAGCCTCCAGCACCAGGTTAACAATGGATTTTCCAAAGCCTAAAACCAAGATTAAGACCTTAGGGCATGAATTTCCCCTAACTAGACCAGGTTAGACAGGGAATGGAGTGACAAGACCCCCCCCTGAGCCTACTCTTCTACATGCTTATCTCCCACGGCTGCCTCAGCTGCTCCTCGTGCTCCAGAACCTTCCTAAACTTTTCCTCTTTTAGACAAATCAACATGGATCATTCCTTCATCCAACAAGTACAGGAAAGAGCCATCGATCTATACGTGGTGACTGAAATCCTCGAAGCCTCAGAGGAGACTGTCTACAAAGAATCCACCAAGGCAAATAGGGGCTTCAAGGCCAAATTTCATGCCACACTCTGTGCAAAGGTTTGTCTTCTCTCTCCTTCCTTCCCCCACACCTGCACCCAGTTGTTCTAACTGCTTGTTTTCTTTATCCAGAGCACCAGGGAGGACAAACAAACCATAGTCATTCCCAAGGGCTGCACCCTGGCCTTCAAGACTATGCTGCTACACATTAGAAACGGAGCATGGAGTAAGTAACTTCCAGAAATGTCCAATCCCTCCATTCCAGAAACAGTGCAGAAGAGGAAGAACATTTTAGGAAGTATCACTTGGCCCCTGAGCTACCCTCAGCTTGTCTGCAAAGAGGTGGAGGCAATGTGAGGAACAGAAATCATCTGGGAAAGGTCAGATAACCCATACGAGGTCAAAGATGCTCTTTGGTGGTGAGGGGATCAGTAAAGAAATGAAAGAAGGATGTCTCAGATCTACATTTCAGGAGCTGCAGAGCTCCTGTTGATAAATGGCAGAGCAGAGTCTTGGTGTTTCTTTTCCTTTCTTACACTGAAGACCCAGCAAGGAATCTGGGTGGGTGATCACCATTGAGAAGACTGGTATAGAAAACTGTCCATTTTACCCTCTTTCAGATATCGATTATTTCCCAGTAGAAACTTTGAGAAAAGAAGCATATACAGCTGATGGTAAGTAATGTATTTTACTGCTTCCACTTGCACAACTTTTAGCTACTTTAGGTATCTCCCAGTATGAAACAAATCACCTGGAGTGGTGCATTTGCCTCTTCCTTGAGACATCATGACAGCCCAAATTCTATATCACTTCAAAGACACTCATACAAGTGTTTCAATCTCTGAGTTTAGAGCTGCTAATGAACTCCTAGAACTCAAGTGACAGATTAGGACACCTTTTGATTTACAGGTCCCTCAAAAGGAAAATTAAGAGTAGTGGTGAGTGAAGTCAAATACTCCTGCAGAATTTTCCCTGAATTATCTCCTGACCTGCTGCTCATTATCTTCAACACCATCAAAGCTGTGATGACAGACAAGAACCTCTTTCAAGAGCTCAGACAGAAAGTAAGTGAAGCTTTTCTTACTGCCACGATTTATAAATACAGACACAACCAGGACCACGCCTCTTGCCCCACGACTCACCTGTCCTGTGCCACAACTGTCCATCCAAAATTCCCTCACTCACCACATCTCTCTGTACTGGACAAGCAGCAGCCTCAGCCCTCAGATCCTGACATTTCTTTCCCTTGTTCCCACAGATGGAAGAAATTCTTGAGCAAAATGATGGTTATGAGCTGCAAACTGAGAGCCCAGACTTAAAAGACCTGTTCAGCAACTTACAGCATTCTCCAAGAGATTGTCTCCTTCTGCTGGCAGAAGGAATCACCTACATCCTTGATGCTTTGCATGGTGAGGCTTTGAGACTTCAGGAGGGAAATCAAGGCAGGGATGACTCCCAGACCTGCCATTCTCTTCCACCTTCCACTCTCACTCCTTTTCCTCCTCAAGTGGAATCAACATCCATGTCCCGTGGAGGGGAGAGGAGAGAAATCCCCTCCACACCCACCCAGGGCTCCCTGCTCCCTCAAAGTGCAGTCACAGCTTCTGCCCAAGGGCCAGCTCCAATCTCTGCTCTGGTGACCATGGACAGGACACAAGCAAATGGCTGGAGCTGTGTCTGGGAGGGTCAGGTTGGATATCAGGGAAAGGTTCTTATCCCAGAGGGTGCTCAGGCACTGAACAGACTCCCAGGAAATGGTCACAGCCCCAAGGCTGACAGAGCTCCAGGAGTGTTTGGACAACTGTCTCAGGCACACAGTGGGATTGTTGGGGTTGTCCTGTGTAGGGACAGGAGCTGGACTTCAATTATCCTTGTAGGTCCCTTCCAAATCCATATTCTATGATTCTGTGAGTTACAGCCAGATCACTCTCACAGTGGAGCTGCACAAACTAGTTCCATTAAAACATCCAAAGAACCTTTGACCAAACAAGCATTTCCTACAAGAAATGATCACCCTTCCCATCCTCTTTACTCTCTCCCATCCTGCTCACCAGTCCCATCCCATCACCAACATTGGCAGGAAGTTTTGTATCCAAACCCAGTTTATTTCTGCAGAGTTAATGGACGATCAGCTGCTGTTGTTGCTGGAATCCTTGGAAAGGAAGATTCTGTATCAACAGCTGAAACTGGTGAGAACACACATCACACTTGGCTACTTTCAAGGGGAGGCGGGCCTATGTAAAGCAACATCTCCACAGTGATGTCACAACTTGACAACTGACTGACATCCTGATTTTTTTTTGTTGTCGCTGTGAAGGTTGAAAACCTCTTGGAACATGACATGGATAAGGGGAAGATTTTCCTTGTGGATGCCAGGCTGCTCTCCTTCCCACACAAGGAGGAACAGATGTTAACCATGGAACTGGTGGAGCTGAGTGGAGTGCAGCTCCAGGAAGATGGATCAGCTGTCCCTAGGGATCAACCCTTCGAGGCCGTGGCAGCCCTGTTTGCTGCCCTGTATGCTCTCAACTTCCTGAGTGGCTCCGAGTAGGACACACCAGGCCCTGCCCAGGAAACCTCTCTGCAAGGTCTTGGGAAATCTCTGCTGTCAAGACTGTTTTCTCTCCCAGTATCATCCTTGTTAATAAACAAGGCTGGCAAAGGCTGGCAAGAAGAAATTTAAGGCAGGAAAACCCGTTATGTATATTAAAGGTTGGATATCAAAGTGGATTTTTTTCACTGACACCTCCCTCGTCCTAACACTGCCATCATTCCTGAGATGCTCGAGGAACACAGGCAGCATTTTAGAGCAACCATGCTCTCATTATCACTTTATTTATAAAGAGAACCTTCTAGCTATGCAACTGGGTGTTCTCAAAGTCAATTTCTTAATTTTGTATGATTTTGGTCCCACAGCACATCTGACAAGTTCGGGATGCTGTACGAAAAACACAGGCACTTAGCCCTGGGGGAAGGGGTCGTCCCTCGGGCTGTGGGACCCTGGGAGGGTTCCTGGAGGTCAGGGATGCCTGCAGCAAGGGGCAGAACTGCTCACCTGTGTGGGCACTGACAGCTCTGGGAGGACCTCCAGCACCAGGGACCAGGCTCTGCCTTGCAAGAGCTGCAAGGGGAGCCCGATGCAAACCTGGAACTGTGATGGGACCCTTTGGCCCTAGTCCCAGACCAAACCCCTCATAAAACCCCTAGCTTCAACCTGGCCCCTCATGGGACTCCCACTCTCAGCCCCCAGCTCGCCTCCTCACGGGACCCCTCACAGAATCCCCGGTCCCAGCGCCGCCCCTCACGGGACCCTTCACGGGACCCCCTGTCACAGGCCAGCCCCTTACGGGACCCTTCACGGGATCCCCGTTCCCAGCCAGCCCCTCACGGGACCCTTCACGGGATCCCCCAGCACAGGCCAGCCCCTCACGGGACCTCGCGCTACGCCTCAGCGAATACTCCACCTCGCCGGCGCCCCCAAAAGGCGGGAACAGCTCAGCACCCGGCGGAAACGACCGAAATCTCTACGGAGATTCCCGAGGGAGTGAGGCGAAAGAAGCCGATCGATGCCGGAACCCTCCGAGAGGGCTCGGCCGCAACGCCCGAGAAGGCGGCGAAAATCTACGAGCGAAGACGGAAACATCCGAGAGGATCACGGAACTCCACGAGAGGGCACTACGGAACTCTCCGAGCGGTGCCTGAGTACCCGAAAGCACAGCGGAACAACCCGAGCGATGGCGGAAACGGCCGAGCGAAAGGCGGAAGGAGACGATCGTGTGTCGCTCGGCGCTCTGCTGGTCGCGCCTGGCGGCCCGTTGTGCAGTGTCACGCCATGAAGCAGGACGGCGCGTCCCGCCGCCGCGGCGACAAGGCCAAGGCACCCCCGGAGGGACCCCCGCCCGCCCCTCCCGACGTCGAGATGCACGAGGAGGCGGCGCCGGTGGCCCCCGAGGCGGCCGGAGAGCGGCAGCCGCAGCGGGAGCTGGACGCGATCACGCTGGAGGGTGAGGGGGGGGGGGGTGTTGTTGTACTGGGGGTGTCTGTGAGGATGAGGAGGGAACTGGAGGGTCTTGGGGGTAGAAGGGACCTGGAACCGATCGGGAAAACCCCTGAGAGGGAGGGATGGTGGAGGAAAGGGTTTGGGGGGGAGGTATAGGAAGCCCTGAGGGGGTCGGGGAGGGGGTCAGGGTGGGAGTACCTGAGAGGGAGTGGGAAAGGGGCTGGAAAGGTGTTGGAGGAGGGGAATGTCGGGATCAGTGAGGAGGGCAGTTAGAGGGGGCTCTGAGGGAAAGAGAAGTGAGAGGTGAGTTTAGGTTGGGGGGACACTTTGGGGAAGGGGAGTTGTGGGGGCACCATATGGGAAAGGGAGAGGAGAGGTGTGTCTGGGGGGTGTCCCTATGGGGAAGGGATTTAGAGGGAAATAGAGACGGGAGGTGTGTTTTTTGTAGGGCAGACACTATGGAGAAGGGTATTGGGGCAATGTGTGAGAGAAGGGAAGGAGGAGGTTGTTTTTGGGGGCAGTCACTGAAGTATGGGAGATGGAGCCGTGGTTTTGGGCGATCACTGTGGAAGGGAATTGGGGCAGCTCTGCGAAGATGAGGATGTGTTTTGGGGACAGACTGTGAGGGACAAGGGTGGCTGCAGACCTGCTGTGATGGGACCCCACGGAGATGCAGAGGGATGCTGGAGCCCTTCAGGAGAAGGGAGAAGACTCTGCAAGGGCCTCACCAGCCCCCTGCTCCAAGCAGGGACCGCCCTGAGGGCAGGTCAGGTCACTGGGGTCACCAAGGCCACGGGCAGAGGGACATCAAAACACCAGGACAGGGTGAGGGGGCAGCCCTGGCTTTACTCCAGGGAGCTCCTGGCAGAGGATTTGGGGTGAGGGGTGTCCGTGTGCCCCTGCAGACATCAAGGAGCACGTGAAGCAGCTGGAGAAGGCGGTGTCAGGGAAGGAGCCGCGCTACGTCCTGCGGGCGCTGCGGGCTCTGCCCTCCACCTCCCGCCGCCTCAACCCCAACGTGCTGCACAAGGCCATCCACGGCTTCTTCACCTCCAACTGCACTGTCAGGGACTTCCTGCTCGGATTCCTGGAGGAGGTAGGGACAGGAGTGGGGAAGGGACACCTGCCCTCACCTCTGCCCTGCTCTGGTGACACCTCCCAGCAGAGCTGCCCCAGTGCAGGGGTCCCAGCACAGGAAGGATGTGGAGCTGTAGGAGTGAATCCAGAGGACAATCAAAAGGATGGAGCAGCTCAGCTGTGAGGAAAGACAGGGACAATTGGGATTGTTCAGCCTGAAGAAGAGGAGGTTTAAGGGTAACCTAATTGTGGCCTCCCAGTATCCAAAGAAGCAACAGGAAAGATGGAGAGGGCTTGGAGCGACAGGACAAGAGGGAATGGCTTGCCACAGACAGAGGGTGGGATTAGATGGGATATTGGCCAGAAATTCTTTCTTGTGAGGGCAGTGAAGCACTGGAATGGATTTCCCAGGAAAGCTGTAGCTGCCTTATCCCTGGAAGTGTTCATGGCTGGGTTGGATGGGGCTTGGAGCAACCTGGTTTAGTAGAATGTGTCCCTACCCATGGCAGGGAATGGGACTGGATCAACTTGAAGGCCCCTCCAACACAAAAAAGTCTGGGATTCCATGATTCTTTCCAAGGAGCCTCTAGAATAGGGCAGTGAGGTTTGGAGGTGAGCAGCCCCTCTGCTCAGACACACATGTGAGCAGGGACAGGCCCTTGCAGTCCTGGGCTGGCTCTTGTCACACCTGGAGCAGAGCTGTCTCCACATAGGGACAGTGATCCAGAATTTCTGTCTCCCCTCAGTCCATGGACACAGAAGCTGAGCTGCAGTTCCGCCCACGGACAGGGAAAGCAGCCTCAGCCCCTCTCCTGCCAGAGGTGGAGGCCTACCTGCAGCTGCTGCTCGTTATCTACCTGATGAACAGCAAGAGGTACCCTGAGGTGAGACCCCTGAGCTGCCCCTGCTGTGCTCCTGCTCCCCAGGCATCCTCTGGCTCTGCCCTGTGCTGTCCCCTCATCCCAGCAGTGTTCAGTTCTCCCCCAGGCTCAGCCCCACAGCCAAGGTGGTCTCTGCCTCTCCTCGATCAATCTCCCTGCCCTGACCTCCCATCTCCTCCCCAGGCTCAGAAAGTGTCCGATGACCTGATGCAGAAGATCAGCTCCCAGAACCGCCGGGCCCTGGACCTGGTGGTGGCCAAGTGTTATTATTACCACTCCCGCATCTACGAATTCCTGAACAAACTCGATGTGGTCCGGAGGTGGGATGGGTCCTGTGGGGGAGCTGAACTTGATCCCCCCGTTTTCCTCCCTCTTCCCTGACTCCTGTCCCATCCCGCAGCTTCCTGCACGCCCGGCTCCGCACAGCCACGCTGCGCCACGACGCCGACGGCCAGGCCACACTTCTGAATCTGCTTCTGAGGAATTACCTCCACTACAACCTCTATGACCAGGCTGAAAAGCTCGTCTCCAAGTCTGTGTTCCCTGAGCAGGCCAACAACAACGAGTGGGCTCGGTACCTGTACTACACAGGTGAGCAGGGCTCGCTGCCTGCCCTGGCTCCTGGCATCCCACACTGAGGGCTCCAGTTCCTCAGAGAACCCCTTTGAGCAGCTGGAGATGGGGCTTCCAGGTAGGATGTGGAGCCCCATCCGTGTAGGTCGGGTTGGATTCACTGGGTGACTTTCCCCACCCGCCCCGTGTGGGCGCAGGGCGGATCAAGGCCATCCAGCTGGAATACTCAGAGGCGCGGCGGACCATGACCAACGCCCTGCGCAAGGCCCCGCAGCACACGGCCGTCGGCTTCAAGCAGACAGTGAGTGGGGAGAGGGCAGGACTCCCCTGGGTTGGGTCTGAGACCTCCTTGGGGTTGGGATCTCATAGGATAGTTGGATGCAGAACTTTCTGGGATGTCAGACCTCATGGAACTTGGTTTGGGACCTCCCAGGTTTGGGAACTCCCAAGCTGGGGACCTTCTGGGATGTCAGACCCAATGGAGTTTGGTTTGGGACCTCCCAGGTTTTGGGACCTCCTTGGATGTCGGGCCCCATGGAGTCTAGTTCCCTGGGATTTGAGACTTCTCAGGGTCAGATCTAGGACTCTCCAGGGTTGGGCTCCACGGGGATGGCTCTGGGACCTCCCAGGCTTGGCACATTCCAGGATGAGATCTGGGAGCCCCCAGGGTTGGGCTCTGAAGGGACAGTTGTGGGATCTCCCAGGGGGGACAGGTTTGGGACCTCCCAGGGTGTTGGGCCCTGTAGAGATAATAGGTGCAGGATCTCCTAGGTTTCTAACTTGCCAGGGACAGATCTTGGACCTTCCAGGCCCCACAGGCACAGGAACGGGTTTGGGATCTCCTGGGCCACATGGGGAGTCCGTGTCTTGGAATGCACAGGATCAGGGATGGTTTCAGGTTCCGTGGGGGCTCACTCAGGGTCTCACTCTACCCCAGGTGCACAAGCTGCTCATTGTGGTGGAGCTGCTCCTCGGGGAGATCCCGGACAGGCTCCAGTTCCGGCAGCCCTCGCTCAAGCGCTCACTCATGCCCTACTTCCTGCTGACCCAGGGTACGGCCACCCACCCCTGCCTGTCTCTGTCCTTCCTGCAATCTCAGAGAATCATGGAATATCCTGAGTGGGAAAAGACCCAGTGGAAATTCTCTCCCCTTGATGGGACTTGGATGCAGATGCCACTTGGGAAGGAGGAGAAGGAGGAAGTCAGCCAGCCCTGACTCGCTTTCCCCAGCCTTTCTCCTTCCCCCATTCCCACCTTCTTCCCTCCAGCCGTCAGGACGGGGAACCTGGCCAAGTTCAACCAAGTCCTTGACCAGTTTGGGGACAAGTTCCAAGCCGATGGCACCTACACTTTGATCATTCGGCTGAGGCACAACGTCATCAAGACAGGTAGGAGGGTGTTTGGGGACCCCCCCCAGGCTGGGCAGGCCTGGAGGGCTGCATCCCCTTCCCTTCTCCCTGCAGGTGTCCGCATGATCAGCCTCTCCTACTCCCGCATCTCCCTGGCCGACATTGCCCAGAAGCTGCAGCTGGACAGCCCCGAGGACGCTGAGTTCATTGTTGCCAAGGTACCAGCACAGGGAGTCCCATCCCTTTGGGGTCCCAGAGTACCCACAGCTCCCCACCCTGCTCTGTTCCCCCACACCCCCTCCCTGCAGCACTGCTGGGTTTGGGTTGAGGTTCATCCAGGGAAAACTGGGGACTGGGGTCTGTATGAGCCCTCTGGGACACCCCGTGCCCTGCCCCATGCCCGGGCTCACAGGCCATCCGGGACGGCGTGATCGAGGCCAGCATCAACCACGAGAAGGGCTACGTGCAGTCCAAGGAGATGATTGACATCTACTCCACACGGGAGCCCCAGCTGGCCTTCCACCAGCGCATCTCCTTCTGCCTCGACATCCACAACATGTCCGTGAAGGTGAGCACAGCATGTCCCCAGGTCCCTGACAGGGACAGCAGGACATGGCTCAGGGCTGGCTCAGCTCAGAGCTCTTCCTCCTCTTCTTTTTCTCCAGGCCATGAGGTTCCCACCGAAATCATACAATAAGGACTTGGAATCTGCAGAGGTGAGATCTCACCACGGTCTCTGCAGCCACCGTGGCCACGGGAAGGATGTGGCGTCTGTCCCCACCTGCCACCAACCTTGGCCTTTGCTTTCCAGGAGCGCCGGGAGCGTGAGCAGCAGGACCTGGAGTTTGCCAAGGAGATGGCAGAGGATGATGACGATGGTTTTCCATGATCCTGGGCCCTGGCTGTAGTTTTTTACTTGTCCCTTGGACAGATGGTGGCTGAGCAGGGCCCTCCGTCCCCCCCAGACTCCCTTTTATAAATCCCTGCATGTCTGTACTGTGGGAGGGGATACGGGGGGGTTCCCTGGGCCCACACCCACTGACCACCTGCACTTGTGGTGGGACCCCCCTCCCCAATAAACATCCTTAAAAGGTGACATCCCTGTGGTGACATCAGAGCCCGTGCTAGAGGGGCTGTGAGGGGAGTGGGACTGGAGGGAGCAGGAGTGGGGTCTCTACTAGTGCCCTCCCAGCTCCCATGACAACGGGGTCAAACTTTGTTAAACTTCAATTATGACTTTTAAAATAAAAGATGGAAAAACACCAGCCTGAGTGGGCTCCTGCTGTGGGTTTGTTGGGATGGGGAGAGGGCCTGGGGCTGGTTTGGGGGCTCTGCTCTCTCCTTGGGCCTAGGCACTAGAGATGGGTCTAGATCTGGTCAGGCCATCCTGGGGGAGTGGAGTTTTGTCTCAGTGGTGCTGGGAGTGGCCCCAGCAGCTCCAGGATGGTATCGCAGGAGGATTCCACTGAGAAAAGGCACAGAGCCCCCCTTGTGCCCCATAACACCAACCCTGGGCATGATGGGGACAGGGGACATGCAGCTACTCCAGGTGGGTCCTATCAACATCTGGGATGAGTTGTCTGAGAAAATCTGGGAATCTCCGAGCCACGCCCATGCTGGGATGGCAGCCAGGGCTGCAGGTCAAGAGCCGGGGTGTCCCAGCCCATTCCCGCTCTAGGGGAGACCAAAGAAGGCAAGAGCACAGCCAGGGGGGCTGGGGCTGGCGCTGGGGGCATCCCAGGAGCACTGATGTGTTGGCAGATGTCAGGAAGGAGCTGGAAGAGGAAGGGTGACCACGAGGCTGAAACACAACAGGGTGGATGCCCAGGACAGTCCCTGGACCAAGCAGCTCTGGCCTCATGGTGCGGGGGGGTTTGCTGGGCCAGCTCTTTCCCCCACCCTCCAACACCCACAGTTTCAGATTTGAAACCACTTCCTTCCTTGGAAAGCTGACAGGGACTTTGGGCGCTGATTCAACCCCCCCCCCCCCCCACGCCCCCACCACAATTCCTGAAAGCACCATCCTGCTGAGAGGGCAGAGCTGCTCTGGGGTCATCCCGTGGGTGCTCACACTGAGGGGACCATGCTGAGCCCCTCCATGGCGGCCACCAGCTCTCCCTGGCTCTAAGGTGGGGACAAACACAGTTGGGGGGGCTGTTTCTCCTAAAAATCCTATGAACAGTCTCTACTGCCAAGGTCCTTTCACACATCCGGAGGGCAGAACGTTTAGTTCTGACAGGTTTGAAGAGAGGTCATCAGTAGGTTTTAGAGTTAACACCTGGCAGTGCCAGGAAGGCTCTGCTTGGTACTCGTGGATTGGCTGCAGCTGATGGGGGCTGATTTCCCAGCTGGAGGCAGGAACTTCAGCTTCTGGGACTGGTGCTGTGGCTGTACCCCAAACTATACCTCACTAACTGTACCCCACAAACTGCCCCACTGGGTGTGTGGCCCATCCCAGTGCCCGCCAACACCTGCAACCTGCAAAGATCGTGTTCCCTGTCCCCATCCCTGTCCACAGCCTCCAGGAGGGCAGCGATGGAACCCAGCCAGATGTCAGAAGTGCAGAATGAGCCTCCCCCGCCCTGGCCAGCCCGTGCCGGGCAGGACTCGGCCAGCTGGCACCAGCCCAACAGATCCTGGAAGGACTTGCGGGAACCGGCACGAGCCAAAATTCCCTCGTCAGCGCAACGGAGCCGGGAGCAGCCGCCCCTTTCCAAGGGCTGCCCCGGAAGCCTCTTCCCTCTAGGGGCAGGGGGGGTTGGCCCCCGCGGGTGGAGTCAGCCCCTTGTGGCCGGTGCTTGGTGTTGCTCATGGGGACACTGGGCACAACCCGGCCCCACAGCACCCAGAAGGGCAGGATCTGGCCCCGTGGTGCTGCCCTGGGGAGCCACAGCCCTGGGCAGGTGCCTGGACCGGGTTGCACCTTGGTCACCTCCAGTTGGTGCCAGCACCATGAAGTTCACACCACCAGCACCCGCCCTAATGCTGGGGTGAGGGTCTAGGGCAGCTGACAGGGGGTTCTGCACATGTGGGATGGGGATGGGCACAATCTCAGAGTGACAGCAGCAACGAGAAGCCACCATGCCCTTGGCTAGTCACCTGGGAGTAACCCTGGGAGTGACCCTGCACATGACCCTGCTGTGCTGGGCACCGGCCCACCTGGCCAGTGTAGTGGGAGCCCTGCGAGCAGGTTAATGAGTCACCAAGGCACCACCTGCCCTGTCCTGCCACCTGCCTCAGGGCCTGGGCTCCACCGGGCGACTGCAGCCACACCGAGGGTACTGCTGCCCACCGGCCCCGGGAAAGCCCCACGGTGTGGCGGCCGCCGAGCACCCGGTTCGCAAGATTTGCATGCTGTGATTAAGGCAGTGAAGCAATCGCGCTGTTGCCTCATCGGTGAGAATCCCCGAGGCCCGTGCGCTATAAATGCCCTCGATCAATGAGCACAGCCGGGCAGGAGCTGAGAGGAGCCGGGCCGGGCTGGGCAGGGCCGCACTGCACAGAGGAGGAAACACCGAACCGGGAACCCACCATGTGCTTCCTCACCCGTGAGTACCCAGCACTCCCATCTCTCACTGCTCCTATTACACTCACTTTCCCCACTGCACCCAAACCACCTCTAAAACCCACTTTTGTCCATAGGACCCACTGCCCCCACTGCACCCAGACCACCCATTCTAACAGTAGTACCCACTGTCCCCACTATACCACTGCACCCAGAGCACCCATAAACCCACCCTACCTGTAGCACCTGCTGCATCTACACACTCTGGATGCCCTGCTGCTGCCTTCAGCACTGGTCAGATGCAGGGAACACTGGAACCTCTCCCTTTTGGGGTCTCTGCCTCTTCTACAGGCCACGCTGCTGCCACCATCCCCAGGGTGGTCCTGGTTGCTGAGCCCACCCTGGCTGAGGGGTCGGGGCTCCCTGGGGTGTCCGGTGGATGCTGAGCTGCTGTCTCTGCAGGTGGGCTGGCGCTGCTGCTGGGTGTGCTGCTGTGGCGGGGACTGCATGGGGCACCACTGACCGAGCTCTCAGGGGACCAGGACTTCCAGCTCTTCCTGAAGAGGAACCTCGAGTTCACCCGCAAGATCCGTGGGGATGTGGCTGCACTGCAGCGCATGGTGGTGAGTCCCACATGCTGTGGAGGGGAGATGGCAGTCACTGTGAGGTCACAGATAAGGTGACTTTTCCCTCCCTGCCCTTATCGGCACCGCAGGGCCAGGAGCCAGCAGTGTCCCCTGCACTGCCCAAGGCTCAGCCCCAGCATGTTGAGGCACCCACCGGGGACACGTGGTGACCCTCCTGGGTACACACTTGCCAGGGTAGCCACACTCCGTCCCCATTGCACTGGGTCCACTTCATCCCCTCCCTCCTCCTGCCTGGGCTGCACAGGGTCCCAGAGCCCAGGGATGGGATGCTGGAGGGTGCTGGGGATGTCGGGGTCCTCTGCTGTCCTGACCCTGTCCCCTTTATCCTCAGTGTGACACACTCCAGCTGTGCAATGAGGACGAGCTGCTGCTGGTGCGGCAGGACCTGGACATCGCACAGGCGCCACTGGAGCAGTGTCACAAGCGCACCTTCCAGGCAGTGAGTGCAGTTAGCCCAGCCCTGCCATGAGCTGGTCAGCTCTGTCACAGCTCAGGGCACCCCAGAGCCCCCTGTGTCTTGGTGGCCACGCCCAGCCCCACTGACCATGCCGTGCCCACCACAGGAGACCTGCTTCAGCCAGATCCGTGCCGGGCTCCGCATCTACCACAGCTCTCTGGCAACCATCCAGGCCCTGCTGCCCGGGCACACCGGGCTGGTGGAGACCCTGCAGCTGGACATGGCCAACCTGTCCTCCAACATCCAGCAGCAGGTGAGGGGGCAAAGGGGGGACTTTGTGGGGACAGGCGGGTAAAGCAGGTACTGCGTCCCAAAGAAGGGATGTGCATGGCAGGGGCTGCATTCACAGGGATGGGTGGGCAGGGTGGGGGCTGTATCCCCAGGAAGGGCACACCGGGGCAGGGGGGTATCTCCAGGCCTGGAGCTGATGTCTGTGTCTCTGCCTGGCTGCAGATGGAGGACCTGGGCCTGGCCACAGTGACGTACCCCACAGAGAACCAGGAACCCCTCCCCAACTTCTCTTCCAACTTCCACCACCAAGTCGGTGGTTTCTTCATCCTGGCCAACTTCCAGCGGTTCCTGGAGACAGCATACCGGGCGCTGCGGCACCTCACCAACCTCTGACCCCTGCTGGTGGATGTCCCACTTGAGGGACATCCCGGGAGCACCCCATTTCCTGCTTATTTAATATTTATGGCTATTTAATATTTATCTGTCTGGGGATGCTCCCCCACCCACAGCCCTGGGCAGGCGCCAGGGGATCCTACGGTGGATCCGTGCACAGGTACCTGTGCAGCATCACCCTTGTTTAATATTTAAACACAAGCGTATCTCTGCTATGAGGTTCTGGAGCTGGGCTGAGCCCCCACAGCTGCTGCTGGCACCGCCTGTGCCTCAGTTTCCCACAGCTCGCACTGCTGGGGCTGCTGCAGCATCCCACGGGAAAACACCTTCATCCCGGGATGAGGATGCTCCCGAGCAACATCTCCCTGTCTGGGCTGCAGCCTGCAGGGACACATCTGATGGGTGTTATTTCTAGTAATTAATATTTATTAGCCATTATGAAGGAATGGAAAGGAAGATGGAAGAACCATAGGGATGCAGCAGTTTTACCAGGATGAGGCTTTTCCAGGGAGCCCCAGCACTTTGGGGTGCTGCATCTCTGCTCTGTCCCCCTTCCCTGCTAAACTTAAGAGTACTTATTGCAGTTTAACTTATTTGTGCCCATCCCTGGCTGGAAAGAGTCACTTGGACACATTCCCATCCTCCTGAGCCTGACGCAGCCCCGGTCCCGTGGCTGTGTGGGAGCTCTGGGCGTGGGGGGTTTTGTACTGTATTTATTCCTGCAGCTGGGTGAGCCCTAAGAAACACCCGCTTTTTTCTATGTGATAAAAATGGAAATAAACTCTATTTTTGCACTGTCTCTCTGTTCCGCTGTCTCCTGCTTGCGTGGGAGGGAGGCAGAGCGGCCAGGGTGTGGGGACACAGAGACGTGGAGGATGAGGGAATGGGACTTTGGGGCGGGGCTGTGGCTGCTGGTGTCAGCTCAGAAAGATGAAATGCAGACCCCCAGTGCCCCCACCCCATGGCCTGAGCCCGCTGAGGGCCAGGAGGCACCGTGGGACGGCCGCTTCCTCCCACGCCCGGCAGCGTGCTTGGGCAAGAGTCAATTCCTAGAAAGCTCCGGAAGCCGCCCGCACTGGCAGTGCCCGCTGAGGGCACCGGCACCATGCCCAGAGCTGGTTTGTGGGCTCATCCCGGGGCTTGGTGGCACTGGGGGTCCCCAACCACCCTTCTGCTGCTGCTGTCAAACAGGGAATCTGCCCCAGAGCTGCCCAGGGATGTGCCAGGAGCCCTCCCAGAGCTGCCATGGTGGGAGGAGGCTTTCAGCAATGAGGAAAGCAGAGCGGAGCCCCAAACGTGGCTGCGCAATGTCAGGAGAGCCCTGGGCATCTCCCATGCCCCAGAAAGCCCCTAAGGGCACCCCCAGCCTCTCCCCAATGGGTGTTTGCCCACCCTGGGCTGTCCCAGCTTCACCAGCCCTATTTCCTGCCTCTGGGCCCACGCTCACATCCCATGACCACCAGCATCCCTCACCACACTCATCCCAGCCACACAAGGACCAGTGCTGGGGCGTGCCCGGGTTCCCAGTTTCTGCCTCCCCCCAACTTCCAGCCCTGGGCAGGGGCTGGCACAGGCTGGAGCCCCACAGTCACGAACTTCCAGGGGGAAGCCCTCGCCCACGGGCATGTGGCTGCACACACCCCACGGACAGCAGTTCCCTCCTTCCTCCCCTGCCTCATGGGTGCTTACAGAAAACCCCTTCTCCTGCTCCAGCCCTTTCCTGTAAGGGGAAGCTCCAGTGCCAACACCAGGCATGGGGCTGCCTCGGCAAATATTGACAGAGCCGGGAAGGCCACGCCAGCTCCTGCTCTTTGCTCCGGGCTAACGGTAAAGAGCCGCCCCTGGGCGAGCAGAGGTGCCCGGGTGGGTCGGTGCCAGCTCAGGTTGGGACTCACACCAGTGTCAGGCCCAGTGAAGCCATCCCAGCCCATCCCTGTTTGTGCCACGGCTCTGTTATCTGCCCCGCCCAGCCCCGCAGCTGCTCCAGCTGCCCCAGACTGGGACCAGGGGCTGGACCCCTGGGGCGAGCGGGAAGGGGGAAGATGCTCTGTGTGTGAAGGCAACACCCGCAGTTACCTCAAATGCATCGGGGTCTCTCCCTCCAGCAATGCCTGGGAGCTGCCAGGAGCTGAGCTCATCCTGGGATCAGATGGGGTCAGCCCAGCCCTGAGTCACAGTCCCGCTGCCTCTTCCCTGGCCAGCACTGACCCAACCCCTGCAGCACTGCTCCAGGATCCCCCCCATGCCTCATCTCCCCTCAGAGCCTCCCAAAATAGGGCTGGGAACGCCACTGGTGCCGAGGGGGGCAGAGGCACAGCCCAGCCCCAGGAGTGGCACTGGAGTCATGGTGCCCTGAGGGAAGGGCTGGTGCCCGCTGCCCGCTTTCCCCTTTCCTGTGAGTCAACACCAGTGGAAAGGGCAGAGGTGCAGCCGCCCTGGCCCTGCCACCACCTCAGTGGACAGGAGTTCGTGACAGTTCTGGGAGGATTCACCACTGGAGCAGCCGACAGGGTGTGGGGACAGTCCCAGGGGAGCCTGTCTCAGCACGAGGCCAGTGTGGTGCTGGCGAGACCACAGTTACTCACCCAGTGCCCGTGCCGTGCTCACCTCGGACTGAACTCATGGGGAGGAATTCCAACAAGAACTCTCATGGGGAAGAATTCCAAGAGGAACTCACACTCACGTGGCGGAATTCCCAACAAGACCCCACTTGTGGCTGACAGCACAGCAGGGAAGCATCCCTGCCCCACCCAGCATAGTGCCCGCTCCCAGTCTGAGCACCACAGGCAGCCCACCACCCACTCTCAGGTCCACGACAGGGTGAGGGAGATTTCCCCTCCTGTCCAGCACAGGGCTTGGCCACCGGCTACCCATCACCCCAAGAATCAAGGGGTTTTGGGGAGTCCCAGGAGCCCAAATGTAGATGAGGAAAAAGCTGGATGTACAAAAGGATTGATTTAGAGAATAAAAAAAAATTCGGGGTGTCTCAGTCTCAAAAGTGCCATGAGGCAGAGCAAGGAGATGGCTCCATGTGCCAAGGGAGTAGCCCTGCAGCAGCTGCAGTGACACAGGCCATCCCAGCTATCCAGGGATCCAGGAGATCCCTGGGCTCCTCAGGATCCCTCCTGGCAGGAGCAGCCCCGCTCACAGTGCAGCGATGGCCTTGGCAGCGACACGGCGGCCCAGGGGCAGGCTGAGGTCAGTGATGGCCAGGACGATTTTGGGACTGGACATGGTGGACACCTTCACCAGCTCTGAAACCTGCCCAGGGACAGAAGAGAAGCACAGGTGTCACCAGGAGCCAGGGATGTGCTCATCCCTGGTGCACTCCCCAAGCAGGGACAGGGGTGTCACAGCTGCTGGACCCACCATGGTGAAGGGCATGAACTGGAGGATGCTCCCACGGCTGCCCTGCTCCAGGCACTCCACACACTCCTCCATGAACCACTGGACAAACTGGGTGTGGGTGCCAGCAGTCTTGGCCCCCAGGATGGAAGAGATGAGCAGGAAGAGGTTTGCTGTGGGAGAGAGCAACAGTCGGGTCACTTCTGGGAGGCTGCAGGTGGCCTGAACTTCCCACTGGTGTTCCAGTGGTTGGATTTGAAGGCAGGGACCCATCCCCTACTTACCCAGCACCCGGTTCAGTGGGTCCCTCATGCTGACAGTGTGGAGCTGGGAGGCAGAGAGTGAGCTGCTCATGGAGCGATCTATGGGCAGAAGCACAGAGTCAGGAACAGCCTCATGGCCCCCTTGGCTGAGCCAACGTGCCCATGCTGGCCAGCTCTGGCCAATCGAGGCCACCCAGCTCCGGGAGGGGCTTTGCCATGAGGCAACTCTGTGGAGCAGAAGAGGCTTAGGCTCCCTGTACCCAACAGAGTCTGTGCCAACAGAGCGCCCCAGAAACACAGCACAGATGATCTCTGTCCCATCCCTGTCCCCTCTGCCGGCTCAACGGAGCCCAGGTAGGTTTCCCAAGCTGCTTTTGGGGTGTGATGCGTGGTGTCACGATCAGGAGTGGAGGAGAACAGCAGCAACACACATGTTACACATCTCGTGTGCAAGCCAGATGTTCAACAGCTGTACAGCAGCCCTTCCGTCTCACTGTCAGGGCACAATATAGCCATCAGAGCTGAGGCACATCCAAATCTAGCAGCAAATCCTGGAACAGACCAGGAGGATTGAGCTGACCACAGCTGTGAAGCACTGCTGGGCACTCCTGTGGGAAGAATGGGGTCAGATCCGCTCCAACAGGATGGGAATTCCCTTGGGAAGGCTCTTGTGCACACTCCACAGCCCCTGCCCAAATCTGCAGGATCCACCTTGTACTGTTCGGAGGATGCTCACCAGAAAAAGAAAGCCCTCCCACACTTTTCTCATGGAATCACATGAGTTAGATGGTGGCTGCAGGAAGCAGCATTTCCACATCACTGCAGCAAATAGCCCAAAAAAGTCCTGAATGTCACTGGGAAGAGGTGGGACTGCCTCAGGAGGTAAAAGAAGATAAGTGAAATAAAGGGAAAAGCCCATATTTCAACAGTAATGAAAAAAACCGAAACTGAAGGTCAATGGATGTGTTGAAAACTAATACAGAAAGTAATTTGGGATAAGGGGAGAAACAATGACCTGAGAATGTCCTGACTCACTGCCCAGGAGTGTGGACAATATATGTAGGAACTGTGACAGCACCCACTGGGCAGGACATGGACACCCCCAGCAAATCCCCCTCGGAGCTGTTGCAACCCGTGACACTGCAGGGACACGGATGTGACCAGGGGCCTCATCCGCTCTGCTTCAGTCTTGCTAACAGCACTGGAATGTCAGGATGTGGCCCCAGACACCAGGAATGTCATCTCCAGCTGTGGTCCCACGTGGGGTGGCTGGATGGACACAAAGCCCCCCTGAGCCCTTTGGGTGGGGGTGTGCTGAGCTGGGGGACACTGGCACGAAAGGAAGGTGTGAAGTCATCCTTTTAAGTTGGTCTTATCAGAAAAATGAAGAAATTGATCTTTCCCAAGTGCAAAAACTCCAAGATAACTCAAAAAGCACTTGAGAGCTCTAAATCCTCACCCAGCCCCTCTGGGAAGGGAAGGGGTTTTGCGCAAATACACATTTCACACCCAAAAGGGACAGCGAGGCAGGGGAGCCATCCCCCCTCCCCTCCTGCACTTACTGGGGCTGGAGAGGATGTTGGAATCCTCCTCGTTGGAGCTCAGCAGCCGCATGAGCTTGGAGGGCTGTGTGTCATCCAGCGGAAACAGGCTGATGTAATCCTGGGGGGAGAGGGGGGTCAGCCCCACCAGCCCCTCACCCTGCACAGGGCTGCTGACCCACCCAGGGCTCTGCACAGCCCCATGGCCCAGGATCTGATCTCTGCTCACCCAGAGCACCCCAGCCTGGGCTGGACACATGCTGACCAGCTCGTTACAGCCCTTTGGCCAGAAAAGAGAAGGGAGAATCCTGAATTTTAGGGTTGAAAGGCCTCAGAGAACCCAGAAAAGCTGGGCAGGGAGTTTTGCTTTACCCATCTACTCCTGCCACCCTCACCTTCCCCAGCCAAGGCTGCTTTGGGGCACAGAGAGCTCCCAGCCAACCCCTGCTCCATCCAGACCCACCTCAATGTCCTCCCGGTGCCTCTTCTTCTGCCGGGCTGAGGCCTGGACCTTGCTGTGGGAGGAGTAGGAGCTCAGGGCACACCAAACAGAGAGCCTGGGGACAGAGCAGGGACACAGCCAGGTGCTGCCAGCCCACCTGACAATGAGGTGTGGGACACAGCAGCTTCCTCCTCAAAGGGCCGCAGCAGGGAATGGGGAGCAGAGTGGGAACTGCGGCCACTGCTGAAGCCAGAGTGGGATTTGAGCAGCTGGGATCTTCATCCCAGCACAGACCATCTCCCCATATAGGCCTCGAGGAGAGAGTCTCCATTAGTCTGGGGTCTTACTTGGCCAGGGCCTTCCCGGGGGGGTCCATGAGGGTATGCCACTTGGAGGAGTCTGTCAGCAGGTTGGGCAGGATGTGGCCCAGCAGTGTCAGTGTCAGCTGGTGCATGTCCAGGCAGAAGATGGCATAGAGCAGCTCCACAGCCCTCAGTGTGTGCTCCTTCCGTGTCTCCTTCAGCAGCTCCTGCAGGGCAGGGGGGAGAGGTGGGCCTGCCCCACTTCCCTCCAGTGCCAGAACTGTCCCAGCACCCAGCCCAGGACACTGGGGACACAAACTAGGCCCACCAGGCCTGGCCTCAGCACCCTGTCCCCTCATACCTTGACCAGGTTGTTGCAGAACCAGTAGACCCCCCCCATGTGCAGCAGGGTGTCGAAGATGTGGATGGAGCGGCTGTCGACCCAGCCCTTCTCCAGCACCTTGGTGAACACGCTGGTCAGCACCTCCTTAATGGGCTTCTTGGGGGGCAGAAGATTCCAGTAGGGAATGGTGTCCATGCCAGTGGAAGGGAATTTGATCTGCGTGGCCGTTTGCTGCAGAACATCTGCACACATGTGCTCCAGGATGGAGCTCATGATCACCACACTGCAAGAGAGAGACAGCGTCAGGCAAGCACCAGGAAGGGACAGCAGAGCAGGGAATGGCATGGCTTGGGAGGTGTAAACTGAGCAGGAAATGGAAACAGGAGATTACACAGCACCGGGGAAGTGGAAGCAGGGCAGGAGATGACATGGCACCGGGAAACAGAAACAGGGAAGATGGCACAGTGCTGGGAAAAGGAAGAAGGGCAGGAGACAATGGCACTGGAAAGTGGAAACGGGGCAGGAGGCAGCATGGAATTGGGGAGTAGAAGCAGGGCAGGAGATGACATGAGATCAGGAAGTGGAACTGGGGCAGGAGGCCATGGCACTGGGAAACAGAAACAGGGCAGGAGAGGGCACAGCATCAGGAAGTGGAAAAGGGGAAGCAGGGCAGGAGATGTGGCACTGGGAAGGGGCAGCAGGGCAGGAACAGGCCCGTGTCCCCGAGCTCACCGCTCGTTGTAGAACTGCAGCGTGTTCTCTCCGTACAGGGGCGTGGCGAGCTGCCGGATCATCTGCAGGGACTTCTCCCGCTCATCCAGGCCCAGCATGCGGACATGGGCCACCAGCCAGGCCACGGCACACACTGCCATGCTGCACACCTTCCCCTTGATGTTGTCTGTGATTTTCTACGAGAGGAGATAGAGCAGAGGATGAGCACAGCCAGGTGGATGCACAGCCGTTACTTCCTAGGGCTGTGAGTACCAACTGCAGGGTCCAAGCCTCTCCTCCAAGTTCTCTCCTCCATGGGTGACACTGTCCCTGCCACCCACAGGGCAGTTTGGAGTAGGAACAAGGGACTGGAGCCACATCAGTTTCCCACTTCCAAGTCACAGCAAGCTCCAAGGCAGCTGCCAGAGTGATCAGGGCAGGACAACAGGGTACCCCAGAGCTCTGGGCCCCTCCTCAGGACACAGCACAGCTTCCACCAGGCCCACCTGGATCGACTCAAAGGTGAGGACTCCATTCTCCCAGGCATTGAGGATCTCCAGTATGGCGGCTGAGATGCTCAGACACACCTCGTGCCATTTCATCTGCCTGTCAGGGCAAGATGTGGATTCAGACACAGCTGTGGGGCCAGGGGAGCTGGGCTGGGAGCTCCCCCCAGGCCTGGCAGGGTGGATACAAGGGTGGGCTCTTACACTAGCTTCATCTCGGAGGAATTGTTGAGGAGGGCAACCAGGGACTCCACCTTGGTGGAATCTGGGCGGAAGCAGGGGTGGTCAGGGTTGAGGATCTTCCCCTCCTCGGGCATGCAGGTCAGCATCCAGGTCTCGAAGAAGGGCACCTCACCCGGAGGGTTAGAATCAGACAGGATCACCTGGAAAGGAACCAGCATGGGGTCTGCATCCCACAGGGATCCTGCTGGGGACCCTCACCCTGGGGCCTGTCCCCCACCCTGGGGTCTGTCCCCCACCCTGGGGTCTGTTCCCCACCCCGGGGTCTGTCCCCCCCACCCTGGGGTGCTGATGGCCGTGGGAACAGCGCCGCCCTGTGGCCTGGAGGGAGAGACGGCCACTGGTCAGGCCCCAGCAGGGCACTGGTCAGCACCTTGAGGCACTGGTTTCCCATCTGTGGGCTGTGGTTTCCCTCAACACCGGGGGCTCCCCAGCAGAACACAGCTCAGCTCAGGGGAGAGATGCCAGGCCAGCTGTGAGTGTGGCCACGGGGTCACCGTGTCCAGCTCAAACAGGTCCCTTGTCCCCCTATCCCGTCAAGCCATGCATAGAATCCCTGGGGCTGGGGTCACACAGCCCAGCTGGGAGGGTCCTGTGGGGGCCATGAGCTGGGAACCCCACATGTCACTTCCTCCCCTCAGCTTGTGTCACCCAGGGGACACTATTTTTATCCAAAAAAGCTTCGCACATCTGTTCAGCAGCAGCTGGGCAGGGAAGTTGCCGAGCTGAGAGGGGGGGATGAGATCTCATTGGACAGCCCTGGGCACATCCGTCCCTGCCTGGTCCCCCCTCCCTGCTCCCAGGGCTGGCTTGGCAGGACTCCTCTCTCACTTTCTCTGCATTTCCAGTGTTTCAGTATCATTTCACCTCCCAACACACATAGATGTCGAAACCTGGAAACTTTTCAAGCAACTGAAGTGCTGTTTCCTGAGCAGGGGTGTGAGTTCCTCCTTGAACGGCGAGGGCTGACACTGCCTGGCCATGCAACCCTCCAGCCAACCAGTGTCAAACTGGAGGGGCAAACTGGGAGCTGTGTGGTGAGCTCCAAGTCCATTGGAAGCAGCACTGCCACTGATCCCATCCCCATCAATGGAGCACAGTCCCCAGGGAGGGGCAGCCAGTCCTGCTCCACCACCTAGCACCCAGAGAGGCCCAGGGACAGATTTCTAGGTGACAGGCACTGGGTGCTGTGCCCTGGGCTATGAAGTGGCTGCAGGGACAGGAGGGACAATGGTGACAGTGGCAGGCTGGCCACTAGAGGAGGCTGATAAGCTGCAGCAGCGCAGGGGCTGAGCTGGCAGGGCGAGAGCCACTCTTGGAATCCAGCCTCATCCTTCCCCTCCCTCAAAGAATCCAGTCCCACCCTATTCACCCTCGGAGGATCCTTACCTCTGAGCCATAGGTCTGGGCCACATGGCACAGCATGAGGAAGGAGATGTCAAAGAGCAGAGCCCGGACTGGGCCACTCTTGGCTGAGGGAGGAGAAATAAAAACCTTGGGGCTCTTTGGTCTCAGCAGGAGGAAGAAAGCAGAACCCCACGAGCATGGGGGCCAGGGCCCTTCTTCCCCCACACAGCTTTACTAACCCTCCAGTGGTTCTGTCTGAACAAGAGGATGTGCCAAGTGCCTCTCCCCACCTCATCTTGAGCCCCCAGAGCAGCTCTGGCCTCTCTCTGGGCAGCCCCAACCCAAGTGGGGCCCCCGTCACCATGGAAGGTCAGAGCACTCCGCAAGTTTCATCACACGGAGTCAGAGTCCTTATCTGGGCTGTGCTGACACATCACCCCTTCCAGGGAGGGAGCCAAGGGGCCTCCAGACTCAGCTGGGGAGAGGGAGCCCATGGGAACACCCCGGATTTGGGATGGACACGCACATGAAGGCAGCGTGTCCCCAGGAGCCCAGATCCCTGCTGGTACATGGCCCCCTCCCTGCCAGCACCCCTAGTCAGGCCTGGCACAGCTCAGCTTGCTCCAGTGCCACAACCAGTCCCAGTTTAATGCAGCCAGGCCCCCAGAGCATCCCAGCACAGGCAGCGGGGGGGCACAGCTCTGATCACCCCATGCACGGACGCACACGCACTTACAGATCTCTCCAGTGATTTGCTTGGTGAATTCATTCAGCCTGGAGGGGCAGAGAGTGGCAGCAAAGCATTATCAGTCCAACCAGACAATTCTCAACCCTGAGACAAGCAGGGGGCTGCCCGGTCTTCAGAGACCCCCACACTCCGTCCCAGCACAGAGGGGCAGGAGATGCAAGGCCCAGCTCTGCAGACACCCTCCAGCACCACAGGGACAAGTCACCCTCCTCCCCGTCTCCACTCCCTGTGGCCACACAGGTCCAGCCACGCTGCTCACCCCACACCAATGGGGTGGCATTGCTGGCACAGCCAGCTCTGTGGGCATTTTGGAGCACAAGCCCCCAAACAGGCCCCCCCTGTACCCCGAGGCTGGGTCAAGCCACTTTGGGGGAGCCCATCACACAGCTCCACGTGTGTGCTGGTGCCTGTGCACTAACCAGGACACGTGTGTCTGCACAAGGCAGGGACACATTGCCCTGGATCCAGGGCTCTGCCATAGCCTTCAGTTTTCTAAACAACCCCAGACCAACCTGGCTCCAATTCTGTGTTCTGTTCACGCAGAGGCAAAGGTGGGGTGCTGTGGGGTGCAGCCTCCCTGAGATCCCAGCCCTCCCCAGTGTTCCACAGGGCCAGAGGCACATCCAACCCTGTCTAGGGGGCAGTTTAGGGGGCTGCCTGTTCCCCCCAGCCCCCTGGTCACCAGTCACAGTGCCACCCACGTGGACACTCACTTGACAAACTTCCGAGCGAAGGATTTCAGCTTCCCAGTGGCTGCTGCTGCTGCCAGCAGCAAGTCCAGGCTTTTCCCAGACAGCATGTGACCCAGGACCCCCAGCAGGCCCTCAGGGGACTTGGAGTGATCCGCATCCATGGTCTACAAGCAAAAAAGTAAGATGAAAGGGAAGTCATGGGGAATGTGTGCTACAGAGCAGCAACAAACTCCAGCTTTGAAGTACAGAGTTGATCAGCTGCAAGAGCTGTCCCTGAGACCCTGAGGAGTAGGGACCTGCTGGATTTGGGAGAGGTGGGATGGAGACCTCTGAGCCCCTGTCAGCAGCAGGAAAACATCCCCTGTCACTCAGTAGCAGAAAAACAACGAGAGTAACACAGGAACATGGGGAGTCCCCAGGGAATAGGGGAGATGCACACAGGGAGCAGCTGAGCAGGATGGGCAGAGCTGGCTGGGCTCAAGCTGCTGGCACTGATGACATGTCACCTGACAGCTCCTCCAGCTTCCTGGGAAGGAGGAGGGGAGCTCCTAATCTCCACAACGGAGTCGCAAGGCTCAAGTGATTTCTCCACTACTCCACCCCAGGGCACCTCCGGGGAAATCCGGCACCTCCCAGCCGCCCTGGCTGCCTGGTTAGACCAATACTCCTGGCAAAGGGTTCCAGGCCCGAGCCCAGCCAGCCCAGCACGGCTGCAGAAGGGCACTCACCTTCAGGATGTTGGTGACAGTGGGCTCAGCCCTCAGGATGAGCCCGGGGTTTGGCTGGATGTTGGCATTCTCGGCCGATTTCAGGGACGGAGAGTTTTCCTTGTCTGCAGCCCTGGGGGACCCCAAAGAAGGACTAGTGTATAGGAATCCACCACCCTGCCTCCCTCCCTCCACCCATCAACACCCTCCAGGGACAGCCTACGCCTCAGGCCACCACCAGCTGCCTCTCTGACGGGACAGACTGTGCCTGCACCCAACCTGTCCCAAAAGCAGCATCCTGTCTCCCCAGACTGCCATGTCCCAGTCCCCCAGTGTCAGCACAGCTGCTCCCTCGTGCTCCCCTCAAAACTAGGTGCTCCAGCCCCACTGCTGGGGGTTTCCTAGGCTTTGGTGTGGCTGTACCGTTTGTCGATGAGGTTGTTCATGTTGGCCTCAGAGAGCAGTCCCTGCTTGCTGCACTCCTGTAGGAGCAGGCTCATGCAGTTGCAGCTGGAAGAGAGAGGAGAGCTGTAGCCCCAAGGACAGAATTCCTGTCACCCCAGTCAGTGCCACAGGGCAGGGGGACTCATGAGCTGCCCTCCTGGCCCTGTCCCACCCCTCCAAGGGTGCTGCAGGGTCCAGAGCAGCTCTGAGTGTCACACACGACTCAGCTGTCACACACTCACTGCCTCACTTATGTGGCAGCAGCAGGTCCTGAGGAAGAAGAAATGGGATCAGAAACTAACCCAGCCCTGCCAGGAGCTGCTCCAGCACCCCACACTGAGGAACAGGGTGGTTGTGGCATGTGGCTATGTGGCAGCTCTGGCCATGGTGAGCACTCACTTGCAGCGCTGATCGGCTTTGTCGAGCAGAGGGGTCAACTTCAGCAGGAACTCGAAGGCACAGTTCACATCCTCAGTGAAATCCTGATGAACACAAAGGCAGGTCCTCAGCTCACCATGCTGCTGGCACAGGCCCACCTCCCCCTGCCCCATCAGGGAAGGTTCTTGGCACCTTCCCCATGCAGGCCAGGCACAGCACCATCCTGACACACACAGGCCCACAGATGGTCCCTTAGTCTCACCTTGTCCCCTTGGGGATACTTCTTGAGTTTAACCAGCACTTGAGGCATCTGAAAGACATGGGACACAGAGTGACATGAGGGCAAACCCCGTTCCACAGCTGGGACCTCCCAGCAGCACCAGCCCCCACCAACACAGCTGCACACAGCTGCTCTCCCAGCCCCAGGAAAGCAGAATTTCTGCAGCAGGGGATTTTGTGGCCCTGCTCCCCTCTATGGTGTCCTTCCACCATCACCTGGAACCACATTTTCCTCACAACATCTCAGGAAAACTCACTCTGCCAAATAAAATGAGGCTGGGCTGAAAGGTGGCCCTTGACAGCCAAGTTGACGCTCAGTGGGTGACAGGAGGGGCTCAGGTGGGATGGACCCCAAGGGGCACATTGTGGGGAGTGAGGGCACCCTGAGGAGCACATTGTGAGGAGTGGGGGGGCATATTGTGGGGTGTGAAACACCCTAAGGGGCACATTTTGGGTGTGGGGGCATCCCACGGAGCACAGTGTGAGGTGTGAGGGCATCCCAAGGGGCATCCTGAGGGGCACACTGTGAGTGAGGGGCACACTGTGGGGTGAGGGACACTGTGGAGTGTGGGCACCCCACGGGGTAGACTCTTGAGAAGGGCTGATTGCTCAGGGCTCAGCAGGAGCCAGACCTGCAGGAAAAAGGCAGTAGCAGGCAGGGACTCGGTGCTGGGGCTGGGCCCTACCTTCAGGAAGGTGAAGGCTGTCCACTTGAGCTCCTCTGTGCCCTCAGGACACTCGATGAGACCCACAAAACAGGCCTTCCAGATCTCCAGCACAAAGAGCGGGGAGGGGATGCGCTGTGGGGCACACACACAAAACTTCCCAGTGCTGGGCTGTCAGCAAAGCACATCCCCCAACACAGCCAAACCCTGAACCCCTGCAGAGCTGTTGATGGGCTCCCGCTGCTCCCCTGGACCAGGACCAGCACAGGGAAGGCCCCACAGCCCCAGGCTGCCTGAGCAGAACACACTGTCACTTCTGTACCTGCATCCTCTTCACCATCATCAGCTGCTCCACTAGTGGCTGGGTCTCTCCTGTGAGGTTCATGGTGCCCTCCAGCAGCACCACGGCATGCACGGTGGGGAAGCCTGTCTTGTTCAGCTGCTCGGAGTGGACTGAGAGCATGGTGGGGATGCTGGGTGGAAGAGGACAGTCCAGGGTCACCGGAGCCCTGCAGGGACAGATTCCTGCTCCTCCTGTCCCACTCTCATTCCCTGGCCAAACCCCTGACCTCTGCTGCCCCAGGGCAGGACACTGGAACACCTGTGCCTGGGAATCCAAGGCACAGCCAAACCCTCGGGCCCTGGGAGCAATTCCAAGGGGATTCAGAGCAGAGACAGCAGCTCTGGTGTGGCCAGAGCAGCTGAGGGATAGTAAAAGGTCGCAGGGTCACCAGAGGAGCAACCCCTGGGTAAGGTTCTTCTGCAACAGGTCACCACTAGCCCTGTCTTCTCTCTTCTGGCAGCCCCTGCTGGAGCAGAGATCTGAGCTGGAAAGGGACAGGGAAGCAGGGAGCCAGTGTGGAGGGAGGCTGGAGCCTCTTGATCCTCAGAGCAGGGAGTTTGGGGGACTCAGAGTGGGGCTCAGAACCATTCTCCCCCCTGAGCCTAAGGAGCAGCAGCACACAACCACCTCTTGATGAGGGACACGCAGTTATCAGCCTGGCTCCGCAGTGGGGAGCTGCCAAGGTTGTTCAGGTTCTCTCCTAGCTTGACAAGGGACTGCTCCACAGTGCTCCAGGAGGCTGGGGAGAGAACGCAGGGATTCAGCAAGGGGGCAGTGGCACATGGGGGAACCAGCTCCAAGGCCCACAGCAGCCAAGACAGGCTGAAGAGGCTGGGAGTCCCCACTGGTGATGCAAGCCCAACCCAGGGGTCTGTGTACTCCCAGCAGGTCCCACCCCAACCCCAGCCTGGCACAGCCTCCTGGCCAGACACAGGCACAGACGAAGGCGTGGGGATGTGCCAAGCTGTCAGAGCGCAGGGCTTGCCATGCACCCAGGAACAGCTCACGCAGCCTTCACATTAATTCTGCTCCTCTTCCAAGGGCAGCACAGAGGGGAGGGGGCAGAGAGTGGCACAGAGCCAGGGAGGAGACGGTTACAGTAACAGGGCTGGAAGATGGATAGGCTTGGAGCAGCAGGGACAATGCGGCAGGAGCCGGGCAGGGAGAAGGGAGAGGTGGCAATGACATCTCTCCAGGGCCAGTGCATGGGGCAGGGACATACACGTCTCTTCCAGCTTGGCAATGTGGATCAGGGCACGGTTCTTGGTGCTGCTGAGCATCTTCTCCAGCCGCTCCAGGCACATCTTGAGGTGGTTCTCCGCCGCCGCCTGCTCCAGCGGCTCCTTCACCTTCTCGGCGTAGAAGGTGGCGCAGCGCAGGAGCCAGGTGAGGGCACTCAGCAGCGCCCGGCACAGGCTGATGCACTCCTCGGCCTTGCCGTGGCAGCTGGGACAGGAGAGAAGTGGGAATATGCTCACTGTGCGTGTGGAAGCTGAGGTATGGACACTGGGTAGGCTGGGGAACCCAAAACCAGGTGCAACAACACTCCCAGCCCACTCCTCTGCTGCAGATCCCAACCTGCTCATCCCATCAGCATTCCCACTGTGCCAGGGGGAAGGAGACACCCCCAGCCCCCACCATGCAGCATCCTCACTGGCCTCTCCACTACAGGGAAACTTTCCAAGCTTTTAATCAAATTATCTTGCTAAGAGAGGCTCAGCATTGATCAGTGCACTGCAAGAGGTGAACGCTTTCCCCTCCTGATGCACAAATCATCAGGGCCAGAAGTTTTGATCAAATTAAGTAGAGGATCAGAGCAGGCAGGAGAGGATTAAGGACTGGCTCTGCAGTTGGCCAGCGACAGCTCCTTGTCAACATCTGCCACTGATGCATATTCATTGCTGCTGCTTCATTTCATCTCATTGAAGAGCCTTCCTCATCCTCCTTCTCCTCCCACTGTCCCTGCCACATGCTCCCGCCTCCCAGAAGAGGCTGTCAGGGGTTAACAGGAAGATTTCTGAGCTTTCTAAAAAAGTTTTTGTGGCCTGAATTGTCTGGACTCCCCTGGGTCCTGCAACACCAGCGGAAGAGCATAAAGGGAAAAAACAAGGCAGCGCCCGGGGCAGCACAGGCAGGACCAGACCGGGACACAGCAGCCAAGGCTTGGGAAGGTGCTGAGGGAAAGGAAATAGAGACCCTCAGACTATACATCTTACACCCACACCATCTACCTGAACTGGGCAGGAAAACCACAGTGAAGTTTCTCCCAGAATACTGGGGGTTTCCAGCAGCTTCCCACAAAGCTGGTGGGGTTTGGATTCCCTGTGCTGGCACTCATGTGGCAGGAACTTGGTAACAGACACAGAGCTGGAGGGGAAACCTGCCTTCCCCTGCCAGGGTGAGTATCCTGGGATCAGACAGGACCCTCAGGCTCCACTGGTTCCTGGTTCTGCCCATGGCACAGCCAGGGCAGAGATGGCAGCCCTGGAACATCACACAGTACCTGAGGCGGTCACAGAACATGTCCATGATCTCCAAGAGCGACTGGACACACAAGTCCCGGGAGAAGTCATCGAACTAGAGCAGAGAGAATTCAGATGGGGGCTGCTCCGGCAGCTCTCGACACAAGCTCAAGCCCTTCCTCCAGGGCCGGGCCAGGCGCTGCGGCCACAGGACACTCCCACTGGCAGCTGCCCAGAAGCCACTTGAATGAGAAGTAGGTCAGGGCTGTCTGTCGGCCAGGTCGTGCCCTCCCGGGGTGGCGAGAGGCGGTGAGGCCGCGGCAGCAGGGCTGAGGCTGGGTTTTCTCCGCAGCCTCAGGCCGGGGCTGCGCTGCCTTGGCGGGGCGGTGGTGGCCGGACGCCAGCCCCCTGCCCACCCCCGGCTAGGTGAGGCTGGCAGTGCCAACAACCCGGCCGGCCGCGGGGCTGGGGGCGGGGGGCAGCAGAAGCGCGGCTCCCCCGCCTCCTCCCGGAGCAGATGGGGAGCCCCGCCGGGCCGGAGCTTGCCCGCAGCTCCGCGCTGGGCCCACGCTGCGCTGAAGGAGGAAGGCTCGGCTGTCAAGGTCAGCGCTGTGCCCGCCCCTCTGAACGGGCAGCGACGCGGCACCGGGTAACAGCAACGAGCCCAAGCCCTTCGGAGCAGAGCTGGGCTGGGTTGTGCTCTACCCTCCCCCCTACATCGGCGCTGGGACCACTGGAGGGGTCCCCACCTTGCCAGGGCTGCACAGCACAGCTCCGAGCTCAGCTTGCAGACCCCCAAAATTTTCAACGCTGACGGCCAGCGGCGTTCTTCTCCCATCCCCCAAAAGAACAACGAGGGAAATCATTCTCCCTGAAATCATTCCTCCTTTGGTCACCTTGAGTAGGGCGCTTGAAGTGACCCTGACAAGGAGGAGAGTGGGGGGTCTGTCTTAGCCTGTGAGGGGCTTCCCAACACCAAGCAGAGGCAGCCATGGAGGGTGCTCAGTGTGCCCGTGGAAGCAGCACAGGGACACAGAAGCCGTGGGAAGCCACAGCAGAGCTTGGTGTGTGGCTGCAGCCACATGGCCCAGGCCCTGGCAGCTCCTCCACGGCCAGCTCCGATCCCCACAGCGCTGCCAGCACCGCCGGCTGCAGCGGGATGTGGTTTCCGGCGGTTGGGATGGGGTTACACACAAGCCAGGAGCCTGCCAGGCCCCCCAGCGCAGAGAGACCAGGCACTCACACTCCCAAAACCCACTGGGACCCGCGGCAGCTCAAACCCAGGGGGACACGGAAAGGCTCAGGCGCTAATCCATGCCGGCTGCCCACTGCTGACTCAGCCCAGGACGTCGCTTTCCACTTGACCTATATTTGGTGGGAGTTGTGGGGAGGGAAAGGGATTCGTGGGGTTGTGAGTGAAGAGTGAAACCTCTGAGAGAACCTGCCAGAGCCGTACCTTGCTGATGGCCGTCAGCACCGTGGAATAAGACACCATCTACAACACAGAAAGCCAAAACAAGCGCGGTGTCACAGGGGCTGTGTGCCAGCACCGTGCTCGTTGCTGAGGAACGGCAAGGTCAGGGCATGGCCCCACTGACTGTCACCGCAGACAGGGCCGGGGCCGGGGCGCTGACCCGGCACAAATCCAAACAGACATTTTTAGGTGATCACTGATGTGTTTCACACAAACTTTAGGCGATATTAAATGCCAGGATATTAAAGTGTGGAGCTCACAGCGAGTGCAGAGGCTCTCGGGGGGCAGAATTCCCACCTTGGGCGATGGCAGAGGCTATTTTTGGAAACGTCCCTGCCCAGGGCACGCGCTGAGCCCTCCACTGCCTGCCCCGGCCCAGGAGAGGCTCAGATGGCGGATTTGGGGTGCCTGCCCACCACCAACACCCCAGTTGCTTTGCCCGACCTCACTAAGGCTGCAAGGTGACCCCCAGCAGCACCAGCAGGTCCTTACCTGGGAGCTGATGGCGTATTTCAGGTAGGACAAGATGAGTGGGTTTGGGGACGGCCCAATCATGGCCTGCTCCAGGAGAGCCTCTGCAAGAAAAGAGGGTCCCAGGTCAGCACATGGGGACACACAGACACACTGTTCTCCCCTCATCCCATAGGGAAGCTGGTAAAGTCCAACTGTACCAACCACAGCAACTCCATACCAGTTTTCTCCTAAATTCATTGAATCCCACAACTTTCTAATCCCTGACGGGCACAAGCCAGTGAATAATTCAGGCAGAGCACGCATCCTCCTGCTAACACAGCTCTCCCTGGGTGCTCCGGCCCCGAAACTGCTGCTGCTGCTCTCCACATTCCCCTTCCTCCCACTTCTTGCCAGGAGGCTCCTGCAGCCTCCACCGAGTGGCTTTTGCCCAGGCACCTGGGGCTGAGCTTGGGGCACCAGTCCCCTGCACTGGGCGCAGCCCTGCCCGTCTGGCCCTCGGTGGCCTGAGGGGCTCTGCCCGTCCCATCTGCTCAGCCAAGCCTTTAATTGCCCATTTGAACCATGGCAGAGTGCAGGAAGCACCTCCCCGAGCAGGCCCCGGGCTGCAGGCTGCAAGTAGGTCAGGGCACCCAGATGTAAAAGGGGGAGCAGCAGCCGGGTGGGAAGTTGTCGCCCCAAAGCCGAGGAGGAGGAGCCACTACCGGATTCCGAGTGCAGGAGCAGGAGACTCCCTGGGTCTCGCTCCAAGGCTGAATCCTGGGCCAAGAGCGTCTGGGATGAGGACAGAAGGCTGGTGGCAGCCGTCCCCTCCCCAGCCCATCCCAGAGTGTCACCATGAGCCAGCCACATGCTGCTCCCCGCTGCAGACATGTCAGCAGCGATCTGCCAGGCCCTGCCGTGATTCTGGCAGCTCGTGCCAGCTTTCCCTCCTTTGTACTTCCAAGCTGAAAGGCACGAGCTTGGGAAAGGACAGCTTCAAGGGCTATGGTGAGGGAGGGAGCTGCTGTTCCAGCCATCAGGACCTCTGGAATGGGCTCTCCCGATGTGCACACAATGGTCAGTTAGGGCCAGCGTCCTGCCCGTGTGGCTCCCAAAAGGAAAAGGGAACATGGCTCCTTCCTCTCCTGGCAGAGGAGCTGCCCCAAAGAAGTCACTGAGCCCTGGCTAAATGTGGGCCAGGAGAAACTCGTTCCTGCAGAAATAACAGGGAATTATCATCTCTGCGTCTGTTTTTGGGGATACACAGATGAGCCCAAGCCAAGCACCCTGCAGGCCTCGCTGCCAGCAGAGCAGGAGTCGGTGCCACCAGGGTGGGAACAGACACCAGGGAGCCCCAGGGACCAGCTGGGCAGCAGCAGGACTGGCCCTCGAGCCAACCACCCCCAGCAAATCCATCCAGAGCAAATCCATCTCCCCACAGCAACAGCTCGACTTGGCCCCTCCAGCCACACCTCGGAGATGACAAACTCAGCAGGGGCAGCTCAGCAGTGGGGACGGGGTGTGACAAAAAAGACACTGACAGAAAATCCAATGGGAGGATGGAGAGAGGGGAAAAACATCCACAAGTGAAAGATCCCCACACTCAGAGGAGTGAGAGCTGCTGCCTGTGTGGGGCTGGTTGCTTTAAACCCCCTGGAGCAGCAACCCTCAGCTCTGTTTATTTATCCAGGGACTTTCTGCACAGGGAAAATCCCAGCACCAAGTTTCTATAATTAGAAGGAGAGCCTGGCAAATCTTTAAACCAGTCCTAGCCTTTGGCAGGATTTGTGTGAAATGCCCTTGAATTGGGCTGGGAAGTAGCCTTGGGAGCAGCACCTGGCTCCTGTGCAGTCCTAGAATCAGGAAATCGCAAAATCATTAAGGCTGGAAAGACCTCCAAGAGCATCTAACCACTAACCTAAGTCCCCAGGAGCCACATCCACATGGTAACTCCACCACAGCCTGTTCCAACGCCTAAACACCCTTTCAATGAATAAATTTTTCTTAATTTCCAACCTAATTCTCTCCTGGCTCAACTTGAAGCTGCTTCTCTTGTCCCAAAAGCCAGGCTGTGCTGACCCCTGAACCCTCCCATGGGGAAAAGGGAGGGAATGACCCCAAAACGGAGCTGGCAGGGTGGGAAAGAGGCGGGGGAACAGTCGAGAATGGGCTGACATGGTTGGGAATGGGCATTTTGTCGTGAAAAGCAGCGTGTTAAGGGGGGACCCAAAATACAACAGGAACCCCCATAATATCCCTGTTTGCACCCCAAAGGGGGGGAACACTGGGGGCAACACCCCAATACCCGCGTGGGGACCCCCAAAACAGCCCCGTGTGCCCAGTAAGGAGGGGAAACCCCTCGCCTCCCCCCGACCTGCCAAGTTGAGGATGTCCCAGGTGGCTCCGCGGGGGAAGAACCGCTTCATGTTTATGGCCCATTGATAGTCGCTCCAGCGCTCCTTCCAGGCCTGCAGGATGGCCTGCTTCAGGTTCACCACCTTCATGGTCACCCTGCGGACGGACAGCTCAAGGCGAGGGTGATGGAGCCCTGACCCCGCCGGGCAGGGCAGAGCGGGCCGGGCAGCGCGGGGAAGCGGCCCAGCGGCTTCGGAGCGGCACAGCTCGGGGTCTGCCCGCTCCCCGGGCCGGGGGGAGCTCGGAGCCGCCCCGGAGCCCCCCGCAGCCCCCCAAGGTCCGGTGCCCGCAGGTCGCGCCGGGTCCCGCCGCCCCTCACCGTGGCCCGGCACCGCCCTCAGCGCCTGGGCACCGCCATTGCGGCACTTGCCAACAAGAAGCGCTCTGATTGGGCGATGGGGAACGGCGGGCGCGGGGGGTGATGGGAGTGGTAGTTCGGGGGGCAAGGGCGGGAGTGAGTGTGCAAAAGGTGGGTGGAAACAGGGGGCTAGTGTGCAAACACCAGAGTGAGAGTGCAGTCACCGTGTGGGTGAGCAAACGGGGAGAGTGGGCTAACACGGGATGTGTTTGTGTTGAAACATGGGGCTGAGTGTGGAAATAGGACTTGACTGTGCAAACACCGGGGGTGAGTGTGCAAACAGGGGGTGTGTGCAAACACGGGGGGAGGTGTGAAAATGGGGGGTTGCAAGCACAGGTGTGCAAACAGGGGTGGGTGTGGAAATAGCAGTGGTGTGGAAAGGTGGGGGTACAAACACGGAGGGAGAGTGCAAATTTTGTGTATATGTGAAAATGAGGAGTTGCGCAAAAACAGTGAGTGTATAAACAAGGGATGTACAAACGGGAGCTGAGTGTAAAAGCAAGGGATGTGCAAATACGGTGCAAAGAGATGAGTGTGCAAAGGCTCTGGGGTGGCAGCACGGGTCTCCTAACAAGTCTGCGTGTGTGTGCAGGTGTGCAAGCGTGTGCACGCACACGGGATTATGTGTGTGCACGTGTGTGTACATAGATGTACAGGTGTTCATGCACGCACACACGCGGGCACAGGTGTGCACACAAGAGTGTGAGCACAGAAGTGTGCAGGTGTGGGTGTGCAACCACAGGTGTGCACTGTGGACTGCGTGTGACACAGACGGGTGTCTGCACGCGTGTGGATACACAGGAGTGTGTGTGTGTGTGTGTGTGTGTGTGTGTGTGTGTGTGTGCGTGTGTGCATGTGCGTGTTCCTGCACACACCTGCAGACTCCAGCACCCCCGGGCAGGTGTGCACACAGGTACCTGTACAGGGGTGGGCACATGCGGGTGGGCACGGCCGTGTGCCGCAGACACGCGTGTGCACACACGTGTCACAGCCGTGGGCCCGAGCTGCCCCCCACCCCCTCCCTGCAGTATCAGCAGCTAAAAATATCCCCAGGGATGGTGCCAGCCGTTGCCATGGCAACGGGAGGATGGGGAGCAGGGCCGGGGGGCAGCCCCCCACAACAGCCAGCCCCCCAGAACCCCAATACCCTCAGTACTCCCAGCACACCAACCCCCCCAGAATGCCCCCAGTAGCCCCCCAACACCTCCAGCATCTCCAGAACCCCCTGCAACCCCAACACCTCCAGGCCTCAGCACCCCCAGAACACTCCCAGCACCCCCCAAACCCTCAGCACCCCCAACACTCTCAGTATCCCCAGAACTCAGCAGGGGAGAACCCCAGGGGAACCCCCAAGGCTCAAGAGCAGGGTGAGGCCCCCAGGGGGATGGGGTGAGAGCTCAGTCACCCACTGCCCCCACTGTTCGGGGGGGGGGGGCGCTTCGCGGCCCCTTAATTCCCCGGTTAATCATTCATGGGGCCGGGGCGCAGCAAATCCCCCCGTGCCGGGGCCGGGATTAGACGGGCAAGCGGCTGCCCAGCCGGCGAGAGGCCCCGGCAGCGGGGGGGTCCCTCCGGGGGGAGCCCGATCCATGAGGAGGGATTTCCTGTGCAGGGGGGGCCCCACTTCCCACAGCTGGCGGGGGAACAGACACCACGGGGGGTCTCCAGGCAGGACACCCCCTGGCACAGCACTCCCAAACTCTGGGGGCAGGGGGTGCTGGCCCCGCTGGGGTGGGGGGGTGCAGGGTGTGCTCGGGGGGTCGCAGCTCCCCGGGGCGCCGCGGGGGCGGCCGGGTGGGGGGAAGGCGTCGAGGCCTCGGCGCCTTGGCAGGGCGCCCCGGCACAGCTGCCTCCGGCCCGGGGCCGGGGGGGCCGGAAGGGGTTGGGGCCGTTCCCAGCGCTGGGGGCAGGCGAGGGGCGAGCAGGGGCCAGCGTGGGGGGCTTCCCCTTCCCACGGGGTCACTCGGATGGCTGGGACCTCTGATGCTGCATCCTGCTGGGGGGCACATGGCTGGTGACTGGTGTTTGGTGGGGTGTGAAGGGTCTGATCCGGGGGTGGGGGGATACCGCCATGGGGGCCAGCTGGACCCCTTGGCTGCTGGTGGGTGCTGCCCTATGGGGGTGTCCAATGCTGGGGTTGGAGGTGCCTGGTGTCAACCCCTTTTTAGGGGTCTGGGGGGGCACCCCCACTGCTGACTTGGGACTATATTTAGTGTCTCTGCCGCAGAGCAGCAGGATGAATTTTAATGAGCATGTTCCGGCCGACTGCCTGTGCCCCGAGAACAGCACAGCCCCTCTAAATCCCAAATCCCCCCAAAGCAGGATCTGCCACAAGGCACGGGGTCCCTACCGTGCTTGGGCAGTGCAGAGGGACCTGTGGTGGCACTGGAGGCACCTCACGGGAGATCGGGAACTGGTGATGAGTGTGGGAGGTGCCTGTGGCTCCAGAGGGGCCACAGGCAAACTCCATCCCTGCCTCAGTTTCCCCACTGGGATGGGAGCTGCCAGGCAGCCTCGGGCAGGGGGATCTGGGGACATGACATGGTGTTGAGACGGCCGAGCCCCATGGGCTGGGGGCAGGCAAGCTCGGCCACAGCCTTATCATGGGCAGACTGTTGCGGGGGGCCGTGGCCGTGCCGTGTTTGCTGAGGATAAAGTGTACGGAACAGGCGGGGAGGGACGGGGGGGCCGTCACGCTGCTGCTGCCCCGCCACGCTGGGGCCGCCAGCCATGCAGATGAGGGCCCTAGGGTGACACAGGGACCAGGGGATTGATGGGGGCTATGGGGACCACAGGCCTGTGGGGATTAGGGGCAGCAGGAGGTCCCGGGGTCCATCGAGGTCTGTGGGGACACCCACCAGCAGTCCCAGGTGCCACTCTCCTCCATGTTCTGGGTACCCCCATCTCCTGGGCACTACCATTCCCTGGGGACTCTCATCACCTGGGGACCACCATCCCTGGGAACTACCATCTCCTGGGGATTGCCATTCCCCGAGTAGCATTGTCCCCTTGCTGTCCCCGTTCTGAGCAGCACCATGCATGCCCTGAGAGCCGGTGGCCCTTGGGGACCCCCCTTCCCTGGGTGTTGCCTGCACTCCCCGAGTATGGGAAACCATCCCCTGGGTACACCCCTCCCAAGGAAACCTTCATCCCATGGGGACCCTCCTCTCCTAGAAGAAGCGTCATGCCCGGGAGACCCCCATCCCCCTCGTCTCCTGGGTGTCACCGCACCGCCTGTGCAGCCCTGGGAGGGGGTACCCACGGGGTTAAGGGGTGGGGGACGGCCAGGCTGAACCTCACAGGGGTCCCAGGGCCGAGCTGCGGGGCGCCGGGCGGGGGTGGGAGAGGGGGAGGTGGCAGAGCCGCTTTAAGCCCGGGCATGACGGGACGTGTAGTCCGGGCAGGAAAAGGGGGGGCTGGGAGCAGGGGCTGCTGGGAAGGGGGTGGGGTGGCACGGGCGGGTCGGGGGGCTCCGGGGGGCGACTCTCAGCGCCCTCCCCAGTGACCCCCCCGAGCTCCCAGTGCACGCCGCCATCCCTGGCCCTGCAGCGGCTCCGGCTCCGGCCCCACAGCGGGGTACGGCCCCCGTCCTCCCCAGTCCCACACATCCCCCGGGGGGCGCAGGGGCAGGGCCCCCCGACGTGCGGGTGTCCTGCGGGGCCAGATCCTGCCCGGAGCGGTGCAGATCTGGGTGGGATCTCCGTGTCTGGTGTGTGCCCCTCCCCAGGCCAGGCTGGGCACCCCGGGGTGTGGGAGTTGCCCTCTGCCCCATGGGCACTCCCACCAACCCCCGTGGGGACCGTCCCAGATCTCCATGAGCATCATCTCCACCCCACCGCTATCCAGCGAGGGCACCGTCCCAGCCCCTCCTGTGTGCTGTCCCCAAATCCTGCGGGCAGCCTCCCCAGTCCCCCACTGTCATTATCACAGCATCCCCAAGGGCACCATCCCCAGCTCCCTGCGGGTGCTGTCCCCTGCCCTCGTGGACACTAAGTTGTCACTGTCACAGCATCCCCGTCGGTGCTATTCCCAGTCTCCGTGGGCACCATCCCCACCCTGCCACGGGCGTCCCCTGGGCCTCCCTGGGCACCGTCTCCGGCCCCCTTCCGTACAGCCCCCCACGCTGTGGTCGCCATCCCCCGTCCCCGTTGTCACTGTCCCGACATCCCCATGAGCACTGTCCCAAACCCTGTGGGCACCAGCTTCACCCCACCACGGGCAGCATCCCGGGGACTCTGTGGGCACCGTCCCCAGCTCCCTGTGTGTGCCGTCCCCAACCCCCGTGGGCACCTCCCCTAGCCCCCCCTGCACACAGCCCCCCACCCTGTGCTCACCACCCCCCGTCCTCGTTGTCGCTGTCACATCCCCGTGGGCACAGTCAGGGCTCCCATCACGCACCCAGCCACGGCCACCGTCCCCACCCCGTGATCCCTGCGTCCCGCGCCTCCCACCCCGGGGTCACCCTCCCACAGTACGTTCGGACCCCGCCGCTCCCCCGTGGGTCCCCACGCGGGGCCGGGCGCGGCGGGTGCAGGGAGCGGCTGCGGCCGGCGGAGGGGGCTGCGGCCGCGGCGGAGCGGAGCGGGCGGGCGGCGGGGCCGGGGGAGGGAGGAGCCAGCGCCGTTCGTCCGCCGCCGCCGCCGCCGCCGCTGCGCCCCGCTCCGCTCCGCGCCCCGCACCGTCGCTCCGAGCCCCGCTCCGCACCCCGCACCGCCGCTCCGCGCCCGCCGCCGTCGCCACCAGGTACGGCCCGAGCGGCCCCGCCGGCCCGAGCGGTCCCGCCGCTCCCCGGTTGTTTACCGCCGCCCCCCCGGGCCCCCCCGGCTGACCACGGGCGCAGTTCGGTGCGTGGAATGGGGGGGGGTAGGGGGCGATCGGGTCGGGAGGCTCGGGACCCGCGGAGGGCTCGGGGGCCGCGTACCGCGAATTAAAAACACGGGGAAAGATTTTTTTCTTGGAAAATCCGGGCGTTTGGCGTGGGGCGGGGGGGCCGCGTTCCCCCGTGGGGGGGGGGGGGGGCACCGCGCCCCCCACCCCCACCGCACCCTCCGCTACTGCATGCGGGGCACGGCGCTACCCCCCGCCCGCCACGCCACGCCACGGGGGCAGCCCCCCCCGGCCGTGGCCCCCCGGCCCCGCGGCCCCCCCGTGGCCGTGGCGTGGCGGCGTGGCGGGGTCCGGGCCGCGGCGTGGCTCTGCGGTGATGGGCGCGGGGCCGCGCCGTGGGCAGGTCGCGGGGCCGGGCCGTGGGCAGGCCGTGGCCCTGTCGCGGCGGGGGGGGGGTGGAACCGTGGACGGCCGGGCCGTGACGGCGCCGTGGGGGGTCCGTGAGGGTTTTAGGGGCCCCTGTGGCCGCTCGCCTGCACCCACCCCGCAGGGCGGTAGGAATGCTGCGATTTTTTTTATTTTTACAATTTTAAAACATTTTTTTAATTATTTTTTTTTGCGCCGAGAGCAGAGCGCGGGGGGGGCGGTTCGGCCGCTCCCGGGTAGGGCGGGGGCAGTGGGGGGGCGTCCCCGGTGCGGTGGGGCGGGGGGGGGGCCCTCGAGCCCCGCACCACAGGCTTCGCCCTGAGCGGGGCGCGGGGCGTGGCGGGGGCTCCCCTCTGCACAGCGCCTCGCAGTCCTGCGGGGTGTCCCCCACCCCAACCCCGTGGGGGGCGGATCCTGCCCCCGGTCCGGTGTCGCCGCCGGGGTTAGGGATGCGATCCCAACCGGACTTTGGCGCGTCCCCACTGTGTGATGCGGGGAAACTGAGGCAGAGGCGGGCGGGCACCACGGCCAAGGTCACCCCGGGACCGCGACCTTCAGCCGTGACCCCCCCGCCGGGGACTGCTACCGGCACCGACACTGGGAGCCGCACCGGGAGGCCGGGCTGCACCTCACCCCGCCTGACCCTCGACGGCACCGGGGACCCCTGCGGCTCCGCTGGAGCGCTAGGGGGGCTGGTGCCGCCGTGGGGCGCGGGCAAACCCCGGTGGAACCGGTTTGGGGGGGCTCCCCTGCCCGGGGGTCTTGGCGCAGGGTGGGGGCGCGGCGCGTCCCCCCCTCCCCACGGCAGTGCCGTGCGGCTGCGTGTGCCCCCCGCAATGGTGCGGGCCCCGCGGGCCAGCGGAGCGGGATCCTCGCGTGGGGGTTCTCCCCGGCACCCCTTACCCTCCCGCGGCCGTGACCTTCGCGGGGCCGCGGCGTGGTCGCCCCGCGGACGGGCTCCCGGAGGAGGGAGCGCGGGCCGTACACGCCCGGTGTCCCGCACCCTGCGGAGCAGTGACGGGGGGGCTGCTGACGCACCCCCGGACCCCTCCTGACGGGCGGCGGCTGCAGGAAGCGAGACCCCCCAGCTCCGCTCCTCGCCCCTCGAGCGCATTCCCGGGTAGCAGAGACCGAAGCAGCGGCAGGGCCGCCTCGGGGGTCCCATCCCGCGGACCCCCGGCCCCTCCGGACCCCGCGCAGCCGCCGGTGCGTGGGGGCGGGGCCGGACGCCTGGGTCCCCCTCCGAACTGGGGGGGGAAGAGGAGGAGGAGAAGGGGGGATGCGGTGTAGGCGAAGGCGGGTGCGGGCTGCGCTCCCAGGGCCCCGCTCAGGCTGGATGCGGGCGGGGGGCGCGGCGGGGTCGAGCCCCCAGGGGCGGTGCCGTTCGGGATGTCCCCCGCGCTGCAGACCCTCGGACGGGGTCGGGTGACTGCAGGAACACTGCGAGGACTGTTCCTCGCGTCCTCTTCTCAGGGTGGACGGGCTCCCATGGGGCCGTGTCCCGGTGCCGGTTGCCATGTCACGGTGCCTGTCCCTGTGTCCCCTCGTCGGTGCCTAGGCTGAGCACCTCGTGGCGGCCACCTCAAACAGGGCCTCCCGGGGAGAGGACCTAGGAGGGCCCCCCCTCCCCGTCCCCGTGCACGTGAACCGGAGCCCCCGATTTAGAAACGTCCCATGCCGTGCCAAGGGCTGAGAATAGCTCCCGGCGTCCCGGCACACCTCCTGGGGCCAGGGGCACCCCGCGGGGCTCGGGGCCCGCAGCCACCCCAAAGAGCTGAGACTGGGCACACTCAACACAGACCAGGTGCTCGAGGGTCCCTGTTGGGTGACCTTAGTGGCCTGGACAAGCAGCGACATAGGGATGAGCCACATCCTGTGTGCTGGCACATGGGACTCGGTGCTGGGGTTATGGGAGCGTGGCTCTTCCTCTGACAGGCAGCTCTGGTGGGATAAGAAACTGAGGTGGGATGGGGAACAGGAGGCACAGCTGAATCCTCAGACACTGCAGGAAGGAGCGGCTGGTGTGGCCTTGGTTGGATGTAGTGTTGTGGGGAGTCCTGTGGGGTTTGTGGGAGCTGCGGGGCCAGGGGTGGGTCACGGTGCAAGTCCCCACTGTGACGATGCAGGACCCGTCAGACACAGGATCTGTCAAAGGCTCAAGGCCACAACGTTGGGTGCACATCAGTGTCGGGACAGGTCACCAGCCCTGCAGCCGCCAGCCGTCGTACGAGTGGTGGCTTCTCTGAGCCACGAGCCACGGGAAGGACACGAACCCAGGCTCAGCCATCCTGTGCCACAACACAGCCCACACCCCACATGTGTGGGGAGGGAGCACCATGCAGGGCTCCCATGGCACTGGGTGGGCTGCCCTGATGTCAGGTCCGTGGCATCCCCCTTGCTCAGGCTGCCCAGCTGCTGCACATGCCTGGGATTCCTGCAGCGTCCCAGCACAGCACGGCACGGCACGGCACGGCACAGCACACTGTCCCCACTGCCACACGTGCCCATGGCACTGGGCACTGTGTGGCACTGGGCAAGGTGTGCTGGGCACTGGCACAGGTGCGTGATGAGCATACAGCACCAGACGCAGATACGCGTGTGGCACTTGGCACAGCCTCACACACGGGCATCAGCGCGTGCCGGGTGCTGCCAGCCATGGCACGGCAGGTGCCCTGTGCCTGGCCACACTCCCACGGCACAATCCTGCCAGCCGGCACAGCCAGGCTTCTTCAGGCAGCAGCAGATCTGTACCGCCCTGGTGCCCACCGTGATGCTGCCCCAGTGCCCACCGAGACGCTGCCCTGGTGCCCACCGTGATGCTGCAGTGCCCGTGATGACACTGCCCCAGTGCCCGAATGGCCGGGCATCGCTGGCTGGTGGCCGCGGGTCCGCCCTGCCCCCAGCCCGTGCTAATCACACTAATTGGCACCGTGGCTAAAGCGCTTAGGCTCTCACCTCCCTGACCCGGCTGGCAGCTGGGCTGGGGGGGTGCTGGGACCCCCGGAGCCCATCTGTGCTGGGGGGCAGGGACATGGCAGTGGCCCCGTGGGGTGGCCTCGGTATCTGGCACCCACGTCTGGCTGCACGGAGGCGGTCAGTGCCTTTGTGGAGAGGTGTCCCATTGTCTCGGGTCCCCGTTCCGGGGGTCCTCGAGGGTGTGGTCTTTGGAGAGCGGGGTGCTGGTTGCCCCCGCTGGGGCGAGGTGGCTCTCGCCGTCAGCCCAGCCCCGGACTTTGCCCCCGGGTTGTTTTCAGCCGCCTGCAACCACCCGACTCAGCAGAAACGCTCCCTTGGGCGTGGGGCTGGGCTGGAGGGGAGCCGGGGGGGCTCCCGCTGGCTGCCACCCCGCTCCCACCCAGCACCCACCCAGCACCTGGTGCTGCAGGTGGGACGCGCAGGTTTGGGTGCCGGCGGCGCAGGGTGGGCTGAGACCTGACTGAGCTCATCACACGTGTCCCGCTGGAGGAGGAGGAGGAAGAGGAGGAGGAGAAGGAGAAGAGCCGCCTCCCGTGTCTGTCTGTCTGTCTGGGCCGCCCCAGCGCACCCGGGATTCCTCGAGTGACGGTTCCTGGAGCGGCACCGCAGGCTCCGCAGGGTGATCCCAGAGTGCCGGTGATGCCGGGGGTATCAGGGGCCTGCTGGGGTCTCGCTGGGGTGGCGAACCCCGACCTAACGCCGCCGCCCCCTGGCTTTAGCCCTGAGCCTCTCTCGTTCGGGGCTGCACCCACCAGACCACCTCAATGGGGAAACTGAGGCGGGATGGCCGAGCCCACCCACCGCACACTGGTTTTGGGGACACGCCATATTCCACCCCACAGTGGTTTCACCGCGACGTCGATGCACCCCGAGCCCCACACATGCACCGAGCGTGTCGGGGCTCTGCCGGCGCGCGGGGTCCCGGGGGAGAGGGGCGGGGGGCGGCGGGGGGGCCGGTGCCCGGCGGGGGCCGCGCAGCTCTGGATCCCTGCCAGTGCCTATACTTGGAAGTTCTCTGCGCGCCGTTCCCATATGGAACAAACATTTGCTGCAGCCCCTAGCTCTCTATAGGTACCGCCAGCCCCAAACCCAGCCTGAGGCTGCGACGAGGGGCGCCCAGGCCCCATAAGCCCCCCGAGGCGGGGAGTGTACCCCGGCCTGGTGGGATGCGGAGCGGTGCCTCAGTTTCCCTGAAGAGGCTGGTGCAGGCGACGCCCCCTCCTCAGACGTTCTGGGGGGACCCCCCGTGAGGCGCGGGGTGCTCTGGGCACCCATGGGTGCAGCATCCCCCGCCCCCCATCCTTCGCTGGTCGGGGGTGTCCTCGGCTGGGGGAGTGGGGGGGGCAGCAAGTGGGGCCAGCCGGAGCGCCCCGTAGCGTGGGGGTGTCGGGGGGGCCTCCAGCTCCGTCCGCCGCGTTTTAAATCCGCCGGAGGAATTTCTGTGGCGGCCAAGACAAACGTGACCTACTTTCTGCTGTCCCCGCGCGGAGCGGAGGAGCCCGGGGCTGGGCACCGCGCCCGCCGCGGCCCCCCCGCCGCCCCGGCGCGGGCTGCGGGCCCCCCGCGCCCCTCACACCCCTCCGCGCCGGGAGGGTCACCGGGGGGTCACGGGGGGGGGCTTGTGAGCAGGGCCCCCCATCCTCCCGTGATGCTGGATGGGTGCTGGGTATCCGTGGGATGTGGAACGGGGTGGGCACAAAGAGCCGGGGGTGCTGCCGCTGTCGTGCTTCAGTCACGGGGAGCCGTGGGGGGGTCGGGGGGTGCCCCCCGGTGCTGCCCGTGCCCTGACCCCCCCACAACGTGTCTTTGCCACAGCAGAGCTCGCAGAGGAGGGATCGCCCGGACCCCCGGCGCCTCCCACCCCGTAAGTCGCCACCTACCCCAAAAGTCACTCCCCACCCCATAGGTTGCCTCCTCACCATGTCACCCCCACTGGCAGATTTGGGGGTGTTCAACTGTGCAATGAACGTGTCAGGGCTCAGCCTGGCTCCCGACGGCAACATCCGAGGAGCTTCCCTGGGTGGGGAGGGGCTGCCCTCTGCACCCCCTCCCCAACGGGTTCCCTCCACCTCTTGGGGGCCCCCCCAGCCCTGCCCCAAAGGTGGGGGAGCTTCCTGTGCATGCCTGTGCTTTGCTGCACGCTCGCAGCCCTGGGCATGTTCTCACACAGCCTTGCACCCCTGGGTATGCTTTTGCACACCCACCCACACCTGTGCACGCTCACAGAGCCTTGCACACCTGTGTGCAAGTTGCACAACCTTGCACACACATTCTATGCTGCTACAGCCTCGCACACCTGTGCACGCTCTCACACACCTCTTCATATTCTTGCACATCCGTGCACACACTCTCACATGCCCTGCACACCTGTGCATGCTCTCCCACAGCGTGGCACACCTGTACACACACTTGCACACCTGTGCATATTCTCGTACATCTCTGCATGCTCTTCCACAACCCTGCACACTCTTTCAGTCCCTTAATGCTCTCACAGCCTTGCACACCTGTGCATTTCACCCCCCTGTGCACACTCTCACCTCGCTGTGCCCTCTGGCCCAGCCCCGCTGCTGTCGCACACACCCTGCACGTCGCTCCCTCCTTGTGTTCTCGCACGTCCCTCATGCCCTTGCCCAGCCCTGGGCGCCCTTGCACGCTCCACACGTTCTTGCACACTCACACTCAGCCCTCCCCAGTGGCCAGAGCTCCTGGGGCTACCCCATGGCTCCACACCCCTCCCTGGGGGACCCTTCTGTGTCCCCCACGGCTGGCCCCCTTTTCCCCTCCCGGAGGTCCGTGCTGACGCCGCTGTCCCGCAGGGTCCGGCCCGGGATGCTGCGCGGTGCTGAGCACTGAGGGGCACCATGGGGTGCGCGGCGTAGCCCCGCGCCGTGGCCCCCCCGCCGTGGCCGCCTCGCCGTGGCCCCCCCGCCGTGGCCCCCGCGTGGCGCCGGAGCCCCCTCGGTCGGTGCTGAGCGCTCCTTGATGGAATTGCGGTGAATGGAACAGAAGCCCAGCACCCTGGACCCGCTGTCGGAGCCAGAGGACACCCGGTGAGTCCCCACCCCAACACGGGGACACGCGGGAGACACGTGTGGCACTGCGCTTGGCGTGTCCCTGCGCATCCCTGTGTGGCCTGCACCTGGCTGTGCCCTCCGCGTCCGAACGTTTTGTGTGTCCCCATACCTGCTGCACCCCTGTGCCCACTCTGTCCCTTGTATCCCCGTGCCTGGTGTGTCCCTGGTGTCCTCGTGCTCAGTATGTCCCCATGCGTCGCTGCATGGTCATGCATGTCTGTGCCCTGGGTGTCCCCTGTGTCCCTGTGTGTCCCTGTGTGGTTGTGTATGTGTCCGTGCCCCGTGTGTCCCTGTGTCCTGGGTGTCCCTTGTGTCCCCGTGCCCACCACGTCCCCGTCCACCCCATGTGTCCCTATGCATGTTCCAAACCTGGCTGTCCCCATGTCCTGTGCATCCCCGTGCCCCAGGTGTCCCCCAGCCCCCCTGTACCCCACATGTCCCCAGGTGTCCCTATGTGCCCTCGCGTTCTGGGTATCCCTACATGTGCCCATGTCCTGGGTGTCCCCCTGCACCCCACATGCCACCAGGTGCGTCCATGCCCAGGTGTCAATGTGTCCCAACGCCCACATGTCCCCACTCCTGCTCCCCCCAGGGTGTCCCCCCCACTCGTGCCTCTCCCAGCCGCCCCCTCCCCGCGGGGGCCCCTCGTCCCTCCCTCCCGGCGCTATTTCGGGCCCCCGGTGAGGGGTGGCGGCCCGGGGTCACCTTTGCCTGGAGCCCCCCTGTGGGGGTACGGGGTCCCCGGGGGGCTCCCCCGCCCCCCGCCCCCCCCCCCGCAGGTGTCGATCCCCGCGGCCTCGGGGCCCCCCCCCGCGGGGACGGGCGCGCGCGGACCCCCGCCGCCCGCCATTGGCTGAGCCCCCGATGACGTCACTTCCCCGCTCAGCCAAAAGGACATTTTGTCTTTGACTGTGAATGAGCCCCTCCCCCACCCGCCCCTCCCCCACCCTTCCCCCGCCCCACCCCCCACCCTTTCCCTTCCCCTCCCCCACCCGCCACCCTTTCCCTTCCCCTCCTTACCCCCCTTCCCTCCCCCGGCCCGCTCCCAGCCCCTCCTGGGGCGGTGCCGTGTCCCGGAGGGGGGGTCCCGGGAGGGGCGTTCTGGGTGGGGGGGGTCCCCAGGGCCCTCTCCTACCCCCCCATCCCGCACCCCAGGACCGGACCCCACCTGTGACATCGCCGTGTTGGGACCCCCGGGCAGGGGCTGCCTGCTTCCCAGCAGAGAACGGGGTCCGAGGGGAATTTTGGGGGGCTCTTGGAATTTTGGAGGGGGCAGGGGGAATCCGTGGGCACCGTCCCAGCCTATCTCCCCGCTCCCGCAGGTGGCTGGATGGGAAGCGCAAAAGAAAGAGCAGCCAATGTTTGGTGAAGAGCAGCATGTCAGGTACGGGGACCCGCGGCACCCGCTGAACCCCCCCCGGGCACCCCATGGCCCTGCTGGCCACCCCCGGGTCACTCAAGGACCTCATGTGCTCCCCGGGTTCTGCAGGCATCCCTGGTGGCCACCCTGGGGGCCCCGAGTGCTTGCCAGGGTCCCCTGCACACCCCATGTGTCATCTATGTCCCCCAAACTCTATTGACACCTCTTGTTCCCCATGGGCACCCCAGGATTCCTACGTCTGTGCACCTCAGTGTCCCACGGACACCCCTTGTCCCTTGTGGGCACCCCAGGAACTCCATGTCGTTGCCAGGGTCCCACGGACACCCCTGGTGTGTCAGCCTGAGGTCCCCATGTCTCCCAGGCACCCCAGAATCCCGCGCACACCCCACTCCCATGTCGCCCCCCAAGGCCCTCCCCGCACCCCACATCCCTGCAGGGTCTCCCGGGGTCCCAGTCTCCCACGTCCCCGTCGGCGCCCCGTGGGTCGGGGCGGTGTTGTCGGGGCGGCAGCGCCCTGGGGTGGGCGATAAGGGGGGCCCCGCGGGCGCTGCCCCCCGCCCTGCCCCATTCCCCGGCGGGGAGCGGCCGGCGCCGGCGGGACCTGGCGGGGGGGCCGGAGGGAACCCGGGCGTCCAACTCCCGCCCATCCCCTGCACCCGCCCCGCTCCGTGAGGGAGGGAACACCCGGGGACCCCCACGGCCAGCACCTGCCGAGCGCCACAGAGGGCTCCAGGGGTCCCCACGCCTGGATTTGTGGGATCCTGGGTCTGGGTGCGTGTGGCAGTCCCGGGGTGCTGGGGACACCCCCCCCCCCCCCGAATTATGGGTGCTCTCTACATGGGGGACCCAGGCGTCCAGCCCCCTCCCCATCTCTCCCAACCCTCGGGGAGTCCCATTTCCAGCACCCCCAAAACACGAGGGTGGGCTGCTGGGGGTGACATCGGGGACCCAGGGTGCTGGGAACCACCCCGTGCTTCATGGATGATCCGTGCCTCAGTTTCCCTGAGCCGGTGGTGGCGGGGGGCTGGTCCCGGGCTGCCAGGCAGGGGGACCCCGGAGACAGTGGGTCTTTGTGTGCCAGGGGGACGGGGACCCCCCCGCTGCCGGTCCCCAGCCGGATAATGGGATAATGGGGGCTTTATTGGTGCGGGGGGCTCGGGCACCCCCCACACACCCCCAGCGTTAACCCTTCCCGTGCCAGGGCAGGGGCAGTGGCGGGGCAGACAGTGGTGGGTGCAGACAGAGGGGAAACTGAGGCACGGAGAGGGGAGGGCATGCTGGGCATCCCTGGCATGCCCAGGGATGTGGGGGGGGGTCCCTGATGCTGCATGTGCCAAAGGTCTCTGTTTTGGGGTGTGCAGAGGGCTCCCTGACTCAGGGATTCTGGGGGGACCCTGGTGTGGGGTGTGTGGGACAGTCACTGGTACAGGGTGCTCCAGGAGTCCCTAACTTGGGGTTCCCTGAGGTTACCCTGTCATGGAGCACTCTGGGGACCACTGATTTGGGGTGCTCTGGGGGTCCCTGACATGGGAATTTCTGTCATGGGGTGCTCTGGGGGTCTCTGTAATGGGAATCCCTGTCATGGAGCACCCCATGAGTCTCTGCTGTGGGGGGCCCTGGCCCGGGGTGCCCTGGGGGTCCCTGACTCGAGGGTCCCCGCAGGGTACATCCCTAGTTACCTGGACAAAGATGAACAGTGTGTGGTGTGTGGGGACAAGGCCACCGGCTACCACTACCGCTGCATCACCTGCGAGGGCTGCAAGGTGAGTTGGGGCAGGGGGGCTTAGGGGGCTCAGGGGGTCTCAGCAGGGCTCACCGTGCCACCCCCTTCGCCCTCCCCAGGGATTTTTCCGTCGGACCATCCAGAAGAACCTGCACCCCACCTACTCCTGCAAATACGATGGGTGCTGCGTCATCGACAAGATCACCCGCAACCAGTGCCAGCTCTGCCGCTTCAAGAAGTGCATCTCCGTGGGCATGGCCATGGACCGTGAGTTGGGGGACACGGGAGGGGCTCAGCTGGTGGGGCAGGTTGGAGTCCTGGCACCATGGGGCACATTGGGGTTACTCAGATCAGCTGCAGGAGCAGGCTGGGGTGTCAGATGCTGTGATGCAGCAGCGGGGTGAGATGCATGGATGTGGAGTCCTAGCTGACTGCAGGGGTTCCAGATGATAGCGGGTGGTTTTTGGGAGGTGGGTTGGGGTCCTGGTGCTATGGTGCAAGTTGAGGCGCCTGGAGCAGCCATAGGAGGAGGCTGGGGGGTCACTGTGGGATGCATGGATGAGGGCATCCTGGCTGATGCCAGGGGTCCCGGCAGTGGTGCTGGATGACTCCAAGCGGGTAGCCAAACGGAAGCTGATCGAGGAGAACCGGGAGCGGCGGCGGAAGGAGGAGATGATCAAGTCCCTGCAGCATCGCCCCAACCCCAGCGCCGAGGAGTGGGAGCTGATCCATGTTGTGACAGAAGCCCACCGCAGCACCAATGCCCAGGGCAGCCACTGGAAGCAGAAGCGGAAATTCCTGGTGAGGGGATGCAGTGGAGGGACTCTGTCACCATCTCGCTCGCACACTAAGCACACACATGGTGGCAGTGCCAGGGTTTGGGATGTCACAGGTGTCCTTGGGCAGTCGAGGGGGGTTGGGACATCGTTCAGTGTCCTTGAGTAAGTCACCCCCAAAGGGTTCAGGGGTGAGCAGTGACCGAAGGGGACAGCTGTGCCCGCAGATGGCCCTGGCCCTGTCACTGTCCCTGTCATGCAGCTCCCTCTCCTGGCTGCTGCACCGGCCCTGCCATGAATGCTCCCGGTGACGTGGGGGCCCCAGGGTGGGGCAGGATCACATCACGGCTCCCCGGGGGTCCCAGGGAGGGGGAACACGGTCACACCTCACCCCCATATGTCCACTGTGGGGGTCATGGGGGGAAAACAGTCACTCTGCACCCCCTAACACCACTGTTCACTGTGGGGACCACAGGCTGGACATGGTCACACCAGATCCCCAATGCCACCATGGGAGTCCCAGGGCAGGACATGATCACACCACGCTTCCAACCCCACTGCCCACCATGGGGATCCCAGAGGGTCACACAGTCACGCTGCACCCCCAAACTCCACTGCCCACCATGGGGGACACAGTCACACCACATGCCCTGTCTGCTGTGGGGGTCCAGGGGTGACACGGTCACATCACGCTCCCCAATGCCACCATGGTGGTCCCAGGGGGCACATGGTGACATCACACCTCCCCAACACCACCATGTCCCCCACAGCCTGAGGACATCGGCCAGTCCCCCATGGCCTCCATGCCCGATGGGGACAAAGTCGACCTGGAGGCGTTCAGCGAGTTTACAAAAATCATCACCCCGGCCATCACCCGCGTGGTCGACTTTGCCAAAAAACTGCCCATGTTTTCAGAGGTAACGGTGGGCTGGGGAGTTTGGGAGGTCTGGGGTGGTCTGCCCAGAATCTGAGTCACACCAAAACCCCCAAAACTTCCCCCAGCTGCCTTGCGAGGACCAGATCATCCTGCTGAAGGGGTGCTGCATGGAGATCATGTCGCTGCGGGCGGCCGTGCGCTACGACCCCGAGAGCGAGACGCTGACGCTGAGCGGGGAGATGGCAGTGAAACGTGAGCAGCTCAAGAACGGCGGCCTCGGCGTCGTCTCCGATGCCATCTTCGACCTGGGCAAGTCCCTCTCTGCCTTCAACCTGGATGACACCGAGGTGGCCCTGCTCCAGGCTGTGCTGCTCATGTCCTCAGGTAATGGGTGATGGTGGAATGGGGTGGGCACCCCAGTGCCCAGGGAATTGGAGGGTATGTTGGGTGGCCACCCCAATGCTCAAGTTCTCACTGTCCTGGAGAGGTGTTGGGTGGGCACCCTGATGCCAGAGGTCCCCAGCAGCTTCAGGGGGAATTGGATGGGCACCCCCATGCCCAGACGTTGTCCATGGGGGTTGTTGTGTTGGCACCCCCTTGCCCACCACCTCCAGCATATGAAGGTGTATTGGGTGGGCACCTCGATGCCCAGAGTCCTCACTGTCTTGGGGGTGTGTTGGATGGGCACTCTGATGGCAGAGCCCCCCAACATCTTCAGAGTGCATTGGGTGGGAAACCATGCCCACCTGGATTTGGGGTGGGCACTCCCAATTCTTAGAGCTTCAGGCAGCTGTGCCAGGCTGGGAGGGATCCCAAGAGCATGAAGTGGGAACTCCAGTCCCTGATAACCAGGTTGAGGCTCTTGGTCCCCTGAGGACCTCTTCCAGACTGACGTGGGTCTGTGGGATGGGCACCCCAACAGCCAGGGGTGTATGGGACACTCAGCCCTGTGGGAGGGAGAATCCGTGTAGATGCTGGACTGGGAGAGGGACTGTTCCATAGGTAGAAAATGCCAGGACAAGGAGAGGTTTAAACTAAAAAAGGAAGATTGTGATGGTATAATGGAAAGAAATTCCTCTCTATGAGGGTGGTGAGGCCCTGGCACAGGTTGCCCAGAGAAGTGTGGCTGCCCCATCCCTGGAAGTGTCCAAGGCCAGCTTGGATGGGACTTGGAGGAACCTGGGGTAGGGGAACATGTCCCTGCCCATAGCAGGGATGGGACTGGATGAGCTTTAACATCACTTGCCACACAAACCATTCTGTGACTCCATGGTGCCCTGACGATTCCCTGGTTCCCGCAGACCGGACGGGGCTGATCTGCGTGGAGAAGATCGAGAAGTGCCAGGAGACGTATCTGCTGGCCTTTGAGCACTACATCAACTACCGCAAACACAACATTCCCCACTTCTGGCCCAAGCTGCTGATGAAGGTGACGGATCTGCGGATGATCGGCGCCTGCCACGCCAGCCGCTTCCTGCACATGAAGGTGGAGTGTCCCACCGAGCTCTTCCCCCCCCTCTTCCTCGAGGTCTTCGAGGACCAGGAGGTGTAGGGCTGACACCCCCCACCCTGTGCCCCCACAACCCCACTCTGGCCCCCCCAAAATCTTTCTCGTCCCCCTGTAAGGACAAGGGGATGCTGTGCCCAGGGTGGGGGTCCTGCTGTGCCCCCCAACAGCCAACCCCCCCCCCCGCCCCAGGACTTGACGAATTTTGTTTGTTTGCACAGGGAAGGGCCCCGACGGTCGAGCGTTCCCTTTATTGTCCTTCTCTTCGTAGATTATTATTTTTTAAGCATTTATTTCCCTCCCTGAGAGGCTAAAATATTAAACTAACTGCACTTTGGAAGGAGGAGGAGGAGGAGGAGGAGGAAGAGCAGGGAGGAGAGGAGGGGGCTCTGGGCTGCACAGGGAGAGGCTGCCTCGGCTGGGGGGCCGTGGCCATATGCACTTTTGGCCGGGCAGCAATTTGGAGGGCTGGGGTGGGGACCAGGACCCTCCTCCATAGCAGGGCAGGGGCTGGGACCTCCATCCCCCATAGTGGGGTGAGGGCCAGGACCCCCCCCATAGCAAAGTGGGGGCCAGGACCCCCCACCCCCCACAGCAGGGCGGGGGCACAGGGGGGGCACAGCGGTGGTGAGGGGGACCCAGCCCATCGGGGTGCAGGGCTGGTGGACCCTCCCCAGCCCACTGGGTCTGCCCCGGCTGGGGTGACCACCCTGTGTCCCCCCCTTATCCCCAAATTTGGGGCCAGATTTGGGGTTTTGGGGGTTCTCTTGTCTTTTTTTGGGCTGAGAGGAGACAATTTTGTGCCAAGCGCCGCGGATGGTGGGCGCTGCAGGACACTGGGGGGGGCGACTCCCCCCCAGACCCCCCCAACTTTTCCGTTGTCCTTTTTTTTTGTTGTTTTTCCCCTCGTCCTCGTGGGTTTTGTCGTGTCCGTCAGGAGTTGCAAAGGCCCCGGAGGCGCCGGCGGGGGGGCAGTGGGTGCCCCCCCCCGGGATCCCCCACTGCACTACTGCCCCGGCCCCCTGGCAGCAGCACTTTGGGGGGGCTGCACCCCCCCAACTGCCCCCCCAATGCTGCCAGGGCGGCCGGGCTGAGGCGGGGGCCGGCAGGGGGAGTCCCACAGGGGGTTGGGGGGGGGGGGGCACAGCTGCAAGGGGGCACCCGGGAATGGTTTTATCAACTTTTTATTCCCCCCCCCCCCAGATTTAGGTTTGTGAATTTTTTCTTACCTCAGGCGGAGGCCGAGGGGGGGTGCGGGCCGGGGGGGGGCCGGCGAGGCAGGCCGGGCCCACCTAAGCTAATATATATATATATATATATAAATATATATAAAATATATAATTTTTGTAATTAAAAAAAAAATCTTTTTACGGGTCGTTTAAAAGCAGAAAATCCCAACACCAGACACGTCCCCCCACAGGCACAGGGGGCCGGGCTGGGCTCCCCCCACACCCCAGACTCCCACAACCATAGGGGTCATGTCGGGGGGGCCCCGCCAGACCCCCTGCAGCTGGGTTGGGGGGCACAGCGGGGCTGTGGCACCCCAGGGTGCCGTGGGTGGGGGCGCCTGCCCCCAGCCCTAAGTACCAGCGCCGGATTTGACCTTGGTGCAAAATGTCTTAAACCCCCACCCGGGTGCCCGGGGGGTCCCGGCTCGGGGGTCCCGGCAGCACCGGCTGCGGGCGGTGCAATAGGAGCCGAACACTAACGCCCGCACTGGGGGGGCGCAGGGTTCGGGGGTTCGCCCCTCACCCCTGGCAGCACCGGTCCCGACACGTGCCTTCGGGCCACGGGCGGGGCTGCGGCACCCGGGTGATGCCCCCCAACGCCCGGTGGTGTTGTGGCCGTGACGGTGCCGTGACCGTGCCGGTGCTGTGGCCACGCGTGCTGGTGCTGTGCCCGCGCCGTGACCGTGCCATGTCGGTGCCAGTGCAAGGCACGTTGGTGCAATGCCGGTGCCACGGCCACGCGTGTTGGTGCCGTGGCCGTGCCATCTCAGTGCCATGGCATCTCCTGTTGGTGCAATGACGGCGCGGAGCCGGTGCCGTGGCCGTGCCATGTCGTTGCGGTACCGGTGCCGTGGCCCCGCGCTGCCCGCATGTTCCCGCGCACACTCCGTGTGACGCCGCGCGCTCCCGTCGCGACACGGGACGTGTCTTAAATCAGCCCCCGTGACCCCCCCCGAGCGGCCACACGGGGCCCTGGGGCAGCTTGTCCCGGGGTGGGGGGCTCAGCCCGGCACTCCCCACCCGCTGCCCCCGCACGCCCCCCTACCCTGTACTCCCCCCGCGCCCCCCCCGGGCCGTCCCCGCGTCTCCGTCTCGCGTCGCCATCGCACGTCCAGCATCCAGCGTCGGTCCCGGGGGGCCACACCGGTGCCCCCCACCCCTGCGCCACCTTCCCCGGGCCACCCCCGCCCCGCGTCCCCCGTTCCCCCCCCCTCCTCCCCCCCCCCAAGCACATACCTCATGGCTCCCGGAGCTGCCCCTGCCCGTGGGCGTCGAGCCCGGCCGGCACCTGGCCCAGCACAGCCCCGGCACGGCCCGGCTCGGCTCGGCGCGCCCCACGCGGGGTCCCCCACTATGCAGGGTGCCGGGGGGGCCGCGGCCGGCGTCGCTGAATGTAGGGGCGCGGGCCGGGGGGGCCGCGGAGCCCCCGTGACAATCACAGTCTGTGACGTGCGATTTTAAACCCTTTTGTGTTTTGGTCAGGATTTTAAAGAAAGATATTTTTATGGTAATTGTTGCTGGTCTATTTTACTATATATTTATGTAATAAATATATGATGAAAAAAAACCAACCAAACCCCCTCCCCCCGGACCCATCCCCCCAGCGCGGCTGGATCCAGCCTCTGCGTCCCACCCCCGGCCGCCAAAACGGGGGTGTTGGGGCGAGGGGACCCCCCGGCGCTGCCAGCGGAGCCGTGGGGGCGGTGCCCGATTTGGGGTGGGGGGTCCCAGCATCCTGGCGCCCACCTTGGGGTGAATCCCTGCGAGTCCGACGGGCGCCACGGGGTCGGTGCTGCCCCGGGGGGGAGGGGGAAGTCTGTGTGTCCCTTCGCTGTGGTGTATGTACAGGGGTGCGCGGGGGAGCCCGGGGGGTCCGGGGGGCACTACTGGGCATCGATGCGGAAGGAGAGCAGCTTCTCGGAGTGGAGGTTGTTGAGGGTGCGCAGGTCCGGCAGCTTCAGCAGCAGTTTGGTGAAGCGCGAGGTCTCAGCCGGGCGCGTCTTCAGCACGAGGGCCCTCAGGGCCCGCAGCAGCGTCTCCTGCAGCTGCTCCACTGATGCTGTGTCCTCCATACCCGAGCGGTCTATGGAGGACAGGGGGTCAGGAGCCAGGGAGGAGACACCCCAGTTCCACCCTCAAAACCCCCTGATGTCACCTCAGCATCACCCTGATCCTAGCACAGAACCCTCTGATGTTCCCCTGGTGTCACCTCAATGCCACCCCAGTCACCCCAATCTCATCCCTGAATGCCCCGGACACCCCACTAACCCCCTGGTCCCAACCCCAAACTCCTCTGATCCCAGCCCCAAACTCCTCAATCTCCCCTTAAAACTCCCCAAATCCTCCTGTGCCCACCTGCTGAGACAAGGACCACAGCGGTGAAGAGCCCCAGCTCCTCGTCACTGAGCTCGAGGGCGCTGAGCTTCTCACTGAAGTCGAACATGGCCCCGAGCAGGTCCCCCATGCCCATGGCCCACAGCTCCTCCAGCCCGTACCGCGTGCGGCTCATGAACGTCACTGTCTGCTCCTTCACGTCGAACAGCGACGCGAAGCGAACCATCAGCACCTGTGGGCGGGGGGCAGGACAAGGGATGGGGCACCAGGCAGAGCCACAGGCACGGGGACATCAGTCTCCATGCCACAGCTCCCAAATGTGGGGCACTGCCGTGCCATGGGGCACCGGATGATGCCAGGGGCATTGTGCCAGGCCATGAGCTCCATGATCCATACTGTGACTACCAAATGTGGGGTACCATGCTATGGGTACTGTGTTTCATGCCACCAAATGTGGGGCATTGCAATGCCATGGGACACTGGGCAGTGCCACGAGGCTTCATGTCAGCCCGTGGTTCCTAAATGTGGGGTACCATGCCATGCCAGGGGCATGCTCCATACCGCAGCTCCCAAAATGTGCCACTGCAGTGCCATGGGGCACGATATAATGCCAGGAACACTGTGCTGCATACCACAACTCCTGTTTGTGGAGCACTGCAGTGCTGCAGGGCTCCATGCCAGTCCACAGGGCACTGTGCCATGACAGGGACACCGTGTTCTGTGCCACAGATCCCAAATGTGGGGCACTGCAGTGCTGTGAGGCACCAGGCAATGCAATGGCCACCGTGGCTCCCAAATGTGGGGCACTGCAATGCCACGGGACTCCTGCCATATTCTGGGCCACTGTTCCCATGCTCTGGGGCTTCATGCCAGTCCACAGAGCACCGTGCAATGCCATGGGGCACCAGGCAATGCCACGGGGCACCCTGTCAGTCTGTGGGGCACCATGCTGTCCATTGAGTCCTTGCCATTCCGTGACGTACCTCAAAGGTGCCAGCCTTGAGCAGGGTGACCTGGTCGTGCTGGGAGAGCGCCTGGAAGCCGGGAATGTGCTTGGCGAACTCCACGACCTCGCGGACGGCGGGGGTGAAGCTAAGGGAGAAATCCTCCCAGATCTCCTGCACGGAGCGCCCGCTGCGGCCGGGCACGTGGCTGTTCATGGGGCACGCCTGCGGGTGACCAGGGGTCAGCGGGCATCGGGGGCTCCCCTGGCCCTGCCGCCACGGGAAGGGGGGCACCGACAAGGGGATTAATGTGATTAGCGGCTAAAAATAGTCGGGAGGGAGCGGGAGCCCCCGGGCGCTCACCGGCAGGACGTCCTTGGGGCCGCGGGGCCAGGGGCAACCCCGCGGGGCCGGGGGCTCGGGGTAGGCGGCGGGGCACAGCCGGGGCTCGGGGGGGCCGGGGGCCCAGGCGGGGGGCGCGTCCCAGCGCAGAAGACCGCTGTCGCAGGCGGGAGGGGGTCCCAGCTTGTCGTGCGCGTAGATGAAGATCTCCTTGTGGGCCTTGGCCACCTGCGCGATGACGTCCTCGGTGGCCCCCCCGGGGCTGGGCGAGCGGGGCGGCGTCAGCTGCTGGGGGAACTGGGAGAAGCAGGCCGGGGGGGCGAGCGGCGGGGGGCCGGGAGGCGGTGCGCGGCCTCCGCCCGCGGCGGGACCCTCGCCGGGCCCCGGCATCGGCGGTGGGGCACTGGCCATGCCGCCCATGGCGCTCTGCATCTCCGCCAGCATCCGCTGCTTCTCCCGCTTGGGGATGCGCCCGAAGCGCACGGCTGAGGGGGAACACTGGTGTTAGGGGGACATCAGTAGCAGCAAGCACGGTGACCCCCACCCCACCATGAGGGGCCAGGAGCTGACGGGAGCAGGGCTGCAGCCTTGGGCTTGGAGGGGACACGCAGCCCTGAACACGGGGGGAACCCACCCGGGAGGGGACATGCAGCTCTGGGCACGAGGCACCCAGTCTTGGAAGGGACTCGCAGCCCCACATATGGGGGTTCCCAAGAAGGCGGGACAGGGACAACACCCAGCACAGCCAGGGGGACCCGGCTCCAGAGGGGACGTACAGCCCTGGATAAATCCCGGGAAGTGACCAGCCGCTTGGGCACGGGGAATCCACCCCCGGAGGGAATCCCCGGCTCCAGAAGTCACGAGCGGTCCCTCCGAACTCACCATCACGGGACATGCCGACCAGCAGGCACTTCTTGAAGCGGCACTGCTGGCAGCGGTTGCGGTTGATGCGGACGATAGAGCAGTTCTCGTTCTTGAGGCACTTCTTATACTGGATGTTCTGCTGGATGCTGCGGCGGAAGAAGCCCTGCGGGGCGAGCGGGGGAATCATTAGGGGTCCCCGCAGTGTGACAGGGTAACTGTGCTCCATCCCCGGCCCCATCCAAGTACCTTGCAGCCCTCGCAGGCGTGGACGCCGTAGTGGAAGCCGGAGGCGACGTCCCCGCAGACCTTGCAGAGCAGCACCATCCCGTTGAGCTCTGCGGGGGTATGGGGTTATCGGGGTCCAGGGGTGCGTGCCGCGGGGTGGGGAGACCACCCGCCATCCCCCCGCGAGCCCCACTCACTCGTGACGGTGCTGCCGGCTTTGCTCGGCGAGCTGCGGCGCCGCTCGTCCGCGGGGACGGGCTGCACCCCGGGGAAATTCACCGAGGAGCTGTACGAGGAAGAGGAGGTGGAGGAGGAGGAGGATGAGGAAGAAGGAGAGCCGTCTTCATGGGGGGCCAGCGTGGCTCCGCCATAGGCGCGGGAATCCTGGAGGGAGCCGGTGGGCGACGGTGGGAAGTACGTGGGGAAGGGCTGCGAGCCCGACTGGGAGCTGCTGTTGGAGCTGTCGCTGCAGAGGGACACGGGACTGGTGCGGGTGGGAGAAGCGCCGCTGGAGCCCACGTAGCTGATCACCCCACCTGCAGAAAGAAGGAGCCACTCATGCACTGAGCTGTGCCGGGCTCAGCCTCCCCCGACTCGTGGAGGTGGGAACCTCCGGAGGTGGGTGGGATGCCAAGGGAAGTACCCCGAATCCATCGGCAATCAGAATCCATGGGCATCCCGCGGAGCCACACACGCACTGAGCTGTGCCAGGCTCAGGGAAACCCCTCGGAGGGGAACTGCAGCCCCAGGTGGGGTGGGATCCATAGGGAAGCATCCCGGGTGCATCCCGGTGGGCCACCTATGCAATGAGCTACACCAGGCTCAGTCTCTCCCAGCGCAGGAGGGGGGGCGGGGGGAGCCCCCTGGAGGGGAATCGCAGCCCCACGCGGGGTGGGGTCTACAGGGAAGCACCCCGGATGCATCCCGGATCCGTGGATATCCCGCTGCGCCGCACGTGTGCCGCCCACCCTGAGTCAGGCACCGCACCCACCGGCCGCCACGGGCTACGGCCCCACGTGGGACGGGGACAGCCGGGTTTATCCGGGTGCGTGCCGGCTGGGGACACGGGCAGGGCACCCCGGAATTGCCTGCAGGAGGAATGTGGGCTGGGAACCCTCTGGAGAGGTGAAATCAGGAGGTCACAGGAGTTACTCCTGCCGTTCCTGGCTCCGTGCCTGCAGCACACCCAGGCTCCCGCCCCACAGCTGCCGGGACAGTCCCACGGCGCAGCCCCCCATGACACAGACCCCCACGGCACTGGGGTGCTCCCAGTGGAGCCTCCCATGGCACCGGGATGCTCCCAGTGCAGCCCCTTAAATGGGGGGATACGTCCCCACTGCAGGACTGAGGAGCTGTGTGAGGACCCCCGAAAGTGGGGAGCAACATGGGGGAAAAACACGCGTGGCTCCTGGTTGCAGTCACAGTCGTTGTCACCCAACTCACGGGGCAGGGACAGCAGCACCGGGACACGACTCCGGGCTGGGACACGTGGATGGTGATGTCGGGGACACACGGGATCACCACGGCCATGTGTCTCCCGCCGCACACGGTGCCGCTGGCACAGATGCCACGCGCCAGAGCCAGCTTGTCACCATCCCCCCGCACTGAACCACCTCCAAAGGGGGTCACTGAATTGGGGACAGTGGGTCCCACCTCCGGGGCAGCTGATCCTGGGAAGCCCCCGCTGCTATGACACCAAAATAATGGGGGGATCCCCGCACCCCAAAGCCTCGGGATACCCATTTTACAGTTTGGGGTGCGGGGATTCCCTCTAACGGCTTGCTCCAGAGCGAGGGAAAACTTTCTTGACCCCAAAACAGAGGGAACCCCCCCCAAACAGCCTCCCCGCAGCCCTCCCCCGAGCTCAGGCGGCCTCACGCCGCCGCCCCACGTGCTCCAGCCGCACGTGGCCCCCTCAGACCCCGCCCCTTCACGCGTTACCACGCCCATCTCTCCCTCATTGGTCAAACCCTGCCCCGCCCCTTCTCGTTGCCCCGGAGACTGGGCTACCCCCCCCAATGAACGGCGGCGTCCCCAGTTCCGCGCGTGACGTCATCACTGATGTCATATGCCGACCAATGAGAGGTGGTAGGGCGGGGCTGCGGGGAAAACAAACTCCGCACGTGGCAGCGACGGGGAGGGGGACACGTGCGGGGGGGGGACACGGGGGAGGGGGGGGGCACCGCCTCCGGTCCCCCCCTCCGTCCCTCCCGGTGCGCAGGGAGCCCCGACACGCGCGGCACCGCCTCGGCCATCCACGGGCTGCCCGGTCCCCGTGGCCCCGGTGCCGCTGATACGGAAAGCCCCGATCCCGCCGCGGTCTCCTCCGGTCACCCTGACTGGTCCCACCGCCCGGGATACACCGATCCCTGTGTGCTACCTTGCAGTCCCGGTTTCTGGGGCACTCCAGTCCCGCTGCCGCGGACCCACTTGTCTCCTCTCTGGTCCCGCTGCCCAGGAAACAACAATTCCGGTTCTCACCCTTCCTACCCCTGCATCCACCACTCTCCGGCATTCGGGAATCCTCAGTCCCGGTCTCCGGGACACTCGGCTCCCGCCGCGCTCCTCTCCTGTCCCGCTGCCCGGGACACCCTGGAACACCGATCCCTGTTCTCAACCTTCCTACCCCTGCGTCCAGCACGCCCCGGCGTTCGGGACATCTCAGTCCAGTCTCCATCCCTTCTGCCCCGACCGCCGGAACACCCCAGTACTAGTGATCACGTCGCCCCGGTGTGCAACACAGCCGGTACCGGCGCGCAGCCCTCCATACCCTCCTCCCGGGGACACCCCGGCCCCGTTGTCCGAGCCTTACCCCGCTCTGCAGGACCCCTCGGTCCCGATAGGACGGAGCCCCGTTCCGGGACGTGGCCCCGGTGCGCATCCTGCCCGGTCGGGCGTGCGGGACCCCTTGGTCCCGGTGTCCGGACCCCTCCAACTCGCGGTCTCAGCGCGCAGCCCCTCGCCGCAGTCCCGAAGCGCTGCCCCCCGATCCGCTCCGGTGCTGGGGACCGCTGCCGGTGCCGGTGCCCGCACGGTGGTCCCGGGGTTGGGGGGCTCCGGCGGGGCACTGACCTGTGCTGCCGGCCTCGGGGGCCGCCATCCTGTCCCGGCCCCGTGAGCCTCCCAGAGCAGAGCCGCGCCGAGCCGTGCCGCGCCGCCGCCCGGTGCGGGCTGTTGTGCGCCCGCCGCCCGCCCCGCCGCCCCCCGCACCGGCCGCGGCTGCGCACTGGGCCGCACGCGGCGCCGCCGCCTCCCCCATGTGATTCCCGGGGACAGCCTCGTGCCCCAGTGACACACTTTCCGCCGGCGGCCCCGGCCCCGCGCCGCCGCCGGGGAGCCCGTGCTCGGCGGGGACCCCCGCACCGGGGCCGCCTGACGGACCGCGGGGACCGGTACCTGCACTGGCCCCTGCACCGGGGACGCGGGGTACCACGTCACGCAGCACAGCATAGTCCTGCATTGGGAACCCCTCCCGCAGCACTGTCCCCTGCACTGCGGACACTTGGGTGCAGCACTTGACACATCTGTCACCTGGCACGACACTATTCCCCGCACTGGGGACCGCCAGTCGCAGCACTGTCAGCCCTGTCACCTTGCACAGAACTGTCACCTGCACTGGGAACACCTGACCGTGGCACTGGCTGTTCCCTGCAGCGGGGATATCCAGGCACAGCACTGTCACTCTGCGAGGCACCTTCCCCTGAGGACACCTGGGCACTGATGTCACCCCTCACAGCACTGGGGACATCCAGGTACTCCTGTCACCCCTCAAAGCACTGTCCATTGTTCTAGGGACACACAGGTGCCCCTGCAACCCCGCGTGCCACTGTCCCCTGCACAGCTACCCCTGTCACCCCACATGGCACCGTCTCCTGTGCCCACCTGTTCGGCTCCAGCACCGCAGCCCCCCCGGGCCAGGGACGCCTGTGCATGGTACAGCTCCCTGCACAGCCCCTGCCCGCTGCCCCCTCCCGATGTCCCCCTGATGAGCCCCTGCTGTCCCCATGCTGCCCACGGCGGGTGCCCGCTGTGGCACGTGCCTGGCATCCACGTCCCAGCCTGGCCCCACTCCCGGCTGCCGCGGGGGCTGCGGCAACGCGGTGCCAGGGCAGAGTTGGTGGCAGATCTGGGTCGCGGTGCCGGTCGAGGCCAGCCCAGCCCGGTGGCACCGGGGGCTCCGTGGGTACTCCTGCTCCCGCCGCGGGCTAGGTTTTGGGGGTGCCAGCACCTTCTCGGGTGCCACGTGCCGGGCGCTGCCCTGGACCCCAGCCAGGAGGAGAAGGAGCAGAGCACGGATATGCCAGCACCGGGAAATACTCTGAGCTAATCCCACAGGAGGGGTGGCCTCCAGTGCCCCGGCTGTGCGAAGTGGCCGGGGAGGGACACCAGAGCTCTGCACCCCAAAGACCCCCTGGCTCCCCGTGGGTGACAAGGCCACCCCTCAGCTGGGGGTGTCTGGGGGTTGCTGGCGGTGGTCCCGGATTTTGGGGCTCCCCAAGGCATTGGGGCAGTAGGAACACCCCAACATCTCACAGGACGTGCCCTTGCCCTGAGTCACGGGGCGGTTTCACGGTGCCGTGGCACCTCCGGCCGGGAGAACCGCGGCAGCTCCCGGAAGGATATGTGGGGCCAGGCTGGCACGGGAACGGGGGGACCCGGGAGGGTAATGCCGGTCCCGGGGTGAAGGGACCCGCCTGCCCGCAGGGCTGTGCCTGGACCGTGCAGGTGCCCCCGCTCCCATGCAGCTCCTCGTTCCCCTCCCGGCACGTTCCCGGTGATTATCCGTGACTCAGCCGCACGTCTGGATTGGAAAAACATCCCCGCGCACTGCGCTGCGGCACACGGCGCCTGTGATGCTCGCTTGAAACCCTGATCCCCCAGGAATCCCCGAGACGGGAGTGGGGCTGGGAGGGACGGGACAAACCTCTTGGGGTCTCTCTATGGGGTCCCACCGGGAGGCTGGGAACCCAGCACGGGGGGTCCTGGTGAAGGTGCTGTGAGCAGGGACCCCTGGCTGGGCACAGCTGGGATATTTCCGGGACATCCCGGCTCTGGGACCACCCATAGAGAGCAGGATAAGGGAGAAGGGCCACCAAAGCCACCGGGACAGGGGGGTACTGCAGCTGACGTGCACGGGGAACGCCCCCAGAGGCCGGGTCTATGCCTCGAGGGGCTTCCCGCGGGTCCCTGTGCACCCCATCATGGCAGTGCCTGTGCCAACTAGTCCATGGCACGGAGGGGACACCTGAACGCCCCTCACATGCCACCAGATTCTCTCCTAAATCCTGCACCTCCACGGACTTGTGCACCCTTGCAACCCCAAACCATGCACTACCGCATCCTGCACCCCCAAACTCTGCATCCCTGCACTTTCCTGGGCCCCTGTAAGCCCAGATTCTGTCCTCCCGTATCCTGCGCCCCCAGATCCTGCGCCTCCCGGGTCTCTACCCCTCAGTCCAGGTCTGCCCCATCCCGTCATGCCAGGACCCCGTGGGGTACCCCCACCCGCCGTGGGGTGCCCGGAGTGTCGGGGGGACACACACGTCACCCCATCCGTGCCATCGGCTGTGCCCCTCCCTTCCCATGCCGAATCTCCCCAGTTGCACCCCCTGCACCCCCCCCACTTTAACAGCCCCTGGGGGGGATGCAGTTCGCATTTCCCTCCCCCGCCGCTGCTCCCGGGGACAGGAGGCAGCGGAGGGGCGGTGGGTCTGGTGCCTGATGCCCGGTGCCCGGTGCCCGGTGCCGGTGCCGTGGCCGTGCCGCGTGACGCTCGCCCCGCTTCCCGCCCGGCGCCTGCGTGCCGAGAGTTTATTTTTACTCGGGGCTGGAGCCTTGTTTACCTTGTTGAACCTTTTCCAGGAAAAGGGGGGTTGTCTCCGCCGGGAACGGGGGTTCATTCTTGCCTATCACCCTCGCCCCCCGGGCTGGACACCGGGGGCTGACAGGGGACAGGGGCCCCAGCCCTGCACCCTCAGCCCCGCTTGGACACCCCCAGACCCATCGTGGGTCTGCAGCTGCCCTGTGGGTTTGGGGACACCGGGTCCAGCTGTGTCCCCATGTCACCCTACACACATAGAACCTCAGTTTCTCCACCTGTAACTGTACTTCGGGGGGGCAACCAGAGGTGCTGGGTTCCACCCAATTTGGGGGTCCTACACCCCTGACCCCCCCCTTTCATCCATCCCAACTGACGGCACTTGTGGGGAACGGTGGGGCAGGAGCCCCAGTGCTGCTGTGGAGGGCCAGGAGAGTACTTGGAGGGTTGGGGTTTGGGGTGGTTTGGGGGTGTTTTCCTGCCTGGAGCAGCCCTGGCTCGGTTCCTGGCTCTTGGCTGGGGCAGCAGCTCCCGCTGCCAAAATCATCCTCCCTCCCCGGGAACGGGAAAAATCGGGTAAACAAGGCAGGCCTGGCCCCGGGCGGGGGCACCCCACGGCAGATGGGGACACCCCAAGACAGGCAGGGACACTCCGTGACACTGACACATTCCTGACATTGTGGAATAGGGCAGACCAGGGTGGGGGACAGAGATCTCAGGAAGTGCAGGGTCTGGGGGTGCAGGGTGCAGAGGTGCAGGGTTTGGGGATACAGGGACCCCCCAGGAGGGTGCAGGAGTGCAGGATTGGGGGGAGCAGGAGAGCACAGATTTGTGGACGTGCAGGATTTAGGGATGAATGCACCCTGGGAGGTTGCAGAGACCCAAAAAGAGTTGCAGGGTCAAGGGGTGTAGGGATCCCACGAGGATTCAGGGGTGCAGGGCCACGGGAAAGGTGCACTGGGATAGGGTTTGGGACTGCCAGGACCCCAAAGGATTCAGGGGCCCAGAAACTGGGGTGATACTGTGACATGGGGGTGCAAAAGGGGTGCGGGACCCCTGGGGGAAGGGAGACCCCAGTGTGCTCATCCGCTCATCCTGTGGGGGGGTCTGGGGACCACCCCCAGGGGGAGTAGCCATGGCATGTGGGGAACCTCTCACCTGCCCCCCCCTCCCCCCCAAGATCTCACGTGCTGATGTTTGTGTTCTCTCTGCAGCCTTGAGACCACACGGCGGGGGGGGCGGCAAAGGGGGGTAGGATAGGGGGCGGGACAGCGCCGGGAACTCCTTCGGCCTCCAGATCCCCCACCCCAGACCCACCACCTGGCAACCCTCCTCCCCTTTCCCATTCTGCCGTCACCCCATGTTTGACCTTCCCAAAGGTCAAACGTGTCAGGAAGGGAGGGGGGGAAGCACCTCATCAGCCCCCCAACCCACAGGTCACACAGAGGCCACGGCGTCGTGGCCAGCTGCCCAGTTGGCATCTGTGCCAGCCCATGTGAGCGGGCTCCCTCCTCCTCCTCCTCCTCTTCCTCCTCCTCCTCCTCCTCGCGCGGGGAGCCCTCTCCATGCGCGTCACGTGGCGCTGGCATGTGCGCCCTGCTCCATTTTTAGCCCCAGCAGCCTCCCTGCTGCAGAGCCATGTGCGGGCGGGCGCCGGCCGGCACGTGGGCCTGCCGCAGCGGGGATGGGCACCGGCCCGGCCCCGGCCCGGGCCCGGGCAGGACGGGCACGGCGGGGACACGGCACCCGTGTGTGCGGATACGGACCTGTGTGTGAGCACGGCTGTGTGTGTGTGTGAATGTGGCTCTGTGTGTGTGAACATTGCTCTGGGTGTGTGAACATGGCTCTATGTGTGTATGTGTGAACATTGCTCTGTGTGTGAACATGGCTGTGTGTGTGTGTGTGAACATGGCTCTGTGTGTGTGTGTGAACATGGCTCTGTGTGTGTGAACATGGCTCTGTGTGTGTCAGCATGGTCACACGTGTGAACGTGGCTCTGTGTGTGTGAACATGGCTCTGTGTGTGTCAGCATGGTCACACGTGTGAACGTGGCTCTGTGTGTGTTTGTGAACATGGCTGTGTGTGTGAACATGGCTCTGTGTGTGTGAACATTGCTCTGTGTGAACATGGCTCTGTGTGTGTCAGCATGGTCACACATGTGTGAACGTGGCTCTGTGTGTGTGAACCTGGCTCTATGTGTGAGCATTGCTCTGTGTGTGTGTGAACATGGCTCTGTGTGTGTCAGCATGGTCACACGTGTGAACATGGCTCTGTGTGTGTGTGTGAACATGGCTCTGTGTGTGTGAACATTGCTCTGTGTATGTGTGAACATGGGCACACGTGTGTGTGAACATGGCTCTGTGTTTCAGCACTGTCACGTGTATGAACATGGCTCTGTGTGTGAACATGGCTCTGTGTTTGAGCAGTTATGTATGTGAACACGGCTGTGTTTGTGAACATGGTCATATGCGTGTGTGAATATGGCTGTGTGTGAACATGACCACTTGTGTGTGTGTGAACATAGCTCTGTGTGTGTGAACATAGCTCTGTGTGTGTGAACATGGCTCTGTGTGTGTCAGCATGGTCACACGTGTGTGAACATGGCTCTGTGTGTATATCAACACAGTTGTGTGTGTGAGCACAGCCACACATGTACAGCCATGGTTATGAATAGAACAGCTATGCATTTGTGTGAACATGATCACACGTGTGTAACAACCATGGCTCTGCGTATGAGAATGGCTACACAGATATAAACACAGACACACGTGTGTGTGAGCACAGCCACGAAGGGAGGTCACAACAGCCACATGTGTGGATGTGCACAATCCCATGGGGGGAACAATCACAGCCCCCCTGTGTCTGAACAATAGCCATACGTGTGCACACGCTGGTGGGCACAGCTGGCAAGGCTTCATGTGACCCATGGCACAGCCAGAACCGCGGAGGGGCTTCCCCAGCGCCACATCGTGGGGGTGGCACCACCAGTGTGACCTGGGCACCAGGACCAGGGGCACCCTGATGCTTGCAGGAAGCTGGGTGAAGGGGGATCTCCCCCCGCGTGTGTTTGTGTGTCCCTGAACGCAGCTCTGCAGAGAGGCACGTCCCCCACGTGTCCCCTGTGCGTCCCCAGCACGTGCCACGCGTGTCCCCTGTGTGTCCCCGGTGACACGGCCCCGTGTGCTGCGGGGGGTGGAGTTTCAGCCGGGAGAGGGGGAAATGATCCTATATGTGTGTGTATACGTGTACATACATGTCCGTGCACGCTCATTCGCGTCCATACGTGTGTTCTGAGGCTGCAGTCCGGGCTGTGAGTGTACACACATGTGCCTGAATGTACACACATGTGCATGAGTGTGCATACATGTGCATACGTGTGCTCCGAGACTGCAGCCGGGGGTCATGTGCACGGGCTGCAGTGTCTGCGGGCTGCGCCTGTGCTGCAGTGGGGGCTGCAGTCGCTCCCTGCAGGGGACACGCGTGTGCATGTGCGTGCATGTCCGTGTACGTACCAGTGTGCTGGGGCTGCAGCCTCTGCAGAGGGGGTGCTACGGACTTGAGTGTGTGTGTGTGCACGTTCTTGCACACGCCCAGCACGAACTGCAGAGCTCTGTGTGTGCACGAGGGGGGTTCAGCCCCCGTGGAGGGGTGTGCGCCTATGGGGAGGTGCAGACCCCCCAGAATCACAGCAGAACCACCCCCTCTCGGCCCTCCCCGCCTGGGGGGCTCGTAGTGGTGGGTCCTTTGTGTCGTGCCCCTCTTCCCCGCCCCGCAACCCGGAGGTGCTCCCGGCCCGCCGTGTCCCCTCCCGCCACGGGACCGGCCCGTGACCCGAGACCCCCCCGTGGGTCGGGGGGCGGGCGCGGGGGGCGGGCGCGGAGAGCCGGTACCGCCACGCTCGGGGGCCCCCGAGCGGCCGCCCCCGGTACTGCGGCGCGGGACCCCCGCCTCACGCGTGTCCGCGTGTCGCGACCACCCCCCCCCCCCCCCGCCCGGGGGAAGCGGCGCGAGTGGGCACCGTCCCGGGGGTCCCCAGGCGCGGACCGGCCCCGCTCCTCACCCCTGGGGATCCCACCGCCCCCACGGCCGCCGGCGCATGCGCGCCGAGCCCCGTTCGCCGGTACCCGGGGTCCCGTGCCCGGTACCGCCCCCCGCCCCGCCGCCCCCCCCCCCCCGCGCGGCTCGTCCCCGCGCGGGTCATCCCCGGGGCGGGGGCCGCTCCGCGCCGATGCCCCCGGCGCCCCCCGCGCCGCCGCCCCGCGGTGCCGGCGGGCGGTAACGGGGCCCGGCCATGCGGTCCACGGCGTTCCGGGGAGGCGGGCGGCGGCGGCCCGAGGGGGCGGGCGGGGAGGAGGAGGAGGAGGAGGGGGGGAGGGGGGAGGAAGGCCCCGCTCCGCCGGCCCGGCGGCCCCGGGCCCCGCCGCCGCTGGGGGCACACACGGGCCGCGGCTGCGGGGTGGCGGAGCGGGAGCGGAGCGGGGCCGCGGCGGGGCCGGCGGCCGGCGGGGGCAGGGCCGCGGCGGGGGATGCGGGCGGGCTGCCCGGGGAGGCGGCGGCGGCGGGGCCGGGAGCGGGGCCGGGGCCGGGAGCGGGGCCCGCGGAGCCGGGGAAGCGGCGGCCCGCGGCCCGCGCAGCGATGGGCGCCGGCGGAGGGTCGCCCGGGCAGGCCGCCTGCCTGCGGCAGATCCTGCTGCTCCAGCTGGACCTGATCGAGCAGCAGCAACAGCAGCTGCAGGCCAAGGAGCGGCAGATCGAGGAGCTCCGGGCCGAGCGCGACACGGTATGGCGGGGGAAGTGGGGGGGGAGGCACCGGGGAGAGCGGGGAGGAGGGCGGGAATGCGGCGTGGAAGGGGTTAACTCCCGCCAACGTTAACCCCTCCTTGGCTTTAACCCCCTCTCCCCCCCCAGATTTAACCCACTCCCCTGTGGGCGACCCCCCCACCCCCCCTCAGGGTTAACGCGCCCTCAGCGTTAACTCCCCCTCAGGTTTAACCTCCCTCAGGTTTAACTCTCCCCGCCGTGGAGTGACCCCCACCCTAGGGTTAACCACCCCTAAGCTTAACACCCTCCTATGGGGTGACCCCCCCATGAGGTGATTCCGACTAGATTTAACCACTCCTAGCATTAACACTCCTCCCGTAAAGTGGTGCCCCCTCCCCCTAGGGTTAATGGCTCCCCAACACCACCCAAGGGTCTCTGGGATTGTGGTAGAATTCTGCCCAGCAGCAGGAAAGTTCCCCCACTCCCCGTAACACCCAAGGGATTAATGCCCCCCCTCTTTAAAGCGTTAATGCTCCCCCCCCCCTTTTTGAGGTTAACAGCTCTCTCTTTGGGGGTTGATTTCACTTCTCTTTGGGGGTTATTTCCATCCCCTCGATGGTTAATTTACTCCCCTTCTTGGGGTTAATACCCCCCTCTTTGGGGTAATGCCCCTCTTTTTGGGGCTTGATTTCACCTCTTTTTAGGGGGTTATTGTGCACCCTTCTTCGGGGGTTAATTCCAACACCTCATTGGGTGTTAATTCTGCACCCCATGAGAGTTAATGTCCTACCTTTGAGGGTTAATTCTGCTCCCCTCTTTGGGGTTAATGCTTCCCCCCCTTTGGGGGCTGATTGCACCTCTCTTTGGGGGTTAATTCTATCCCCTTGAGGGTTAATATCCACCCCTCTTTGGGGGTTAATTCTGCACCCCATTGGAGTTAATGCCCCCCTTTTTGTGGGGTTAATGTCTCCCCATAGGGGTTAACGTCCAACTGCTGTGTCACCTTAGGGTTTAGTGCACCCCCTTGGGGGTTACTTAATGTGTCCCTCATGGCAGTTAATCTGCTCCCTCGTGGCACCCATGGGGTTAATCCCCCCCTTCTTGGCTGTTAATGCCCCACATTAGGATTTACTGTTCTCCCCTCGTGGGAGAGGCCCCTTGGGGGTTAACGTGTCTTCCTTTTGGGGTTAACGACCCCCGCTGGCACCCCAGGGGTTAATTCCCCCCTCCTTGGGGGTTACCGTTGTCCCCCCCGTGGCACTCCAGGGGTTAATACCCCCTTGTTTGAGAAGTAATGCCCTCAGTGGGGGCATTTAGCCCCCTCCCCAAGGTACCCGGGGAGTACATAACCCTCCGGGGGTTAATGCCCCCCTCCCCAAGGGGTTAAACACTCGTTAGAGGCAATTCTATGGGTGAAACCCCCCCGGGGATCTCTGCCTCCCCCAGGCCTGGGTTCCCCCTCGGGGGTCGCGGGTTGCCCCGGGGGTCGCAGCCCCCCCCAGACAAAGCCGCGGGGGCACAAAGGGCGGGGGCGGGGCGGGGGTTAACGGGGCCGCCGCCCGTCACCGTGGCGACGGCTCGGGGGGGGCCCTTAAAGGGGCCGCGTCACGGCGGGACACGGCCACAAGGGACATGGCCCCGCTGCTCGGGCCAGCCCGCCGAGGAGGGGCTGCACCTCCACCTCGAGGATCTGGGGGCTCTCACAGCCCTGAGAAGCTGTCAGCCTTAGAGGGGGGGTCCCCACTGCTGAACGGTGCTCCCCCCACGTGTGTCCCGTCTATGTCACCCCAGAGATACCATGGGTACCCCCACCATAGGTAGCCGACTTGTATGGCCCCCCCACATAGCGTTGTCCCCCCATGAGTGTTATGTCACCCCATAGATGCTGCGTGTTCCCCTCCACATCCATGGGTCACCCCCCCTGCCAGCCCCACGGCCCTGTGGCCGTGTGCCATCAATGGCGGTGGCCATGCCCAGCTGCAGTGGCGGTGTTAGCAGTGGTGGCCCCGGTTGTGGCGGGAAGGACGGGGACACCCCACGTGATGTCACCGCAGGCAATGCCGCGTCCCCCAACATGGAGGAGCCACTGCGGCAAGTCCGTGATGGGACTTCAGGAGCTGCTCTGGGCACAGCCTCCTGGGGTGACACTGGTGGGGACATGGGACTGCCACACGCACCACACCCTGGGTGTACTCGGCTGCGCTCCCCAAGGCTGGGTCACTCCCCACAGCCACGCCCTCGGGGTTGCCGGGACCCCCCACACTCTGCTGTCCAGAGCAACCCCTCTAAACGGTGCAGGTCCTGCCTGGGGAGGGCTGGGGGCAGGTGACCATGGGCAGGGGTCACCAGGTGCTCTTTAAACCCACAGCTAATTGCAACCCTCCCTCTCCATCCTGCATCCTCGAGGAGGATACAGAGGGGGTGGGACCCCCAAATTCTCTGGTTTCTGCTGCCCCATCTTTAGAAGTATTCAAGGCTGAGTGGGACAGGGTTTGGGACAACCTGGGATAGTGAAAGTTGTCCCTGCCTATGGTAGGGGATGGGACTGGATGGGCTTTAAGGTGCCTTCCAACCCAAACCATTCCTGGATTCTTTGATTTGATGAAATCCCCCCTCAAATTGGGGTTTGTAGCTGGACACAGGTATAGGCAGTGCTGGAGCAGGAGAAGCAGCCAATGAATGACCATTTTGTGCCATTGGACATCCAGTGGCAGCTGCCCTGGGGTGCCCATGGTGGTGACCCCACACCAAGGTGAGCCCTCCCTCACCTGCCTTGCAGCTCCTGGCGCGGATTGAGCGCATGGAAAGGCGGGTGCAGCTGGTGAAGAAGGACAGTGAGCGGGAGAAGCACCGCATCTTCCAGGGCTTTGAGGTGGATGAGAAGCCGGAGGCGGAGGCATGTGAGAAGCTGCCTCTGGAGTGTCCCCAGGACCTGCTGGAACCTCCCCCGACCCTGCAGCCCAAGCACTTCCCCTATGGCAGGAATGGGAAGGGGCATAAAAGGTACAGGGTGCATGGGGGGCTGTGTGGGGAGAAGGGAGGGGCACTCCCTATGGCTTCACTCTCTGTTTGTGGGGCTGGCATTGCCTAGCAGCCTTTGAGGTGTTTGGAGAGGCCACCCTGAACAGGAACACATCTCTGTGTCCAGGAGAACCTCAAGAAAGCCTGTGTGGGGAGTGCAGGGTCCCAAAATGGTGGGGAAGCCCCTCCGTAAACTGCTTAAGTCTCACCCTGGTTTGGGGGTGCCAGGAGCCCCTCACAGTGGCCCTGGTGCAGGGTGAGGATCCATGTGCCTGGCTCAGCTCCTCTTCCTCCTGCAGGAAGCCAGCATTCGGGAGCACAGAGAGGAAGACGCCTGTGAAAAAACTAGTGTCAGAGTTCTCCAAAGTGAAGAGTAAAACTCCAAAGCACTCCCCGGGGAAGGAGGAATCGAGCGGCTCCTTGGCTGAAACTGTTTGTAAACGAGAACTGCGGAGCCAAGAGACTCCGGAAAAACCCCGGTCGCTCCTGGAGACCCCACTCAGAGCGTCAGCCCCACCGAAGGGCCCCGGCACCCACCCCAAGGAGAAAAGCTTTGTCAGCGAGGCCGACGACCTGCCCTATCTCTCCACCACAGAAATGTACTTGTGCCGCTGGCACCAGCCACCCCCATCGCCGCTGCGGGAACCTTCTCCCAAAAAGGAGGAGACTGTAGCAAGTAAGGATGGAGAGAATGATGGTGAAGCTGCTGGGGCTGAGCCAGCCTGGGAGCAGGGCTCGGCACTCTCGTTCTGAATCAGGAAAGGGCTCCCAGATTCCCAAAGGGATTGCCCGTGGTGTTGGGAAAGGTGCCATGCTGCTGGCTCTTCCACTGCAGTGGGTGCCGGCTCTGGGCTCTCCCAAATCTCATTTCGGGCTCACTCTGCTCTAGGCAGGGCTCCTGGCTGGTGTCTGTTGGAGCAAGCAGTGAAGCAACTTCCTGTGGGTGGATGGGAAACGTGTCTCTGGCTCATGCCATGGTGACACAGCACCAGGGTCACCTGCTGTCCCCATATCTGGTGCTTGTCCTGCCTTGAGCCCAGAGAGGTTGGTGCTGGTGATGGGAACTGGGCCGTGCCAGGTGGCTCAGTGCTCTGGCTCAGACAGAGCCTGGTGCATCCCTGGGAGTGGCTCAGGTTTGCTTGTGTGCTTGGCCAAGGAGGTGGAGATGAGCTCTGCTGTCCCATGGCAGGTCCCACGGCTGGCTCAGGATGGGGGTTTGGGGCATCTCAAGCTGTGCTCCAAGGGGAAGGATGGGCAGGAAGGGACCGGGGAGGTGGTGGGATGGAGCAGGGGCTGTGGGGATTCCATTGTAGGGTAACACCCTCCTTCTTGCCCTGCAGTTCCGTCTTGGAGGGACCATGTCGTGGAGCCCCTGAGAGACCCCAACCCCTCGGACCTCCTGGAGGTATGTGAACCATCGGAGCTGGTGGTGCCACAGGGGCTTTCCAGGCTGTGCCACACTCCCAGAGCTGGTGGTACCTCATCCCTTCATCCAGCATAAACCCTAGCTGTGGCTGGGGGGCTGAAATGGAGGATCTGGCCCCAGGATGATGCACTGATCCCTGTCTGGTGTCGTTGCAGAACCTGGACGACAGCGTCTTTTCCAAACGGCACGCAAAGCTGGAGCTGGATGAGAAACGGAGGAAAAGGTGGGAGCAAAGGGAGCAATGGGGATCTGGAGTGTGTCTCAGAGTGGAGGGTTCTGGGATGTCACCTGGATCAGGGGGCAGGGCGGGGTGCAGCTGGGATGGTCACCCGGAATGCTGCTGCTGATTCTCTCACATCACTGGAGCTAGGACAGCCCCGTGATCACCTTGGGGGAGTGTGGCACTGCCTGTGGCTCCTCATTTTCACAGCCATCCTGTTTTCCAGGTGGGACATCCAGCGGATCAGGGAACAGAGAATCCTACAGCGGCTGCAGCTCCGAATGTACAAAAGAAAAGGGATTCAGGAGTCGGAACCTGAAGTTACCTCATTTTTCCCTGAGCCAGATGATGGTGAGGCTTGGGAAGGGGGTGTTGGGGATGGGGCTGCAGATGGGGGGGTCTGACACACTCTGGTGTCTCTCCACAGTGGAAAGTTTGCTCATCACCCCTTACCTGCCCGTTGTCGCCTTTGGCCGGCCCTTGCCCAAACTGACCCCACAGTGAGTACTGGGGCCAAGGGGATGGGGCTGGGGAGTGCTGGTGTCACTTCTGGGAAGGTGCCCTGCCCATTTTGGGTCTGGATGGTGCCATTTTGGGTCTGGACAGTGCTGCAGTGACACCAAATGTGCCTACAGGAACTTCGAGCTGCCCTGGCTGGATGAGCGCAGCCGCTGCCGGCTGGAGGTGCAGAAGAAGCAGACGCCACACCGGACCTGTCGGAAATAGGGGAGATGCTGGGAGCTCCAAACACCTCCAGGAGCTCCGGATGTCCTCGAGGACTCTGAACACCTCTACGGCACCAGAAGCTCTGCCATCACCGGGTCACCACCAGCTGCTGCGTGCTCCATGCTGACGGATGGTTTCGTTCTTCTGTGATCCCAGTTTTGTTCGTTTGGGTTTTGGAACGTTTCCTGGACTCATCCCCCACACTGGCACCGGTTTCCCAGTGCCACCAGCCAGCAGTTCCACTCCCTGGGGCAGTGGCCCTATCCTCAAGTCCCCCGTGTGCCACCCCTGCACTCTGCAGCCTGTGGCCTTGGGATCTGGGGCTCTCACCATGTCCCGGTGGGAGCATGGGGATCACCAGCACCAGATCGGTGTCCGGGGGTGCCACGTTCCCCAGGACTCACCTGCTGCTGCCTTCATGTTGTGTTTAGTTCGAAAGCAGAAGAAACAGCGGGTCGTGTTGGAGCTGGCTGGGGCCTGGGAACTGGGAAGCACATGGGATTCTCTTTGGGGAGGTTTTCCCCCTCTTTGGAGGTTTTTCTCTCTGGAGCGGGTTAGTGGGGGCAGAGGGGAGAGTTAAAAAGCAAATTTTTTTTTGTGAAATAGAAACCCTGTGCGCACAATTTGGGGGGTTTTAATGTTTTTTTAAAATGTAATTTAAATGTTTTGAGGCGGGCGAGGGGTTTGCTGTGAGAGGGGGTGATTATTGCCTGTCCGAGCCCCTGGGTGCTGCTGGACCCTCTTGGTGCTGGATGGGTGGGGAGGGGCTCCATGGGTGGGGGCTCCACGTGTCCCCCTTTTTCCTGTTTTTTCTCTGTTTTTTCTCCCTATCTCTCTTTTTTCGTCCTATCTTCCCCCTTTTTCCTCGCCTTTCCCCCTTTTTTTTTTCTTCTTTTTCCTCCCCCTACACTGAGCCTGTGCCCCCCTGTCTTATCCTCCACCGCCCCCCTCTCTATAATTAACCCCGAGCTTATTGAACGCCGGAAAACTCGTTTACAAAAAAAAAAAAAAAAGAAAACTTAGAAAAAAAACTTTAAGAAAAACAAACTTTAAAAAAAAAAAAAACCCACCCTAAAAACCCCGGAAATCGTTAAAAAATCTATAAAGTTCTAAAACCACCAAGTTATAAACACGTTACGGGCGGGGGTGGGGTCACGCGCGGACACGCCCGCTCGCTGGTTTTATTTTATTATTTTTTATTGCTTTTCGTTGTTGGGGTTTTTTTGTTTGTTTTTTTTTACAATAAACAAGGAAAAGGCCGCTGGCTGCTGGTGTTTCCCCCCCACTATTTACCCGCCCTTGGTGTGACGTCATTTCCGCGGGGCGGTGACGTCACCGGCGCCCGCGGCGCGCGCCCCCTGGCGGGAGGCGGCGGGACCAGCGCGGTACCGGCGGGGGGCGCCGCGCGCGCCGTTCCCGTGGTGCCCCGCGGCCAAGATGGCGGACCGGCGGCGGCAGCGCGCCTCGCAGGACAGCGAGGACAGCGAGGGCTCGGCGGCCTCCGACAGCGCCGGCTCCGCACCCGGCTCCCCCCGTTCCGCCCGCTCCCGCTCGGGCTCTGGATCCCGCTCCCGGTCCGGCTCGCCTCGCCTGCCGCACCGCCCGCCGCGCGGCGCCGCGGGGGCCCTCGGCGCTGGGCCGCGGGGCCGCGGGGCCGAGAGCGCCAGTGGGGCGGGGGGGAAGAGCGCGGCCGAGTCGGAGTGTGTGAGTGAGGGGCGGGAGGGAGGGGCTGGGGGGACCTCGGGGACAGGGGGCTCCGGTGTCTGAGTGTGGCCGGGGGGAAGTCGGGGAGGCTGGGGACACTGAGGACTCTGGGGAAGGAGGGGTCTGGGGGCTGTGTTTTGGTGTCTGGGGGAATCGTGGGGAGGTTGGGGGACCCTGGGGAAAGGAGGGAGGCGGTTCTGGTTTCTCGGGACCCCGGGGGGAAGGCGGGGGCTTGGGACACTGAGGACCCAGGACAGGGAGGGCGCTGACAGAGGGGTTCTGGTGTCTAAGGAGGGCCTTGGGGAGGAGTGGGGGGCTCTGGTGTCGGGCGGGGCGTGGGGGAATTTGGGGGACTGATACTAGGACCCGCGGGGTATGGGGACACTGGGGACGAAGTGGGGGGTGGAGAGCTGATGGAGCACCATCAACATGGAGTCTGGGGAATTGGGCTGAACCTTCCCATAGTGTGTGTGGGAGAAGGGCAGTTTCAGGTGGAGTGGGCGCTGCAGCCCCCCAGGACCAGGCAAGGGGCTTTGCTCTGGCTCCCTGTGCCCTGTGGCTGGATCTCCCCAGTCTGAGATCCTGTCCCTGCTCCTGGGGTCCCTGAAACGAGGGTAGGTGGGGAGTGGGTACTGCTGTCTACCCCCGCCGTGCAGTTCTGCTCTTGCAGTTCACATCCAGGGACAATTCCCTTCTGATTTGGGTTCTAATGCTAGTTATTTCCAGCTCTTTCCTGTTTTGGGTTCCAGGGCTGGTTATTTCTAGCTCCCCCTGACTCCCTGTGTGTTTTTCTGTGGTAGTTTTGAGTTTATCTTGTCACCTTGGTCAGATTGTTTGTGCTCTGGGGTTGTTTTTCCTGTATAGTTGGGTTGATCTCTGCCTTTATGCTGGAATCGTGGAATGGTTTGTTTTGAAAGAAACCTTAAAGCTCACCCAGTTCCACCTGCTACCATGGGCAGGGACACTTTCCACTATCTTAGTTTAGTCCAAGCCCTGTCTAACCTTGGATAGTATACTTGGATACTTCCAAGGATGGGGTAGCCACGGTTTATCTGGGTAGCAATTTTACTGAGCACTTCTCCTGCTCTGAGCTGTTTTCTTCTTCCAGACCCTGCCCTGGGCTGGGTCCTGCTCAGCCTCTCTTTGTTATTCCCTGTTCTTGCCCTTTCCCCAGCTCTCAATTGGCAAGGGAGAGATCCTGGCTCCCCTGTCACTGTCGTCACTCTGTTCCCTGGAGACCCCTAGCACTGACAGGTGTGCTTTGCTCTTGATATTCCCTCACTGTAACTGCTCTAGAAGGTTCTTGGAGAAAGGCTCTAGAAGCCTGGAATTTGTTTCTTCTTGGTCACTGGAGCTGAACTTCCAAGAGTGAAGCAATAGGGTCAGGGTGAGACCTTGCTGTCACCGTGTCTGGGATCATGGGATGCTGGGTATTAGGAAAAATGGACATTAGAACAAAAGAGTAGCTGTTAGGAAAAGATATTAGGACAGTAGATAGTAAGAAAACATGTTTTGAGGGAAAATCGTTTCATGGAACGGGTGGTCAGGTGCTGGCACAGGCTGCCCATGGAGTGGTGGAATCCCTATCTCTGAAGTGTACAAAAAGTGTGAATGTGGTTTTTGGGGACGTGGCTTAGTGGTGATGTGGGGCTGGTGCTGGTTGAAGGTTGGATTTGATCTTAAAGATCTTTTCCAGTCTAAACAATTCCATTATTTTATGGTTTTATGGATCCATGAATCCGTGTTGCTGGGACCTGGCTGCTGCCCTCCTCTCCTCTAACACCCCTCTCTTTTCTCTCTCTGCAGGAAAGTGAGGATGGCATCGAAGGAGATGGTAAGTGATGGCTCGTGGGCAGGGCTGTTTGTGAGCAAAAAAAGTAAAAACCAGGCAACCAGACAAAACGGCTTTTCCAACAATCCAAGCCATGCCAAATATTCACTTGTAACAGCAGGCAAACATGGGGTACAGGGACAGTGTTCCAAACTCTTCCCTGCTCCCTCCTGAGCTGGCTGTGGCATTGATCAGGGGTGGTGCTGGCATTCAGATTCCCTTTGGGAGGGGTTTGCTCTCATGGCAGAGGAGCCATGTCCAGCCCTGCCCTGACCCCACGTCCTTTCCCTCCCCACAGCCGTGCTCTCTGACTATGAAAGCGCCGAGGACTCGGAGGTAAGGGTGATCTCTGTCCTGCTGAGCCACTGATTCTCATGGAATTTTGGCACAAACCTGGTTTGTGTTCTTGGATCTCTTCCACTGACCCCTCTGTCTCCTGAGGAAATGGCCTCCCCCAGACCCAGCCCCTGGCATGGGATCAGTGTTGCTGTGCTGCTGGGGAGGGTGTAGGGCCAGTATGTGCAAGGGAAAACCCTCCTGGCTCCTCACACTAGGAACTGGATTTGCCATGGCCAAGAAGGGCGTGGGAGGAGTGTGGGATGCTTGTTGGGTTTTAATTAGTTGGAATTAAAAAGCAAAGTGGTGGTTGGGAGCATCCCAGGAGCTTCCCTCTGTTCTGAGGGAGCAGCCAGAGGAGGGATGCACTTTGGGAGTTGGAGGGTGCTGAGGGAATCCCATCCCACCCATGCCTGGGAGCTGCAGGTTCCCCTGGATTTTTAGTTCAGAGCTCTAAAGTTTGAGATTTACAGGGCGTTTAGAGAAGTTCTGGTCTCTGAGGATTATGGTGAAGGCTTTCTAAGGAAAACCCGTCTCTGTTTTTGGAATGTTGAGGGAAACAGTGGCTAGAGAACATCCAAACCACCAAGCAGAGGAAATCCAAGCTGTTTATTTGGGAATTAATCTATGCTATTAATAAGGAAGGAACACTGCAGGCTGCAGAGGTGATGGAGCAGCTCCCAGAGCTCTTCCAGCCTGGAATCCCACGTGGAAGCTCCCAGGGGCAATGGGGTTGTTGCATCACTGCCGTGCCAGGATGACTCTGTTCCTGTACCTAAAAATAATGCCCAGCCTGGGCTTCCCCGGCGTAAACACCGGGAGCAGCCGATGTGCAAAGGCTGTGTTGAAAGAGGAAAATGGAGCAGGGTTTGGTTAATCACCCCGAGCTATTTTTAGTTCAGCTCCAGCCTCCGGAGGCTCCTGGGGGTGAAACCAGGTCATGCTCCTGAGCAGAGTGAGTCAGCTGAGGAACTCCAGGGAATTTGGAAATGTGGCCCTGGCTGGATCCTGGCCCTCAGTGTGGAAGGAAGGGCCTGAGATCACCAGTCTTCCCAGTCTGCAGGAGCCTTTTTGGAATGGTGGGATGCTGCATCTTTGTGGGGAAGCTGATCCCAGCTCCATTCCAGAAAGCCTGTTAGATTTTCCTTCTCTTGGGAGAGGTTGGGTTTAACCTTTGCTTCTTCTATAAAAATGTGGGGATAGGAAGACTTTTAGGAGCTAATAACCTGCTTTGGAAGAGTCATGTCTAACACCTGGAGCAGGGATTTAACTCCAGAACTGAGGGAATTCCTGGGCAATCGATTGCTGGATTTGACTCCAGATTTGGGGAAATTCCTGGCGTATCTGTTGCTGATGGAGCACATTTGAGTCATTGGGTGTCTCCCAGGTAGAGGAAGAGGATTACAGCGAGGAAGAAAGCTCCAAGGTGGAGCTGAAGCAGGACAGCAACGATTCCTGCGAGTCGGCGGCCAGAGGGGAGAAGGGGAATGAGAAGGTGGATCCCAAGGGAGCCGTGACGGGCGAGCGGCAGAGCGGGGACGGGCAGGTGGGTGTCCCACGGCTCCGGGCCGGGGGCTGGCAGCAGGACTGCTGCAGTGGTGAGAGCTCCCTGGTTCTGACAGGAGAGCACGGAGCCTGTGGAGAAGAAAGTTGGGAAGAAGGTTCCCAAGCACCTGGACGACGATGAGGATCGGAAGAACCCGGCCTACATCCCACGCAAGGGGCTCTTTTTTGAGCATGACCTCCGAGGGCAGACGCAGGAGGAGGAGGTCAGGTATGTGAGTGTTCCCCTGGGGCTGTGGGAGGGACAGCCCTGCCTCCAGGCCAGCCTCTGGCAGCAGGGTTTCTTGCTTCAGTGGGATGCACTGGGAACGTCTGTGCTTCCATTACCTGGTCTGTGTCCCACCAGGACACTTCAGCTCTTTGAAGAAGAGATGCAAAAAGACCACATAAAAAGCCTTGTGCCAGGCAACAGTGACTCTTCGAGCTGCTTTTCCCAAATAGCAGTGGGTCACCAGCAACTGCTGGGCGGGAGGAGCAGGAGGAAGGAAGGATGCTGCCTCCTGGGCATTCCCTGCCCCAGGAATGCTTGGGCTCTATGTGGAACTGCTTGAAACTGCCACATCTTGGCCTTACAGCCCCTTGCTCCTCCCTGTGTCCCTTTTCCAGGCCAAAGGGTCGTCAGCGGAAGCTGTGGAAGGATGAGGGGCGTTGGGAACACGACAAATTCCGTGAGGATGAGCAGGCCCCCAAGACCAGGCAGGAGCTGATAGCACTGTATGGATACGACATCCGGTCAGCCCACAACCCCGACGACATCAAACCCCGGAGGATGCGCAAACCACGGTGAGCCCCAGAGTCACACCAGGGCCTGGATTGTCCCAGGGAGAGGGGCCAGGTCTGGAGCTCCAGAGGGAAAACTCTTGTCACTTGGGACCATGTTCCTGCGATTTCTAGACGTGCATGCTGGGGAGGTGTTCCCTGACACAGTGATTCCTCCCACCCAGGAGTTTTTTAGTGAATTACTGTGTTTTTCTCCCTCAGCTTTGGCAGTCCCCCTCAGCGAGACCCTAACTGGTCCAACGAGAGGCCCCCCAAGCCCCCGAGGCACCAGGGTGCCAAGAGCCCCTCGGCTCCCCCACGGTCCTTCAACAGCCGCAGCTCTGCCAGCGCTGGCAGAACGCCCCCTGCCAGGAACTACCCCAGGATGGGGGGCTACAAGGAGACCCGTCCAGGCTACTGGGCTTCGGAGGCGACTGTCCCACACCGGAACGGGGAGCAAGCCAAGCAGGAGAGCAGCTATCGTGGGAAACGTGCAGAGCAGAGCCCGTCACGGGACACGTCCCCTGAGTTGGAGGTGGCACATGTCCATGGCAGCCCTGGGAAGGAGGAGGGGGCTCTGGAAAACCAAACCACGGCTGCCGACGCTGCGCAGCCACCACCGGACAGACCAGTCGAGAAGAAATCTTATTCCCGGGCAAGAAGGACCAGAGTCAAGGCTGGGGAGGCAGGGAAGCTGGCAGAGGAAGTACCTGCTTCTGAGGGGCTGGCTCCTGCGATTCCAAAACCCACGCCAGCTGAGACCTCCCCTCCACCAGCCAAGAGCAACTGGGAGTCACCAGTGGAATCCAGCGTGGATGGACTTGAGCAGGAGATGACCCAGATGAACCTGACAGAGCAGAACTGGAGCCCAGGGCAGTCCCAGTTCATCCCGCCTCGGGAGCTGAGGGGTAAGTGGGAGCAGCCTCCTGGTTTTCCAGCAGCCCAGTGCCTCCTGATCTGTGCAGTTGGTTGGAGCTGAGCTATCTCTGCCTGAGCCCCATCCCAGGGTGGGTGCAGAGTCATAGTTCGTGCTGAGAAAGTGCAGTATGGGTACAACAGCAGAGAAAAAGAGAAATTAAACATTTCAGTGTAGGTGAATGAAATTAGGGCTGGGAAGGATGGAAGGGGAGATCCTTTCACTATGATGTGAGTCACAGCAAAGCTGACCCCTGCTGCAGGAGAGCACGAGATAAGGATCAATAATTGGGCTCTCTGCAGGAAGGGACTTTTCCCTGTTTATCAGCTTATTTCCTGACGCTGGGATTTGGTTGCCAATAGCTGAGGCCTGGCTGGGGTTGGCAAATCCCTTTGTGCCTGGGAGGAGGGAGGGACATGGGACAGAGTTACTCTGGTGCCAGCTGAGGACAGTTCAGTTGCGTATCTGCAGAGAGGTCATGCAGGTATAATTATCCCTTTGCAGAATTAGAGTCCGTTCTGGGAAGTGTTAGAATGCTTCCCGAGGGGAGTAAAACTGGAGCAAGGAGAAGGAAGCGACTTGCTGCTTTCATAAGCATCTGTGAGGTTGAGGTCATGGAATCAGAAGTCATTTGGTACTGGTGGGACTATGAAGTCTGTGAGAACAGACCCCTGGACAGGCTGGAAAAGCTGCAGTGGAATGAGAGTTCAAAAGTGCTGGAATTGTCTGGTTTGCGTTGTTTTTTTTTTTTTAATGCGCAAAAATGAAGCATCTTCCCAAATTTCCCACAGGGCAGCTCTTGGCTGCAGGTACACGATCATGTTCTGCTGTGAGCATAATGACTCTGCTGTCCCTTTTTTGTCCCTAGCAGAGGAGGGAGGAGTTATTCTGGGAAGCATTTGGCTCCCATTAGTCCATTCTGTATCCCTCTGCCTGTATTTGCACTGTCAGTGATCCATGAGCACTTCCAGTGTTTGTTTTATCCATTTTCACTCCCTTGGAATCACCCGTGATCACCTTGGCACTGCGGTTTTAAGCCGAGGTTTAAAATTCACTTTGCTGTGAATTCACATGGATTCAGTTTGCTGTTTGAATCCAAAGGAGCCTGTGATACAAGTGTTTACACCCTGCAGAGGGTTTAAACTGCAACTTCAGATCCCACATGGATCCTTGATCACCTGGAAGAGATCTGTGTCTCAGCAGACACAGAGCTCAGAGCAGGACCTGAGTTTCAAGCTGAGCATGTAGTTTTGAAGCAGGATTTAGGCATTGCTGAGCACCGTGGGTGAGTGTGCAGTGACAAAACAGCCTGTAATTTGTCCCAAAATATTTTAAATCACCGGGGCGATGAAGTCCAAAGGTTCTGTGTCATGGGAGCGAGAGCTGAGCCGCAGCCACGCCCCCGGGCGAGGCAGCTCCGGCCTGGGAACCAGCACAAACCGCAGTAATAACCAGTCTGTTCCTTCCTCAGGTATTCCCAACCATATGCACGTGGGAACTGGGCCACCACCGCAGTTTAACCGGATGGAGGAGATGGTAACGCGTGATCCCGGAGCGTGACTCCGGCTCACGGGCTCTCATTGTCTTGGGGTTGTGGTAATTAGAGGCTGTTGGTGCTTCAGCCTTTCCCTTGTGGGGGTGTTTGGGGGTGACCCAGGGGAGGTTTAGGAGTCAGGGCTGTCGGGTGGGTGCCCTGCATCCCCCCCTGACCCCTGCACTCTTGCAGGCAGTGCCGGGGGGCCGTGTGAAGCGCTACTCATCGCAGCGGCAGAGACCCCCTGTGCCAGAGCCCGCGCCCCCCATGCACATCAGCATTGTGGAAGGACACTACTACGACCCATGTGAGTGTTCCCTTCCTGCTCCTGTGGCTCCATGTGTGCTCAGAGCTGAGCAATTGGATCAGGGATTCCCCCCCACTCCTGTCAGGGTTGGGACTTCGTCTTCTCTTTCGTTTGTTGTAGTGGCAGTCTGTCCCCTCATGCAGTGTCTAAAAGACAGCTGTGAGCCTGCCTGGTTGTGTTTAAACCCATGGAATTATCCTCAGTGTTATCCCTTCTCTATGCCACGGCTCTGAGGACATCCCAATTCTTCCTGAGAACTGGGATTTAAATTGAACTTCAAATCAGTTCTTTGACGTTTGAGCATAGGGACAACAGGACTGGAGATGGATTAGGAATTCCCTCCAGCATTTAAAGTGTTAGAGAAGAAATTCCCTGAGTATTTTCCTTCTTTCTAAAGGGAGTGGGAGTCTTTCCTTTAGGGAGCATGTGGCATCTGTGAGCTTGGGAGCCTCTGTGTGCCATGGAAGCCCTCGGGGCGGACTGGGCTGTGTGTGCCTGGCTGCAGGGGAATGAAATTCCACGGAGCTTTTCCTCACAGCCTGTCATGTGTTGTTGCAGTACAATTCCAGGGACCAATCTACACCCACGGTGAGAACCCAGCCCCGCTGCCACCCCAAGGGATGATTGTGCAGCCGGAGATGCACCTCCCTCATCCAGGTGAGGAGCCAGTGGGACACCCCTGGACCTGGGAAACAGAGAACTCTGCTCTCCCACAGCCTCTATCACAAGGAGGCATCCATTTTCCTTAACAACGTGGAAGAGACCTGCTCCCTCGTACAGTGAGGCTGAACCAGTATAAGTTTTAAGGAAAGAAAAAAATAGGTGTTTCTGGAGCTTCCAGCTGGTGCAGGATGGGGGGGAACTGAACCTTTGGCAGCTCCCAGATGGATGTTTGCGGGTCGCTGTGGGACTTCACCAGGCTGGGCCACTCCCTTCCGTGGGCACTGGGCTGGTTCCTCACTCCCTGGCCCTGTAGCTCAGGAAAAAGCAGAACTGGGAGCTGTTGAACATGTTCTCTGCTTGCCCACACAAATTGTTTCCTGCAGTGGAGTTGCGATGGGGCCGTGTGTGCTTCCGGTGAATCCGGAACTGGGAACGGGGCTGTGCTCTGCTGCTCTGTATCCCCCCCAGTGTGGGTCTGCAGAGAAGCCTTGGAGCAGAGCGTGCTCCTTCCTACTGCAGGGACAGTCTGGCTTTTTGGGTGACATCTGCTTCCCGTCACCTCCAGGTTTACACCCCCACCAGACGCCCCCTGCCATGGCAAACCCCGGCCTCTACCCCCCACCAGTGTCCATGCCCCCGGGCCAGCCCCCGCCGCAGCAGCTGCTCACTCCGACTTACTTCTCCGCCCCTGGAGTGATGAATTTTGGGAATCCTGGCTACCCTTACCCCCCTGGAGCTCTGCCCCCTCCGCCCCCTCCTCATCTCTATTCCAACACGCAGGTAAGCCGGATGCGCTGCGGCTCCTTCGCAGGCGGGAGCAGATGGGATGTTGTGGAGTGTGGGGTGTGTTCTGCGAGGTGTTCCTGCGAGAGGATGTGGAGCAGCTGGGCTGCTCCATGGGGAAAGGCTGCTGTCATCCCGGAAAGAATTGTTCTCATGGCTGCTGTGCAGCTCCCTAAGCATGGCGGGCAGTGGGTGAAATCCTGTCCCAGGGGTTTTAGAATTGAGGTGTTCCCTTATGGAACAGTAAAACAGCCCCTGCTGAGCCAAAGATACCTTGGGAATGGCTTTGGAAGTCAGTTCTGTTTGAGATGGAGCCTGGGAACTGACTGGTGTAAGCAGCATGGGGATGGATTTTCCTGCTCCATAGTCCAACTCCGTATCTAAGGCCCTTGCCGGGCAGTGAGGAGGCAAATTGGATTGGGTCTCTGAGGAGGCAGATCAGATCAGATCAGATCTGATCCCTGAGCAGGCAGACTAGACCAGATTCTGTAGGGACATGGATCAGAGCAGCCAGGTTCCTGTGAGGAGGCAGATCAGATCAGATCCCTGAGGAAGCAGATTTGATTGGATTTCTCTGAGGATCAGACCAGATCTGATCCCTGTGAGGAGGCAGATAGTTGTAATCCCTGAGCAGGCAGATCAGACCAGATCCTTGAAAAGGCAGATGAGACCAGAGCAGACCAGATCGTGGTGCCGTGGCTGGAGCAGGGCTGACACGCCGTGGAAGGCTGGAGAGCTGCATGTTCCCTGAGCTCCCAACCATCCCTGCCCTTCCCACTGCTCCCGCTGATGCTGGCAGACCTCGCCCCGCTTTGAAGGCAGTTTCCCCTCAGGCTGCAGGGCTGGATGTGCAGGGGAGCTGTGTCCAAGTGGAAAAGCTGCTGTTGGGAAGTTCAGGCATTCCATGGACTGCAGGGTGAGGGAATCCCATCTGCATAGGCTGTGTCCTGTCCCTGCTGGAGTGAGGGGATGTTAGCGAGGGATGGAGATACACAAAGGAGCTGATCTCTGGAGGGCACAGCCCCTCTTGGCTCTGGCTGGGGGCAACATCCAACCCCAGTGGATGCCAGGAGGGGCTCGCAGGGCCCCCCAGCCCCGAGCTCTGATCCTGCTGCTCCTGCAGGCGCAGTCCCAGGTCTATGGGGGGGTCACCTACTACAACACTGTCCAGCAGCAGGTGCAGCCCAAGCCCTCCCCGCCCCGCCGGACGTCCCAGCCTGTGACCATCAAGCCACCCCCTCCAGAGGTACCATCCCCTCATCATCAGTCCTTGTGTGTGTGTGTGTGGTGTCACTGGTGTGTGTGTGTGTGAGGCTGCAGTTCCCCCCTCCCATCCCAAAAAAGTAACGTTGTTCGTTTGTAAAGGGGAAATCTTGAACTGTCTCATCTCTGACCTGTCCCAAACCTCAGCTTCTCGTTGCAGGTGGTAAGCAGGGCTCCAGTTAATTTGAGTTACTTAAATCTTTAAAACTAAAACCACGTAAAAAGTAAGTCTGAAGTTGGCTCTTTTTTATTTTATTTGTTCAGGGTAGAAAACAGGACGATTTTGAGAGGGAAAAATCCAGCCCTGGCTGGAGGAGCTAGGAGGCAGGGAGTTCTCTGGAAGGATAAACATTGAGAACTCAGCAGATAATTCAGGCAGTAGAGTTAAAGGTTTTTCAGGATGCGAGTGCTTTCCTGTGCTGGAAATGGTCTCCTTGCTCCAGTGCTGTGAGCTGTGCATGTGTGAGCGTGCTGGAATGCCATGTGTGTTTTTGGTTTCCCTTTCCTTACCTTCTTCACATATGGGAGCCAAGCAAGCCCAGACCCGGGCAGGCATGTGCCAGTGGGTTCCTGTAGATGGGGAGGGCTGAGAAGCAAATTTTCTGATGGAGGGGCCCTGGAAAGGCCTCGTGATGGAAAAAATATGGAACCGTGAGGAGAGATTGGCAGAGGGGGCTTGTGCCCAGAGAGACGGGTCGGGGGGTTGCTGGCAAGACCCAGCCATAGCACTGTCTCCCCTCTATGAAGGGTTTGGGGGGCCCTAAACCTCTGCTGCTCTTCCCTCTTCCCCCCTCCCAGGACAGCAAAGGTGAAAAATCAAAGGAGAGGAGCAACACGTAGGGACACAGCCACAGGAATCCCAGCACCAGACTCGGCCCCTCAGCGAGGAGGAAGCTGCTCCTTGGAATGGCTCCTTCCCTGTGCGGAGGTGAGGCAGCGGGATTGGACACCTGCACTGTGCTCAGGACCAGGCACTTCCCCCATGTCCCGGGCGGTGCCTTCCCAAAATCCATCTCGCTGCTGCCGACCCCCCCTTCTCCCCCGTGCTGGGGCCGCCAAAGAACCAACCCCTGAGTCGGTCCTTGGCCACACGTTCTCCCAACTTCTCCCCGTTACTAAACGTTCCCTGCTCCCTCCTGGGATGTCAAACTCCGCTGGCTTGATCGTGGTCTCTGTTTTTATTTAAGGAATGAAGCAGCTCCTTCAGTAAAGCTGATTTGTTTCTTTTGGGTATTTAGTTTTTTATTTGTTTGGGTAAGCAGCAGTAACATCCCCTCACCCAGTTCATTCTTCTTTTCAATTCTCTTTTCAGTTAATTTTTCAATTTCAACTTGATTTCTTCCACTTTTGGAGCAGGGGAAGGGCAATGGAGCTGTGGGAAACTGTCAGGAATGCACTGCCTGGGCAGGAACCACAACTGCTGATTCTTTTCCCAAGAAACTGTTGGTAACTGGTGTGTGTGAGCTCTCAGGTGGGAATCCACAGGGCGACCCCCATCCCTGTGCTCCCCCAGCAGCACAAGGGGACGTTTCCACCCTCCCTCTGCCAAATCAACAGAGAGAGGGGGGAGGTTTGTGGGCGCCCAGCACCCCGACGCTGCCCGAGCAGCCCAGCCAGCACCCAAACCAGCTCGGCAGGGCCAGGTTTGCTCCCAGCACTTGGGTGTTGCTGCTGAGGCTGTGGAGGGTGTTGGAACCCGCCCCAACGCACCGGGCTGGGCTCCGGCCCTACAAGGAAGCACTTCAGCCCTGCACCAGCTCCTGCCCCATGGCAGCCTTGTGTCCCCTTTGGGATTCCTGAGCCCATGGGGTGACTGTCGCCGCAGCTGTGCCACGCTGATCCTGGCTGGCTCACCTGTGCCGCAGTGCTGCCGCTCTGCATCCCGCATCCCTCCAGCTCCGCAGCTCCGGCCCCGCTCCGGCTCTGGCTTGGCCACGTCCTCGCAGCCGTTTGCAAATTGCATTAGGAAACTTGGCAGGGCCGGCTGCTCATTCCTGCCCATTCCTGCCGATGCCTGCTGCTCTCCTGAGCATGTGCCGGGACGCCGTGGGGACGCGCCAGCTGCCGGCGCAGGCACTGGGTGAGGGGGACATCACCGAGCAAGTGGTGGCTCGGCCACCCTGTCCCCATCTGTGGCCAGGATGGGGGACCAGCACCCCCAGCTCATTCTCTGTGTGGATCCCTCATCCATACGTGGCTCTCCAGCAGAAATTCCTTCTTTGTTGGGTGGTTGTGAGTCTGTGACCTTTTGTGTCTTGTTTCAGCCACCAAAGCCACGTTCCCAAAGCAGAATCCCCTCATGTTTTAGATGGCACCGTGTGTCATTGGTGCATTGGTCACACGATTGAAATCCTGCACCTTACACCCCCATGCTAGGGTTTTGGTATTATTTGGATTCCTGTTCTGTGGGATGCATACCCCTAACAGTGTTGTAGGAAGCAGACAGCGCTTGTGTGTCCTTCCTGGAACTGGGACCCATAGGAACAGTGTCCATCTGAGCTTCCCTAGCAGGACCAGTGCTACCTCTGCTTTCTCTCAGGAACTGCTCCCTCCCCAGGAGCCATTCTGCTCTCCTAGGTACAACTCTGCCCTTCTCAGGAGCTCACGGTGGGACTGAAATTGCAGCTCTGCTGTGCCTGGCGCCAGCCACCCTCGCCCCCACATCCCTGGAAGCAGCTGCCACCATCCCCAGCTCAGCTCTGCCCTGGTTGTGGGGCTGGAGGGAGCCCCCTTGTCTGTCTGGGGGCTGATGTGAGTCCCCTCCTCTCCTCCAGCCTCACTGGCTCGCGGGGAAGGACCAACTGTTGCGTTGGTGGTGCGGGAGCTGCCACCCGCACATTTGTGCCATGCTGCCTCCACCTCAGCAGCCACAGCTTCCTGCCAGCCCCCCACCCACCTGCCCACACCAAATAGAGGTGAGGGGGGCGTGAATCCCACTCCTGTTACACCCTGATCCTGTGGATGGAGCATCACAGTGAGCTGTGCCTCCTGCAGCCAGGCTGGACAGGGGAAAGATGCTGGTGGGCCCTGCCAATGCCATGGTGGAAGGGTGGCTTTGAAGGGCAGAAGGGACTCCCCACTTTGCATCCCACCCCCTTTTCCTCCCTTCCCTTCAGGTCTCCTTCACTTCTGGCAGTAGGGTGAGGGTCCCAAAGCAGTTCCAGCAGCAGCAGAAGCAGGAGGCATCACCTTCCTCTCCACACTGCTGTGCTTCTCCATCCCTCTCCAATGCCACTGCCTCAGTTTCCCTCCCTGGCATCAGATCAGGTCTAAGATTTGGCTCAGCCCTTCACAGGGACGTCATGGAGGAGCTGCCTCAATCTTGTGTCTGTTCTCCCCTTCCCCAAAATGCCTGACTCCCTTCTCCCAGCACTGCAGCTGGGAAGTGGGTTAAGGCGCTGGCTTGGGGAGGGATTTTTCCCGGGGTGTAATTTTTCCCTCCTACACACGGTCTGTTTTGAGCAGTGCCTGGAGGCTTCGCACCCCCGGCTCACTGCCGGGGCGGGGGAATGCGCTGGCTGCCAACCGAGGGAAGCACCCGCTCCAGATCCCAGCTCGTTAGGAGAAATAACAGCAAATTAATTAAGCCAATAGTTCGCTCTGCGCCAGCAGTGCCCCCATCCCTGCTGACATGGGGAGAGGGGATGGGACAGGCCAGATCTGGGGCACTTTTCCCAGGGGGAGCATTGCCTTCAGCATGGTACAGTGCTCCAGGTCCCTTCTGCTTGTGTGGCCCAGTGCATCCTCATTGTCACCAGCGTGTGGGGTCTCGGGAGGGGGGGGGGAGGTCTCTCTGTGCCTCAGTTTCCCCTCCTGCTGTCAGGAGAATCCCCTCTTTACATGGCTGAACTTGGCCAGCAGGACCACTTGCACCCTGCTCCGAGAACCCTTGTCTGGATGCCGTGGGGAAAGGGCATGAAGGAGCTCAGCAGAATGGGATATTTTGGGGCTGTTGGATGGGGTGTGGGGGATCTGAATGCTGGAGGAACAGAGGAGGGACGTGCAGAGCCATGCCATGCTGTGCCATCCCGGCAGGACCTCATACAGCCGGGGATGGGGATGGGGATGTGGGGACATGTTTTGCCGCTCTCTGGCAGCCGCATGGATGGAGTTGCCAGGCAACTGCCGGGTGGAGGCGAAGCGGGAACAATGCAGGAGCTGCTGGGACCCTCATTCCTCCATCTCTACCCAAACCCTCTGGGCAGTGGGGCCCACCAAAGGCCATGGGGCCACTTGCTGTGTCCCCCTGGCCGCTGCCACCATCCCACCCTGGAGTTGCCACAGGGTCCTCCCTGGTATCCCTTGTGGTTTTGCAGGGAGATGGACCCGGGAGAAGAGGACTGCCACATGCTGGCCTGTCCAGAGGGTGCAAGGTGGGGCTGGGAGCAGTGGGTATGGGCAGGATGGGTGCTCAGCACCCCGCGGGAGCGGGGCAGGAGGATCAGCCCCAGGCAAGCGCCACATCTCGCCCTGCCCTGCCCTGCCCCGGAACCTGCCCCGGCACCTGCCGCGGCACGCCGGGGCCCGTTCCAGCCTGGCAGGCGGCGGAAGTGGGGGGGTCTGGCAGCCACCCCGACCTGCCCACCCTGCCCGCGGGGGAACTCAGCCCCAGGGGTGCCAGGGTGGGGGGTCTCGCACCCACACCCTGCCCTTTTCCACGCTGCAGCGGGTGCAGAGAGCTGGGCTGGGGGTCCGGGGGTAGGTCACCCCACAACTGGGGATGTCCTCGCGTTCAGGGGATACTTGTGAGTGGCGGTGCCATGTGATCCTGGGCTGGCATGGGGAAACTGTGTGGGTGTACAGGGGGGACCGGGCACGGGGGTGTGCCGGGGGTGTGCCGGGGTTGTGAGGCAGCACGTGGCAAGGGGCTGTGGGGCTGTGCCCCCTGGTCGCGGTGTGTGACAGCGAGGGGTGACAGGCTCTGGGCTGTGTCCCCCCAAGACTGTACGGTGTGCGTGGGTGGGGGGCGCGTGGTGGTACCCCGGGGATGCGACAGGGGAATGCGGAGAGATGGATGCGGGGGTGTGTAATGCATCACCTGTGCGGGGAAGCGGGGAGCGACCTGGTGCGAGCCAGTGTCACCGCAGCCCCGGGGCGGGTTCGGTACCGAGTGCAGTGCTGCGGGGAGGGGGCGGGCAGGTGCCGTTGGCGGGCCCGGGGGTGGCGGCGATGCGGGGAAAGGGGCGGGCAGGTGCCGGGGTCGGCGGCAGCGGGGCCGTAACGGGGCGGGGCGGTGCTGGCGGCGGGGCCGGTGTGGGGCGGGCGCAACGCGCAGCCGGTGCGGGGCGGGCGGGGAGCGGCGCCGCGGCCCGAGCCTGAGCGGAGCCGAACGGAGCCGCCACCGCCGCCGATGGGCCCCTGAGCCGCCGTCGCCGCCGCGCCCGGGCGGCCATGAAGCCGCTGGAGAAGTTGCTGAAGAAGCCGGGCTCGCACCTGCCCGTCCGCCCCGCCGCCCCCCCGGGGCAGGTACCGGGGCCGGGGTCGGTGCCTGCGCCACGGCGGCAGAGTCTGTCGCGCCCGCCCGCCTCCCCCGAGGAGCCGGCGGGGCCCGCGGGGCCGGTACCGGGGGGCGAGAGCCGCTGGCTGGAGCTACGACCACCCGAGGCGCCGCTCCGCTCCCCTGAGGACCCGTCACCGGGCTGCGACCGCGATCGAGATCGGGACCGGGAGCCACCGAGCCCGGAGCCGCCGCCCGCCGCCCGGTGCTGCTGCGGCTGCGGCTGCGCCCCCGCCGCGCCCGCGCCCCCCGAGCGGCTCCTGACCGCGCTCCTCGACCGGCTGCCGGCGGCTGCACACGGGAGGGGTTGCGGGGCAGGTACGGGGCTGCGGGACCGCCGGGACGGGCTGTGGGGCTGCCCGGGGCGGGGAGCGCGTGGATCGCGGGCGATGCGGCGGAGCGGAGAGAGACCGGGGGCGGCCGCTGCTTGCGGGGGGGATGCGCTGGTGGATGCTGAGGTGGGAAACAGCGGAGTGAGGGACCTCTGTGCCCGCTGAGGCGGGTGGCCCTGCACAGGGTACAGCGGTGCCTGGTTGAGGTGACAAGGTCAAGGCTGGGTCTCCGCCGGGGCAGGGCGTCCGTGGCAGCGGGGTGGGCAGCAGTCTGAGGGGTGGGCAGGGGTTCCGCGGGCAAGACAGCACGGGAGAGGTGCTGGCAAGGGAATATGGGCTCAATGACAGCGCCAGCTCGGTGGGAGCCGGGGATGGCCGGGCACCGGCAGTCACTGCAGCATCCACCTCCCGGTTGGATGGTCCTTAACATCCTCCTGGTGCTAAAATTAGCCCCGACGGGAGCTGCAGTGGAGCGGGGGGGCCGGTTCGACTCCCCTTTTCTCTGGCACAGGCCTCCCGGTGCTGTCCCACCGTGGCTACCCGTGCCCAGGTGTTGGGGTGGTTTTGGTGCCAGAGCTGGGTGGGAGCCAGGCTGGGTACAGGTGGGTTGGAGCCTTCCCACACCACGGGGATCGCCTGTCCCGGCCAATCCCACTCGGCTGCTGGGACCAGAGGCTGCCAGGGACCCCAGGCCAGTGCCAGCCCCCTGCTCCAGTGATGCCAGGGCAAGGATTGGGTGCAACCACCGACAAGAGGAGCCCTCGGGTAGGGGCGAGCTGGGACTGGCAGCGCCAGGTACTGCCTGCACAAACAAGCTGCCAGGCCTGGTGGTGCCCGGGCTGGCACGGAGCAGGGGGGCAGGAGCCAGCATGGGGGTCCCGACACAGGGAAACGTCCCTGTTGCTCTGGGGTACAGAGTGAGTGCTGCAGCAGGATGGGGAAACTGAGGCAGGGCTGGGGGGGGCTGCAGCCTGAAGGAATGGGGGGAGTGTTCAACTCCTGCCCCACAGGCAGAACCTGGGAGGGAGCTGCACTCAGGGCAGGGGGCTGGGACAGCTGGAAGCCGTGTACCTACACCCCCCGTGCTGCTGCTATCCCTGCCTGTCCTTGTGCCCCAGACTGCCGTGTCCTGCTTTTGGCAGCAGCTGATGCCCCGTGGGTGCTGTGCACGGCGCGGGAGTGCCAGGGGACCCTCTGCCCTGGCTTGGCACTGATCCGTGACCGGGTTAACAGTCTGGGGGATGACTGGGGAGTGGCTGTGTGGATGCTCTGCATGGCCCCTCTGTGGGTCAGGTCCCTTGGAAGGGCTCTGGGGTCCCACCACTGTATCCCTGGGGCACTTGGGCACAGCCCTTGGGAACCCACGGCTGGGGACCCGCTCGGGGCTGAGGGCTGGTGCCAGACGAGGGAGCGGTGCCTCGTCCAAAGGTCGTGGTGGTGACTGATGCCGGCTCTGACGGGCACAGACGCCGGTACCGGGCCGTCGGCTCATCTGGCCTTGCCAAAACACCTTCACAGGGTGGTGCCACCCATGCTACCCCACAGAGCCCGGCTGTGGCACCCGCCCTGTGTGCCCCAAGCTGCCTGCCTCAGTTTCCCTTCGCCGCGTCCTGCTGTGCCCGCGGTCGGGCTCTCACGGGGCTCTCGGGTGTGCCGGGGTGTCGCGGCCCCAGTCCCGCCCTGCCGGCGCCTCTGCCCCCACACCGGCTCGGCCGGGCCCGGCTGCCCCGGGGCTGGGAGCGGGCCCTGAGTCAGCGCTGGCGCGGGGGGGTTCGCGTGGGGTTCGGCCTCTCCCGGTGTCACCCTTTGAATTACCATCGCTCCCCCACGCATCCACCCCGAATGGGGCCCCGGGGGTGTCGGAGGGCTCTGTGGGGGACGGGTGCCCACGTCTGTGCCCCTGTCCCCCCAGAGTCGCTGCTGGATGACATCGTGCTCACCCACTCGCTGTTCCTGCCCACCGAGCGCTTCCTGCAGCAGCTGCACCAGCAATATCCTGGGGTCCCCGGGGGGCACGAGGGTGGGAACGAGGGTGGGTGAGGAGGGGTCTGAGGCTGGGCATGAGGAGGGCACTGGGGTTCAGTGAGGGTGGGTACAAAGGTGCTGTGGAGGGGCAGAAGAGAGGGTGCAATGGGGAGATGTCCAAGGTTGAGCACAGGGAGGGCATGAGGGGGGCATAAGAGAGGGCACGAGGGTGCAAGGAGGAGGGGTCCGAGGCTGGGCATGAGGAGGATATTGGGGGGCAGTGAGGGTGGGCATAAGGGGACCATGAAGGGGACAAGGTGATGGCACAAGAGTTGGCATGAAGGTGCAGCCAGGAGGGCACCAGCATGGACACCAGGCTGCCGTGAAGCTGGCACAAGGGTGGCCATGAGAGTGACAAAAGGGTGGGCATGGGGCTGCAAGGGGACATGGGGAGGGCAGCGGGGTGCTGTGAGGGGGCTCACAGGAGCAGCAAGAAGGGGACTGAGGTGCCATGAGGATGGGCTACAGGTTTGGGTGCAAGGTGGGCAGTATGGTGATACCAGGGAGGGCACAACAACCCTCACTAAGGTCCCTTGGTGCAGCAGGCGCTGGGGGGTGGCCGAGGGTCCCTCCTTGCCGTGGCACCTCCTTGACAATGCCACCTTTGTGCTGGCGGCGGGCAGCCCCCCGGCGCGCTGGGAGGAGGGGTCTGGGCTGCGGCGCAAGCGGGCAGTGCTGGCCGTGCTGCTGCACTTCCTCGAGACCTACAAGGGGCTGCTGCAGGAGGAGGAGAGCGCCGGGAAGGTCATCAAGGTGGGTGTCCCCTTCCTGTGTCCCCGCCTCAGTGCCCTGCAGTCCCAGCCCTGACCCGTCTTGCCCCACAGGAGCTTTACCTGCTCATCATGAAGGACACGTCCCTTTACCACGAGCTGGAGGATGAGATCATCAAGCTGCACCAGCTTGTGGAGACTGTGGAGCTCAAGTGAGAAGAGGGTCAGGGGATCCTAGGGGTGCCTGTGGTCAGGGGTCCCCCGGGGACCAGGGGTCACCGTTGGTGAGAGGTTCCTGGGGAGGGCAGGGAATCCTGTGGAGTCCCGAGGTTCCCTGTGGGACAGGGGATCCCCAGGGAGGGCAGGGAGTCCTGAGGTTCCCTCTGGGTCAGGAGGTCCCTGAGGAGGGCAGAGGGTCGTAGGGGTCCCCTCAGGGAGTCCCCAGGTAGGACAAGGAGTTGTGAGGGTGCCCAGGGGCTGGAGGGGTCAGTGCTCTCCTGGAGCCCTGGTGCTCTCCTGGTTGCACCTTCACATCCAACTTTGTGCCCCCTCATGCCCTCACCGTGCGCAGCCTCGGACCCCTCCCCACTGCACCCTCGTGCCCACCCTCCTCCTGTGCCCACCCTCAGTGAGCCCCGGTGCCCTCCCTGTGCCCAACCAGCAATGAGCGAGGCCCTGGGTGGGGGCTGCCAGGGCACCCCACAGGTCTCGGGGTGCAGCCCCGGGGGTCCGGGGCCCTGCCTGAGCCCTGTCCTGTGCCCCCACAGGGTGGTCGACGAGACCCCCCCCCCGAACAAGCAGGTGAAGCCGCTGTTCCGGCATTTCCGACGCATCGACTCCTGCCTTCAGACCCGGGTGGCATTTCGGGGTTCTGACGAGAGTGAGTGACTGTGTGGAGAGCTGAGGGGGACTGGAGCCCCCTCCATGACCCACGAGCCGCTGTACCAGGGGCCGTGCCCTCTCCGGGTCTGCCCAGGGTCTGCTCCGTGCCTCAGTTTCCCCGATGGGCAGTGCCCGGGGTGGTGTGGGGGTGCCCGGCGCTGACCCCCCGCCCTCTCCCCAGTTTTCTGCCGCGTGTACATGCCCGACCACTCGTACGTCACCATCCGCAGCCGCCTCTCGGCCTCGGTGCAGGACATCCTGGCCTCGGTCACCGAGAAGCTCCAGTACTCGGAGGAGCAGAGCACCCGGGGGGACGCGCTCATCCTCGTCACCATGGCCTCGTCCGGAGGTGCCCGGGGGCTGGGGGTGCTGCGGGCGGGGCTGGGGGGTCCGGCCCGTGCTGACCCCACCCTGTGCCCCTCTGCAGAGAAAGCGGTGCTGCAGCCCAGCGAGGAGTGCGTGTTCACCACCCTGGGCATCAACAGCCACCTCTTCGCCTGCACCAGGGACACTTTCGACTCCCTGGTGAGCCCTGCGGTGGGGACAGCCCGGCAGGGACCCCCCATCACCTGCACGGCCCTGGCACCGCGATCACTCCTTGCACAGAACGGGGGGAACCCTCCCAGCACCCTGAGTGCCCTGCCCGGTGTCCTCTCGCAGGTGCCGCTGCCCGAGGAGATCCAGGTAGTCCCGGGAGACACCGAGATCCACCGTGCCGAGCCCGAGGATGTCGCCAACCACCTCACAGCCTTCCACTGGGAGCTCTTCCGCTGCATCCACGAGGTTTGGGGGGCTCGGGGGGCTCGCGGGAGTTGCCATGCTGTGGAGGAGGGGGCACGGATGGAATGTGTGTATCCCCCCCAGCTGGAATTCGTGGATTACGTGTTCCACGGGGAGCGGGGCCGGCGGGAGACGGCGAACCTGGAGCTGCTGCTGCAGCGCTGCAGTGAAGTGCAGCACTGGGTGGGCACGGAGCTGCTGCTCTGCGAGGGGCTGGGCAAGCGCGCCCACCTGCTCAAGAAGCTCATCAAGATCGCTGCCATGTGAGTGAGGGAGGGCACGGGGGGGGCTGCAGGGGGGTCCCTGCGGTGCCCAGCCCACCCCTCACGCTGTCTTCCACCAGCTGTAAGCAGAACCAGGACATGCTCTCCTTCTACGCCATCGTCATTGGCCTCAACAACGCCGCCGTCAGCCGCCTGCGCCTCACCTGGGAGGTGAGGGCTGGAGCACCCCTGACCCTCACGGTGCTCCCAGATCTTCCTGTGCCTTTCTGAACAACCCCAAATGCTCCCTGACCGTTTCCTGGCTGATCCCAGACCACTCCTGGGTGCTATCTGTTCCTTCTGGAAGCTCCCACCCCACCTCCAATGCTCCCAGGACTCTTTGGATGCTCCCAGACCACCCCTGGGTGCTCCCAGGACCCTCAGAGTGCCCGTGCCCACACCTGGCTGCTCCTAGACCCCTCCTGGGGTTCTTTCAGACCTGCTTATGTTTTCATGGAACTCCCCAGGAACTCCCTTCCCCCTCAGTACTCCCAGAATTTTGCTGGATGCTCTTGGACTGCCCCTAAATGCTCTCACTCCACCCTCCGGTGTTCATAGGACTCTCTGGATGCTCCCAGACCACCCCTTGGGTGCTTCTTGACACTGCCCACGTGCTCACAAGATCCTTGAGATGCTTGTGCCCACACCTGGCTGCTCCAGACCTCTCCTGGGTTCTTCCAGACCCTACCCTGAGTGCCCTTGGAACCCTCCAAGAGCTCACACCCCCACCTCAGTACTTCCAGGAGTCCTCTGGGTGCTCCTAGACTACCCCTGTGTGCTTCCAGACCTTCCTGGGCCTCTCTGGACACCCTCAGATGCTCCCTGGCCTTTTCCTGGCCTCTCCCAGAACCTCCTGGAAGCTTCTGCCCTCTCCTTTGGTGCTCCCTGGTCCTGCTGGATGTTACCAACCCTCTCCCCTTTTTTGTCTTCCAGAAGCTCCCAGGGAAATTCAAGAATCTGTTTCGGAAGTTTGAAAACCTGACGGTGGGTGAGAGGTGTGGGGACTGCTGTGGGTCTTGAGGGGTCCCCAAGCCTCCCCTGGGAGTGTTGGGGGGTCCCCAGGCCTCCCCTGGCGGTGTTTGGGGGATCCCCAGGCCTCTCCTGGAGGTGTTTGGGGTGCTGGTGAGCAGGGGACAGTGTTGAGGTGTCCCAGGGTGTCCTGGGATGTCCTTGCCCCTCTCCCTCAGGCCACCAGCCCTATACTCATGGCCACCACCATGGGGAGGGGGATTCAGGGCATCCCCGGGGAGCCCCCCCAAAGCCTGACCCCCCCCCCCATTTCCCCCCAGGACCCCTGCAGGAACCACAAGACCTACCGGGAGGTGCTGGCCAAGATGAAGCCTCCCCTCATCCCCTTCGTTCCGCTCATCCTCAAAGGTGAGGGGAGTCTCAGGGGCTTCCCGTCGGTGGGTTGGGGTCCCTCTGACACTTCATGGGACCCCTCATCAACCCCTCTCTCCCCTAGATCTGACCTTCCTACACGAAGGCAGCAAGACCCTCCTGGATGGGCTGGTCAATGTGGAGAAACTGGTGGGTTCTAGGGGGGAATGGGGCAGAGGGACCCTCAGGATGAGGCCAGGGGAGAGGAGACTCCCCTGAGGGGCTGGAGGACCCCTATTCCCCGAGGGTTTTGGGCTCCCCTGTCTGGGGGAGTGGGAGGGTTCAGAATCTCCTGGGTGCAGAACAGGATCCTGGGGGGGTCCTTGAGGGTGGAGGAAGCTCCTGGAGGGGTCACTGGTCGCCAGGGGGACTGAATGGGGTCTCAGGGGGCTGGGACTGACTCTGGGGTCTCTCTGTGCCTCAGCACTGCATTGCCGAGAAAGTGAGAACCGTGCGGAAGTACCGGAGCCGCCCCCTCTGTGAGTGAGGGGACAGGGAAGGGGCACTGCTGGGGCCAGTGGGGGACACTGCTGGGGCCAGTGGGGGACACTGCTGGGGCCAGGGGGGCACTGCTGGGGACAGGAGAGCCACTGCTGGGGCCAGGGGGTTCACTGCTGGGGCCAGGGGGGACACTGCTGGGACAAGGGGGGACACTGCTGGGGCCAGGGGGGACACTGCTGGGGAGGCCCACACAGCCCTGAACCTGTGATGCTGGCCTTGAAGGATGGGGATTTGGCCAGAGCATCCTCACACCTCCTTGTTCATATCCCTACATCCCTAAATCCCTGCATGCTCATCCCACATCCATCCCTTCATCTCTCATCCCTTCACTCTGCATTCATTCATCCCCATTCCTGCATGCCTGAATCCCTATCCCTTCATCCCTGTCCCCACACCCCCATTCCCACGTTGCCATTTCATCCCCATCCCTGTCCCCTGCATCTCTTAATCCTTCAATCCCCACTTTCATGTTGCCATCTCCATTTCCCTCCTGCATCCCCTCCATCCCCACATCCCCTGCATTCCCACTATTGCCTTGCCATCCCTGCATACTTCCATCTCTCTCCCTCCATCATCATTCCTACATTCCCATTCCCAAACTGCCATCTTCTATCTTTCCATCCCCATCCCTCCTGTTCCCTGTTCCGGGCCCGTTTCCAGGCCTGGAGCTGGAGGCATCCCCGGCCCAGCTGCAGACCAAGGCGTACGTGCGGCAGCTGCGCGTCATCGACAACCAGAACCTGCTCTTCGAGCTCTCCTACAAGCTGGAGCCTGGCAGCCAGTGAGGGGGGGCCTCACCCCGGGACCCCCAAACCCCGGGACCCCCCCGGGGGGCCCGGAGCCCCCCAGCACTGACGCACTTTGCCCAGCCCCGGCCCTTGGGTGCTGCCCCCACCCTTGGGGGGGGGGGGGGGTGTGGGTTTGGGGACCCCCCTGGCGCATCCCCCTCTTCCTTCCCCTCCCCTGGCTGGGGCACAGGGGCCCCTGGGGGGGCCATGTGACCCCCCCCGTCCCCTCTATTTTTGTATGTGTGGCCTGCCCCCCCAGACGTGTATATTTTGTACTGCCGCTGTCCGGAATTGTACATTTATTTTTTAAGAAAAAGGAGGAAAAATGGAAAAAAAAAAAAAAAATCAAGCTGGGGGTGGGGTGGAGAGCCCCAATAAAAGTCTGTCCCAGCACCTGTCTCTAATGTCATGGTAGGGGTTGAGGTCATTGTGGGGGTGACGTCACAGCCTTGCTGTCGGTGACATCACGGCCCCGGAGCCGACGAGATGGGGCCGACCTTCACAAGATGGCGGCAGCGCGGAACCAATCATTGACCTTCCAAACATGGCGACAACAAAAGTACCCGTCAACCCTCCCAACATGGCGACCGCTGACCTTCTCAATATGGCGGAAGAGGAGGAGACAGGCGGCGCTACCGCAGCACCACGGGCCTTTAGTAGTGTTTCGGAACAGAGTGGGAAATTTCTTCTTTCTGGTGGTGCTCTGCCTTTGGTCACCGAGACGCCGCGGCACTGGACACTCACGGAGCCGGCGCGACCTTCCCAAGATGGTGATGACGGACGTTTCCCTCATAACCATCTGACCTCCTCATCATGGCGCTGCTGCCCCCACCGTGCCCGGCCCACATCCGGTTCTGTCGCGCAGGCCTAGAAGGGCCACGACCGCCATTTCGTTCGGCGGGGCTGGGGCCGGGGCCGGGAGCGGCGGGAGGAGCCGCGGGTGAGCGGGGGAGGGCCGGGGGCCATCGGCGGGGCCGGGCTGGACCGGGGCTCGCGGGGTTCGGGGGGCTGGGACTGCGGCCGCGGGACCCCTGTGTGGGGTGTGGTGGCTTGGGTGGGCGCGTGAGGCCTGTGTAGAGCCTGGGGCCGGTGGGGCGGAGAGTGCGCTGAGGCCTGCGCGGATCTAGGGGGTGCCCGGTGCCGGCTGAGGGTCCTCGGGGCCGTCTGAAGGGTCCCTGGGGCAGTCTGAGGGGTCCGCGGGGCCGGCTGTGGAGTGCCAGGAACCGGCGAGGCTGGGGGGGGCTGGAACCCCCACATAGACCCCCTGGACCCTCCCACTCTGACCCCCGGGACGCCTGTGAGATCTCCCACCTCGCTGACTCCTGGGCCACGTCAGAGCCCCTTCCCCAGAACTACCCTGGATCCCCAGCTTGGGTGTGCCCAGTACCTATGGGTCTGGGGACCTGTGACCCCACCACCATGGAGACCCCCACTCTGACCTCTAGGTTTCCTCTGAGACCCGTCCCCAAGACCCCATGGACCTCCACTGAGACCCCCGTACTGTCCTTGACCCCTCCACCCTGACCCTTGAATTACGCGTTGGGTTCCTTCCCAAGGCCCTCCCTGTACCCCCACTCTGGGTGTGCCTGGAACTGGCAGGACCAGTGGCCTGGGACCCCCCGTGACCCCTGGGATCCCCGCACTGACCTCCTGGACTTCTCTACCCCTCCTTGGACTCCCATCTTTGGGTTGATTGGAACCAGCGGGGCCAGGGGTCTGGGATCTCCACCCTGACCCCAGGGCGTCCTCAGGGACTGCCCTGAGATCCCTACATTGACCCCTGGACCCCTTCACCTTGACCCCTGGGCCACTTCAGGGACCCCTCCCCAGGACCCCTAGCATGAGGGTCTCCAGAGATGGCAAGGCTGGGGGCTTGGGACCCCCACTGTGACTCCTGACACCCCTCTGAGACCCCCATATTGATACCCTGGACCCTTCCAACCCAGCCCAGGAGGCCCCTGGACCCCCAGCTTGGGGATGCCCAGAAATGCTGGGGCCAGGTGCCTGGGATGTCATGATGGGGACCCCCAGCATGGAGACTCTGACCCCAGAGTGTCCCCTGGGACTCCCCCTATGACCTCTGAGACCCCCACCATGACCCCAGTGACCCCTTCCCCTGACTCCTGGGTCACTTCAGGGTCCCCTCCCCAAGACCCCTGTGAGGCTGTCTGGAACTGGCAGGACCAGGAGCCAGGAACCCCCAGTGTGACCCCTGTGTCTACCCGGGACCCCCACCAGGACCCTTGGGACCCCTCCGCCCTTCCCAGGATCCCTCTGGGACCCCAGCACTGACTCCCAGGACCCCTCTGGACCCCCACCCTGGGAGTGCCCAGAACCAGTAAGGGCTGGGGATGCACTGGAGCCTGTCAAGAGAGGGGAGACCGTATTTGGGGTACAGGAGAAGGAGAGGTGGACTTTTTGGAGCCTGTGGTGGCTTAGGGATGACCATGGACACAAAGTTCCATGGAATCCTGGAGTTACTTGGGTTGGAAATGACCTTTAAATCCCATCTTCCACTGGAAGGGGTTGTTTCAAGCCCCGTCCAACCTGGAACACTTCCAGGGATGGGGCAGCCACAGCTTTTCTGGGCAATACTGGAATTAAGTTGTCCCTCTCGCTCCAGGGAAACACATCCAGGACTCCCTGCTCCCTTCCTGACCACCGTGGCATGGATGGGAAGGCCGGTGCGCCGGGAGCACGCGTTCACTGGGGATCCCACTCTGTTGGGATCACTGTCAGGATCGCTGCACCCGGAATTCCCAGCTCCGGCTCAAAGGAACTGGGAAGTCCCCACGTCTCCTGCCACTTCCTCCCGCTGGAATAACTCAGCGGTTCCTGCCCAGCCCCTCGGTTCCTGCCCAGCCCCTCGTGTGCCACCTCTCCCTTCCCGGTTTCCTTTTGCCTTTTCGGCAAAGGGGGAGCGGCAGGGAAGGCTGCGGGCCTGGCAGGACGAGCTTTTCCTGCTTTTCCTTTTGTTGCAGCTGAATTTCGGGACAGGGTTCCTTGCTCCTGATTAAAGGTTTCCTCTGCTGAGTGACCTGAGATGGGAGCAAGGGACAGACTGAGCTGGGGGTTCTGTGGTCGGGGATGGGAAAGCCAGGGTGGGGAAACTGAGGCTTGTGGAAACTGGGAAAGGGGAAACTGGATAGGGAAACTGTGGAGAGGAAAACGGAGGATGTGGAAGCTGCGGATGGATAGGGAAACGGGTTGTAGAAGCTGTGGGTGGCTGGGGAAACTGAGGCTGTGGAGCTCGTCCCTGAGGAGTTAGAAACTCTGGAGTTCGGGGTTTTTGTGAAAAACGCCTCGTCAGCGCCCGCGGGTCGTTAATAATTCACAGAGAGCGTCTGGATCCGGCGGGGCCCGAGCGTGTCTGTCTGTCTACACGCAGGGATGCGCCGGCTCCGCGGGATGCTCCAAATGGAGCTGGCAGCTCGGCTCGGGAAGCATGCTGATAGGATTTTAAAAGCCTGAATGACCTTAAATCCTGCGATGGCTGTCGCTCAGGATAAATTATTTATGTAGCATCCTCAGCTCCTCGGGAGCGGCCAGGAATGTCAGGCTGCAGAGGACAGGGTTTGAATTTGGGAGGGTGTAAGGAGGAACTGCGGGTTTGGATGGGAAGAGAGGGAAGATAAAGGCGCGGGGGCGGGTGTTGGAGAGGTCCAGCCTTGGAAGTCGTTCCCAAACCGGTGCGGCCGCATTTCTGCACCGACATCAGAGGGTGGAAATTCCTCTTGATCTGCAGTTCAAAGCCTCCCTGAGGATGAGGCGCTGCAGCTCGGGCTTGCAAATGTGAAATAGAAATCCGCCCGGAGCCCAAATCCCCCTGAAAAGCGAGGAAATAGGCGGCTGAAGGTCACTGCTGCTGCCTGTCCTGCTCCAGCAGCAATCCCCCCGGGAGGAATGGGATAGGGGCTGCTGCTGGGGAAGGCGTTTCAATTCCCTCCACAGCAAACAGGGACTTAAAAAATGCCTGGAAAACATGGTGTGTCTCCCTGGCTGGGCCGGATCTGCCTAATCTTGCTGCTTTTAGGGGGCAAGGGGCAGCTGAATGTCAAGTTCTTGGGATTTAGTAATGTTTTGATCCCAGGGTTGACAGGGAAGTGATGATCCAAAACACTGCCGAGGGTTCTGTGGCCATGGTGGGCTCCAGCCTGTGGAACAGCAGCTCTGAAGCAGCTTTCCACAGGATGACCTCGATCTCCTGATCTCTCCCTCCTCCCAAGGGACAGCTTTTCACACCTTGTTTTCTTCATGCTTTGCTCAGCTTTTCTGAGGTTTGGTTTGGATTGGAAAAGCAAAGGCACTGTGTAAACCTGCCCCTCCTGCCTCAGCCCAGCTTTTATCTGCTGGTGTCTCTGGATTCAGCTCTTCCCAGTCACTTTCCCTGTGAGCACAGGGAGCTGCCACCATGGCATGTGGAGCCCTCAGAGGCTCCGATGTGTCTTGGAAGGGTCCTGGTAAGGAAGAACAAAGGAGAAGGAGCACAGAGAAGTTGGAGTGTTGTTCACAGGGATAGCTTCTGCCAGGCATGAAGGGGTGCTGGGAGGAGAACTCGCCCCTTTCTTCTTTTCCTGGAGGATTTAGCTCCTGTCTCCCTAATCTGTATCAGCTGGGTCTGTCTTCTTGCACATGAAAGATCCAGGCTGTATTTCAAAGGCACCGTTCCCACCCGGAGCTCTCAGCTTTTCCCAGCCGTGTGCTGAGTTCGGGGCCTCTCGATTTTGGTTTTTCAATGTGACCTTTGCTGTTAATCCCCAGCCTGAACGGGGCCATGCGCCGAAATGGAATGACCTGTTTCTTGGGAATTCAGCTCCACTTTATCCTCAAGCTGCTTTAGCTTAAACTCTTCTCTCTCTTCCTCTCTTTCTTCTAGGTCAGAGCCTGGATCTGAGCACAGGTTTTGCTGTAAGGGCACCTTAGAGGGGAGATAGTGACTCGTGATCTGTTTGTAGAAATACTCCACTTGTCCTACAGGTCCCTGTGGATTGTCCCTGTGGGTTGTCTGGAGCCTGTCTCAGGGTGTCAGCAGGTCACACTGAGATACCCCAGCAGTGCTGGCCTGTCACGGGTGGCACTGGGTGGTTTGTCCCAGCCGACAAACCCCTGTTTGTCTGTCTGTGAGATGCGTCCCTGTCACAGGAGCCACCGAGGGAAGTGTCACCCTGGGAGTAACCAGCTGGCGCAGGAGCAGAGCGGGGACACATTGTGTGACGTTCCCATGGGTCAGGAGCAGAGGTGGTGGCCCTGGCATCACTCCTGTGCTGGCTCAGGGCTGTGACACACGAGCCCAAGTCAGGAGTCTCATTACCTGGCTCATTCCTCAGCTGGATCCCTGCTAATTCCCTCCGGTAGCTGATCCAGCACGGCTGGGGCTCTGCCCGGAGCCACTCGTGCCACCCTGGCCCCGTGATCCCACTGCAGGTGGGAAGGAGCACAGGGAAAAGTGTTCTTGTTCCAACACGTCCCAGACGAGCACGTTCAGAGCCGTCTGTGATCCTGCTCCAGTGGGAAAGGCACAGCTGGATGGGTTTGCTGGGCGTTGTTCCCGACTGAAGTGTCCGGAGGGATTGATGGACGTCGGCTCTTGGGGGCGAAGCCTCGAGCTCAGACTGGGGCGAAGGAGCCCCACGTTTGTTACGGGAGGGCACTGGGGCCCTGGGAGCCTTGGGTGACTTGGAAAATGCCGTGAGATAGAGGGAGGAATGTGTTCCTGATGAAGCTATAGCTGAGGAGTTCTCACAGGGTAGAAGCGTTGATTTTAATTAAAAGGCAGTTTAAGTACTTATTTATTTCTCTGAACCCCAGAGCCAGTGGTTTGCTGGAGGGGAGGGGAACTGCTGCTGTGGCAGCCATGCTGCTTCCCGTTCTCACACCTTGGGACTGTCTGACAGAGAATTGATCTGTGTCCTGTGGGATTAGGAAGTTGTAGTTTATCTAGCAGGAGATGAGTGTGAGAAGGGATCTGTTAATACCTGGTACAAACCTGAGTCATAAAGGAACTTTCCCTGTGGTGGGGGCTGTTCCTGTGCCCTCTGTCACCTGCCCTGGAGGTCAGGCCTCAGAAATCGGAAGTTTCAGGTGTGAAATTGCCCTGTCCTTTCCTCCTGTTGTGGTTCCCGTTAGTGACTGTGGAATAGGTTTTCCTGTGGGAAGGACATCTGTGGCCCAGAGAAGGACATTTGTCCCCTGCCTCAGGGTCTGCCCCTAGCGCCTGGGACTCTCTATGCGGTGAGCAAGGCCTCCAGTCATCACATTCCTATTCCCTGAGCCGGTGCTACGGGAGGCTCTACCTGAGCACTGCTGTCAGCAGCACGAGGGCCTGTGACCTCCCAGTGATTCAGGCTCCTCTTCCTGTCCCCGCTCCCTCCGTGTTCTGTCTCCAGTGCCGACCAGAGCTGCCGGGCCCTGCGGAGTCCTGGGAGCTGTTCCAGGTGAGCCTTGGTGCCAGAAAGGTTCATTCTGGGCTTCTGATGAGTTGAGTTGGAGCGCTGCCAGATCCGTGCTGGGAAAGCTGGTTTTTCTGATTGCTTGGACAGCTTTGAGGGGGCTTCGGAGTTGTGGGGCACAGAGAGCCTTCAGTGCCGGGGGGTTATTGATACAGGAGACAAGAGGTCGGGAAATTCAGGGATGGGAGCCACAGGACAGTCCTGTGCTACTTTGTGCCACTCTGGCTGCTGTGGAGTCGGAGCCATCTGGCAGATTTGCCCTGACCATAGATGGAGAGGCCATGGGACCATGTGCCAGTGCTGGTGGGCTACTGTCACACTCCTATGTGAGCAGCCTCTGGCTGCAGCTGGAGGAGCTGGATGGATGGTGCAGGATCTGCTTGGCCGGGTTTTGTCTGCCGATCGAGGTGGTTGTGTGAGACTTGTCCTGGGTTTTGATTGCAGGCGCTGTGGGGGCCCTGGGGATTGAGGTGGGGATGTGCTGGCTCCCACCTCTGAGATCTGCTGCTCCAGGGTGTTGGGACAGCCTGGGAGAGCAGCTCCAGCTGCTGCTGTGCACGAGCTCCGGGCACAGGGCACCAGCACAATTCCCCAGGGCTGTGTTTCACCACCGGCTTTCCCTGCATTCCCTGACCGCTTCCTCCCTTCCCGCAGGCATGAGTGCCCAGGCCTGCCCCCAGCACTGAGCAGCCGGAGCCGCCAGGATGCCGATCCCTCCTCCCCCGCCGCCGCCCCCCGGCCCCCCGCCACCCCCCACCCTCAGTCAGGTAGGGGTCACCTCGCTGGGTGGGGAGGTGGCCTGTCCCCACATGGGGCCACTTGCCGGAGGAATTGCTACCGGAGAAAGCTGGCTGTGGCAGGGGTGGGATGTTCCGGGAGGTGGGAATGTGGAGTTGGGCTGTTCCTGTGGCAGGGGGTCCCAGGGAGGTGCTGACCTGCTGCTCCTCTCCAGGCGAACACGGAACCGCCGAAGCTGAGCCGAGAGGAGCAGCGAGGCCGTGGGGCTCTCCTGCAGGACATCTGTAAAGGGACCAAGCTCAGGAAAGTGACCCAAATCAATGACCGGAGTGCACCCATACTGGAAAGTGAGTCCCCAGAAGGCTCCCAACCCCATGCTGGGCACTGCTGTGCCTTCAGGGCGCTTGCCCATCTGGTCCCCAGCAGCTCCTCATTGGAGGAGCGGATAATTCCAGGCTTAACCTCTTTGCCTCCCTCCTTTCAGAGCCCAAGGGCAGCGGCAGCAGCAGCTACAGCTCCAGCTCAGCCGCCATCCAGCCCAAGGGCGGCCTCTTCCAAGGCGGCGTTCCCAAGCTCAGACCTGTGGGAGCCAAGGACAGCTCAGGTAATGGCCACAGGCCCGTGGTGTGTGTGGGGGTCCCTGGGGAGGGCCCTGAGCAGGAAGGGGTTCAGGATCTCACTGTGTATCCCTGGGGATTTTAGCTACTCTGAGGCAGGACCCGAAATCACATCCCATGCATGGCACAGGCCAGCTATGCCCTCCTTGAGCTTCAGTCCCACACACAGACCTCTTGGAGGTCGCAGGAGTTTCGTGTATTGCTGAACTCTTCGTGTTCTCTGTGGTGGCCACAGAGCAGAGTGGTGAGAGAGGAGCCGTGTGTGGCTGTGCTCAGTGCCAGCTCCCTGCGTGTGCCAGACAGCCATCCCTGTGGCCTGGCCCTCCTCAGCCGTGGCTCTGTGCAGGGACAGGGCACTGCTCTCATGCCGTGCCCGACCCCCTCACTGTGCTCTCCTTCCCCACAGACAGTTCTGCTAAACAAACACTGCAAGTTCCTGGCTCCCGAGCAGCTGCTCCCAGGCCCCCAGTGCCAGCCGGCAACAGCCGCCCTCAGGACGATGCCGACAGCAGCCGGGGGTCCCCACCGGAACTGCCGCGCACTCAGAGGCCCTCCCTGCCTGACCTGTCCCGGCCTGGCACCGCTGGCGGCACCGGCATGAAGCACAGCTCCTCAGCCCCACCGCCCCCACCGCCAGGACGCCGCGCCGCCGCGCCCCCGGCCCCCCCTCCAGCACACGCCAAGGCCTCGCCCTACAACCGGGAGAAGCCACTGCCACCCACCCCGGGACAGCGCCTGCCCGGCAGCAGGGACGGACCCCCTGCCCCACCACCCATCAAACCCCCCCCTTCCCCAGTCAGTCTCCGGTCGGGCGCTCAGGGCCAGTCTCTCGCCCCTCCACCTCCCCCTTACCGACAACCCCCCGGTGTCCCCAACGGCCCTTCCAGCCCCAGCAGTGAGTCGGCTCCGGAGCTGCCACAGAGACACAACTCCTTGCACAGGAAGGCACCCGGCCCGTTGCGGGGTCTGGCACCGCCGCCCCCCACTGCTGCCTCCCCGTCCCTGCAGAGCAGCCGCCCCCCACCGCCGGCCAGAGATCCCCCAAGCCGTGGAGCAGGTAAGAGCCACTCGCTCTGCGGTGCCTGGGGACAGCTGGGGTGATCAAGGGTTGGTGGGAGGTGATGGGCAAGAGTTGGCTTTGGAGCACAGCAAGGCTTTTGCATGTGGTGTAGGGGCCGAGCTGGGGCAGGAGTTGCAGTGCCACGTTTAACTCGTGTCCCTGGTCGTGTCCCATGACCATCCAGCTCCTTCCAGTCCTGGTGCTGACTCCTGCCTGTGCTCTCCTGGGTTGGGAGATCAGAACATTGCAGAGCGTAGCTCCCCTGAGCTTCCTGAATGTTACTGGGAGGGTGCAAAAAGCTATGGCAGAGCAGAGAGAAGCCTTTCCCTGGGTGTGCAGCCCTTGGGAGCATGTCCCCATGGCTGAGACTGGTGTTGGCTGTGTCCCGGTGCCCCCCCCGTGCACTCCTGGGCTCCCCGTCCAGACCGCAGCTCCTGCCTGGGCCCCTGCCAAGCCACTCCGTCCTTCTGGCCCTGCCAGAATCCCTCCTCAGAGCTACAGCTGGGGATCTGCTCTGTCAGCCCGGGTGTAATTAGGCTAATGAGGAGCACGAACTGCCACGGAGCCTCTGCTGGAGGCTGGGCAGGAGTGAGAGGTGGGTCAGAGGGGCTGTGCGTCCTGTGTCCAGTGTCACTGCCTTGGTGACACTGCGGATGTGGCTTCCAGTGCTGGCAGGCAGCATCTTGGCTCCATGTGGAGCTGCTGCCCTGAGACTCGGGGATGTGCGGGGTCGTAGCTGCTCCTAGGATCCCCTCTAGTGCAGAGGCCCTGTGCCCAGTGTGGGTTGGAAGCACGTGGGGCTGGAGCAGCCCCCCGGGTGGTTGGTGAGCTGGGGGGCAGCAGGGCTTGCTGGTCCCTGCACTGCAGCTGGTTGAGGGATGAGGAATGCAGATGTCAGGAGCGAGCAGGAAATCTCTGGGCACGCGTAGGAGCATCCCTGGGCCGCAGTCTGGCACAGCACTGGCCCAGAACGCTCGGGGGATGTCCCTGGGTTTGCCCCGGGAATGCCGCGTTGTGCTGACCCCGCTGTCCCTTCCCTGCAGCTCCGCCGCCCCCCCTGCAGATGCTGCGGAACGGAGGGCGCGACGCCCCCCCGCCCCCACCCCCCTACAGACTGCACGGCCCCGCCGAGCCCCCCAGCCGGGGAAAGCCCCCGCCGCCCCCCACCCGGACCCCGGCCGGGCCGCCACCGCCACCACCGCCCGTGCGGAACGGGCACCGGGACTCCATCTCCACCGTCAGAGCATTCCTGGGTGAGTGGGACCCCCACGGATCCCCCTCGGAGCCGAGCCCTGTGGCTTTGGCCAGGCTCCCCCGGAGCTCACTTCCCTCTCCTGCCCCTTCTGCCATTTCTTCGCAGATGACTTTGAATCCAAATATTCCTTTCATCCCGTTGAAGACTTCCCAGCCCCAGAGGAATATAAATACTTCCAGAGAATCTACCCCAGCAAAACAAACAGAGGTGAGGAGGAGGGGGTGTCCCAAATTCCCTCTTCCCCTCCAGTGCCCTGGGGACTTTCACTGTTCTGTTTGTCCCTGCACAGGGTGGGTGGTGCAACGGCCATGCCCTGAGCTCTGCCTGTGTTCTAGGGGTGCTGAGCCCCATTCTCAGGGGTACCTCTCTTTGCTGCAGGGGAGCTAGAAATTTGGGCTGAGTGAACGCCCTATCCCACCGGCTCCTGGTTTGCCTGCTTGGAAATGCTGCAGGGCTCATTCCTGCCTTTGCTGAGCACCATTGGTACCAAAGGCGATCTCGAAGGACCCCGCAGCCAGAGCCACGGCTGGGCAGGGGCTGGGGGGATGTGGACCCTATGTGTATGCCAGGATAGTCTCAGAGCACCAGTGCTTGGACCTGGCAGAGCTCAAAGTGCCCTTGGTGCTGCGCGTCAGCGCTGCGGATCCCGGCGGAGACTCCGGGGAGAATGGGATGCTCGTTTATTTTTAGAGCCATGAATGTTTAATGCGGGTTTGAAAAGCCCCGAGCTCGGTGCGGCTGCAGCGGCTGCTGCCAGGCGCAAATCCCAGGCTCCAGATCTCCGCGGGGAGGTCGGGGGGGGGCCGGCAGCTGGCGCGGGGGTGTGGAGGAGGGAAAGCAGACGTGCTGGATCCGGCTCTGCGGAGCTCCCGCTTCCAACAGGCTTCCTTGTCTTCCAGCTACGCGTGGGGCTCCCCCTCTGCCCCCCATCCCCAGGTGAAACCGAGCTGTGCAGGTGGATTGTTCCAGAGCAGAGACATGGACCTCCTTCCCCTTCCTCAGCCGGACCCCCCCAGCTCCCAGCCCCCCGGATCCTGCATGACACACTCCCAGCCTCTCCGGTTTTCCCAGGACAAGCGGATCTCCCCAGTCCAGCGTGCTCCGCCAGCCCTGCCTCATCTATGCACCCCCAGGATTCAGTGACCTCGTGGCAAGCCTGGATGGGTCCATCCCTCATTCCTCCTCATGGATCCTGGGTTGGGATCTGCCTGGGAGCCGGGCACGGGACTTGAGGCCAAGCCGTGTGCTGGCTGTTGGGACCAGGGGGCCTCATGGAGAGGGGCTGGGGTCAGGCAGGGAGTGGACACGCTGTGAGACCCCCAGAGTGAGGGGAAACAGGGACAGGCCGGCAGAGCCTCGTTATCCTGGGAAAGCCTGTTGTCCAGGTGGAACCTTGTTATCCTGGCACAGCCCATTGCTTTTTTGCACAGGAGCCAGTGGAGGCGGGGGGGGGGAACGTGAGTGGGACCATGCAGGGACACCTCGACAGCACCGGGCTGGTGGGGACCCTCTTTCTCTGACCCCACAGGGGGGACACCCCCATGTACCCCCCTCAAAACCACTGCTCCCCTGGCACTCCCCCCCACGGTTCCCCTCGCTCTCACTGCTGACTCCCCCCTAAACTTGAGCATTTTAACAAGAAAACACTAATTACATGGCGAGGGGGGCTGTTTGTGCTGGGTCTGGTGCATCGGGGGGCACGTTGGGGGGCCCTGGGAGCCGGTGATGTTTTGCCTTACACTCCCTGTCCGACGGGTGGTCCCGGGGCGGGGGTCACACTAACGTAATTACTGATCTCTTTGTACCATAGCAGGAAGGGCACGGGGTGCAGGGGGGTCACTCCTGCAGACGGGTTTGGGGCTCATTTAGGGGATTTTTTCTATGATGATGGACCTTCCCCTGTTGAAGCTGGAGCAAGTTGGGTGAGGGGTGAGTGGGGGGTTTCTCTGGAGAATGAGCCCCCCCCAGTGCTGCCCTTTGGGTTAAATAAAGGTTCAACACGGTTCTGCCCCTCCTGGAGCGAGGGGCCCTTTTAAAAGGGAACAGTGGATTTTGGAGGAGCTGGAAATTACATTTAAATAAAAGTAATAAAGTGATAAATGACATCAAGGACACTGTCTAAGGGGAGGTCCTCAGGAACCCCTTTTCTTTCTTGGAGGTGATGCCCCAAGGGCTGGGGGCAGGGCACTTTGGCAGACAGAGTGGAGGGTACTGAGAGCACACAGAAGCAGCAGGAAGGCAGGATCGGGGTTACTAGTGGCACTGGGACCACCGGGAAGGAGGATTGTGGGTACTGGGAGCAGGGGGAGGGGGATTGACGGGTGTGAGGATTGGGAGCATGGGATAAGCGCGGTGGGGAATACTGGGAGGAGGGGTGAAGAGTACTGGGAACATGGAGAGACAAGATTAGGCGGCAGTAGACAGGCGGTAGAGGAGGAACTGGTGGCACTGGGAATAAGGGGAAGGCGGGGTTGGGGGTTGCGAGCCCTGGCAGCACTGGGGGGTACTGGGAGCACTCAGGCAGACCACAGCTCCCAGCATGCCTCGCGCGCCGCACTCGGCACCTTCCGCCGCGCCTCGGGTACCCTCGCTGATTGGCTGCTGTGTTGTGGCCCTTCCTCCGTTCTCGGCGATTGGCGGCTGCGGCAGCGGCACAGCCAATGGGGCCAAGGGGGCGGGGCCAGCTCGGTCTGGTGGCGGGAAGTGCGGAGCCGGGGCTCATTTGGCGCGAGAAGGTTGGTGGCGTTAGCGCGGGGGACGCGGAGGGGACCTGAGGAGGTTTGGGGGGCATGGGGGTCAGAGATGAGGGGCAGCGCAGTGGGGACTGGGACTAGGGGGCAGGGGGTGGCCGGGAACCGCGGGGCTGGCGGTCTTTCTCACTTGACCGGGGTCCCGCCCTCTGACCGCTGTCCTCCACCGGTAGCCCCCGCCATGGCCAGCAGCAGCCCGCAGAGCCAGCCCACCATCAACTTCCCCCGCACGAGGAGCGCCCGCCGCCTCGCTGCCCCCTCGGCCAAGAGCGACCCCGACGCCCCTGCTCTGCGCCCCTCGCCGCGTTCCAAGACCTCAAGCCCCGCCGACCCCGGCCAGGCCACCCCGGGCACACGCTCAGGCCGGGCCACAGCGCAGCCCCTGAGCCCCAAAGTGCAGCCCCTGAGCCCCCGCAAACGCCTGGGTAAGTGCTTCCGCCGAGACCCCCCCAGGAATGACAGGGGGTGCATCCCCCTTCGCACCTCGGGGAGCTGGGGCAAACAGATGGGCCCAGCCCCGTCTGGCTCTAGTCCACATGCATTTGTGGCTTCACCCCCATTTCGGGAGGAAGAGCTACTCACGTGGGACTTTTTGGAGGGGCTGAAGCACAAAATCCCCCAGGGACAGTGGCCCCGTGTCAGCACGTTGTATTGCCCTTGCAGGTGATGACAACCTGTGCAATGTCCCCCATGCCCTACCTGGCTCCCCAGCCAAGCGCAGCAAGGAGAACCGGGGCCGTCGCCTGCTCTTTGGGGACCCCTCGGCCTCCCCCGAGCAGCCCAAGAGCCCGGGGCCATCCCCGCGGAGCAGGGGGCCAGAGACCCCTCGGAGCTCGGGGCTCAGCGGTCAGCACCCACGCACCCGGCTCTTCAGACAGGAAGGTGAGTGTGGGCAGAGCTGGATATGGGGTTATGGATGGGATATGGGGGGATGCAGGGATGGGATAGGGATTGGGAATATGGATAGGGTGGGATAGAGTTGAAAGTGGAGCAAAGGATGGGGGTTGGGGATAGGAATGGGAGTGAGGTGGGGGACAGAGCCAGGGATAGGGATGGGTATATAGAGCTGGGGATAGATATGAAGGCAGGGATGGGGATGGGGACATGGATGGGGATGATGATCAGTTGGGATGGCGTCCCAGCAGTGCCACATCCTTCCCTGAATCCTCTTGCTTCCTGTACAGGTACCTGTTACCAGCAGGTCAAGCAGGTGCTGCATGCAGGCGTGCCCGACCGGCTCCAGGGCAGGGAGCAGGAGACTGGGATCCTCCGGCAGTTCCTGCGGGAACACGTCCTGGGGCGCCGTCCCGGCAGCCTCTACGTGTCCGGAGCCCCCGGGACTGGGAAAACAGCCTGTCTGAGCCGTGTTCTGCTCGACTGCAAGGTGTGTGCCATGGCCACAGCCGTGGGGCTGCTGTGGGGGCTGGGGGCAGTGGGATGGGGCTAGTGTAACATTCCCATTTCCGCAGGACGAGCTGGCCAGGAGCAAGACTGTGGTGCTGAACTGCATGGCACTGGGCAGCCCCCACAGCGTCTTCCCTGCCCTGGCACAGCACCTGGGGCTGCCCGTGGCCACTGGCCGGGAGCGTGTCCGGAGCCTGGAGAAGCATCTGACGGCCCAGGGGCCCATGGTGTGAGTTCCCTGTCTCTGGTGGGTGGAGTGGGATCCCCCTGGATGCCAGCCAGGAGAGGCAGGCTAGCAGCAGCTCTGCCTTCCCTGCTTGGAGTGCTGTGAGGGGGCAGAGCAGGGGTTGATCTGGGCTCTCCCACAGCCTCCTGGTGCTGGATGAACTGGACCAACTGGAGAGCAAAGGCCAGGACGTGCTCTACACCCTCTTTGAGTGGCCCCAGCTGCCCAGTTCCAGGCTCGTCCTCGTGGGTGAGTGTGCGGAGTGTAGCACTGCTGCCCTGGGCACCCTCCCTCCCCCCACGCAAAAGAGGGGTTGATGGGGACTTGTCTTTGCAGCCCCCTCCTGCTCCCTCTTTGGAGAACAGCCCTCATCCTCCTCTTCCCCTCTCCCTGCAGGATTGGCCAATGCCCTGGACCTGACAGACCGCAGCCTGGCCAGGCTGGGAGTCCACACAGCCGGCAGCCCCCAGCTGCTGCACTTCCCACCCTACACCAAGGAGCAGCTCACCTGCATCCTGCAGGAGCGGCTGGGGCAGGTGGGGACACAGGGAGGACAGAGGGTGGGGCATGGGGTCCTCTGCCCACATGGGTGGCAGCACTGATGGCCCTGGTGCCTCACAGGTGGCAGGTGACCCCGTCGTGGACTCTGCTGCTCTCCAGTTCTGTGCCCGCAAGGTCTCTGCAGTCTCCGGTGATGCCCGCAAGGCCCTGGATGTTTGTAGGTCAGTGCGTGCCCCAAAACCTGGTGGTGCCAGGGCCAGCTTGGTCCCTGTGGGTCTCCATGGCTTCCCTGCACCAGGGTGCTTGTGCCAGGGGTGCACCGTGCTCTGCCTGGTGCTCAAGGCTGTCCCTCCCCAGGCGTGCCGTGGAGGTGGTGGAGCTGGAGGTGCGAGGCCAGACCCTGCTCAAGCCACTGCCTGGGGGTGAGTCACTGCTGCCAGAGCCAAAACCCTTGGGGGAGCTTTTCAGTGGGAGTCTGGGCTCCCTTTGTGGGGCACTTTTCTCCACTACCAACTCTGTTTTCTTACTTCCTTGGGATCCTTTCTCTGTCGCACAGGTGACTCCCCAGTGTCCCCCGTCCCCAAGCGCGTGGGGCTCCTGCACGTCTCCCGGGTGCTCTCAGAGGTGTTTGGGGACCGGCTGGCAGGAGGGTCCCAGGGTGCCCAGGACACCTTCCCGCTGCAGCAGAAGGTGCTGCTCTGCTCCCTGCTCCTGCTTACCCGGCGCTTGCAGACCCGTGAGGTGACCCTGGGGAAGGTGAGTGGCAGTGGGACCCTCTCAGGGCTGGACCTGGTCAATGGGTGGGTGTCCCTGGGGTATCTCTTGGGTGCTTTCCTGTGGTGTAACCCCCCCTGCCCTTCCCAGCTCCACGACACCTACAGCCAGGTGTGCCGACGGCAGCAGCTTCCCGCAGTTGACCAGGCTGAGTGTCTGTCCCTTGTCGCCCTCCTGGAGTCCCGTGGTGTCCTCGAGCTCAAGAGGGCCAAGGAGGCCCGGCTGGCCAAGGTACCATGGGATGGTGAGGTTGGGTCTGGTGGCAGCACTGGGGTGCAGTGATGGGACATGATCCAGTGGTGGGACTGGGGCAGGGTCTGGCAGCACGGTGCTGAGCATCCCTGTTCTCCCACTCAGATTTCCCTGACGCTGGAGGAGGCAGCGCTGGAGCACAGGCTGCAGGACACAGCACTAGTGGGCAGCATCCTGGCCCAGGGACTGCATTAACCCCCCTGCACCCTCCCCATGGCCCCAAGGAGGATTTCACTGCTGTGGCAAGAGCAGACAAGTGGATCCCAAGATCTGGGGCATTTGTCAAGTTCTGCCCTGGGCTGTCAGTCTGGGGTATTTTTATTAATATTTTTAATATAATAATATTATTAATGTTATATTGTAATTTCTGCATGATGGGAGCTTAGGCGGGAGGCTGAGACACCCCCCAGTCCCTTTGCAGGGAGTGGTGGGTGCTCCTGGCCACCCTTGCCACCCTGATGTGTGATCCTGAGGTCCAGTGTTGCTCCTGCCATGAATTAAGGACCATGTTTGCTCCCAACTCTTTCAGAGCCCTCTGAGGCCCTCCACAACCTTCATCACCACTCTGGCTGCAGGGAGAATCTTCCCAGTGCCAGCCCTGCTCTGGGTCCCAGTGCTGGCAGTGGCAGAGGGGGTGCAGGGATCCCTGGAGGGGGACAGGACTGGGGGATCCCTTTATCTCCTGCCATGAAATAAAGTTGTTTTAATTGAGCTCTGGCTTCTGCCCCCCTGTTTAACCCCTCTTCCCCTAGTCCCTGCCTGTCCCACGCTATGGGGACCTGGTCCTGTCCTCCCCAACCCATCTCCTGGGCTCCAGCCCCAGCCTCAGCTCCTGGCCCCAGCTCCTCCATTTCTGTTAAATAATGGACGCTTTGACCTAATTTTGCAGCTTCCTCATCACGGGGGGGCTCCAAATGGGGGTGGGGGCGGGGAGTGAGAGGGGATGAGGCTCTGCTTGTGCCCCACATCCCTCCATTCCACCCTACCTCTGCCATCCCATCCTGTCCCCCAGGACCCCTGGCTGCCCCTCAGCAGCTCCTGGCCAGGCATGGGGCGTTGGTGCTGGGGGATGTGAATGGTACTGGAGTCCCCCGTGTGCCTCAGTTTCCTTGTGGCCCCAGGGGATTGCTCTGCCATGTCCCAGCTCCACCCCGGCTCTGCCCCTCAGCTCTGTGGCATCCCTGCAGGTCACAGGACACGGGGACATTTGCATCGGGTGCCCAGGACAAGGACACAAAGGGGAAGCCTGGTGGGTGCCACCACAAGCTGGGCAGCCCTCTCTCTCCACTGTTGCAGGGCCAGGGGACACCTTGGGGACACGTCGGTTCCCGTTGGCCATGGGGATCAGCGAGGAAACCGAGACAGGGGGGGCACGGGGGAATCTGGGAGCCCCGGGGGCCCCGAGCAGAGCAGGCTCAGCCCTCGCTGCCGGCGCTATTTATAGCCGGCACTGCCATGTGTCGGACGTGTGCGGCCGCACGGGCGGGCGCCGGGGTCAGCCCAGGCTGTGCCTGCTCTGGGCTGTGTCCCGGTGCCCTCACCACATCAGGGGCCTTGGGGGACCTTGTCCCTGCCCCTCCCCACATCATGGGGCTCAGCGGGCACCGTGACCCAGCCACCTATCACCAGGCTCTGGGGCTGAGTGGGTACTGGCGCCATCCTGCCTGTGGGCAGAGCTGGGGTCTGGGGGTCCCCAGCTCCCCACAGGCCATGGCGGCCACATCCTGCCCTGTGCCAGCCTCAGGGAGTGACGCAGCCCCACGGCACATGGTGACATGGCACACAGTGACAGTGTCAGGAAGGAAGCGCCTGGCAGCGTGCGGGTCCGTGGTGACGCAGTGGTGATGCAGGCAGGCATCCTTCTCCATCTCTTCCCCCCGGTTGCTCCATCCCTGGCCCCCCATGGTGGTGGGTGACGTGATGGTGGCACAGGCAGGTGCAGGCAGGGCACTAGGACATCCCCACATCTGGGCTAGACTGGCTGTTGTGGGCACCCCACAGCGAGCCTGGAGGGCTGCCAGTCCTGGCGCTGTTCCTGAGGTGTCCTGGCTGTGTGCATGAGGATGGGGACAGCAGAGCAGTGTAGGGGACATGGCCCCCCTTGCCATGCCAGTGCCAGCTCCAGCTCCACTCTGCCGCAGTGGATGAAAAATCGATGGCGCAGCTGGATCCAGGCGCGTGGGTGCCGGAGCTCCCGCTGGAGCCGTTTGTCACCGTGGGCTGGCAGTGCTGCGGTGGGAGCAGCGTGGCAAGGGGACACGCTGGGACACCCAGCAGTGATTTGGGGAGGCTGAGGGGGCCGCTGGGGTCCTGCCTCTCCACTCCAGCACACGTGTGCCCATGTCCCCTGTCCCTGCACACACGTGCCATGCCCATGGGGCGGGGCAGTGCCCAGCTGTGCCGTGGGCAGCCCCACGCACGCGTGTCCGGCCCGAGTGCGCGGCGGGGGCTCGGTGTCCCCTCGGCGGTGTCCCCGGTGCCCCGGCTGCCTTGCTGTCCTCCCTTGCACTCTCCTTACATAAGTGGCCACGTGGCGGGCACGGCCGCCTCCCGCCGCGCCGTCACCGCCGGCACCCAGATTCCATCTGACAGCCCCTTTCCGCTCGGCTGCTCCCGCCTGGCACCGGGGCCGGGGGTGCGGGGCAGGACCCCGTGCGACCCCGCCGCGCCCGGTCTGTGGGGCCTCAGTGGGATGGGGACACGGCCACCCTGTCCTCGTGGCACCTCCTGCCGCGCCCTGGCACCCGCTGCTGTCCTGCCCGCCCCGCTGCCGGGGCGCTGCCGGGCCTCGGTGCCGCGACGCCACGGGACAGACGGGGCTGGGCCCCATGGCCGGGCAGGCTCCGGCTGGTGATGGGCTCAGTCCCGTGGGGTTGTGCTCGGAGGTCCCTGGTGCCCGGCAGCCGTCCCGGTGGGAGCAGAGGGGGGTCGGGCTGGCCGCTGTGCACATCTGGGAGTGATTTGGCACATTCCACTGGGCTGAGCACATGCCGGCGCCTGGGCCTCGCCGCCGCGGCCCTGGTGTGTGCGGGGAGGGGGCCAGAGGCTGCTCCAGGCCCTGGCTGCCCACAACCGGCCAGGGTGTCCAGTTTTGTTCTGGTGAGCACACGAGGGAAACTGAGGCACGGGAATGTGCTGAATGGCCCGGTGGGCACCACCCTCCTGCGTGGGCACTGTGGGATCCTGACAGGTACCCAGGGGTCCTGGGCAGTGGGGGGCCAGCGTGACTCCCCCTGGGGATGTGCTGATGCTGCCTACACTCCTCACGTGTGTGTCTTCCTGCCCCACTGCCCTTCTAGCCCTGGTGCCACAGGGTCTGGACTGTGCTGTTGGGTGTAGGGCCTTGGGTGCCCTTTCTGGCCTCCCAGAACGTGGCTGGGTAGCCCGTGTTCTTGTATCCATCGCCATCCCCTTCCTAGAATCATGCTCTCTCCAGGGACAGACAGAGCAGGGAATCCCCCTGGAACCAGGCACTCTATATCCCTAGGGTGCCATAGGTACCCTCAGCCCTTCCCCTCTGAGCTCTCCCCTCTTTCCCCAGTGTGTTTCCATCTCTTCCCTGAACACCTGGAGCACCCGCCCTGTATTTTCCCCCATGTGTGTGCCCCAGTCCCCCACCCGGGGGGTGGATGTGCGTATCCAGAGGCAAAGAAGAGGGAAGCGGGCTGAGGGGGGGCGTTGGAGCATCTCCTCCTGTGAGACTGGGGAAAGAAGGGTAAGGGGGGCGTCGAGGCTGCGGTGAGCGGCCCCTTTAAGAGCCCCCCCCCCCCGGCGCGGCGCGCGCACCCACTTTCTCCCCTTCCGCTTTCTGGAGACTTCAAAGAGTTACAAAGCAGGGCTGGCCCCGCCCCCGACCCGCCCCCGCCCGCACCCCATTGGCCGGCAGGGCGGAGCGGGGGCGTGGTCACCGGGAGGGGCGTGGCGTCATAACGCTTCCCCCCGCCCTCCGCCGCCGCCGCCGCCGCCGCTGCCGCCGCCGCCCCGCCCGGCCCAGCCCCGGGTAAAGTTTCCCCGCGAGCACATGACTCGCAATGGCCGCGGCCGCCGCTCGGTGAACCCCCCCGGGAACCCCTACCCCACCCTTCCCTTACCCCTCTAAGCCGGGGCGAATCCCCCCTTTTCCCCGCTCCTTCCCGGTGCCGCCGCCATGCAGCCACCACCGGGAACTCCCCAGGTTTAAGGATTTCGGTGTTGGAGTCTCCGTGAGCAGGTAATGAGGGGTCTCTGGATCTATCCGTGGGAGCGGGATTGGGAAGGAGGGTCTTGATGCGGCTCGAGTACCGCCTCTGGGGATCCCCCTCCGGTAACGGGTGATCCCGGGGTTCCCGCAGCGGGGGAGGGACTCCGCCGGGCTGCGGCTGCCGGGAGCACTGGAACCGCAGCGGGTTCGGGATCGCGGCTTTGGCCTCTGCCTCTTACACTGGGCTTGGGGGTGCTGGAGTTCCCTCTCTCGGTACCGACCGCTTGGGCGCTCCCGAGCGGTAGTGCTGCCCCCCCACCCCGGGACGGGCTCCGGGGAGGCTCCGGTAGCCTCCATGCCCCACCGGGGACCGGACGATCGCCACACAGCGCGGTGCTGTGGAGACCTCCCTGGGATTACCGGGCTCTCCTGGGCCGCCGGTGTGCGCAGCCACATTCCCCCCACCACCTTCCCGCGGCGGGGGGGTGTGGGGAGGGGGGCTGGGGCCGCTTCCCCTTTTCGGGGTGCGGCGGGGCCGGGGCCCGGCGGGGGAGCGGGGCCGGGAGCGCGGGGGGCGGTGGGGGCCGGGGGGCGGGAGCGGCGTCTGCGCCGTTTCCTGGCCGGCGGGCGGAGGAAGCCATCGCTCTGCGCGGCTGACAGGGCGGCGGCGGGCGGGGGGGCCCGGGGGAGCCGGGCGGGGGGCGGCGGGGCCGGCGAAGGGACCGTCGGCCGCCGCCTCCCTCCCGCAGCAGCTGCTCGGGGCCGGGCCGGGGGCGGCGGAGCCCCCGCGGGCTCTGGACGGGGGTGGGTGGGTGGGGGTGCTGTCCCCCGGGTGCTCGACCCCGACAGAGCGAGGACCCCCCCCGGGGGCGGGGAGCAGCGCCCCGGACTGCGGCGGGCCAGTGCGGAGACAAATCTGTGCCTCTGTCCCCCAAATCTGTGCCTCTGACCTTTGACCTCATTGGTGGCAGGGGCCGCCCCGCAGCGCGGTGGGTGCTGGGGGGGACGAGGGGGTTCCCCAAACCGGTCCCCCCGTTCCGGGGAGCCGGGCAGGCACCGGCTGGTGGCTCCGGGTGCAGCACCCGCCGCGTCCTCGCGCCGGGATTAGCGGGTGACGGCTCGGTGGCTTAGCGGCCCCGCGGCCACTGCTCCCGGGCCATATGTCACCGGTGGGCCCCCACCCTGCCCTTGGGGGTGACCTTGCTGCGTCTCGAGGATGCGCCTGCTCTCGTGGGTGCTCGCACCAGGGATGTTCGTGGGTGACCCGATGGATGTCTGGCCCCTTTGCCCATTGCTCGCGCTCCCCCCAGGTGACACGGCCACCGACAGTGGGATGGCAGGAGCAGGGTAGTGCCCTGTGCCTTATCCGGCGCTGCCTGATGCCTGTGGCTGCTCCATCCCACAGGGACGCCTGGGTTCACCCAGCTGTCCTCGTACATCCTCCGTGTCCCCGCACTTGGTCTCTGTGGCAGGAGCAGCGTCGCGGCCGCGGTGCCTGGGGACGGCTGTGCCACCGCCACCGCCTGCCCTGCGGCGCTGGGATTCACCATCCCGCCGCTCCAGATCTATTTATATCCAGGAGGTTCTGGTGTGACAACGTGCCACATTTGGCCGCGCGTGCCCTGAGCCAGCGTGCCCTCAGCCACCGTCCTGGCAATGTCCAGCGCCGATGTCAGTGCTGCCATGAAGAAGGAGGCTGGGTTCTGGGGTCCCCCAGCCCTTTTTGGGGCGCTGCTGCAGCACGTCAGGGCTGGGTGAACTGTGAGTTCCCTGCAGTGCGTGCCTGGAGCCTCAAGGTGCCCCATGCCATGGGGCACCCCTGTGCCGCAGGGCCCCCCCGGCAGCGCCAGCCCCGGGGGGGGCGCAGCGGGTGCGGGGGGTGCGATCATATCTGCGGTGACACATGTGCTGATTACGGAAAATGGGTTAATCTCCCTGCGGCTGGAGGCGGCTTAGCGGGGGGTGGCTCGTGGCAGGGCCCGGCGAGGGGCCGCGTGCGCCCGCCGTGGCCTCCGCTGTCCCCACTGAGCCCCGGCTGCCAGGCAGTGACAAGGGACATGGCAAGGGGACGTGGCAGCGGCACACGGCTGCCTGCCCGCCCGCAGCCAGCCTGGGCGCGATGCGGTGGGTCGCGGTGGCTGCGGCGCGGAGCGGTTTGGCTCCCCCCAGGTACATCAAGTCTCTGCTCTCGGGAGCCTGCCCAGGCTGGGGGCACCGTGCCACCAAATCCCGGTGTCCGGGGGTGTCGCACAGCCGCCTGCCCGCCGTGTCCCCCCGCGCTGTGTCCCGAGCGGCCCCGTGCCAGCTGCACTTGTCTGCCGGCTGTCGCCGAGCCAGCGAGGGCTGTCTGGGGCCGCGCTGTTCCCGGCACGCCATTCCCAGGGCGCCGGCTGCCGCCGCAGCCTCGGCTAAAAACAACCGGGACTGCCGCGAGTGGCTGCCGGAGCACCATCCCCCTGCATCCCGGGAACCCCTGGGGAGCTGGGATGAACTGGGATGGGGCGCTCTGGGGCCGTGAGCCCTAGGCCTGCGGTTTCCTACTTTCATCCTAAGCCTGGGGATTGGGCTGTACCTGAGGATGTCCCCTCCGTGGGCAGGCAGTGGTGGGTGTGGGGTGTGTCCCCAGGGTGCTGTGGGGGCAGCCCGCAGTGTGAGGAGCTGGCAGGTCATACTGGACCTTTGGGACTGGCCTGCTCCTCTCAAGGCACCCACGGTGCAGCCAGGCCGGAGCGATGCTGGCGGTGGTGTGGCACAGCTGTGGCCATCCCAGGGGCCGTGGCGGGGGCTGGGGCACCTGTTCCCGCAGAAGAATGGCGTGTCTGGTGGTGGGTGCGGGAGGTGTAACCGGAGCGGCGCGTTCCCGGCGTAACCGGAGTCGGCCTGGCCGCAACAGGTGGAATTTCAGTTTGTGGCTCCTGGCGGCAGTGAGATGTGGGGTGCTGGGGTGAGGACCCCACGCTACAGGACCAGCAGTGACTCCCATGTGCCTCCATGGGCTGGGGAGCATGGACACCATCCCTACCAGCACGGACAGCGTCCCCATGTGCAGTGTGGTGTCCCTGTCCCTGTGTCTGTGCTGGGGGAGCGGTGGTGGCTCGGTGCATCCTGCAGTTGGTGTTGGGATGTGGGAACACCGTTGCTGCCCAGGGACATGCCGTGGGGCTGAGCAAGCCCCTGGGTCGGCTGCTGGCCCCGCGGAGTAGGATGTAGGTCGTGGGTCTGCACTGGCCTCAGCATCCTCAGATTCCTGTTCCTAGCAGCCTCAACTCCGGCACACGCTGCCTGGCCGAGTGTGTGCCGCTGGCTCCGGCCGTGCCGCAGGCTGGGCATGATTCACGCCTGCCCGGGGACGTGAGAAACGTGACGGTGACTCACCGTGGAGAGCTTTGGGGATTCGGGGAGAGGGTCTCTCTCAGCAGCCCTGTCGGGGGGCACCTCACCACCCCTGCACAACGCTGGCTTGCCCAGAGGGGCCCGCAGGGGCCGATGGTGGCGGGGGGCAGCAAGGGGCAGCCAGGCTCTTGGCCTCGCGTGCGAGGCCACCCCGGGCTGGCTCTGCTTGCCAGCGAGGAAACCGCAGGCTGCAACCACAGTGGCTCCGCAGGCGCTTCCTGCCCTGCCCGGAGGCTGCCATCCTGTGCCCCCGCACCCCAGCACGGCAACCCCGCTCTGCCCACACACCATGGGGGCAGCCTGGCACCGGGAGGGTCTCCACTGCCTGTTCTGGTGAGGGTGGGGGACATACACTGCAGCCACCGCCAGATTTGGGGAGTGCAGGATGCTGCGGTGGTGAACCCTGTGATGGCAGCAGGGACAAGGGCTTGGGGTGGCAGGTCAATGGGGTCATTAGTCAGTGGGGTGATATGTCAGTGGGGTGACAGACTCTAGGGTGGCAGAGAAGCACGGTGAGAGAGTCTGGGGTGACAAGGGCTGTGACAACTGGGCCAGGACTGAACTGAAACCTGTCCGCCTGGGAATCGAGAGTGGCAAGGGGAAGCTGCGGCCTGGAGCACGGTGCCCGCTGGCATGACAGGAAGGGCTGGGTCACTGCCCGCTGCCCTGCCAGGCACCCCCAAGCACCCCCAGGCCTGCTGGCCCCCCGCTGCTGGGGGTGCACGGGCGGTGCCCCCGCACACCAGCGTGTCACATCCGGGCGCTGGCGCTGCCATCACCGTGTGCCCCGACAGGAAGCACAGCTGGGTTAGGGGGTGTGACATGGGCCGGGGCTGGGGAGCTGCCTGCCCCGGGGATTTTGGGGACTCTCAGGGTGGGCTGGAGGTGTAGCTGGATGGGGTGGTCACTGGGGAGGGGGTGTTGTGGTGTGGCCATTCTGGTGGGATCCTGGTTGCTCTGTGGTTGATGCTGGCTGTGCTCGAGATGTTTGTGGGCACTGAACCCAGGCTGGGGGGGGGGTCACACTGGGGGGCTGCCTTTTTGGAAGGGATCTCTTGGGGGACTGTGCCAGTGTTGCCTGCATATCTGGGTGTGCACACTTTTTTGCAGAGGGCTTTGTGCTCTCTTTAGGGTCACAGTGGGATGGTGGCTTGGGCAGCCGTGTCCCACACCAGCTGTGTCTCCCCCCCAGCTATGTCCCCCCAGATTATGTCCCCCACCAGTCCCACTGCTGCTGGCACTGGGAATAGTCTGATCTGTGTGTCCGTGCGTCTGTCCATCTGCTCCCGGGGGCCACCCCCGGCCTGGGTGGGAGGTTCCTCGTGGCTGGATTTGGCCCGGGCCCTGCAGCAACGTTTTCCACGGGGCTGGAACGAGGCGCTGGATTCCAGGAAGCTCCGGGCCTCGTCCAGCTCCTGCAGGGACTGGAGGAAAAGGCGTTGGGGCGGGTGAGCATGGGCCCTGCTGAGGGGCTGCACCGCCCCTGGCCCCACACTGCTGACCTGGGAGGCTCTGGGAATGCAGCTTGGTCGGAACACCCAGTCCCCCCATTTGGGACACCCAGGACCCACATTTGGGATGCCCATGACCCCCCAGTTGGGGAGCAGCTGTGTGCTGGGGGCTGTGATAGCACTTGGTCCCAGGGGAGCTCCTCTGGGCAGCAGCTCCTCCTGCCCACCAGCACCCAAAGGAGCAAGGCCAGCCATGATCTCCAGACCCTCCTGGACACTGCTGGTCATGTGGAGCATTGGGAAGGGGGGTCACTGGGGTGCACGGTGACCAGCCCGGCGGCGTTGGCCTCGCTCGGTCCCTGGCCAGCGGCGTGTGGGGGGGCCTGAGCGGGTTGAGTAATTGGGCCCCGGCACGGCTGGCGCAGTGCCCAGCAAGCTCTTGGCACCGGCAAACATAAACAGTTCTTCCCGCGCCTCCCTCCCCTGGCTCCCCCTGGCCAGCAATACTCGGGGGCCATGGCCTGGCCGGGGGGGCCATGGGCAGTCCCCAACAACACAGGCTGGGGTCCCTGCAGTGCCATGTGTGGACCCCATGCAAGGGCTGTCCCCAGGCCAATGCTGAGCCAGGGTCCAGCACCATGTCCTGGCAATGCCTGTGGGAATCCCACCCTCACTGGGGCACCCTGTGCTGGGGGGGATGTGACCCCCACCCAGCCACTGATGAGTGCCCACCGCAGGGGTGACAGGACCATAGGTCTCCCCATGAGTGCTTCCCCTGGGTCAGTGGGTGCTGGTGTGAGTTGGGAGAATGGGGGTCCTGCCTTCACTGGATGCAACCAGCTGGGTTCTAGGGGGGGCCGGGCAAGGCCATGCCCATCCCGGCCCCTCCCCAGCGCCTTGCCGGGCGGCCCAGCCTTGTTCCTCTGGATCCTTTTCCGCCTCCGCGGGGCCGGGAGCCAGCACTCTCGGCAAATAAACAGCCCCCGCCGGGCCCCGCGCCAGCACTTAAATAAACAGCCAGCCTGGGATTGTGAAAGCCCCGAGCCCCCCTTCCCACCGCCCCCCGACTGGCCAGGGCCGAGGGGTCCGTGCCCACCGGCCTGGCGCGGGAGCAGCCGGCACAGGCGTGGCACATGGCGCATGGCATGGGGCGGGGGCTGCGTCACGATGGGCACGGCCCAGCCCTGCGGCTGGCTGAACCCCCCGGTACTGAGCCCCCTCCCTCTGAGGCCGGGTGGCTGAGCCCCGTCGGGATCCGCGCACGCATGGGGGGAGCGGAGCCGAAGTGGGCGCGTGGCCGTGACGGCAGAGCCGGCCTGGAGCAGAGCCGCTGTCCTCAGGGGACCCCAGTGTGCCCATGTCCCCTCCCCGTCCCCAGCTGCCCCGCAATCCCCCAGGCTGGGGCAGGGGCTACTGCCCCGAGGCCCTGCTGTGTGCCCCATCTCCCATGCCTGGCCTGGCAGAGCAGATTTGGGGTCATGGTGTGGCCTTTGGATGGAGGGGGTGCCCTGTGGGGGCCACAGTGTCCCCAGGCCGTCCCCACACCGTCCCCCCGTCCCCTCCACTCAGCTAAGCTGGGATTAGCGAGCTGCGCCTGCCGGTGCCGCCGTCCCGGTGTCGTTAATCGGGGGGATCGGCGTTAATCCCACACGGAGCCCCAGGCCCGGCCGGCTGCGCCCTCCTGGGGCCGGGAGGGGATGTGGCCCTCGGGGGGCTGGGGAAACTGAGGCACGGCTGGTGGGCGACCCCACGGGGTGGGGGTCAGTGGTCCCAGCCACTCTGCTAATGCCCCTCTCTGCTTCCCCCACAGGACCAGCGCCAGCTGTGAGGACAGCCCGGCAGCAGGGCACCCGCGGGCCCCATGCTCTGCTTGCCTCCGGGACCCCGCACCTGAGAGCCCCCCACACCGGAGACCCCCACCATGGCCAGCAACAGCAGCTCCTGCCCCACGCCGGGTGGGGGGCACCTCAATGGCTACCCTGTGCCCCCCTACGCCTTCTTCTTCCCACACATGCTGGGGGGGCTCTCTCCACCCAGCACCCTGGCCGGCATCCAGCACCAGCTCCCAGTCAGTGGATACAGCACCCCGTCACCTGCCAGTGAGTAGCACGGCCCTGTAGAGGCTGGTGGGACCCCCAGTGCTGGAGGGGTATGTGGGGACTCCTCTGGGCCAGGCTCTGTCCCCAGCGTGGAATGTGGGTGCCAATCCCAGGCTGGTCCGTAAAGTGTCCCTGGAGCAGTGGCGCTGGTGAGGGAGGGTCTCCCTGCTCCCAGCCACACCTGTGGGGAGCTGATTTTGGGGGCTCCATGATGCAAGCACTGGGCGCTTTTCCCCATGTGTCCCTGTGAGTGTTGCTGCTAGGGAAACTGAGGCAGGGAGTGGTCAGTGGCCCTGGTGGGGTTGTGTCATTACTTGCAGCCACCTTAGTTAGTGGCTGTTTTATATGCTGGTTATTAATGGCCCACGGGCCCTGGCAAGGGTGTCCTTGTCCCTCACTGTGACCAGCCTGGGTCCCCAGTTGGTTTGGTGGGTGCTGTGTCCCCATGGTGGCTCTTTGTTCGCCGGAGGCGGGGCTGCCATGGGGGAGGCGATGAAGGCAATGAGGACAATCATCATCGCGGCTGCTCCCGATTCCATTTCCCCATGACAGGGTCGTCCATCACGGCCCTGGTAATCACTGCCTGCCGTGACGGCAGCTGGGAGCCGCTGGAGGTGGGCTCCCACCCAGGGTCCCCCCTGAACCAGCACCCCTCAGAGTGCCTCAGTTTCCCTGGATGCCGGCTTAGATGCCACGGGGTGACTGCTGGACCTCTTCTCACCCCGGCCCCACCGTGGTGGGTGCCCGTGCCTGTTCCCTGCAACACGAGTGCCCTGCGGCGCCCGCTGCCGGGGAGAACCCCGTGGGTCGGGGTGTGGCAGGGCCCCCCCGGCCCGTCCTTGGCCCCGGGGGATGGTGCAGGTCCGGGCAGGGCCGGCCCTGGGTGCTGTCCCCGCCGGAGCCGCCCCGGCGGCGGTGGGACCCAGTGGGACCAGTTCAGCGACTGGGTGTCGGCGGGTGGGGCCACTCCCCCGCGCTGGCTCTGGGGCCATTCCGGGCGTGTGGGAACAGGCTGGGGGGGCCGCCTGTGTCCCCCCCTTCCCTGACAGTGAGGACAGGGCCGCGGGCGCGGCTGGAGGGTATCCTGGGGCAGGTGGCCGACTGGTGAATTGTGCCTCAGTTTCCCCTTGGCCTTCCCTGCTGAGTGCCCGAGGGATGCAGGGGGTGGGGGCACCATGTCTTGTCACCCCCCTGTAGCATCCACACAGCATGGTGGGTGCTCTGTTTGGGTAGGTCCTGCCATATTGGGGTGTCCCGTGCTGCTGCTCTCTCTTCTGGTGCAGGGAGGTGCCGGTGTTTGTGTCCCGCCTGCGGGGGGGCTGGTGCCGCCACCCCCTCCTCACCATGTGTCCGGCCCTCACCAGATGTGCTGCAGCTGCACGGCCCCAGGGCTGATTAGGCTTGGCCCCACTGGGGGTGCAGATGCCCCTCCCGGCATTCGGGATTGGACTGGGCAGCCCAGCGGGTCCGTGGGTGCCGGGATGGGGATCTGGTGGGTTGGGAGCCGCATGTGGGTACGTGTGTGCTCCCATGAGGGATGTACACGCGTGTGCCCTTGTAGGCAGGATGTGTGTTCATGGCACCATGTGCTGCTGGCAGTGCTGGTGCCTGTGTGCCCAGCTGTGTGCACACCTGGGGCTGCGCAGGGTGTGCACATGTGTGTCACACGTGTGTGTCAGTGCCCTCTGTGCCTGTATGTGCTCAGCTGGGGCTGTGTGGAGTATGCACACGTGTGTCATGTGTATGTGTCTCTCAGTGCCCTCTGTGCCTGTGTTGGTGACACATGCAGAGCAGGGTTGCCCGTGTCCCCGTGCCAGCTGTTTACATGTGTGTTGGTTCGTGTGGCAGTACTGAGTTGTGCCTGTGCCCTCATCCCCATCCTTGGGGACTCCGTGTCGCCTGGCTATCCCTGAAAGTCCCCTCCCCTTGCCCAGTGCTGGCCCGTGGTGTGCCCGTGGGTTCTGTGAGGGGCTCCCTGTGCAGCCGGCCCCCCTGCCCCTGTCTTGCCCTGATTCCCAGGCCTGGCTGCGGGAAGCGGGACCCCAGCCCAGCCCCCGCTGCAGCCGCGCCCCCCCGGCCCCGCTCCGGGCTGCCGGGACAGGGGGCCCCGCGCCCGGGCTGGCCTGTCACCCTACCCGCTGGCTCCGGTTTCCTCGCGCCGCAGCCGCTCCCCCGCAGCGCCCCGTAATTAATTAATTTTTAAAAATTAATGAGCAAAACGTGCTCCCTGCAGGCCGGGGCCGGGGCCGGGGGGGCGGCGGGGCCGGGGGGCCCCGCTCAGGGCAGTGGCCGGGGAGCCCCGCGGGGTGCGGTGCTGGGGACCCCCGGCCCCCCCATCCCTGCCCGGGGAAGATTGATGAGGCGCTGGGCCCCCAGCCTGGGAAAGCCCATTAGGCGGAGGTTCTCTATCACTGTCAGGGGCCGGGGGGAGCCGCCTGCTCCAGCCGGGAATTCGCCGAGCTCAAAAGCGGCTGAAGGGGATAAATGGGGTCTTTTGAAGTGGGCGGGCGAGAGGGGGGCTGCGGGGCCCGGGGGGGCTGCGGGGCCCCGAGGTGCCGGCGCGGCGGTGGGGGAAGGGCTGCGGCCAGCACCCCGGGATGGGCTGGGGGGGCTTTGTGTGGGACATCCCTGTCCGTGGGGACTGTGACCCTGTGATCCCAAAGCCATCCCCTCCGGGCACGGAGGGGTCCTCCGTGGGGTCCCCATGGGCTGTAGGGTTGGGTTTTCATCAGCCTTTTGGAGATATCTCTGTTCCCCGGAGCATCGCTCAAGGACTGGGGCCAGGAGGATGCGGAGCTGGGGATGTTGCTCGAAGGGCCCTTTTTCGTGTCCCCAGGCTGCTGGTGGGATGTGGCTCAGGGCGGGATGTCCCTGTCCCCCTCACACGGTTGGATTGCGTGCGGGGTGTCCCCTCGCCCAGTTCCTCTTGGCTCTGGAATTAAGGTTTTGTTGGTTTTTTTGTTTGGTTTTTTTTTGTTTGGTTTTTTTTTTAATCTCTGTTTCTTCCTGTTGCCGCCGACGCGGGACGGGAAGGGATGTGGGAAGCGGTGCAGGAAGCGATGCGGGATGGGAAGCGCTGCCCGTCGGGGTGGCCTCCGGCATGGCCTGGCCGCGCGGTGCCACCGCCTGCGTCCCCTGCGCCGTCCCCTCCGTCCCTTCCATCGCAGCCACATTCTTTCCAGCGCTGGTAAATGAGTCAGAGCAGACATTTGTCATGTTCGCTGCAGGAAGTTGGAGCAGCGCTGGGCTTTTGTTCGAAACCTGCTGGCTAAGCAAAGCCCCGACTTGCCATTATTATTTAAACAGGCGCTGCCGCGCTGCGCAGCCCCGCACGAACACACGGACACGCACACGCGTGCACAGCCACGCACACATGTACAGCCACACATGTACAGCCACACGCACACAGCCGCACATGTGCACAGCCATGCATGTACAGCCACGCACACAGGGACAGCCACACATGTACAGCCATACATGTACAGCCACGCACACAGAGACAGCCACGCATGTACAGCCATACATGTGCACAGCCACACACAGACACGCACACATGCACAGCTACACAGCCACACACACAGAGACAGCCACATGTGTGCACAGCCACACATGTACAGCCACACACAGACACGAACACATGCACAGCCACATAGCCACATATGCCCACAGGGCAGTCAGATGCACACACACAGTCACAGAGCCACACACATGCACACAGGCACATGCACACACGCAGAGCCACACACACACACGGGCACCCAGATGTGTGCAGCAGCACCAACATCCCATCCATGTCCAGCTGTGCACATGGGTGTGCCCCTCCTGCCCATGGCAAGGCCCGTATGGGGGGTCAGCGAGGCTCCTCTCCCTCCAAGGGCACCCCTGGGCTAGGCAGTGTGGGGCCAGGGCAGTGTGGATGCCGTGGCGTGCCCACTGTGCAGCAGGGAGATCACGGCTGCGGCGGGAAGTGGCACCCCCAGGGCCTGTCCTTGGCGTGTGACCGTCGCTGCTCTGTGCTGGCAGCGCTGTCACCGCTCGGGGTCCCCGGGTTTGTGGTGTCAGCTTCAGCACGGGCTTGTGTGAAGGGGTGGTGTGGTGGGGAGCGGTGGCACACGTTCTCTGCCCTGCACGGGTGACACGCCAGCACACACATGTGCATGCACACACAGATACAGTGGGCTGTGCACGCACACGTGTGTTCACATCCTCGGCTGCTCCCGTGCTCGGTGGGACACGGGGGGGTGTCACACACGTGTGTGTGTGTGTGTGTGTGTGTGTGTGTGTGTGTACAGGACGAATGCACACACGTGTGTGCACACAGGCTGCTCTGTGCAGGCACACACACCTCCCTGTGTGTCTGTGTACTGGGAGCACACATGGCCCTACTGCAGCGGGGATGCAGACACGCGTCATACACCGGGAACATGCATGAACACACGTGCACATGCATGTACATAGACCCACCCACCCCTCCCGAGGGGGGGGCCTAGGGTCAGGCCGAGGTGAGCCCTTCCCGCGGGTTCACCCGCAGTTCACCCGCATACCATTAGGCAAATGAGCTGCGGCCGCCAGGCAGCCCCCGGGACCCCCCCCGGGACCCCCAGGGCCCCGTCATCTCCGCCGGGCAGTCCCCGGGCTCCCCAGCCCCGCCTTGAGCCCCTCCCCATTTCGCTCCCGCGTGTCCGCGTCCCTCTGCATGTCCGTGTTCCCCTGCGTGTCCCTTTGCCCCCGCGTGTCCGTGCCCTCTCCATGTGTCCATTTTTCCACCACGTATCCGTGTCCTCCTGCGTGTCCGTGTCACCTCATGTGTCCGTGCCCCTACCACGTCTGTTACCCCCTGCATGTTTGTGTCCTTCTCGGTGTCCGTGCCCCCCCTCCCACATGTGCTTGTCCATGTCCTGTGTCCGTGAGACCCTCGCGTGTCCGTTTCTCTCCTCTGTGTCCGTGCCCATCCCCCGCATATCCGTGAGCCCCCCCCCCCCCCCGGGTCCGTGCCCCGTGTCCGTGTCCCCCCGCGTGCGGCTGCGGCGCGGAGCGGGTTAAGCGCGGGGAGGCGGCGGGTGCCGGGAGGGACCGGGGCTGGCGAAGCCGCAGAGCCGGCGGGGCTGCGCCTTCCTCCCCTCCCCCCGCCTCCTCCTCCTCTTTCTCCTCCTCCTCCCGCCGCTCGGGCGCGGAGCGAGCGGCGGGGCCGCTCCGCGGGGCGATGGCAGCGCGGCGCGGGGCGCCCCGGGGGCGCGGGGGGGGGGCACTGACCGCCCGGGGCCGCCCCGGCCGGGGGAGCCGCCCCCGCCGCCCCGGGGCTATGTACGAGGGCGCGGCGGTGGCGGGGCTGCCCCCCGGCCCCTTCCTCCGCATGGATTTCTACGGGCCGGGCCCCCGGGGCTGCCGCCCCCCGCCGTGGAGCAGCTCCGGCCGCTGTAGGTACCTGCGCACCGGGGGCGGACGGGGCCCCCTCCGTAGCATCGGGCTGGGGAGAGCGGCCCCGAAACCCGGGCGGGTGTGGGGGGGAGGCTGCGGGGATGGGAGCGGGGTGCGGTGCTCGGTGCGGGGGCTTTGGCCGTGGGCGGGGGGCTGAGCTGAGTGCTGGTCCTGGAAGAGTGCGGGGCTCAGCCCCCTCAGCCTCCTCCCCACCCGCTCTATGCGCTGAAGCCACCGTCTCTTTAAACACCCCCTGCCCTATTTCGGGCGCAGTCGGGACCTCGGGGCCGAGCTCGCTGAAGGGGGGAAGGGGGGTCGCCTCTCGACCCCCCCTTCCCCAGCGGGGTCCGGGCAGTTCCGGCTCCGCCGGGAATTTCGCTCTTTCCTGATAAAGGCTCCGGGAAAATCCAATTAACTACAGACGGAGCCGCCGCTGCTGCCCAGGCGCGGGGGAGCCACATCCTGGGCCCCCACCCTGCCGCGGATCGGGGGGTCCCCCTGGGCCGGGGCGTCCTGGGTGTGGATGTGGGGCCGGACGAGTCCTCTTCCCGCTGGCGGGACCCTGCCCTGTGTCCCTGAAGGGGTCACGGCCCGGTGTCCCCCCCATGCCCATGCGCTGTGCGGGGGGGGACACGGAGGGCGTGAGGACAGCGGGATGGGCAGCGGGGGGACACGGGCAGCGCACCCTAAATGCCGGCCAGCCTGGGAGCTGTTTTCCCACGGGGATGTGGAACCCCGCTGTGGTTTCTGCCCACGGTGTGGGAGGCGAGTGAGGTTTGAGGGGCTGGAGGAGTCCCGTGGCCCCGCTGTGGGCAGCCGGTGTCCTGGCACCCAGGGTCCACCACAACGGCCCAAGGAAAGTCCTGCCGGGTTCCATGGGACTTTCACCCCGATAAGGGCGGGGATCCATGGCGGGGTGCCCGGCCGGCGCTATGCAAAGGGTGTGTGTCCGTGGACCCCCAGTCTCGCTCCCCTCATTGTCTCGGGGCCGCTCGACCTTTGCGCTGGCACCGAGCGTGGCCGAGGGGCCTTTGTCTGCGCTGGGGACATGCGGGGGCTGCCGCTGCCTCTCTGAGGGCTGGGGGCTGTCCCCGAGGCTTTGCTCAGGCAGGGTGGGCAGGGGTGTCCCGGGTGCCACCCCTTAGTACAGGGCCCCCCCGGCTGTGACTGTCCTGAGCAGGGTGGCTGGGGGCCATTGCCCTCTCTCTGTGCCCCCCAGTCCTGCGGGGACCGGAGCCCCCTCCCCATGGGCCGCAGCGCTGGGTGGACGTGGGTCCCCTGCCTTGGCTGGGGCACCTCGGGGCTCTGGTCATGGTGACCGTGACCTGGCGAGCGCGTGGGCGGCGGGCGCTGGCGGGACTCCCTGGCTCTGTGCCCCGCTCCCGACGTCACACGAGGTGCCGTGTCTCCCCAGCCCGAGGGGTGCCAGCCCGGGCAGGGCTCAGTGGTGTCGGGGCAGCCGTGCTGTGCCTCAGTTTCCTCAGAGCCAGCTGCGGCTGTGCCCGCTGGCCCCGCGGTGCTGGCTGCTAGCCCAGCGTGGCACTGCCCTGCCCGGCGGGGCGTGTTGCGCTCGCACAGGAGCCAGAGCTGCTCGGGGGTCACGGGGAGCCCACCCACACCCCCATAGAGGACTGGGGCTGCCACCATGGGGAAACGGAGGCACGAGCTCCTGAGAATGGTGGAAGATCTTGTAGGAGCCCACCAACACAGCGGGAACCCCTGCGCCTGTGGAGCCATGTGCTGTTGGGGGTTTTTGGAGTGCTGTGGGGGTGCGAGAGGGGTACGTGGGATTGGATTGTGCGTGGCACCCCCTCCGCTGGGCACAGGGTGGCCTCACATGGCCTTGTGTAAGCTGTGGGTCACAGATGGGTGTGTCGGGGCTTTGGGGACGCCAGGCCCTGCTGCTGGCAACGGGGAGACACCGGGTCCTGGGCAGGACGCCCCGTGGGGACCAGTCGGTGCCCGGTGGGCTGAGCCCCGTGGCCGGTGGTACCTGAACAGGACCGGGCACCCCACGGCTCAGGGTTCCCGGCACCCTCTTCGCTCCCTCCCCCTTCTCCTGCAGAGGCACAGGAATTCGGGGCACGTGGGATTCTCATCCGCAGGGAAGCCCTGGGTGGGCCTCCACCCTCCTGTGGGGGACTGTGACCCCTGGCACGGCACTGCCATTGCACCGGGCTGAGGGGACCCCCGTAACCCCCGCTGCGACCCTCGGGTGGGCTTCCGCCTCTAATCCCCCCATCCTCGTCTTTCCGCTCCTCTGGCCGGGGTCTGTCCCGGAGCCACGGCGGGGTGGTGGCGGTGCGGAGGCCCGTGTCCCCTCCCCGGGCATTGGCACACGGGGTGTCCCCGTAGGCGATTTCCCACGCCAGGGCGGGGGTGCGGGTGTCGGGGTGCCCCGGGGTCCCCCGGCGCGGGCAGGAAGCAGCCGGCGGGGCCGCGGGCGGGGGCGGCGCGTTCAGCGTTCACCCGGGATCTGGCGGAGCCGCAGCATCTGGTCTGCAGCTGGAGCCGGGCTCCGCTGCCTCGGCCGGGGGGGACAGCGGGGTCTCCCCTGCTGTGGGGGACGGGATGAGCCTGGGCTTTGGGGTCCACCGTGTCCCCAACTGCACCCCGTCACCCAGCCCTGTTCCAGCAGGGGAGGTTGGCACCCATCCTGCCCTGCTCAGCGCCTTTAGGTGCTGCTCTGTGCCCTCCTCGTGCCCCCCAGGGACGCGAGGGGCACCCAGGCCTGATGCTACCATGAGGGGGGCTTCTGGGGAGCTGGCCAGGCTGGTGGCTGTACCTGTGTCCGTGTCCCCTCCGCGGTGACACCGCGGTCCCCTGGCTGGTGACGAGGGTGGCAGGGGATTCCCGGGGCGCTGGCGCAGCTCTGCCAGCGCAGGGACGCGGAGGGTGCCGGGTCCCCTCCCCCCTCCGCATCCAGCACATCAAAATCTTGTCAAATCCGCGTTTTGTGAGTGCAGCTCTCCACGAGGAAGTTCTTAAATTATATAAAAGAGGCGATAAATTATAGACGACGTTCGCTCAGTCACTTTAATGGCTCCGCTCCCTCGAGTGGCAGCGGTGATTTATTCAGCCTGGGAGCTCTGCCCAGCGCTCGCCCCCGCGCCCGAGTCCCACCCGCACCCTCGCGTCCCACCCCGCACACCCACGTCCCACCTCGCAGCCTTGGATCCCACCTTGCACACTCACATCCCTCCCTGCCCCCTCCCAGCCCACCACACACGCCTGCATCCCGCCTTGCACGCTCATATCCTACCTTGCACACTCCCCCGGTGTCCCACACACTCATCTCCCACCCTACACGATCACCTCCGTGCCCTCAGAGCCCACCTCACACATTCCCCTTGTGCCCCCCACACTCATCACACCCCACACACTCGTATCCCACCCCACACGCTCATTTCCGTGACCTCAAATCCCACCCCACCTACTCCTCACCCTGCCCCGCTCGCTCCTGTCACACCCCGCACATTCCCCGTCCCCGTTGGCGCCTGGGGACAAGCGTCAGGGGTGGCTTTGTCCTGTTGTCCCCTCCCTGGCCCCATCCCGTGGCCTTTGGCGAGGGGCCCGTTGCACTGCAGGGCTGGGGACCCCCACCCCTTATCCCCAGAACCCCCTCCTCCACTGGGGCCCCTTCTCCGGGCTGGGTGTCCCTGGCCGGGGCTCCCCGCGGCTCCCCGGCCCCGGGGGGACTCTGGCGGCCGTGGGGCCCTTTTTGGGGTGCAGGGGCCGGCGGGGCGGGGGGGGGGGGGGGCCGGGCTCCCCCGCCGGGCCTGGCCTTTAATATCCTGTTTGACTGGTTCGCTTGGCTCCGCTGCAGAAAAACATTCGCAAACATCCCGGAGCAGCCGGGGAGCGCTTAACCCCTGCCTGGCTGCGCCCCACGCCGGCGTGCACCCCGACTGTGCTGAGCCCCTCCCCAGCTCCAGGGGTGCATCCTGACCGTGCTGAAACCCTTGCCCTGCATGCCAGGGGTGCACCCAACTGTGCTGAGCTCCCTCTGTGCCAGGGGTGCACCCCAAGTGTTCTGAGCCCCCCCCAGCTCCAGGAGTGCACCCCAATTGTACTGGACTCCCCCTCTGCCCGGGCTGTGCTAGGGCACGGGCCAAGGCTGAACTTGGGGGACTTGGGGACCTCCCGCAGGGTCCTGGGGGACAGGGGTGCTTCTGGGGTGCAAGAGGCACATGACTCGAGGTTTTGGGGTGCAGGAGGAGAAGAAGCATGTTCCAAGAGGTTTTGGGGTGCAGGGGTACTGGCTGTGTCCCCTGTGCTGTCGGGGCCCGGGTCTGCTTGTTAAGGGGACAAAGGCAGCACTGCCCTTGGGGATTTCCTCCATGGGGGGACCTCGGGGTGCCAGCTGGGTGCCACTGTGCCTGTCCCCTCCTGGAGGGCCATGCTTTGGCTAGGAGTGGTGGGTGGCCCTCGGGCTGTGGGGGTCACCCTGTATGTACAGGTGTCACACTGTACATGTACCCACATGTGAATGAGTGTGTGGCACTGGCCCTCCCAGGCTGGTCCTGCACCCTCCATCCCCCCATCCACTGGCAGTGCCGCCTGGGCTAGGGACCCCTGGGATCCCGGCCCTTTTCTTTGCTTTTTTTTCCCCCTTTTTTTTTTTTTTTTTTTGTCTGCCTGAATTCCACATCGTCTCTGTGACCTGGAAATGTCACGTTGCATCTTCCCAGCACGCGTCCTCTCCCCGCTGGCCCCGCTCGACCTGGCGCCAGGGCCGGGGTGGGCAGTGCGGGGCTGGGGCTGCCGGGACCTCTGGAGCTGGGGAGCAGCCGTGGGGTGCAGGGTGGGGGGTCCCTGCCCAGGGGGGCTCTGTGCCCTGAGTGCCACCTCTCCCCCACAGCCGTCGAGACGCAGAGCACCAGCTCGGAGGAGATCGTGCCCAGCCCTCCCTCGCCCCCACCCCTGCCCCGCATCTACAAGCCCTGCTTCGTGTGCCAGGACAAGTCCTCGGGGTACCACTATGGGGTCAGCGCCTGCGAGGGCTGCAAGGTAAGCGCTGCCACCGGCCCCGACTGCCACCGCAGCTCCCCGGGGTCCCCGGGGTGCTCGGGGTCCCCGTGCCAGGTGCTGACTGGGGCGTGCGGGGTCCCCAGGGCTTCTTCCGCCGCAGCATCCAGAAGAACATGGTGTACACGTGCCACCGGGACAAGAACTGCATCATCAACAAGGTGACGCGCAACCGGTGCCAGTACTGCCGGCTCCAGAAGTGCTTCGAAGTTGGAATGTCCAAGGAGTGTGAGTGGGGATGGGAGTGGGGACGTGGATGGGGTTAGTGATGGGGATGGGGACAGGGATGAAGACCGGGGAGGGGATGGGAACACCCAGCCTGGTGTCCTGGTCAGGGGGCTCTGGGTGTGATGGGCCATCCCAGCAGCCCCCACCATGTGCCCAGCAAGGCCCGGGGGAATGGGGACCCCCTGGAATTGTGTCACAGCCTGGCAGTTGCCCGGGCAACACGTGATTGATAATGTCAGAGATAAATGACGCTGAGAGGCCTCCCTGCTCTGCTGCCAGTTGTCATGGTGCCCGGCTGTGCCCCCACGGTGGGTGCCCGGGGGATGGGACTGCTGAGGTGCAGTTGCCTTCCTGAGTCCTGCCCCATCTGCCAACCCCTGCCGGCCTGAGACCCCTGGGAGGGGCTGGCAGAGCCTGGGGGGGCCAGAAACTGCCAGGGGGGGTTGAGCATCCCAGGGCCTCACCCTGCACCTAAGAGGGGTCCTGGCTCAGCCCACAGAGGCTGATCCCTGCAGGGCTCGGGCTCCTCCCAACTGCTCCCCCCTTCCCAACTGTCACGCCCAGGGTCCCTCCCATGCCCCTCACCCAGCACTGTAGCTCAGCTGCCATTCTCTGTCCCTGGGGTCGCTCTTTGATGTGTTGGTTTTGCAGAGCACCATGCCCTTGATGAGGGGTGTGGGCCCCCCAAGGGTACAGGGTCTAACTGCACCCCTAATTCCTCCAATGACTTGGGGCTTGTTTAAAGGAATCTGTGGGGCTGATGGCTCCGCTGGGAGCTTGTCACTACAGCTGAGTCGATTGCTGGTGGCAGGTTCCCATCCTGCCCTGAGGGGCAGAGCATGCTGGGGCAGGGGCTGGGTGGCACTGGGGCCAGGTGATGGTGACACTGACCCTGGCTTTCCTGCAGCCGTCCGCAATGACCGGAACAAGAAGAAGAAGGACGTGCCCAAGCCGGAGTGCTCGGAGAGCTACATCATCACACCTGAGGTGGAGGAGCTCATCGAGAAGGTGCGCAAAGCCCACCAGGAGACCTTCCCCGCACTCTGCCAGCTCGGCAAATACACTACGGTGAGTGTCACGGGGTCCCGGGGGTCCAGGGGGGCTGGGAAGAATGGCACCCCCCAGTGCCCTCATCCCCCCACTTCCCACCACAGAACAACAGCTCTGAGCAGCGCGTGTCCTTGGACATCGACCTGTGGGACAAGTTCAGCGAGTTGTCCACCAAGTGCATCATCAAGACGGTGGAGTTTGCCAAGCAGCTCCCCGGCTTCACCACGCTCACCATCGCCGACCAGATCACCCTCCTCAAAGCCGCCTGCCTCGACATCCTGGTGAGCACGGGGACAGGGATAGGGATGGGGACAGGGAGGGGACACCAGGCTGAGCCCCCACCCTCTCCCCCCCAGATCCTGCGGATCTGCACACGCTACACGCCGGAGCAGGACACCATGACCTTCTCGGACGGGCTGACGCTGAACCGCACGCAGATGCACAACGCGGGGTTCGGGCCCCTCACCGACCTGGTCTTCGCCTTCGCCAACCAGCTGCTGCCGCTCGAGATGGACGACGCCGAGACAGGGCTGCTCAGTGCCATCTGCCTCATCTGTGGAGGTGGGTGCAGGGACGGGCACCTGCCCAGTGCCCGCGGGCCCCCAGTGCAGCCCCATCGTCCTCTCCCATTGGCTGAGCAAGGAGACCCCAAATGAAGCCCAAGCGGTGGGAGCTGGGAACCCACAGGATGGCAAGGGGGATGTGCTGTTCCCCCCAACCACTGTGTGCCTCCTCCCCAGACCGCCAGGACCTGGAGCAGCCTGACAAGGTGGACAAGCTGCAGGAGCCACTGCTGGAGGCACTGAAGATCTACGTGAGGAAGAGGAGGCCCAACAAGCCCCACATGTTCCCCAAGATGCTCATGAAGATCACAGACCTGCGCAGTATCAGCGCCAAGGGTGAGGCTCCTATGGCTTTGGGTCCTGAGGGAGCGTCCAGGGAACACTGGGGGATCTGGGTCACTCAGCATCCTCCAGAGGGGATGAAGAAGAGGACACACTCAGCACTGCATCTTACAGGAATGCTGGGGATGTGACCATGTCCCTTGTCCTTAGTGCCCAGGGAGAAGCAAAGCTAGAGGTGTCAGTTTGAGTGTGATGCTTTCAGGGTGCTGGCTTGGTGGTGTTGCTTTTCAGATGCCATTTTGGGGGTACTCGTTTTTGGGGTGTTATTTTCAGGGTGCTGTTTTGGGGGTGCCGGTTTGAGGATGCCAATCTGGCACTGCCAACTTGTGGTAGTCCCCTGCTGACCCTGACCCTCCCACAGGTGCTGAGCGGGTGATCACGCTGAAGATGGAGATCCCGGGCTCGATGCCACCGCTCATCCAGGAGATGCTGGAGAACTCGGAGGGCATGGACACGCTGGGGGGGCAGGCGGGCGGCCCCCGCGGGGGCAGCTTGGGCCCCCCCCCGGGCAGCTGCAGCCCCAGCCTTTCGCCCAGCTCCAACCGCAGCAGCCCGGCCACGCACTCGCCGTGACCCGCGCCCGGCGCGCACCAGGACAGAGCCCGGCACGCCGGCACGGGGGGAGTCCCTGCGCCCGGCCCGGCTGCAGCCCCTCCCGGGGCGGACTCCTCGGCAGCCCCCGCCGGAGCGGCCCCCGCGGGGACCCCCCAGCCCCGGGCCCAGCGCGTTGGTTGAGTCACATTTCAGGGGCGCGGGGACCTCGGCCGCGGCCCCGGGGACGCCCCGGCCCCACCAGCACCAGCACCCACGGGATCGCGACCACCGAGCCACTCCCCCCCCCCCCCGCCCCGGCCGTCCGCGGGGGGGGCCCGGCCAGCCCCGCACGCCGAGGAAGCAGAGTCATTTAAAAGAGAAAAGAAAGCAAAGTATATATATATAAATATCTATAAATATCTATAAATACGTTTTAAAACCTTTGTAAAAGTTTGGAGGGGTTTTTAGGCCTGTGCAGGTGGAGGGGGCACGGCGGGCGCTGCCGGGGGAGGGGGGGCACACGGTTTATTATTATTAAATTCTTTTTTTTTTGTTGTTGTTGTTGAGATTTTAGTGGATTTAGAGTCGGGGGGCACCGGGCGGGCCCTGCCCCGGCCCCCCAGGCGGGGAGGGGACTGCGGGGGGCACAGGGTGGTGCCAGTCTCGGCCTCGCAGGGATGGGGGGCCCGGCCCTGCCGGCACGGGGAGGACGGGGAGGGGGGACTGGGGGGGCTGGCTCCAGAATAAAGTTTATTTATTCTAGTGCCCGGCTCGTTATTCTTGTGGGGCTACCAGGGGAGGAGAAGGTGCAGGGGTGGGGAGGAGATGGTCAGGCTGTGGCACCCCAAGTCCTGGTTGAGGGAGGGTGTTCTTTGTTGCAGGAGGGCAGCCCAGGACCCTCCCCCTCATTGTGACCCTGTCTGGTCATCCCCAAAGGCTGGGACAGAACACTTTGGGGTCCCCCCAGCACCCTAAAGCTCTGATCTTCCCACTCCTGAGGCCACAGTCATGTTCCTCTATGCCAGGGGCCAGCCCTGATCCATTTGTGTCACTCCCAGCGCCAGGTTTCGGGGCAACCCCGCCCTCCCCCGTGCTGGGCTGGAGGGTCAGGGGTGTTCCTGCTCTGTGCAGAGATGGGACCTGTTTATTTTCTTTTTGTCCGTATTTTTTTTCCAGCAGCTGCCGGGTGAGGCCCATCCGCCGGCCACAACAGGAACTGGGGGCACCGGGGCACAGCCCAGCCCAGCCCGGCCTGGCCCAGTCCGGGTTCCCTGGCAGGACCAGGGCCGGGACCCCTCCGGGACAGGGAGATCCGCATGGCCGGCGGACTGAGACCGGCTCGTCCCAGCAGTGGCAGCGGTCACACAGTGAGGTCCCCCCGCGGGTGGGGACCACGGGGTCCCTCCGCAGCCCCCGCCGGCTGCCCCGGGGCCGGGCCCCGCTCCTGGGGCCGGTGGCAGCAGCCGGGCCGGGCCGGGGGCCCCTTGCGCAGGAGGTGGGCGAGCTCTGCCAGGCTGAGCAGCGCCGAGACCAGCCCCACCACGAAGTAGAAGTGGATGAAGACGGTTTTCTCGGTGGGGCGGGAGACGAAGCAGTCGACGCGATGCGGGCAGGGCCGGCGGCGGCACACGAAGAGCGGCTGCACCCTGAAGCCGTAGAGCAGCGCCTGGCCCAGCAGGAAGCCCAGCTCGGCCGCGATCCGGGCCACCACGCTGCCCACGTAGAAGGGCTGGAGGCGGCGGGCGCGCTGGCCGGGAGCCCCCTCGCCCCCCGGCTTGGCCGCCTGGTGAACGGCGAAGATGACGAAGAGGGCGGCGGGCGCCGAGAGCACAACGACGTGGAAGACGAGGAAGCGATAGTGGGAGATGGGGAAGGCGGCGTCGTAGCACACGGGTTTGCAGCCCGGCTGTTGGGTGTTACACACGAACTCCTCCTGCTCGTCCTCGAAGACGTCGCTGCCCACGGTGGCCAGGACCAGGATGCGGAAGAGAAGCATCACCACCAGCCAGAAGCGGCCCACCATGGGCGAGTGCTCCTGCACGGCGTCCAGTAGCGAGCTCAGGAAGCCCCACTCGCCCATGGCCGCGCTGCGGGAGCGGAGTCAGCGCTGGGGGGGACGCAGGGCCCGCCGGGTCGGACCCTGGCAGCAGCACGGCCCCTCCAGAGCTCCATCCTCCCGCCATTCCCAAACGGTGCCCAGGCACTGCCAGCCCAGCTCAGCCCTGTCAGGAGTGTCCCCAGGCACCCGCTGTGCCCAGCGGTCCAAGGACACCAACAGGGGCAGGACCAGCAGATTCCCCATCCCTTGTCCCCCTCCACAGCTCGGCCTGGCTGAGCTGTGGCCCCCCACAACAGCTCCGTACCTGCGGAGGCTGCGGTCCGCGGTGTGCCAGCGCTGCTGGCGCCGGCTGTCCAGGGCTGTCCCGGACTGTCCAGTCTCTGTCCAGCTGGGATGGGATAATGGTCCCACAGCCACGCCTGGAGTCCTTTTAAAGGGACAGGCGCAGTGGCGCCTGGAGGGAGGGAAGGGCTCAGCACTACTGGTAGGGCTCAAGGACAAAAAGTTGCCCAGCCCAGGGCCAGCAGCTGCCCAGGGCACAGGTTGGGAGAGGGGTGGTGGCCCTCCCAGTGCAGAAATGCCCCTAAACTTTGTCCTTCCCAAACCCACAGGGCCTCAGGATGCCCAAGCCACAGCACTCGACCCCCAGAAGCCCCCCCCCTCCCCCGCCAGTGCTGGCATCACCTCCCTGACCCCTCAGACCCTGGGTACACCCAGCCCTGCTGCCACAGCTCCAGCTCCGCAGTGCCTGGGGGATGCTCACGGCTGGCACTGGCCCCTCTCTGCGCCAGAATGCTATGCCAGGGCTGTTGGGGGACCCCCATGGATCTTCCCAGGTTGTCCCCAGCTCTGGCACATGTAGACTAATCCCTCCAAAATCCCGTGTGGCATGGCCAGGGCTCCTGCCAGTCCTTGCCCAGTGCTGACAGCATTTGGTGGCCCCTCAACTTCCAGTAACAGGAGCAGAGCCCTGGACAACACAGTTCACCCTCAGACCCCCCTCACCCCTTGGGGATGTACAATGCCCAGGGTGGATCAGTGCCTGATGCCCCAGAGCCCAGCTCCCATCCAAGGTTTTGGGATGGGAAACTCCTGGTGCAGACTCTGTGGTCCAATCTGTGTTCCCAGAGCTCTACACACACCATGAGGGTGATGGCAGAGCTCTGAGAGCAGCCCCACAACCCACCCGTGGCTCTCTCCTGGGTTGTGTTCTGCAGCAAGAGGAGCTGTAAATAGCCTGGCCCTCGGAGGGGACGCGCCGGAGACGCTCTCCAGAGCCAGTGGAAAATCTGACAGTGCTTTCCACACTTGACTGGGTTCCAGCAAAGCACCGATAGCACGGGGGGCCCTGGAGCTTCATGGAATCATGGAATGGTTTGATGGGAAGGGAGCTTAGAGCTCATCCAGTCCCATCCCCTTCCATAGGCAGGGACACTTTCCACTAGACCAGGTTGCTCCAACCTGGCCTTAGACACTTTCAGTGATGGGGCAACCACAGCTGCTCTGGGCAAGCAGCTCCCCCCCTGCTGGGGACCACAGGGGTGTTCACAAGAATTCAGCTGTGGAGCCACAGTGGCCACAGACAGTGGGGAAGTGGCCAGCCAGCCCAGCACCCCCCAGAGCTTGTGCCAAGCCCTCGGCTCTGACAGAGGGAGGGCGTAGCACAAGCTGTGCAGTTGTTATTTCCCTAAAAACACACAAATTAAGTGAAATAAGTCAAAGAAAATTAGAAAAAACATTTTTATTAGACAAACACTTAAACGAACAAACTCAGGACAACACGAAAAAACACAGAAAATATTTACATAGTGAAGGAATAGTGCTGGAAAAATGACTCCAGCTCACCTGTGTTGGGTGGTGGAATTAAAAATTAATGTATTTTAGTACTATAAGATATTTCAAGAGGGATGTATAAATTTTAAAGGGTTTGGCATATTCTAAAGTCAACTTTAACACTAAAATGACCACAAAGTGTCAAATAACGGGGAAGAGGGAATTGCGGCAGCACTTGCTGGGCATGTGGCTCCAGTGATCACTAAAAACGGGATGTTCCTGTTTAAACAAATCTAACTTATTTAAAACCAAGGAAGAAACGAGCTGTGGTCACCTGTAACGAACATTTTAGGAGCGGCTCACGTTCGGTGAAGATTTCCTAGGCTGAGGTGGTCTTTGGTGGGAGCTCTGGAGTGCTGCTGAAGGCTCATTGTGGAGTTTAAAATTTTCCTAAAAACTCAAAACATATCGTCCTCAGAGGACTCTTCCAGGTACTGGACAGGTTTTTTGAGGCGGCCAGGCCTGGCACGGGGCTGAGGTACAGGGCTTTCATCATTAGTGAATGCGTCGTCCTGTAGCTTGGATTTCTGGAGGGAAAGAAGAAAAGGAATCATTGATCTGAGCATCCACAGGGAACACAATGAGCACCACACACCCACTGTGCCATGGGGATTGTGGGTGTTTGAGGTGGTGGGAGCAGACCAAGGATTCGGAGTGTCTGACCCTTATGAGGGAAAGGTTCTTATCCCAGAGGGGGGTCAGGCACTGCCAGGCTCCCCAGAGAATGGTCACAGCCCCAAGGCTGACAGAGCTCCAGAAACATTTGGACAATGCTCTCAGGCACAGGGTGGGATTACTGGGGTGTCCTGTGCAGGACTGGGAGTTGGATTCTGTGATCCCTGTAGGTTCCTTCCAGCTCAGAATATTCCATGATTCTATGACCCCTCTCTTCCCCATTCTCCACACCCAGGTAGGAGGTTCAACCTCCACCAGCTTTTCCTGCCAGAAGAACCCACCCCGCACTCCACAGTTCCCTCGGTGCTGATGGCATTACACAAACCTTTGATGCAACAGATTTGGAAGGCTTGGAGCCAAAATCTGAATCAGAATCCGAATCCAAAACTTTTGGCTGCCTCTTCATAACCTTCCTCCCCTTGGCATTGTCACCCTCGGTGTGCAGGGGTCCCTCCTTTGCTGCTGGCTTGGGTTTTGGTGCAGCCTTTTTCTTGGCCAGGATATCCACGATGGAGGGCTGGTTGTCTGGAACAGAACACAGTGTTAAACCCCCGTTTCGCTCCTCTCTCGTTCCCAGTTTGGGAATTACTTCCAACAGAAACAGGCTCAGCGCTGCCGTGGGGTCAGTGCACAGGTCGTCTCCGTTTGAAGCTGGGTTTTCTAGGAAGATCCCTTTTCCACAGATGGTGAGGAATGAGGTTGTTTATCTGCTCAGTTCTGCTACATTTAGAGGATCAAATTAAAGCATCCCCAAAGCAATTTACAGACTATTTCAGATTGAAAAGTCCTGATCTCTCAAGGCTCTGTAACCCATCTCAGACCTTCAAAATCCTGCACAGGGAGGAAGGAATTTCCTAAACACTCACTCATTCCTTCTTACCTATATTTTCACTTTTTAAAAGAGCATCTTGAAGCACAACTTTCAGTTCAGCTCATTTCAGGCTATTTCTGAGTGATAACATGCTTTCTCAATTTAGGAGTGGAAGTAACACTGTTTTCCTGCTGGGATCAACACCGAGGTGATTCCATTTGGAATATACAAAACAGTGTCAAAGTGTAGCAGCTGAGTTTAAAAAACCCCGAATCAAATGCTGGAGATGGATGAGATGGATCCAGCACTGAATAGATCAAACTACCCCCAAAAGCTTGCCTGGCCAAGGCAGCTTTCTTCCAAAAAGACACGAAGTAGGACATTGACTGCAAGACACAAATTCCACTCAGATTATCCCTGCCAAGTATTACATAGCACTGTAGGAAGCATTCACTTTTCCTGTTCCCAAACTAAAATTCCCTCCCTCCAAGCATGTCCAACATGAACTAGAACATGATATGTTTGGAAACAGACCTCAAACATGACAACCAGAGAACCTTTGCCACAAACCTCAGATCTTTGCTGAAATGCAAACTCCAGTTGCCCAAGCCCTGGAACGCCAAGCAAAATCACTCGGCCTGTTTCCCACAGGAATTATAATTGTTCTCTAGAACTGATGTTGCTGAGCTGCCCTTACCCTTGGTGGCTCCAGCCTTCTTGGCTGCAGCAGGTTTTTTAGGCACAGCCTTGGTGCTCGGCTCCGGGATGGACGGAGCTGCGGGAGCCTGGCTCACCTTCTCTTCAGGGACATCTTGGACTGGAAAGGGATAAGGAAAGCAGAAAGTCAGCCTGGAACAGCCAAGTTATCCCCTCTGCTCTTCCCTGTGCACTGCTGAGGGATTACAGAGCAATCCACATAGCTTAGAGGTCTCACACTCACCAGGGACAGCACTTGGCACTGCCTTTTGCTTGGGAGCTTTTGCTGCTTTTTCAGTGGTTTCCCTAGAAGACAAACCCTTAAGTTTTAAATTCAGTTTATGATGAACTAAATAGGGGCATTAAAAAAATCACTTTTAATTTTTGTGTAGCATTAAGCACAACTAATTTTCAGTGATTATGGAAAAACACTCACTTGGGAGCAGGTTTGGGCTTGGGAGGAGCCTTTTTCTTAGAGTTTGTGTCCGATTCAGAGTTGCCTTCACTGTCGCCCTGGAATTCAGACTCCTCATCTGAGCTGGAGGAATTTGAGTCCAAAATGACCATGGGCTTGACTTTGGCTAATGGAAGGACACAGATGTGTTATTTTATACATTTGGCAATATGCAGCTCTGTTTCTTTTTCAATATTTTAGCTACAGTTATTAAAAAATAAAGATCTGAATAAAAACAAGCAGATGCTGAGATTGCCAGGGAGAAGACTCCAAATGACAAGTGTGTTCTGTCATTTGGAGTCTTCCAGCCTCACCCACAACACATTTAATTGCCAAGACAGTTGTGTAATTAAACCAAATAGCCATATTTCTTCTAGTTGCCCATTTCTGCTTTTCCTTGAAAATGTGCACAAATGGTAGAAATATTTAATAGTTTCAGACAGTAAAATAAAGAAGCCTTTTGAAGATGATTTCTAAATGTGATCTGAGGCTCTAGAAGGTCCTTAAATAGCCTGTTCCATCTTCTCCTCCACAAGGAGGACCATCCCTCTCTGGCATCCATGTCCTCACTCACCTGCTGCCTGGCGAACCACTCGCTCTCTTTGAGGAAGTGGTTCAAAATCAGACTCTGAATCAGACTCTGAGTCAGACCAAGGGTTTCGTTTCTTGGTTTTCTTCAATGGCTTGAAAGGCAGAGTGGCCTGTCTCTTAGCTCCTGAAAAATATTGGGAGGCAGGATGAACCAGTAAACTTCCACGTGTAGTTCAGGCTCAGTATTTCAAGCTCAGCTAAGAAAGACACCGAATTCAGAGGATTCTGGCTTAAACAAAGAGAAATAGGAACCTATCCCACTTGACTTTTATCTAGGATCACTTTCTTATCTAGTTTTTCCAAAACTACTGATCCTACGTGTTGCTCACCACCTTCAGGAAGAGGTCAGATAACCAAACTGACAACCCTTTCCCTCTTTTCCTTGGAGGGAATAACATCGAAGTATTTACCTTGCTCAGTCTTCACCTTCTGCTTCAGGCTTGCAGATTCCTTCTCTCCAGATGTGTTTTCATCCTGATTCTCATCAAATTCAGTTTTTTCACTCTGCAGATGCAAGCAGATACCAAACAGTGAGTCACACAGAGAAGAGGCACACGGGGTAATGGAGGAAGGAGCTGCTTATTTTAGCCATGTAAAAGTGGTACAAGGAACCTGAGTCTATGAAATAAACTGTGTAGAACTGATTACAGACAGGATCTGTCCCCAGATCAGATGACTTAAAAAGGCAAAATCCAACATGAACAAAAACAGGAACTCTGGCCCCACTCCTGACCACTCTGGTCCTGCTGCTGTGTGCTGGCTCTGGGGGGGATGGGGATGCAGGACTGGATAGGGTGGGATAAAAACAAAAGTGAGAGTTGTTTGGAAAAACTGTTGGGTGGAATCACGTGGAGGAAAAGAGTGACCTGTGTGGCTTCCAGGGCCAAACAGGTGAAGGGATGGGCTATATCTGTCTGTTGGAAATGGCTGAATGGTATAATTTCACCTAGTCCTATAAAAAGAGTTCAATCTTTTTTATCTCCTTGATACGGAGAACAATGATGGCATTAAGTGGGTGAAAGCACTGCTAGGAATGCAAAGGCTGTTCTGGAGAAGGGAATGTACTGGCTGTGCTTCCTGCCTGCTAGAGGGTTTATCAAATTCCCAAGACACCTGGAACAACCTTACTTGCATCCGTTCCCTTTTCTGAGCTACCAGCCCATCCCTGGCACTGCAGTGTGCCAAAAATTTCCCTCTTAGTCATCTCCTGATATGTGAGTCTGTTCTCCTTCAGACTGAGACACTCCTAATTCCCAGTGTTTCCCAAATCCTGAGGTCCTGACCCTCTCCCTGAACAACTGCTTCAGCAGGACAATTCCAGCTAACAAGGACTCACGTTTCTTTAGGACTGTATTGAAGAGGATGTGAAGGAAGATGGAGCATTTGGAATGTTCCTTTTTACCTTTACTTTCTTTTTAGTTTTCTTCTCTGCCTCTGCCTTCATCTCAGCAGTGATTCGAGGAACAACTCTGATGCCATGAGGGGATGGCATTACTTCTGCCAGCTGGGCTTTCTTCACCTTTGGCTTTCCTCCTTTCACCTTCAAAGGTTTGCCAACAATCCCTGCACTCTCATCCTGTGCTTGCTTGGCCTCCACCACCTGCAGAGGGGAGCATAAAATAACACCAAAATTCAATAAAGGGCTGGTGGATGAGGGAGTTGATTGTCTGCACTGAGCATCGACATACATCGAGTTCTTCAACAAAGGCAGCAAGGTCTTCCTTCCACAGGTCAGAGGCACTCTTGCACTTAAGGTCTTCCAGCTCCTTTTCCTAAAGGGAATCACACATCATAATCATTAGTAACACATTTTAATCCAACAGCCAAAAATAAATGATAGAATACATAATATATATAAATATAATGCTTCTATAATGAAAGGAAGGCACATACTTTGTTATCCCTCTGCTTGCAGAGCTCATCTTTCTTCTCCTTGGTCAGATACCATAGGGGCATATTCAGCAGGTAGTTGAAATCTGGGCCAGAGGCTGCAGCTGGTTCTTTGTCCTTCTCTTCCTCCTCCTCCTCCTCTTCATCCTAAACGTGGATTTGAAACAAACATAGTCAACAAAAACCCTGACACACAGGGCTAGGGCTACTGATGAAACATGGAAGCTCTTGAATCCTGCTAATTGAAAAGCAACTTGTGCCTCTCTAAGGATTATGAAGCCTCAGAGCTCAGGGCCAGTTTGGGCATATTCAGAGGATGACTGAGGCATTACCTTGTTTTGAGCCTCCTTCCAAGCCTTCACTGGATCAGACTCATACCCTCTCTGGATAAGAACTTGAATCAGCTCTTTCTTGGGTTTGTTTTCTGCAAATAGACATTTCAGGATTGTCACTCAGTGCTCACTACCAGTCACTGTTAGAAACGACAGATGAGCTTTTCAGTTTGGATCCTGTGATTGTAGCTGCTCAGGATCCTACAGAGCTCCAAACCAGCCTTTCCACGTCATAGCTGGGACATGTGGAAGAGCCTGAACAACACCTGAAAAACTCCTTATTTAGCAGGTGATTTGTCAGGGAAGCATTGCTCCTGTACCAGTCAAACCAATGTTAATATTTTTCTTTGTTTCCATACATGCATTTCCCCTGCTTTAAGTAGTTTTTGAACTTGGGGAAAAAAAAGATATGATGGTATAAAACAGGTTTCATCATGACAGGCAGGTGGAGAAAGAAACCCTTGATAGCTTGGTATAGCTTGCACCTCATTAGACATCACTCGGGAAATTTATGCTCTAAGTGCTCAACCACTGGAAATGGTTCAGCTGGAATTTGCTCCTTTTTAAGGTATCAGAAGCCATCAACCATGAGACACAAATACAAATGAAACCAGCTCTGGCAGCCTTGGAACTACTTATTACAAAAACCCAAGAAAATGCATTTCAAGGGAATTATTTCTCTTCCTGAGTTCAGTCAGACAGACTCGGGCTGCTGGGATTACTGGGCTGCCTTCAGACACAAACCACAAAGCATCTTATGACACGTTGTCTGGCCGCATCCTCCGTGAAGGCAGCAGAACACAGCCTGGCTTTTACACCGAGGGGAAAAAGTTGATTGAAAAATGGGTATGTTGGGAACAAAGATCTGCTTCTTTTTCTAGCTCATAATTCTCGGATGCTGCTGCTTGAGTATCATCTAAGTTTGAACCCCCAGTCCACTGAGAACATGATTTGGAGTATTTTTGCAGAGGCTCACAAAGATAATGGAGAGAGATACAGATTCTTACAGCAAACACTGCCCCTTTCTAAACGCACAAATAATTAACTCTTACCAAGTCAGAAATAAATGGGAACTATTGCTAAACTATTAAAAAAAAAATCTCAAAAAATCTCAAACACAGAGCAGGAAAGCTGCATAAGTATCCCATTGTCATTATTATGTGTATAATACCCAGACCAAGGATACTCTGTGAAGCGTTTTCCTCTTAGATGTCACTGGAAGAGATAAGCCCTGGTGTGGTTTGTAAAAGCCAGCCTGGGACTGGAGGGGGTGCTGACAGAGCTCAAGAGATCACCCAGTTCTACCAGTTACAATCCCAGTCACCAAGAACAACGTACCAATCACAATTTTGCCATCTATTTTCTCCAGGATGAAGCGAGCCTGGTTGCTCAGCTTTGCAGACTCAGCACCCAGCATCCCAATAAGCCATTCCTTCCTCAGATTGTAATACTGGAGCCGCAGTTCAAAGAACTCTTTAAGAATATCCTGGGGAGAGTCGTATTTCTTGAGAAAGCCGACATGGTCAAAAAGAACCTGGAGGAAAATGAAATAACACGAGTGTTATGATGATAAAACTGATTCCAAACCTACTGAAAGTTCCCTGTAACACAGGTGTGACAGTACAACTGTATTATTAACCAAAAAATTATCGAATCTCAGTGTGGTTCTAGAAACTACTTCAGTTTGTGAGCACAGCAGCAGACATAATATTAGAATTTCAGTGTTCTTGAATACACTCCTAGAGTTAAGGTTACTTGAATCTTAGAGCTCTGTGCAGGACAAACATCTTGCATCAAAGCTTCACACATTGTCAGGAACCAGACGTTCAGTGCCCCTGCTGCTGGCTCAAAGAGCTCTGCAAATTGTGATTTCAGATCATTTTGCCTCCTTCAGGCAAACCATCCACTCTGGGCCCACTCCTAAGCCAGGCTCTTGACCTTTGAAAGCTGATTTTAAAACCAGTAACAGCAGAAAAATCGAAGTGAATAGGTTACTGCCAAAGAGGATTTCTGCTTCACGCAACGACTGCAGCTGTCCACAGAGTCTGAGTTAAACCAAGAAATTCCCTCAGCAAAATCTGTCACGTACCATGGAGTTGCATGTTAAACTTGTTTGGAGTTTGAAGACCTTATGCAGCCCCACACTTTCAGCTTCTGCCAGTTTATCTTCAGCCATCTTCACCACGAACCTCACTGTGGTGTCTGTGTGATATTCTTTGTAGTCTGTGATTAGAGGGGGGGTCTTCTCAGTCCCATTTAACATCGGCTCCAGAACCTGCTCTTTATATGTCTGAGGAAAGAAACAAAGTCAGACCCAAAACCCACTACTCACTTTTTGCTTTGAAGAGTAAACCATACATTCATTCTCAGAGCAGATTCCCTGTTTATTACCTGTGTCCATGTTCTGACAGGCAGCTCAGTGATCTCAATGGTTGTAGAATCAAGGATGGACACTTCACCACTTATCACATACTGATTAGGTCCCAGCTCATCTATGGTGCCTTTGAAATTCTTGTATCTGGGAAGCTGAGGAGAAAAAACACTGGATTCAGCTTTGTGTGCTTGCCTTTTTTTTCAAGCATGCCCATAAAATGCTCAATATGAGCTCAATAAACTAACAAGCAAGACATTAGTTTTTAAATTCTATTATTTACCATTGGCAGTGGCTCTTCTCCATCCAACAGCCGACGGATATTGTTCACAACTTCCCTGATATCAAAGTTGGGGATCTTACAGGCCCAGCCAGTACCAATCCCTTCAGCCCCATTGACCAGCACCATTGGAATGATGGGCATGTACCACTCTGGCTCCACACGCTGGTTGTCATCATAGAGGAACCTCAGGATGTTGTCATCCATTGGTGGGAACACCAAGCGTGCCAGGGGACTGGAATAGAGAAGGGAATTTAAGCCCAAATTCTTGTTACATAACATGACCACCACGCAAAAAGAAACCTCCTTAATTTTTATTATCCCACCCAAATTTCTCCCTTTGGACCTGCTTCCATTTCCATATTCTCTGCGCTGATAGCCACGTTTCCATAGTGGAATCTAGCACCTGAATCTCACTTCAATTGTTGCTATTCTGAGCATGCAAGTACAGCCTGAAGTTTTAAAGGGAAAAATCCAATTTGTTTTTCTTTCTAATTGCTGTAAAATGGAGTCCTTTAAGAGAGTAAGAACTCTGGAATGCTGACCTGAGCATGGTGAAGATGTATCGAGGGCTGGCAGAGTCTTTCCCTCCGTGCAGCCTTGTGCCAAACTGACCGATGGGCTGGAGCAAGTTGAGGTTGTTGCTGCCCACAAAGTTCTGAGCCAAGTTAATGATGGTCATCATCAGTGCGGCCTGCAATAAAGGAGATGCAAAGCTGAACATGCAGAATGGTTCAGGGGATGGACAAAGTAAGGCAACATTCACACCAAGAACTTAATTGATTCAGAGGATAAACTCATTTGATGAAATAGTGGAGGAAACTGAAGGAAAATATGCCCCAAGACCATCTGAAATGTTCTAGTGACCATGTCTCTATCCATTGCTGTCTACTTGCTCTGAAACCTCCAGAGAAAGATTCTGTCAGTCTCCACAGAGAACCTTGTGGTAATGCTTAACTTGTCCTGACCCAGGCAGAAAGGTTATTAACATCTGCCTAAGTCTATCACAAATGAAATAGGGTTTTCATGTTCCACTTTTTGAATGAGCTATGCTCCCATGAAATCCAGACAAGACAAGCAGAGTGACTAATGTCAGATTAAATTGATACTGAAGAATTAATCGTGGAAACAGCTGAACAGCCACTTCCCTTTGGTGTACACACTCAAAAATCTAATTCTGCTTTAGAGGCATTGTAACTCACACCAACGGAAGGGCTTTTTGCCTTTTCTTTAATGTGTTTTGCACACCCAGGCAGGTTCTTACCTCACCATGATGGTATGAGGACATCTCAGCAACAGAACCAGCCAGCTGAGCAACCTTCACCTCCCGCTTATCGTTTCGTTTGAAGCAGGTGAACAAAACTTTCCTCTGACCTGGCTTCAAACCTGTATGAAAAAAGAAAAGACCTCGTGGTTGAAACATGTGATGTGATGTGCTTGGCTTCTGCTCTCTAGAGATACAAGAACTACTTACACACCAAAAGATTCTGTACCAGCTGAGTAAGGTACTGGCAATAATATACTACAAATTGGACAAGACATTTCATCCAAAGATAAAAAAACCTTAGTCAGCAGAAAACAGACTTCAGGATACTGACCCTGAAACCTCAGCAAGGTTCCCTGGCTCTGATGTGACATCAAACACCCATTTTCCTCAGTTCTGGGGATACACCATGCAGAATCATGACTTCAAAATCACTTACCATCAACCAGTGATGGGATTGATCTCTCATTATCTGAGTTTGAGAACAGCACCAACTCCTTGTTGATGAAGTCATTGTACGTCAGGTAATCAGTGTTCTTCCCGTACAGGTATTCCTAAGAAAAACAGAGAGAAGATTGCCTTAATTTTAACAAGGCCTAATCAGTTTCTTGGCTTGTTTCAATGATAATGGGAACTCTTTGTGAGACCAGCTAAATGCAGCTCAAGTGCTGACACCCTTTGCACGGCAAAGGGAAACACTTCCCATGATGTATTATTTCCCCCATTTTGGGGGAAATAAAGACTTCATTTGCCTCTGTTTAAGTTATCATTTTCCTACTGATACAGTAACTTGAAAGATGAGAGTTAAAAATGAAATTGACAGTTAGATAATTGACAATGAGGCTACACTGATAAGACGAGAGAAGAAGCTGCTCTGCAAAATCCTGACACATTTTCAACGTCCGATAATCCGGACCTGACTCACTGACTGAGCTGTGTGCAGCTCTGACGTGCCGAGATGAAGCTGAGAACAGCCCCAGGCAGAGACTGGAAACCAGTTTCCTTATAAACATAAACCTTTTACCTCTGGCAGACCGTGCAGCTTCCGTTGTCTTCTATCCTCCATGAAATTAGTCAGCCACTCCTTTCGCTCTTCTATCTTCTTCTTGCTAAAGGCCTGGTTGTTACAAAATGAAAAGTAACTCAATTCCAGAACCTTCTGTGGTTGTGCATTATTGGATCACTTGAGAAAAAGGAAGAGCTTACCCAGGAGAATAACATGCTAAACAGGCTGATTTAAGAGTCAAAAAAATGCAATAAAAGGTTTCTGTAGCTAAACATATTAGGAGCATAATTTCCACCACTCTGTAGAAGACAGAGTAGTTAGATTTAAATTCATAGATTTTTAATATAGTAACAGAAGACTAAAGCAGATTTGAGGGGAAATTAATATTTTGGGGAAAAACTTGATTTTTTGGCATTGCCTAGCAACTCTGAATATTTAAGTATCAAAGACCTTCTAAGGTGAAGTTCACAGAAACGAGGACTGTTTTAATGCACCGTTCTGCATTGGGAGAGGAAGGGGAGATCCGACTTGGAGAAAACTGCAGCAGAATACACAGAAAAATGTTCAAGGAATATTTACTCTACTGTCTGAAAATGTCAATTGGTTTGTAGTGATTAGTTTGTTCCAAGCTATATTTAAAACCCATCATTAAAAGGGTACTCTTGCCCTGAGGTTGAGGGGCAGATTCGCTGCTCCTGGTTCAACTAAAGCTGTAGCCTTGGTAACACAGATATTGTCTCCAGCCCAAAGGCCTTGAAGAGTATTTTAAGAGAAAATACAGAGCACTCTACCAGGTGAAATACCAAAGGTAGTAAGTCAGCAATTAAATCAAGTGTTAGTTACCAGGGTGATCGCAGCATCATCTTCAGGCCCAGAATATTTGAAGCCAATTCGGTGTCTTGCCATATCTGCAAAGTATTCTTTGGCCTCCTTTGATGTGCTGGTACCCAAACCTGCAGGGACAGGAGGGTTAATCCTAATGACTTTTTGCCTAAATTAAGTTCCAATTCAAAGAAATATTTTGCTATGCTCAGATTTTGTGATGCATCATATGAACATGAAGTGTGAAGGTGACTTCCTGAAAATTTAAGTTACTTCAAAACGAGATGTATCACAAAAGTCGTAAGAATTATAATTAAGTGAGCAGTGGCATGTAGCAGTTTTGGATTTAATCTGTAATTCCTGTAGATATCTGAAATCTAATTGGAATATCATAGAAGGGAAGAGACCTGGAGGACATCCAGTCCAAATCCTTTCTGCAAAGCAGGCTTGACTGCATCGAATCGTCAATGCTCTGACTTGGATCAGTTTCACCATATTAAATTTTTACAAACCTTTGTAGTACTTGATTTTCCATGAGTTGTAGTTCTGTGTATTGGTTTTCCATTCTTCAAACTCAGGAATGCTGTAGAATGCAATTTCTTCTTTGTTTTTAGAGGCCTACAATGGACAAACATTTTAACTGTGAAATGAAAGGCATTTTTGGACAATGAATCCTCAGTCATTCACCTCATACTCCCCCAGAGCCCTCACCTTTATGATGGGAGTAATGAATTCCTCCAAAAAATTGTGTCTTAAAAGAGATGGCCAATTGTGATGGATGAAGTTAATCAACAAACCTTTGATGTGTGATCCATCCTGATCCTGAATTATGAAAGAAAAAAACAAACAGTATTTTATCATGGAATGATGGAAATGACAATCGTTGACTTAATAGTAAATGACAGTGTAATTCCAGCTAACTGACCCTGTTAACTTTCACCTCTAAAAGGTGGCCACGTGTTAATTGCTGAAAATTAAGAGAAATAGAAAAGGTAGATTCTTGGTGAAAAAAGGTGTCAGACTGGTCAAGGACTTTGAATCAGCAGACAGGAAAGACAGTGTAAATGTAAAATATGAAAAAGAAACACAGAGAATTGGGTAGCAGCAATAGCAGCAATTAGAGAAATATTTCTTCCTATCTCTTTATTTAAGTGCTAATTGTTATCCTCTCCACACTTTCAATTTTAATGAACCTAACCTGATCTGTCATGATCATAATCTTTCCATAGCGAAGACTTTTTAAAGATTCTTGATCTTCATAATTCTTTTTATATTGCAAACCCACAATCTTGATGATGTTGTTGATTTCAGCATTTTCCATAATCTGAAAGAGATCACACAGAATAAAAACTTGTCTTTCAGACTCAAAATGTAGCTCAAGAAAGCATAAAGTTATCAATAAGTGAATCATTGGCTGAGTTCTGTCCTGCTGTTTAGAAACTTGTAATTTCTAATGGTTACATTACTCTAGATAATTCCAAACATTTTCCAATCCACAAGACGAACATTATACCCTCAGGCAAATCACTGAATAGGACTTAATCAATATTCCTACTTAACCAGTGAGGCAGGCTCAAGGTGAGGGAAGACTCAGGTGTTTAAGACACTGCTCCTTGGAGTTCCAGTGCTCCAGGTGCAGCTGCACCGACTCATTGCACAAATCACACCACACCTTCCAACACGTAACTGTAACCATTTTCCAACCAACCTGCTTATGAGAAGCTTCCCTGACATTGAGGATTTTCCCACGAAGAGGAAATACTCCATATTTGTCTCTACCAACCACTCCTAGACCAGAGACAGCCAGAGTTTTGGCCGAGTCTCCCTCAGTCAGGATCAGTGTACAATCTAGAGAATTCTTGCTGCCTAAAAAAGAAGAAAATCGAGTCAGTTTTCTACTTAAGAAATGAAATCCAAGGCTGCACATTCACGACTGAACAAGTATAAATAATCTTTTAACGCAGTTTTTTTGGCACTGAACACAGTAAATGGGGATAATCACAGTAAATGGGACTGCAAAATGGGAGTAAAACTATAATGACAGGTTTTGTCGTCTCACTTTTCCCTAGGAGACAAATCTTTTGTTTAACAAACAAGTTTTAACTATTTTTGAATGAACTGGTTACAAAGGATGTCAAACACTTACCAGCATCGTTGGCATCATCCAGTTTAGGAACACCCTTAATCTTGCAGTGTTTCACAGCTGAACATTTCTTATTCAGCTGGTTCTGAGCTTTAAATTTTACCCAATTTAGGATACTTTCAACAATGCCACAGCCAACTGCCTGCAATACAAAACCCAATCCAAAGTTGTGGGAAAAGCTTCAACAACGACAGAAACTTTTGTTACATATTTTCACAGACATCTTGATTGTCTGTGCACATCAGGACTTACACCCTTAATGAATTTTTCACTCAGTTTACAGGTAGAGCCGAAGTTCTTTGCCTGCAGAGTCATGTTCTCCTTAGTCTGAGAGTCAAAGGTTGGGTTTTCAATTAAGGCATTCACAAAAATCCACATGTGGTTCTTCACCTGTAGTTAAATGCAACAAGGATCACACACTGTAAAGGCACAGCTCACTTGTCAATCACACAGTGAGGGAACACTGAGTACTGTAGGGTTTGGTATTTTTGTAGATATTTTGTTAATTCTGAACAGCTAACGAACACTCATGAACAGTATTAGATGATTTGGGATGTCAAGGAATTGGCATCTCTCCACCTCTGTAGGTGTTATCTAACAGATACTGAGGTTTAATGCATCTACACTGACTTACAGTGACTACAAAAAATCACTCAAGCAAAGGGAAGTGAATTGGCTTAAACTGGACAATATGAGACTTCCATAATTAGCAATCTATATATTGTTTAGACAATGGAAATGTGTTATTAATTAATGCAGTTATGCATTAAGCTGAAGTTACAATTTGCAGTAATGTTCAAGTTGTGTTTCCCACGTGGAAAATTCTGACATTTTACCTGGAAAGGCTTCACTCCAACTCCGTTTTTGTTCTTCTTTTTCACAACATCAATGAGTTTGGTCACGATCTGGTCAGCCACATAATCAACGTGTCTGCCACCCTGAGGAGAATGGGACAAGGACCTGGGACTGAGGCCACTAAAACCCACAAAACTATAAATATCTATTTAAAACTTTTAAGCACATTCTTTGCAACATTAAAGTATTTTTTCATTAACACATGTACGCTTAAAAATACCCAAGAATATTAACGTTGAAAAATATGGCACCAGCTTGACTAAAAACACTAAGGAGTTACCTTTGTGGTGGCAATGCTGTTAACAAAGCTGACTTGCTGGAAGCCTTTTTCACTCAAAGTCAAGCACACTTCCCATCGGGAATTGACTTCCTCATGGATAACTTTGAGTGCATTCCCAGTTTCATCGACCTTATCCTTCAGATAGAGGTCCACATAGCTGCGGAATCCCTTCACCTGCAGGCAGAAGAGAGCAGACAATTGGTTGGTAACAGCTCCTGTAAATACTTAATTCACATTCTCCTGCAAAGCAAATGCAGAAATCTCTCCCGCACGTGTTCCTTTGCTCTGTGCGATTACAGGAATGGCCTGAACAGAATCTCACTCGTTAAATGGCACCAAAAAAATGCAGATATTTGTCTTTCTTTTCAACGCTCACTTACAGGCAGCCTCTGTCCATTCAGGAAAACTTTGACATCCTTTGTGGATCCAGCAATATCATAGGCTCTTCGAGACATCAGTGCTACAATGTCCTTATCCAGAATAGTCATTTTGAATTTGGACAGATCAGGTTGGAAAGTGACACAGGTGAAATCATCTCCATCAAAGTGTTTCAGCTTCATTTCTCCAGCCTTCCCCATATTGTCTGTCCAGGTCTAAGGAAAGGAGCTTTGGTGAGTTGCAAGTCAAACACACACAAATATCTACCTTAAGTTTTTAAAAGCAGTAAGATGGTTTATGTGTTTTAGATACCTATAAATTAAACAACAACTCTGGTTAAAAATCAGATTCTGATGCTGTCTGCTAATTTCATTATTCCTTTGAATTATATTTTGTCAAATTTACTCTAATCACAGTGAACTGGCTGCAAGGTGTGCCTAGAGTTTTGAAACAAAAGCTGAGGATCTCATTTGAAAACCTCAGGTACAAACTCCCTAAAAAGAAAAGTGCTCGTACCTGCTTGAATAACTTTTTGTATTCACGACATCCAGTTTCCACAGTAAATTTTGTGCTGAATATGTTGCACAGTTTGGCTCCATAACCATTTCTTCCCCCTGGAATTAGAAGGAATAGAGAGTTGTGTTATTATCTTCGTCCAAAGCCATCTAAAAGAATCCAAGATTAACTGGAGTTTGTTAATGTCAGCCCAATCCACGGACAACTGTCAATAAGCAACAATATTCTACAAGCTCACTATGCTACTACAAACTTTGATTTAATTAGAGTTTAAGAGATTATTCAAAGACAATTTTCCTTCTTTTCATGTTTGCACTGTTATTATGATTAAACAGAGCACAGAGATTTGATAGATGCAGAACGTCATTTCCATAGAATCACAGAATGGTTTGGAAGGGACCTTGAAGCCCATCCACTCCCACTCTCTGCCATAGGCAGGGACACCTTCCACTATCCCAGGTTGCTTCAAGCCTTGTCCAACCTGCCCTTGGACACTTCCAGGGATGGGTCAGCCACAGCTTCTCTGGGCAACCTGTACCAGGGCCTTGCCACCCTCACAGAGAGGAACTTTTTCCATATATCTCACCTACACTTCCCCTCTTTCAGTTTTCACACTGCACTTCCCACCCTTTCTAGTTCAGGTCACACACTTAGAGCTGCTCAGAGATATAAGTGCATGTCTGACCCTTCCCCACCTGTGACTTTCTTCTCATTGTCATCGTAGTTGCTGGATGTCAGCAGCTGTCCAAAGATCAGAGCAGGCACATAGACCTTCTCCACTTTGTGTTCAACAACTGGGATACCTTTCCCGTTGTTCCACACACTGATTGTGTTGTTCTCTCTGGGGAGGGAAAGGAAAGTCTGTTTTTAAGGCTGCAAATGGCTTAGCTGTGAAAGAAGTCACCGAAAAGCTCTGGGGAAAGGCACCATTTCACCAGGAACAAATCTGTGCTCAGCAAGTGCAGCAGCTGCCAGCAGAGGGGGGACAGGCAACACAGAAATACCCAGATCTGCACATGCCGGCTCTGAAATGGACCCACACACAAAACCCTCTGCCTGTGCTCAATCAGGATGAAAAGGGAGAGGAAGTGGAAAACAACAGCAATGAAAGAGCAGCCGTTGCCCCAGTCAGCCTGCTGTAAGAGACCAGGGGACAAAGCAGAGAGAAAGGCTTTCTCAACTGGTGAATTAAACTTGGGCTATCTCAGATCAGCCCCACGGCAGAGCCCTGCAGTGCCACCTCAGCTTTGCAGAACAGCTGAAGGCAACGAACAATGAAACCAAACTTACACATCAATTGTGACTTTAATGCACGACATGTTTTTATCCCTCTGCTTGTTGTCTGCGGCATTGACTAGAAAGGAAAGAGAATATTGTATTTTTATTACATTCTCAATCAAGGGAAAACTGTGAACTATAAAGTGTTCCAGTGGAATGAACACAAAAACTCACTACAGTGTTACTAATAATCATCTCAGCATGAAAATACTTTGTAAATTACAAAGAGGAGTACAACAAGTTATCACAGAATTATGAAGGCTGGAAATGACCTCTGAATTCCTCCAGTGCAACCATTAACATAAAACGGAGAATTTGGGGCAGAATGAAATCAGGTTTGTAATTGGATTTTTGAAAATTTTACTTTCGTTTGTTTCCCATGAATGACTTGCTATTAAGTAGTGCTAATAAGTTCTTGATAATTTATGCTTAGCTCCAGTTCCTCCCATTCAACCCCGTTAATAACCCATCACTCACAGACTCAACGGATCTGCCAGCTTACCCAGAATCTCATCAAAGATTTTGTACAAGCCAGGCACAAAGGTCACATCTCTGCAGTTGAGGCCAACGCCTTCATCATAAACCCACATTTGCTGCAGAAAAAGAGAAGGAATTTGTAAGTGCCCAGGTACAGCCGCTCTTCTGTGTCATCCGCTTGTAAAGTAGGTGTTTTATGACTGACAAGCAGGTGTTTTGTGCTTTGTAAGCAGCTGCTAATAACTCCCCGCCTACCCCGAGGTGCTCGGGGTGTTCAGCCCTGCTCCCCCCTGCTCCTACCTGGGTGACGAGCTCCACGGAACCGATGTAGGTGTCTGGTCGGAGCAGGATGTGCTCCAGCTGCGTCTTCTTCTGGTAGATGTGCTCCACCGTGAGCTTCTTGGGGCCATCAGCCTTGTTCAGACGGATGTTCTCGTCCGTGGGCTGTTGGGGGAGAGGCAGCGGCGGTGAGTGGGGTGAACAAAGAGCCAGACCGGGCAGTGAGAGAGGATCGAGGTTCGGGAGGCGAAGAGAACCGGAATGGCAGAGGAACGGGGAATCTGAGGAGAGGGAGGGCCGAGAGAAGGGCCCGGAGAGACCCTGAAGGAGGCCCAAGGGGGCCTGCGATGGACCCGCGGAGACCCTGAGGGGGCCCGGGAAGAACTGGTGGGGGCTGAGGGAGGAACGAGACCCCGAGGGGACGGTGTGGCGGGGGATCGCGAAACCCCTCAGGTTCGGGGTCAGCGGTCGCAGGACGCACCCGGAGAAGCGACGGGGACTGCGAGAGCTCCATGGCGATGGCAGCGGCAGCGACAGCGGCTGAGGCGGCGATGGCGACACTAACGTCCCCTTCAAAGCTCCGCTCGTCCCGCCGAAACGCTCAGCCAATCCCCGCTCGCGTCCCCCTGCGCTCCGCCAATCGCAGTGTGGGGGCGGGCACGCGGCTGGCGCTCTGCCAGCACTCTGACCAATCGGAGGCAGCACGGCGCGTTCAAAACGGCCAGTCGGGAGGGAGGGCGGCGAGATGGGCAGTAGGATTGACCAATAGGAGAGCGCCGAGGCTGCCTGTTTGCCGTTGGTGGTGGGATGTACTGGGATATACTGGCATATACTGGCATATACTGGCGTATACTGGTATGATAAATGTGATTCGTGCTAATTAAGTTGTAACTATATTAACAAAATTGTATTTAGATCAATAGAAGACAATTGTTACAGAGTGAGGGGGGAGATGGGTGAGACAGGGCAAAGGACATCTTCCAGATGTTGGGAGTCGAAGAAAGAGGTTGGAAGAAAGTCAAACAAGAATAGTAGAAGGACGTAGGTCTGACAAGCAGCATCTAGAAATAGAAAGTTTTGACCTTGAAATGGGCCAAAATGGGATGATTCCAAGCATGGGAGTCAATTAAAGTCTTGTTATGGAAAACATCTGCTCAGTCACACAGTGCACCTGTGCTACCTGCAGGTCACACCTCGGTCACTGAGGAAGATGATGAGCCTTCATCGGAAATAAGACCCTCAAAAGGATGAGAGACCCCCTAACCCATTAGTAGAGCATGTGCCGTACACACAGTGACGTAGATTTTAGGAATAGAAACTAGGAGGAGTTTTCTGGAAACTTCTGTAGCCTACAGTATATAAGTGGGATTGTTAGCCTGGATGCTTTGGTACGTGAGGAATGGGAGCCACTCCCTGTACCCCCGGTCGGTTTTGCTTATGCTTTATACGAACCTCAATTATACTAAATTACTTACTGCCAAATTTTGTATATTCTCAAATATATGCACTTTGATTGTATTCATCTCCAATACTTTAATTGTCATCTCCAATACTTGGATTGTATTCATTTTGTTACTATTTAAAAATTTACTATTAAATTTAATCTTGTTGCTTGATAAATTGGAAAAATAGAACATCATTCATAACACTGGTATACACTGGGAAGTCCCAAGCACACACTGGAATACACCAGACAGACTGTAGACCCACTGGGGTACTGCTACACACTGGGCAAGCCTCAGGGACCCACTGGAACCCATTGGACTGGGACACTGGACAGACCTGGACACTAGGATACATTGGGAATCACTGTGATACGCTGGACAAGCCTTGGACACCCACTGGGGTACATTGGGAAGGCCTCGGGAACCCACAGGAATACACTGAGCAAGACCTGGCAACCCGCTGGAATATCCTGAAACACACTGTGCTCTGGGACCAAAACACAGGCCTCACTGACATGGAGACCTGTGGCAGTGTCTCCCCTCCCAGTTCCTGCCAACCCCAAGGGGACTGGAGCCCGCTCCCAGCCCCTCCAGTCCCTGTTCCCATTCCTGGGTGTGTCCCATCAGCCCCTTGCTGCAGCTGGCCATGTCCCCCCAGAACAAAGCATGGTGTCATAAAAAACAACATTTTTGTGTCTTTATTTCTGGGTAGTGACCATGTTGGGTCCAGTGGGGATGGGAGGCTGCGGGCACAGCCTAGCATTGCCCCGTGGCACAGGGATCTGTGGGATGGCACAGCTGGGGCTGGGCATGGCACAGCCTGGCTGTGGACCTGGTGTCCTTTCAGTGCTCCAGCACAGCTCCGACACTGCCCATGGTGCTCCCAGGGACGTTCCCCAGCCACACTGGAGGACTGGAGGAATGCCTGGAGCACGTGGTTGGGTGTCACTGTTGTCACCACATGTGCCGGTAAGGAAAAGCCACCTCGATGCAGAGCACGGCCAGCGGCGTGGAGCAGTTGTGCCGGTGCCCAGCCAGCAGCCGGCCCTCGCCCAGGGCAGTGGCCATGCCCTCAGCTGTGCCAGAGCTGCGCCAGCCCTGGCAATCCCACCGGCGGGCATGGCCACCCCGTGGTGTGGAGCCGTGCCAGGCTAGCTGTTGGGGCCTGTGTGTGGGGATGGGGTGAGAGGGGCTGGGGGCACCCTGGGGCACCCCCTGCTCTTTGCTCCTGCACTTCTGCAGGGAGGGACCCAGCACAAACCCCCCACTCCAGCTCCCACACAGGGGCACCCATTCAGGACCCTGTGTCCACACTCACCAGAGGGGATCCATCAGGACATTGCGCCCATTGAAGGAGTAGATGGGACCCTGCAGGGCAGCACCAGACTGACCCCCAAAGAGGGAGCCCCAGGACTTGGCCAGCAGCTGCCCCTGTGGGCACAAGCTGTGCTGAGCCAGGGGCCAGGGGAATGCCCTTGTCCATACCATGTGAGGGCAATAACATCCTCTTGGTTCTGTCAGCTCCCCAAAAGCCCTGAGCACAGCCCAGGTGCAGCAGCCCCAGAGCAGACCTGGGTTGGGGGTCCCTTACCTGCTGCAGCTCATGGGGACTGTGAGGCTTTGCCACCCACAGCCCCCTGGGGACAGGGTACCTGCCTTCAGGTTGACGATGGGGAGGCTCCTGTCTGTCCGCTTGACGATGGACACCAGGTGCTGGGTGGGGGCTGACAGGAAGGCCCGGAAGGTGCCATAGAGCCCGGCCTCCTGTGACTGCCGGTAGCACTGCAGGTCAGCACCCCGGATCCCGTTCATGTCACCGGAGAGGGGAACGTTGAGGGCAGCCAGGCGGAGCTGGGGGTGGCAGGGAGGAATTGAGATCACTGCTCCCCCTTTTCTAGAGGATGCGAGCCCCTGGCAGTGCTGGCTAGGATTGGGGGTCCCCATGGCACCTCTTCTCCCTCTCCCATGACTGGCCACTGATCCCCACCCCGGGGCCAGGCATTCCTTACAGATGGGATCCGTGGAGCGATGGTGGTTGGCAGAATCTGTTCCTCCTCCTTCTGGATCTGCAAAACACAGCTCAAGTCAGTCTAGGGACACCCATCCGTGTGCCATGAGTGGGGGGCACCCTCCCCAGACCAACACAGCCCCAGGCTCTGCTCATGCTGAGCTGGCACTGCACTGCTGACATCCAGCCCATTCCTATGGCACATCCCCCCCAGCATGGCCAGACCCTCAGCAGAGCTCACCAGTGAATCTGTTGGAGACTGCATGGGTGACAGAATGTTGGGACCTCTTGGCTGCACCCTTTTCGCCTCCTGGATGGAGAGGTGGAAGAAGAGGGAGAGAACAGTCCTGTGAGGTCTGTTCCCTCCATCATGCAGAGGAGGGCTCTGTCCCTTTACAGGGGACAGCAGCTCCTGCAGCTCCTGCACCCCTCACCTGGTACTGTGGGGTGGAGGCAGAAGGGTCATCACCAGCCAAGAACGACTTTGGATCCTCCAGCTGCTCAATGACACAAGCAGAGGGACAGGTTAGAGAGAATCCTCTCCTTCCTGGGGATCTGCCCTAGTGCCAAACCCAGCCCTGCATCCTGCCCCCCAGCCCTGAGAGGGACCCCACAGTACCAGGAGGCGGCTCCAGCCAGTTGGGGTTCGGAGGAAGGCATTGCTCCCCTCCCGCACATACACCAGGCTCCCCTCGGGCACAGCACTGCTCGCCTTCACCATCAGCTCCTTGGACTTGAAAACCCACGTCTGGCGCTGGGGGAATGCAGAGGGTGAGGATCCTGCTGTGGGGTACAGGGCAGCTGGGGGATTTGTTGGGGGCAGCAGCATGGACGCACCCGGAGATCAGCACGGGAGTCTGATGGCTCTGTCTGAGAGACACCAGCATCTGGAGAGCCCAGAGATGATGGAGGGTCACAAGGTGTCCCAGCAGAGGGCTTGGATGCTCCCATGGGAGCTAATCCCACAGGGATGTGGTGGGAAGTGGGTGGGAGAGCCAGCAGTGGTGCCAGAGACCCATGCTCTCGCAGTCCCAGCGCCCAAGGAAGGGACGCAAGGCTTCAGGAAAGGTGTCTCCAACGAGGCTGGAGCCCCCAAAGCACCTGGGAAACGCCCTCACCTGATGGCCAGCTGCGGTCTGCAGGTGCCTGTGAGGGCAAACAGAGCCTGTGTCTGCTGCTGGGCACAGGGAGAGGGACCTCCTTCCTGGTGCACAGGGAGGGGATGGGGACACTCTTGGGGACAGCGAGGCTGTGGCTTACCGGCTGCTTGCAGGGCGGCTGGGCATGCATGGGATGCACCCTCTGGAATCAAAGACAGGCAGGTTTGGAGGGGGGCTCTGGTGCTGTGCACACTCACACGTGTGTGTGATCTGGTACAGGTGTGTGCACACCAGTGCTGAGCCTTACGTTGAGGTAGAGGAGACCTGGTGGGCCAGGGGGGCCGGGGGGCCCAGGAGGGCCGGGGTTCCCGGGGGGACCTCGAAGACCCTGCAGTAGAGCAGTATGGAGATTGGACTGGGCTATTTTGGTGCTGCCTTTTAGGGGGGCAGCTATGACACCAAATTTATGTCCCCCACGCTTCCCACTCCTGTCCCCTTCCAGGGCTGAATGTCCCTAGCTGGGACAGTGCAGACACCGGCCAGTCAGGGACTCTCACATGGGGGATGATCGCTCCGTAAATCTCTGGTTCCTCTTTGCCATCCTGCAAAGGAAGAGGGAGAGACTGATCTCTGTTCTCCCTCTCTCCATTTTCTATTCTCCTCCTCTCCTTCCTCCACCCTGTCTGGGACTATGGGTCCTGTGGGGTTGCTGGTGGGGTGAACCATGTCCCCGGGGTTGGGCTGGGGTCCCTGGGCACCCTCACCCTGGCCACTCACCGTCTGGTACCTGTTGATGGACCCCCAGGAGCCGGGCTGGTTGCCAGTGCTGGGAAAGGGGAGGTGGCCTGGTTTGCACCCGTGCTCCCCATAGCAGCACCCCTGGGTGAGCCACAGAGAGAGGCAGGATTAGAACCTGTGCTGTGTCTGGGTGGTGGGGATGGGGTGTGCTGGGGATGTTTATGGGTGGCACAGGTATGCACACGTGTGCCTCTGCATGTGCCCTGGTGTCCCTCATCTCCCACCCTGTGCCCTGGGGTGAGGTGAAGGGCGTTGGGGGAGGAAGGCAGAATGGAGGGCTCAGGGGTCCACACTCAGGTATGGGGATGGGATCCCTCAGCCAGCTTCCCCCACACTGCTGCTTGTGGCTACAAACCGGCTCTCCAGGGTCGCCCTTTTCTCCCTGGAAGGGAAGTGAGAGATCCTGTCAGTGCCCAGTCTGGGGGTCGCCAGGCCACCCAACTCCCCCGGGCAGTGCTGTGCCTCACAACCAGGGCACCACCCGCCATGGAGCTGTTTGGTCTGGGTGCCACGGCCAGTGCTCTACAGAGGGCCCCTGCCCAATGGTGCCACTGCCCAGCTCACCTTGGGCCCCGTCAGCCCAGCCAACCCACGGTGTCCAGCGTGGCGTGAGTCACACTGCAAAGACAGGATGTGTGGGGTGACACTGGGGTGCCC